>JAEQBH010000023.1:0-702158 GCA_016808115.1 Tetrastigma voinierianum
AAATCAGCCACCACAGGAGAAGAATCCAAACCCCAGATCCGTAGCTCTGAACCATTGGATGAGTACCCTCTTACATGGTGCCTCCACATTTTACCTCGACTTTCCTCATTACAACTGACCACCACGATTAATTTCCTGTTGAACAAGCCATCACGAACTTGAGCAAACAAGTGGATAATTTCATAGAGGAAGCGAAAAGGGTAGTTAATGTCGAGAAGCCCGATAAGGAAATTGACGGGTGGAAGCTCCACACTGAATAAGAGGATTGATGAACACAAAGTGAAATGGAGCTTAAATTGGACAACTTACTGATGTTCAATTTTAAGCTTATTGGCAACTTGATCATGCGAGAAGAGAGTCTAGAGGATGAGTGCTTGGTGAAACAATTTTTAGGTGAAGCGGGTTGAGAGGCTGGAAGCCTCCCAGGAGGAATTGAAAGTGGAATCGGTAGAAGCTCTTGAGGAGCTGGAGATGCGGAATCAGTGTTTTTTTGGCCTTGGAAAAAGAAGAACAGATCAGTGCCTTGATAACTGAGGAGGGCAGTGGTATAGAAGCAGGGAAAGAGCCCTGAAAGCACCCTTGACCAATTCCTTGAGCCCGGAACCCCACGCTTGCTTGCCCAGGCTACCCACTTTAAATGCCCAGTGCATTAGCCCCTCCAGACCCGAGTGTATATTCTACATTCACACCCACCTTTGATCCACCCCAACACCAACTCAGCCACCCATCACGCCCATCTTTGAAAAACTTCAAAGTGTGGCCATTGTCTGAGAATTTTGCCACTACCTCGAACGGATAGCGGTACCGCATGGCATAGTGGATGGTTCGGTCAGGGTTCGAGTTTAGACACCGAATCTCGACATTTCTAGCTCATCCCTCACTTTTGTTTTAATTTTCTTGCTTTGTTTTATTTTATCGTATTTTATTTTGATTTCATTAATTTTCTTATTAGATTTTCTACAGTTTTTAGTTAATTTACGTTTTAAATTAATTTTCTTTTACACCAATTTTTCCTAATTTTCCTGCATTAATTTTTGTAGTTTAATGAAATTTTGGGATTGAAGTAGGCAATGAAAGCAAATTTTTCGCAACAATAGCGAAAATTTCGCAATTTTAGCGAAATGAAAAATTTCGCTATATAGCGAATATTTGAATGATTTTTCGCTAGCTAGCGAAAATTCCGCTCTTCAAAAATATCACATTCATCCTCACTAAAATAACTTGACCAATGATTCCATTTATTTATTGGCTTTATTTTATTTTTATTTATTTTTATTATTTTATTAAAAATAAAAGTTTATTATATATATATATATATATATATATATATATATATATATATATAATATTTTTATTTCAAAAAAAAAATTATTATATATATATATATATATGAAAAAAAAAATTAAATATCTAAAAAAAAAAATTTTCTTTTTATTTTTATTATTTATTATTATAATTATTTTTAAATTAATTATTTTATTTGATAAAAAAAAAAATTCGCTAGCACAGTGATTTTCGCTAGCTAGCGAAATTCGCTAACAACGAAAATTTCGCTAGCAAGAATCCTAACTATAGACCACATTTGCACCGAATTTTGTTTATTTCATGCTTTTCATCCAGAACTCAGTTTTAGCGTTCTTGGTACCGTTGGAAAGCTTAGAGAGTGTAGAATCAAATATGGCCAAGAGAATCTTTTGAAATTTTTATGAATGTGTAATTTTCAAAATGCTCAAGCGGTCACTTTTTTTCTTTCTTTTCTTCTCCTACTTGTTTTATTTGAAGCCCAAACGAATTGAATAAGGCGTCGATGAAGCTTACGAGATTTCCTATCCAGCAATGATCACATCATCAGGAGGTAACACTTCCTTCTCTAATTTTTCAATCAGAGCCCCGTTTCGGACCCATTTCGAGATGTTTGGGTTGGGGAGGAAGTGTAAGGGAAGTGGCTTTTGTATTTATGTTTTGTTATTATTTGTCTGGTAATTTTGTGATATTCGTGTTCTTTGGGTTACACTATATAAAATTTGTTATCTTAAACAACTTACTTTTTCAAAATTTGTTGGATTTTGCAACCAAAATTTTGTGTGTTGTGTAGCCCATAGTTGAAAAATTGAAAAATTTTGTCAATTCTAATGATGTTAGATTGGTTCCATGCATAATTGAGTGGATGATTAGTTGAACTCTTGTTGATTTCGACCTTTTCTTCCACCTTTAGCTAACCACACACGAGCACATTAGGTTTCAATGTTAGGCTGAAAAACTGCGCAACCTCCTTTACTTTGCATAACCTACCTAGTTTAGATTTGTAGCCTTTAATAGGTTAGGACCCCTGTGGAAAAGGTATCGTCTTCGAGAAAAAAAAAAAGAAAAAGAAAAAGCAAAGAAAAAGAATAAAGTGCAATGCTTTGCCTTGAGCCGAGCACGGTCCGAGGGGTATATGGCCAGCCTTTAAAGCCGGTGCCTAAACCTTCTTGGTTGGGAGCCACTTAGTCTTAGTGCTCGCTACATGGGTGGATGGGTGAGTTTAGCAAGTTGTAGGTCTTTGGAGTCTGAAATCATTCGAAGTCAGGGGTGAAATCTCACGAAGAGTTTGTGGTGAAGATCCTTATGACTTGGTGCCCTAAGCCTTAATTGGTTGGGAGTCATCGGTGAATCCACGGATTACATGGACTTTGGTGAGGCCAGATTCTCTCTGCATTGCACCTGGCATAAAAGAATTGTGGAATAAAGAGGTGGAGTCTGATCTATTTAGGGTTGATTAGCATCTTCAGGTCGTGGTAATAATAGCTAGGTTGGGGGAGAGTCGGTTAGCAGTTTATTGTTGAGAGCTAATCAAACACTTAGATTTTGGTGAAATTTATGGTTGATTCACCAAGAAGGAGGCACATTTAATACTCAATTTTGTATGGTATTCATTCTCTCATGATAGTTATTGGACACGACTTTGATGATTCTTACTTAGGGTTAGGCATTACTCATTCACAACCTTTTTGAAATATAATTTTTGTGAGCACAGTTATTTTGTATCGTTTTTGCCTGTTCTCTCTTTCTTTCTTTCTTTCATTTGCTAAAGGAAATTTAGAAATGCCTTGCATGGAGTTGAAATTGATTAGTGCCTAAAAAAGTGCTATTTTGAACCACATTTATTATAGGTTTTGAGTGCTTTTGTATACTAATCATTCTAATTAATCCAATTTACACATTAAAATTCTTATTTTAATGATCACATTTTGTATGGCCAATTTTTGCAGTTTTGCTACCTAATTATCATAAGAAATTGTTGAGTCGATCCAAGCACGAAGAATTCTAGTCAAACTCGACATTTTCAAATCAAAGATCGAGAAGGAAAGAAGAGCAAAATGTGAAGAAAAACACCGGCTGGGAAAAGCATTCTGCGAGCACTATTCTAGCCCCTCGTTCTATGCTTGTTCCTCTGACACCTGTTTTCCTGTGATTTGCGCTTTTGTTCTTTTGTTGAGTTTTTGGTTTTTCTCTTTCTACCTCGATTTATGACTCACTTATGTTTTGATTGTATGGTTTTCATGGTTTGTATTTATCTCACAGCCCGTTTTAACATACTTTTGAGAGAAGCAGTTTTCTTGTAAATAAAATTAGAGGCTCGGTTCTCTAGATTTTCCCTATTCTCTCATTTTCTCCCACTTTCCAGCTACCAAGCACTCCTGCAGGATGACCTTTCGAGGATGGTTAAATTAACCTCTTCACTCCTTTAAGAGGAGGGTTGATGGCTAGGGTTTGGAGGTAACGCACGGTCCTCTTGTTTTTAAGCATACGCATTATGGTTGTTCCCAGTTCACACTTCTCACTTATGTTAAAATCTCTTAAGCATGCTCTCTTTTAATGTGTATTTGGCAAGCTTTGGTTCAATGGATACTTTCACTAGATCCATTGAGAAGCAGATAGTTGTCCCTACTATTTATGGTAGTTAGGGTTTTTTGAATATGTTTTTCCTTTATTAGGAATTTATTTATGCCCATTTAAATGCTATGTTTCAAGGAAAATCATAGGTTTAGTTTTAGCTAAATGAAGATCCGGTTCGAAATGACTATATGTCATGTTCCCCGGCAGCGAGAAAAGGCAGAGGACATGTTGGTTGCCATATAAACCACAACCGGTGCTTTGAGACTTCGAGTTCTTTCCTTATTTTTCTTCATTTTCTATTCGGTTTGCAAACCACCAGCCTTTGTTTTTATCACTACCTTAAAATCAAATTTAATTCACCATTTTGGCTTCACTCAAATCATTTATCACGAAGGCACATCCGTGTTGACCACAAGTAACATCTTTGCGGTAGCTTGACTCTGACAGTGGGAATGGTAGGATATAAATATTGTTGATTGGGATCACCCTCTTTGTGGCACGAATCAATGGCGAGGAGTTCACGAAGGTTATTAGGTGCCGCGTGGCGAGTTGCAGGAGTTTTATTAGGTGCCACGTGATGGCCGGGTTTATCCGGAGGTTTATTAGTTGCCACGTGATGGCCGGGTTTACCTGGAGGTTTATTAGTTGCCACGTGATGGCTGGGTCTACTTGGAGGTTTATTAGTTGCCACGTGATGGCCGGGTGCGCCTAAGTTCATTAGTTGCCATGGTGTCGTGAGTCGGGCTTAAGCGGTTTATGATCATTTTATGAGTAATAGTCTTATTTGTTGATTTGAATATGGTATAGCTATTTTAATACTTATGGTTATGGTGCATTTCATGGTTTACTTTATTACATGGTGGCTATACATGCTTTGATTTGGCTTATGTTGTGTCTGAGTTCGGATTATAGTTTTCTTAATATTGTGTGTCGTCTAAATTGTTGAGCATGATTTACATATGTTGGACTTGGGGTAAAGTTAGGTTTTGTAAAAATGTTTTCTAAGCGTTTCATTACAATAGAAGTGGGCGTGAGGTTTTGAAGGCGAATGTTTGAATAAAAACATTATTTTCTTATAAATTATGCCACTCACTAGGATTTATTATCTCACGTTTATTGTTTTAATCTCATTCTGATTACACAGTGCATTTGTAAAAAGCTTGTTTCGCGAGATCCAGCCACCGCTCTTTCACACCCTGTTGTAGTACTCTATATAAGCATCTATCCGTTTGTTTTATTGGACTTATTTATCTCTAATTGTACCCCTAAATTCGCAATACTCTTAGAATGCTCGATGTCGTATCGAACTTTTTATGGGTTCGTCTACACTACATGTAGTGGGTCTTTTATATATAATTGGGATATTAAATTAATGCATGTGTTTACTTCACTAGGAGGGACCACCCGGGAATTACTGGGAGGGTCGGGTCGAGTCCTGTCACCTTAACTTACTCATAATCTTCTATCTGTTGGGCAACTTACTGAACTTGGTTTTGTTTTAACCTTTTCTTCTACTGGTGTGGTTGTGTAGGATTCTCAGACGAGACAGATCGTTGGGACCACGCAGTAAGGTCGAATTTGTTTGACTCATCTTTTCTTCATCTATCGTCCTCGTCTCTGCCTCTTTGTGCAAGGCCAGAGCACCTCTTCTCTTGCTTTATGGCATTCTTGCCTTAGTCGTACATCTATCTACAGGGTTAAACAACTAGTTTCTCGGGGTTTGATAGGTTCGAGTTTCAAGCGAGAGTTTTGATTATATGCCTTGTCAATTTTGGCAAACAATTTGTTTCTCATTTAATACTGATGTTCTCATGCTCTCTCTCTTTTTGATCTTATTCATTCCTAATGTATGAGGCCTTTCTCCATTACTACTTTGAGTGGAGTCACATTATTTTTTGTTATTTTTGTAGATGATTTTTCTAGATATACTTGGATTTATCTCTCTTGAAAATCGTTATGAGTTTATCAAATATCTAGTGACTTTACCAAAATGATTGAAACACAAATTTCTAAACCTATCAAAGGTTTTGAATCTGTGATACTTACGAATATAAAGCACATGAATTTATTTCTATTCTACATAAATATGGTGCTGTTCCTTATTTCTCTTTATAGCGACACTTCTTAAGCGGAGATAAGCAGTTGAGTGCAAACTTCGTCATATTCTTGATGTTGTTTGTGCTACTACTATTGCCGCTTCTACTCTTTCTCAGTTTTGGGGGGAAGCTGCTCTTACTGCCGTTTACACCATCAATCAGTGTCCTTCTCCCATTGTTCAGAATCAAACTCCTTATGATCCGTTGTTTGGTTCTTCTCCCTTCTATGACTTACTTAGAGTCTTTGGATCACATCATTTGTTCTTCTATAAGATCATGAAAGAAACAAACTTCAGTCTCGTTCTTTGTGTTGTTTTCTTGGTTATGGAAGTGGTAAAAAAAGGTTATGGGTATTTAGCAGTCCCACATTAGCAAAACGTCTTAGTGTTTCTCGACATGCATGGTCTTTTTTGGGAACTTAAAATGTTTTACAACCTTCATGTTCTGTTTCCTATTCCCTCTGTCGATCCTCTCCACGACCTTTTTCGAGGAGTCTCACTTCTATGTCTGAGCACTGACTTGGTCTACGGTCTCCCCCTTTCTTTTCTAATGTTCCTTCTCATGCATTTGATGAGCTTCATACCTATCATCGGCAGCTGCCTTGATACTACCCCGGTGTAGATCACCGCGGATCCTTGACTCCATTACAGTCGTAGTTCCCATCGATTAACTACTCTTCCTTCTCCTTAGAAGTGACTTCCATTGATTTGCTCTTGCCTCTCTCTAGGAACCTCAGACTTTATTGAGGCTTCCTCTAACCCTTTATGGCAGCAAGCTATGAAAGAAGAGTTAGATGCATTGCATAAAATTGGAACATGGGATTTGGTTGATCTCCCCTGCAGGAAATACACTTCTCGGTTGTAAATGGGTTTATAAGATCAAGACTCGATCGGATATCCTTTAATCAATCGCTATAAGGCTCTCCTTGTTGCCAAGGGTTTTACTCAAGAGTATGGGATTCATTATGAGGAGACTTTTGCTCCTATGGCTCGACTTTCTTCTGTCAGGACTCTTATTGAAGTTTATGCAGCTCGCAAATGGCCACTCTTTCAGATGGATGTCAAAAATGATTTTCTTAATAGTGAACTCTTAGAGGAAGTCTATATGAAGCTTCCTCTTGGTTACTCTCTCCCTCCGGGGTTCCCTCCGCAGTATATGGAAACTCTGGCCGGACCTTACATGATCTTATGGCTCCTCGAGCATGGTTTGCAAAGTTCAATTCAACTATCTCTCAGCATGGTTTTTCAAGCAGTTCTTTTGATACATCTCTTTTTCTGAGACGGTCTGATCATGGTATTACTATTCTTCTCTTGTATGTCGATGATATGATTATTACAGGTCATGATATGCAGGGTATTCAGGATTTAAAGCACTTTCTTGGTCGTCAATTTGAAATGAAAGATCTTGGCCTTTTAATTACTTTCTTAGTCTAGAAGTTTCTTCTTCTGCAAATGGTTATTATCTTACTCCAGGCCAATTATACTTCCACGATCTGATTTCTCGAGCGGTATCGCGATAGCAAGATAGTTGACACACCTATTAATTATAACTATGCGCCTCGATTCTCCATGATGAAGAATCACTTTATCTGATGCTACTCTCTGAGCCAGTTTTTGTTGGGAGTCTAATCTATCTCACTTGTTACTCTTTGATATTTCCTATACGGTTCATTGTAGTCAATCAGTTTATGGATTTGCCTAGATATTCTCATTATGCTTTGTTCTCGAGGATTCTTCGATATCCCCGAAAGATTTTCCTGTTATTGATGGTTTTCATTTCTTCCCATTCTTCATTAACTCTTCGGGCATATTTAGATGCCCAGTTGAGTCGAATTGATCCCAACGATTGTTGATCTACTATAGGATGTTTCCTTTTGAGTGATTCTCTTATCTCTTGAAGAAGCGAAACAAACGATCGTTGCTCGTTCTAGCGCGAGCGAATATAGAGCACTGGCAATTATCTGTTTGAACTTATTTGGTTACTACGAGGGATCTTGGTGTTGATTATTTACACTCGATTAATATTCCTTTGTGATAATCGATGTGCTATTCAAATTGCTCATAATGATGTCTTATGAACGTACTAAACATATTGAAAGTTGATTGTCAGCACATTCGTCTGTTCTCTGGCAGAGTGCGCTCGCACTTTAGTGCTGTTTCCTCTCGGGATCGGTTAGTTGTCTCTTCACAAACCCCTTCCTCTAGAACTTTTGAGCTTTAGCTTCCAAACTGAATGGTTCTCTTAAACCACCATGAGTTTGAGGGGGGATGTTAGATTATTATTTATGGCGAGTTAGATTATTATGTCGACAATTGTATATTTTCCATATTTAGGTTTGTATAGCTTAGCTTATATAAGACCTCATCTTGTACGCAGTAATATTTGCCTCCCGATATCTGAAGACTCAAGTCATTCTTCACCCAGGATGACACATGATGTCGAAGCCATAGGTAGACCCTTGTGAGCTTTGTCTATTTAGAATTGATTCCAAAAATTTGTGTGGTTGAGTGGAAAGAAAAAGTAATTTTCTTATATTTTGTTTTGATAAAAATAAATCTCAAAAACTGAATAAAAATAAAATTATTCAAAAACTTATATATTTTAATATGAGTTGAAATAAATAAAACAAGTTTGTAATAGAAAATAAATATAATGTTAAGTTGAAATTTATTTTATTTTCCTTCATTTGTATTTCCTTCAACTTAATATATCTTAACAAATATAAAAGATGTAAATTGGTTACCAAAAAAATCACATTTCCTTCCTTAATGGAAAAGAAGCAAGCAAAGAAAAAGTTGAAAGATAAAATGCTAGATATGTGCTTTTATTTAATTAGCATAAAAATGACTTATAAGAGGTTTAACTCAATCATAGAATATGATTTTCTCATATTTTATTTTAAGGATTTGAAAATGTGGTTTTCTAATATTTTAAATTTTTTTATTCTACAAAATTTTTAAAACCCGACCATAAATCACGAAAAATTAAAAAACAAACAACATTCTAATGTCTAAAGAAAGTACTTTCCATAAAAAATAAAAAATAAATAAATAAAATTTTTCTTATTTAAGTGCGGAAATCTCATACGAATTAATTCGGAGCGTGCTCAAATACGTTGCGTTGTGGAAATGGGAAAGTGCACATAATGTTGAGACGACTTGGCCGATTGCCATGGAATAGTGCCTAACATATCTTTAATTTTTGTAACATAGCTACAAATGAAGACATGAAAGACCGGAGTCGATGCTTGATGTTGACCTATCCCCTCTATACGTCGAGAACTCTTTAAATAAAGCTACATGAAGTCAAATCATTTTAATAATATACAATTATGTGAAGATTTTCGAATTCATCGTTCCTAATATAAATAAAACTGAAAGTTAATGATTATAATATGTTAGTTGGGACCATAATATCAATTCTTATAACTTTTTTAAAGGATCAATTATTATAACTTATTATTCACAAAACTTGCTGTTATATCGTGTTGACAAAGTACATGAAGCTAATTGTGTGAAAAGGGTAGAATATAAGTCATATCAAGCTCTACATTATAAAAGCAATGAAGGATGGAAAGGAACCTAAACACATAAAGAGAGGATATAACTTCGAGAAGAAACTATTCTACCCTTAAATGATAGTTAAAGAAACAAAAATAACCCATTTTTATTCAACATCCCCTCTCAGGCTCTTTTGTCACAATACATAAGTGTATGATGAGGAAAGAAGTACACCCGTATATCTGAAGTAACCAAGGTAATTAAACAATATCTTTGGTAGTAGATGTTATAGCATGATAGTCTCGGTTGAAGAAGATAAAGAAACAATTGATTTTTCTTACTCTTTCAAGAAATAGATAATTGTCCAAGAGATACAAAAACCCATTAACAAACCTCGATTAGTGGGATCATCTTAATCTACATCGGAGTATGCACCTGACTTTAAAGAAGGTAGATGAAAATAGAAGAATCTAAAGTTGTATCTCGAAGATTCTGTGAAATACCAAGCGACTCATAAGCTCTAGTAGGTGAATCAATAGTGACTAACAACACGAACAATATGTGGCGCCCCAAATCCCGAGGTCTCGTTGACCACCGTCAACTGCGGAATACTTCGTGGACGTCGGGTAACCCGGCACCACTTGAAAATCGGGCGAGAGTCTCCTTTGTACGGGAGCTCTACCCAACACAACTGTCCCAAATCCACATAACCTTTGTCTAATAAATTTACTTGATCACTCGGGTCCCACGTCCCGAATAAAATGGTAAAAATGGCCCTGGGGCCCGTACATCAATACTCCTTTAAATTATCCGACCAACTATATTACATGGTTCAAGAGTTAATACATTACTCTTAATACAAACATATATTAAAATTTAAAATTCTAATACATGTTATACGAAATCAATACCAAAGCCACAATCTAGCTTTCTTAAGCGCGGCCTCTAAGCGGCCTTGAATCATCTGTACCTCCTTGTACTTGAAGTATGAATCCCTCGCGAAGTCAGGCAAAGCCTAATAGTGATAATTTCCTATGGGTTACTCTGCCTAAGTGCACATGTCATGGCGAACAATCATACTCAAGTAAGTATGATCCTGCTTGAATGTCTGCACGCGATCCCGTGTCTGGAGTCCTCAGGCTCCTACTTTATGCCTAAGTCAAATATGAGTAAAATCACAGTTTTCAAAACAAAGCTTTTTGTTCTCGAAAACTTACTACCAAGTTAGTCAAATTTGTTAGACTGACCCTCGACCGAGTGCGTTTGGATAACCCTCACGAGAAACAATTCATGTGCCCTCGAAGCGTGGTGTTGGACAATCTCAAACCTGATTCTCAGGAAAATCTTCCGCGAAATTCCTTTCACAAACATTTTTTCATTTTTGTTTTCTTTCATGTCTGCACTCACACCTAATATTCACGAGGTGCCCAGTGCATATGGAATGCGATATCTGAAATTCAAAATATTCATGTTAATATATAAATCATGTATATACTAATATAATTAACTCATTATTCATGTTATTCAAATTCTGATAATAACATCAAAATTTGCTCATAGGTTAATTTACAAACACAAGCAATTCATTTTGAATCACTTACAACACAAAAAATCACACCAACAAAATCATGTGAGCGATTGAAACCCTCGGGTTGGCATACATTCGACCACAAACGAGAGTTTTCTCCATTCGGTTAAGCTTTGAGATCAGTACGACTAAATCAAGCCTGAAAACATCTAACCATTAAATGGCTCTTAGCCAAAGAATAATACAAGTAGGAAAAGATCCTATCTTGGAGTTGTCGGAACTCCACAGGTGGTGTCCCACGCGTAGCCCTTGCGTGTAGAACGACTTTACTTCTTGACCCCAATGAGTAAGTATCCAGAGCAGTAGAAAATCTAAAAGAGAAGGAGCTCTCTCTCTAAAAACTCAAAACCAAGCCCCTTTGCACCTTTCCAGCCCACACGTTTTCTTCTTCAATTTGAAGAAAACTATACATCTTTGTCTTATTCATTTAATATTTTTCATAATTCCTATGTCCCTTCCTTTCATTATTTGACACATGGCTTAATCAGCCATTCATTTCTTTCCTCTCCTTTAATCATACGGCATATTGTCACATGGGTACATGTAGTAGGTGACTTTGTCACATCACATGTCTTTCACGAGCCATTTCGGCTTCGACACGGTGCCTTCAGCGTGGTACAGTATCTCGAGTCGACGAAATTCGACGTGGTGGTAGATTTAGGTGAGATGATTCCAACGATGATCCGTTTCATCATCGAGATCTAGAAAAATTTGATTTTGATCGAAAAATACCGTTTATCATTTTTCGAGGAAAATTAGATTTTCTCGGTCTTCTGACATAAGTAATATCAAGATGAGTAATAGTAAAAGATAAATCAAGCACTCAGTAAGTACGGTCTGATGTAAGGCCCAACAAAGCACTCAATTAGAAGAGTACTTTACATTAACCTTAATAAAAGTATCAGTCTTATTATCAATAGTCTAGATCGCTGAAATATACATAACATATTTGAATGAAAAAAAAGATAACCTCACAGAAGAACATGCTACCTCGATACCCCGAAAAATATTGTGGAGATCAACTCAAATCCTTCGTTTCAAATTGTTTAGCTAATTCAACTTCAAAGCGAAATACCATAAACATCATCACTATTAATAATCATGTCATCAACATATAAAGAAAAATGAAATCTGACACGCATCGGTACACTTAACAAATTAAGAGCGAAATCGTAACTCTGCGACAAATCGAAGAGATCCGCAAAATGAATTTCTCAAACCCCTAGATTTGAGACCATATAATGCCTTCTTGAGCTTGAAAACATACCGAATCATGAAACATCAAAGGGCTCCATATAAACTTTTCTTGAAGAGATCCCATTTAAGAAGGCATTTTTAACATAAAGTGAGAGATACACCATTGTCGAGGCGGAAGCTCTTTACAAGAAGATTACAAATAATAGTCATTTTACAATAGGAGAAAGGTCCCTCATAATCCATATCGTACAATTGTGAATATCCTTTGGCAAGCAACTTAGTTTTGCATCGCTCAATAGATTCATCAGAATAAATCTTGATCTTATACATCCAGCTGATGATATGACCTCTTACCGGGAGGTAAAGACAAAACCCAGTATATGTCTCATCTGAAAGCCTTAAGTTCCTCATCCATAACTTTCTACCAACGTGGATCGAATTGTCTCTTTAAGAGGAAGAGAAACCAGAGAGACAATGAATATAAGCTAAAAATGAAGTAAATGATGAAGAATAAGCAAAATTTGGTGACTTTGTGGACTTACAAATGTGTGTGGATCGACGTATATGTGGATCTACAATCTCAGACGGAGCTTAGGAGACCATAGAAGAAGAGGGAGAATCAAGTGTCCTAGAGAACAAAGTGTCTATGCCTGCAGAACTATTAGCACGAACACGTTGAGTATAATGTAAAGGAAAATAAGGAAGAACATGAGAAGGGGAATTTGAAGTATTAGGAACCTAAGATGACAAACTACTAGAATCCTCAAAGAAAGGATCAATGTGAATAAGGTCAGATCTAGTCAAGTCATGAGTAGCAGATGGAATAGAAAAGAAAGCTATATGTTCAAGAAAACAACATGATGAGACACATAAAGTTTATGAGTAGCTAGATCAAAACACTGATACCTTATAACCTTCACCATAACCAATGAAAGATTCAATATGAAGCAGCAACCCTAGCAGAGAGAGGGACGCTATGTGAATTTGTTTTCTCAAAAACTTTTCGCACAACAACAATAAATCTTAAATTTAATGCAACAACGATAAAGTAAAGAGATAAGGATAGAGAAAACAAAACCTGAATTTATAGTGGTTCGGCACACCCTTACTCGTCCACTTCTCTTAAACGCTTCCAACCGGTGAGGTTACGCAATGAGTAAGCTCCAACGAGAGCTTTTACACTTAGTTATGGCTCAGAGTGGGCACCTTTTCAAGCTATACACACTAAAGTTCCAAGCTCCAATTAGAGCTTCTTTTGTAGTTAGCATGGCTCGATGGGCACTTTTTCAAGCTATACATTTGAAGTTCTAAGCTCCGATCAGAGCTTGTTTATGGATTATGGCTCGATGGGCACCTCTTCAAGCTATACACACTTGATGTTCCTAGCTCTAATCTGAGCTTCTTTACACTTAGTTTGGCTCAAATGGGCCTTTCCAATTTCTTCAAGTATACACCTTAAAGCTTTCTCACTTAAGTACAATGTGACACTCTCTCAAGCTCTCAAGATATTTCAATTACAACTCAAGCACAATCAACACAAAGGTGCACTCTACAATATGCTCATGCTTAATGAATGCACTCACAATCTTAGTTTGAGGAATTGATTCACAAGAGAAATGATGGTTGAGATAATATTCAACAAGTGTCTTAGTTGTAGTGATTCCCCACACTCTATTTATAGAGTGGGAATTCTGTAACATTTAAGCTACCAATCGATCGACCGTTTCCTGTATACTAGTCGGTTGTACCTGAGATCTTCATTTTATAGCCTTTCAATATTCTTTGTTATCAGCCGTCGACCATTTCACAGTTGTTCGACCGTTTTATCATGTGCACTTCAGGTCGTATTTTCTAGCCATTGAAATATGATTTGTTGCACTCAATCGGTTGTAGTTTCACAATCGATCGATCGTTTCCTCTTACAGTCTTTGGATAATAAATTTGTATCCAGCAGATTGAGTCACCACTCTTCCCGAGTTCTAACGGGTTATTGTTTCATCTAATCAAGCCTGTGATCAATTTGTTTCCTTCGATATACCTGGCCCAGATAGACCAATTGGTCTGTGTGCAATCGGGCAACCTAATAGGTCGTAGGTTGAGCGAACCCTTTAAATGTTCAAATTAATGTGTTTTCATTTTCAAAACACTTCTAAACCTAGATGTTTCATTGAAGCATATTTTAGGATTATAAAGACTAGGTTTATGCTTAAACTCATGTTCAAAATTTTCAATTTTGGAGTTGAAAATTGAGTTTGTGAGTGATGCATGATTAATGATGATATCCTAAAGTGCACTAATGCATTCACCTTACATAGATTCCTAAGCTATCAAAATCTTCACTTGGTGCTTGAGCTTGGAATCTTTATTACTTATCATCTTAGTTTCTTTCATTTGGTGAACTTCATTTCAAGTTCTTGATCAACTTCATCATTCATCTTTAGCTTGTATTATCCATTTGATGCTTGATCCAGCTGACCTATTACTCATTTCCCGTGTTAACCATTCTTAACGATAACCTTGGTTTGTTTTCATTAAACCTCAGCTAGAAGAGGTACCCTTGGGCTAACAACTTGAAAGATACAAATAGTAGATTGAGAGGATAACTTGCTACATTATCGTGTGGGAAGCAAGCAAGTGTGGCAAAACTTCAAATAAAGAATAATGCGGACCATACTGAATAATTTTTAGAAATGATAAATACAAAAATGTGAGAGGAAGGGTGAATTAATCAAAGTTATAGCAGTAAGAATAGCTTCACCCCAGAACACTCTAGGAACATAAGTAGATAATAAGAGAGATCGAGCAGTTTCAACAATATGCCTATGTTTTCTTTTAGTAACACCATTTTTTTTAGGAGTATTCGTACACGAAGTTTGTTGAATTGTTCCATTTGAGGCAAGCAACTCAAGAAATTTTTTAGAACTATATTCCCCACCTAAATCATACTTAAAACATTTGATAATAAATGAATGTTAGAGTTTTACAAGTGAAATTTTGTATACCTCAAATGTGGCTTGCCCAAAATCCAGAGGTCCGTGACCAAAAGTTAACAAGCGGAAATACACTGTGGATATCGTGTATCTCGATACCACCTTATCAATCCATCTCTTTTTAGGGATATGTTTATTTACATAAAATTAACATTTTATGTTATTTTTAAAACATATTACAGTGAGTTTAATTACAACCTCATACAAACGTATATTACAAACTGGTTTGTCCAATACTTTTACAAAAAGGTTACAAAGCCACAATCCGACTTTCTTCACAAGTTTAGCTCTAATGAGGTAAGATCCACATAGATGTTTGCTCTACACTTGAAATGTTATCCCATATAGGGTGAGCCCATACAATATGACTTCTATAGAGTCTTTCTCCCCACCTAAGTGCATATCTGTACTAACACTCGTATTCATCAACCATTCCATACAGAATATGCAATTCTATCATGGAATTCTATATCTTAAATGCCGTGATATGAGATGAGACTCGATCGTAACATGCTTGGTCATTCAGACTCCTATAACACACCACAATCCCATGCGTGATAAAATGCGTCATTGACAGTTCACATCAATCTGATGTTTTCAGTATTTCATTTTGTTTATAAACCAAACCTTTTTGGATGTCATATTCTAATGACTACTTTCTTTACAAAATTATGTGTCTTTTGTGGGTAGCGGTACAGGGGTCTCACCGCAGGCGTACACGCCTTCACACACTTTCACGGGCTTTCACTTAGTTTGACACATGACACACCACCCCACCTCGGCGGCGGGTGGTCGCCGTCCTCACGAGAAATCCCGGCCAACTATAACGTCTAGAAACTCTTGTGAAGCGATCTTGTGTTAGTATAAAATATGCTATAAAAATTTTCTTTTATTTTTTATAAATTAGGATTTGGTAAAATCTTAGCGTGAACCGATATGATGGCTGCATATAGAACAATTCAATCCGTAGCCATCGAGTACTCTAAATCAAATATGGCAGCCAGCATTCCAACACATTCTCCTGACTAACTATGTACATACCCTATGTCCATTATATTTATACCAATTTATACTAAACTATATGAACATACATATGTTCCATTATACATATGCAAAGTCTTTTCCTTATAATATTCTTATGCACTTGACACTTGTACAATGTCAGGACAAATCCTATTGTGCTCCAGCGTCTTGCGATACTATTACTGAAAATAGTTTTAAAACATGAAAATAATGAGCTACTTGTTTCATTGAGTGTATCTTTTATAAAAGGTTTTGCTTTCGGAAAACATCTCAAAAGTAAACTCTCTTTTTACAAATATTTTCGAAGCTTTACTTCCTTTGCTTGTTTTAAAGTTTCTAAAACTTTTCTTTGCTTGCCTTTTATACTTGCTTGCTTTTAAGTTTAATAAAACTCTTATTTAGCTAGCTTGCTTAGGATTTATAAAACTACCGTAATTTCTCTTGCTTGCTTGCTTTATCTTACTTAGAAAAGTTTCTTAAAACCTTTCACAAACCTTTTGCTTTAAAGTTTCTCCAAAACTTTCATAAAAGCGGGGGCACAGGCTAAATAGCATGCTTTGAAAAATAAAGCGGGAGCACGAGCTCAGCGGTTTGTTTTAAATCCCAGGAGCTTGGCTCGTGGGTCGTTTTGAAATCTAAGCGGGGCTTGACAATGGTTTGCTACTCACGGGCTTGGGCAGTGAACTAATGGTTGATTTTCAAAAGCGTATATCATGCTTATAAAACATCAATATAGAGGCTATTTTTAACTTCACGTACTCTAGTGATGGAAGGCTGTATTGCATCAAACGATGCGGTGGAAGGACTTCTTTGTCAGCATCCTTTTTTGAACAAAATCATGTTGGAGATGTTTGATTGTGTCCTTATATTTGGTTAAGACTCTGTTATATATATCATATTTTGATCTTTAAATAAGTCATATGACTGGTTTGCCAGCCAGGAAACGAATCTGATGCGTGTATGAGATCTAACACCTGGAGTGGTGGAATACCTCTGTGGGTTTGCTTTCTTAGAACTAGGAAGGCTGTTTTATGAAATATTCTTTCTTTTGCTTGCTTGCTTTTTGAAAAATGGTTTTACAATTTAAAACCATTTGCTTGCTTGCTTGCTTTTTGAAAATGGTTTTACAATTTAAAACCATTTGCTTGTTTGCTTGCTTGAAAAATGGTTTAATTATTCAAAACCGACACTTACTTAACTTACTTAGCGAAAAATGGTTTACTTATTCAAAACCATTTGCTTACTTGTAATTATGGTTTTACGGTTTAAAACCAATGCTTGCTTTTCAAAATTGGTTTAAATCAAAACCATTTGCTCCTTCTAATTCATTACTTGCTTCTTGAAAAGTAGTTTGAAATCAAAACCATGAAATACCGATTAATAAGCAGTTTATAATAATAATAATAATAATAATAATACACTAGTATTTGAAATGAGTTTAGAACACTCACTTCTTCCTTGCTAAACTTGACAGTTCCACGCTACCCGGCCTTTGCTTTTAACCTACACACTCAATAGAATATGGCAAATATTAATTGCCTCACGTGTCGCATAACAACATACTTCTAGACTATCACCTCAACGAATATCGTAGGCGATGATGCCTCGCTGTTTTCGTCGAGTTCCAATCTTATTCGAACCTATCTTAATCATTAATAAGGTTCCTAACTATCGATTATATGCGGTCGGGCTTAAATATACAAAAACATAGCATTACGGGCATTTGGAAGGCACATGTCTTGGAATTTCCCCAGACATGTACCGGTACATGTTGCATTCACATTTGGCATGCCGGTACATGTTGGATACCGGTACATGTTGGCTTTTTGGGTGGTTGTGCGGTACGCCTGTGCATGCCGGTACACCTTAGAAATTTTGCCCAGTTGTTATTTTCCACTTTGATGCCAATTCACTTCACTCTGACTTCTATAATTCCCTAACACCTCAAAATTATCATGAAATCATAAAACAACTCCACAACACTTGAATTGGTGCTATGGAACCTCAAACCTCAAAACCACTGGTGAAAATCCGAGAACTCAACCTAGGTCCACCAGATGTTATTTTAAAACCACATAATTTGATGATTCCATAGTTGTTTTCTCCCAATTGGGGTTTCCCTGCTAACAATTCAAAGGTTTATGTGCTCTTTGCACAAAACCTAGACAAAGGAGAATCTATTCTCAAACTTCAGAAGTCCTAGGAATCCAAAATACATGATCTAAGGCAAGCAACCTTGATCTTCCTTCTTCTCTCTCCTTCTTCTTCCCTTCTCTTCCTCTTTCTTGCTCTTCTTCTTCTTAGAGCGTGAATCCCTAGCCAAAATATGAGATAAAATGAGTTTGGCTTTTGTCTCCCCTCTATTTATATGCTAAACTTTGCCTAAATTGTAAATTTAGTCCTCATCTCTTTAATATTGCAATTGTAACTTATGTTATTTCTATTGAGGCCCATCTCTAATTTGACTTTTGCTTTTCATATCCTTTTTGCTTAATGACAATTGTATCCTTATTCTCATACACCATCCCGGGTTCCATAGTGTGACCTTTAGTACTCTTATACACCTACGGTATCATATGCGCCACATTCTCAGGCGGGGTGTTACAAAGTCCTCCCTCATAGGAACATTTAGATCTGAAATGAATAAGCCTAAACTCCAAAGAAAGGAAAGGAAAATACACTCATCCGGAAAATAAGTGGGGAATGTTGCGGGGCGGAGGATGGCGCATCTGGAGCCTCGACTCCCAATGTGCCTCCTCTCGCGATTCTTCCATAGGACTTTAACTAATGGAATCACTTTGCTTCTCAACTTTTTGTCCTTGCGATCTACAATGCGCACAGGCGTCTCTCATAAGTCAAATTCTCCTTCTAAATGCCTTGGTTGCTCTCTCAATACATGTGAAGGTTTGGGATATATTTCCTGGCATCGACACATGGAATGTATCATGAATCCTTGATAACTCTGGGGGTAACTTCAATCTGTAAGCTACTGGCCCCACTTTGCTCACAATCTCATACGGTCCAATATATCTCGGACTAAGCTTGCCTCGTTTCCCAAATCTCAACACACCTTTCCAGGTAAATCTTCAGACTTGGTCACCTATCTCAAGCGCAAATCTCTCTGACGGTTGTCCACATAACTTTTAATGCATCTCTTCTTGTCGTTAGGTTATCGCGAACAACTTTCACTTTCTGCGAAGTGATCTTATTGCTAGTTCGAGGGCCTACTAAATCTTCTCTCATAACCTCTGGCATCCTAGCCTGCTGAATTCTACATTTCCTACCATACAGTGCCTCAAATGGAGCCATATCTGCTTGTGTCTGTTTATTGTTGTAAAAGTGACTCCGTAGTGCTAAGTGAATATCGACTCATAGATTCCATCACACAAGCTCTACGGCGCATCCTCTAATCTGGAATAGTCCTCTCTGTGGCCATCCGTGCGAGATAAAATCTTTGATGCTAAAATGTAAGCAGTACCCTAGCATTGTTTTAAACTAGACGAAACCTGGATGTGAACCTAGGGTCTCGATCATTCTTATCGAAGCTGGAACCCCTGTAGTCTCACTATCTCATCTACATACAATTTGGCCAACTTTTTCCAATGAATCTTCAACATTAAGCGGTAGAAAATGGCAGGACTTCGTTAAGCGATCAACTATTACCCATAAAAAGTATGTTGCTCTCTCGAGTCGTGAGACGTGCAAAATCCGCTAAATCTTCTCCCTACGGAATAGGAGTAATTATCTCCCCCTTGGGCCTTTGATCTTTCTGCCTTCACTGTGACGGGTTTAGGCACCTAGAAACGAGGCTTCGCGATCTCTTTCGCTGTCCCATTCCACCGGTAATGTTCTTTCAAAGTCCTATACATCTTGTTTTACCTGGATGCATAGCATCTGTGAATGAATGTGCTTCTTCCATAATTTCTCTCTTCAGTTCGCTATACTCTGGCACACACATTCTCTGTCCTTTCACTATCATGCCATCATCTCTAATCTGAAACTCTTCTTTCTTTCCTTTTTCTATCTCTTCCTTGAGCTTAATCATCTGTGGATCCTGCGACTGCCCTGCTAGAATCTGATCCACTAGAAGTGGTCTAACATGAAAAGTGGCTAACAAGGCTCCGAGATCCTCGACCTCGATATCGCACAAAACGCCGGATCTACCAATAGTGGAAGATAACCTGATCTCATGTGAGACAAAGGGAACTCTCGGTCGCCTACTCGGGAGCTCTTTACGACGTAGCTTTCTGGATGGTACTCGATGAGTACGGTCGTGATCCTTGTCTGACTCGAAACCATCTTCTTTGTCTCGGGTTTAACTCTTTTTGGGTGAAAATATATTGAAGACTTTTGCGATGCGTAAGATCCTACAAGAGGCATCGCATATAAATATGTCTCCACTTTTTAGTGCAAACCACATTTCTTTATTAGCTCGATGCGTGTGTAGGGTAATTCTCCTCGTGTTTCTTTAGGCATCTAGAGGCATATGCAATCACCACATCATTAGTCAAAACCTGACCAAGGCCTTATGGAAGCATCACCATAAACCGCAAATCCATCTCTTCTTACATTGGGTAAAGCTAGAGCTGGGTAAGTCAATCTATTCTTCAACTCTTTGAAACTCTTTTGTAGGCGTGTCTACTGATCATACTTAACATCTTTTCTTGTCGGTTTGGTCGGTGGGGCATCTTCAGAGAACCCCTCGACAAACTTCTATAATACCTGCTAAACCCGAGAAGCTCTGACTGTGCATTCTTTGAAGTGGTTTCCAATTTACCACCTTTATTTTACGGGGATCCACGCTCAGCCCCTCTGCTTTGAAATCCACGCTGACTGGAATGCCTGCAATCGAGCCCAATGACATTTGATCAACTTGGCATATCTTTGTCTCTTTCTTAAGTGCATGCACAATCCTCAGTGCTGGAATGTTCCTCTGAACTTCTGTAATACCTTTAGGATATCATCAATAAAACTATGTGAACTTTATCTAAATACAATTTGGAATATCAGTTCATCAAATCCATGTATTGAGACATGAGTCGAACCAGCGGCATCACGAAAACTCACCGATACGTGTGTCACGAATGCGGAGTCTTAGGTACATCACTCTCTGCACCCTCGTGATGATACCAGGCCTCAAGTATGTCTTGGAGTATATGAGATCCTTGGAGTTGATCGAATAACTCATCGATCTAGGGAGTGGATGCGATTGCGGATAGTAACTATTCAATTGCACCTTAATCTATACACAGCAGCGAGCTCATCTTTCTTTTCACGAAGGCGGAGCTCCCATGGGAACCATACTCGATCTGTGGATCCTTTTCAGCAATTCTTCAGGGCCTTAAAAGCTCCCTCGACTCTGTAGGAACATCCACATAAGGGGAATGAAATGAGCTCAGGTCCACCGGGATCAAATCAGTAGGTGAGAACTCCTCTCTCTCTGGAGGTAATATAGCAATATCACCAGGATACATGCAGGAACTCTCCTTTCGCTGGAATCTCATCGATATAGTCCGCCCTTCCCTGTCTCCACCACATAAGCTAGATATTGACAACCTTCTGTGACATTCTACGTCTTTGTCATGGCGGAGGAATCATATAGGAGAGATAACTCTCTACGTAATCCTACGAACTTTACCTCTAATTCCACTGGCCTATTCAACATTTGCTTTGCTTTTTATAACAATCTAATGTTGCTCTTATGGCGAGACAGCCAATCCGTCTGAGAACCACATCAAAATCCCTCATATCTAAAGCCCCTCTGAATCCGTGGGAACTCCTGTCCCTCAATCAGGAACTCTCTATCTCTCGACTACTCACATTGCGAGTAACGGATCTGTTGGAAGGAAACTCTCATCGAGCCTCCCAATGGTTGGAGTCTGTCAGCAACGATCTAAGAATATGGCTTGGATGCAAATGAATCTGCGTAGCTCTGGGTCCACTAATAAATATGCATCATGCTCGAGGATAGAAATAATGCCAATGACCACATGGAATTGTGCATATGGCGAGTCCTGACATATACTTTGGCTGTGAGTGCGGGGCTCTGTACGTATCCACAGGGCCTGCTTATACCTCTACCCGCGACCACCTCACACTAATTTGTGTTGGCCCCTCTGTGGAAAAGCTCTTCAAAGCTGATATGTATTATCATCTACAGTCTTGGGGTAGCTAGGCCCATTTGATGATGTCTCACGCTTGTCGGTGGGGCACTCCACACTATTAGTGGCCTTCACGGCCCTACAGTGGAAACACACATCTTGGATCTACATTCCCCCTTGGTGTCATTTAGACATATGACATCTGAGGAGGAATACTGCAGGTGCCTTTGCTAGCCAATGGGAGCCTCTTGATCCACGACTAGAGATAACTCCTTGACACGCACCTCGGCCTCACATAA
Organism: Tetrastigma voinierianum; assembly: GCA_016808115.1. NCBI lineage: Eukaryota > Viridiplantae > Streptophyta > Magnoliopsida > Vitales > Vitaceae > Tetrastigma > Tetrastigma voinierianum. The sequence continues at coordinate 22,674 of JAEQBH010000023.1, forward strand.
CCTACGCCGCACATTGCTCTTTCTGTTTATCGCGTCTGACTGTTGGGACACGATGGCAGTGCCTCCTCTTACTCTTACTTTCACCTTCTGCTCGTGCTATGTTTTTTGTCTTTGCTTTGCTCGACTCACCAAAAGCGACCTCGACTAAGTCTAATTTGTCGAGGAACTCTTGATAAATGCACTCGTCCGGTCTTTGTAGTCTGATAAAACAACATGAGGACTTCATCGCATATATAGGGACCCAATCTAACTAATTCAGAAGGCCTTCGTGCTGGGATATCTTGACATGTTCTTTGTTCTAATTTGAAGAACTCCTCGATTTTTGAATCCTTATGACTCTGAGGAAAGAACACATGATGAATTTTGATGGAAATTGGTCCATGATATGCCATCGGGATGCGCCCTCTGGCATCCCACCCGATCTTTATTTTGTCTTCCATGGCTTGGAAAACAAGACTCTTTGCTCATTTCGTGCAACCCATTAACTCCATAAAATTTGTTTACGGTCTAGCCATAACTTGTTTCCTTGGATCACCAGCTAAGTTCTGTGGCTTGGCGCAAGTTTTGTACTCTCTCTCTGATGACCTCCGGTTCTTCCATAACCTCTACAGGTGACCCGGTGGAGGTTTGTGACCTCTTGACAGGTCGCTATGGCTACTATCTGTGCAATCTGTGCCACTTGCTTTCCTGTAGTAAATAATCCTAACATGAGCTCCCTCGGTGGCACAGATGGTCTAGTGACTTCTTCTTTGGAGGGTGGTCCTTAGAGGCTGTAGTGGAACCTACAACGTGCTCATCCCTCTCGAATACTGGGGCCGGCTCGGGGCTATTTGGAATAACTCTCCTAGGGCGACCTCTACGTCCTCTTCCTCACATAGTGTTGTAATTAGCAAAAATCAACTTTTTAATACTTTACTCACTTGATATGCTTATGTACTTTGAACTTAAACATGCATGGTTGCCAATGCTTATGCTCACGATGCCACGTTGCGTGGTATCATCTTCTCATGCCTAGGTTGTGTATATAGCAGCTCGATACCACCTTGACACACCCCACCCCGCTTCGGCGAGATTGTGCGTGCCATCCCGCAGAAATCGATTTACCTGCAACGTCTAGAAACTCACAATGAAAGCCTTTATTGCTTTCTAAAGCCCTCTATCAAAATTTTCTTATTTTTATAAATTAGGATTTGGTAAAATCTTAGCGGCGGAAAAAGCGTGGCGTAATGGTGCATATAGAAACGATTCGAATCCTGTATACATCGATTTACTCCTAAATCGAATATGGCGACCAGCATTCCATTCCAACACATTCTACAACTAACTATATACCTAGTCCCATTATATTTATACCAATTTATACTAAACTATGTACATACATATGTTCCATTATACATATTCAAAGTCTTTTTTCCTTACATAATATTCTTAATAACAACACTTGTACATTGTCGACAAACTTATCAGGTTCGTACCGCCTTGCGCACTGCACTGAAAATAGTTTTTAAACACGAAAATAATGAGCTAAACGAGCTCGTTGAGTGTATGCTTTTATAAAAGGTTTTGCTCAAAACATCTCAAAATGTAAAACTCTATTTACAAATATTTTCCAGTAGCTTTTACTTTCGTTTTGGTTTTCGCTTAAAAGTTTCTAAAACTTTTCTTGCTTGTCATTTTTATACTTGCTTGCTTTTAAAAGTTTAATAAAACTCTTATTGCTTGCTTTGCTTAGAAGTTTATAAAACTTCAATTTCTCTTGTTGCTTTGTTTTATCTTACTTGAAAAGCTTCTTAAAACCTTTCACAACCTTTTGCTTTAAAAGTTTCTCAAAACTTTTCATAAAAACTGAGTTCGCTCAACCGCATGCTTTGAAAAAATAAAACTGGGAACCTTGGCTCAACCGTTGTTTTAAAATCCCACCTGAGTTTAGTTTCAACCGACGCTTTTGAAATCTAAACGGGAGCTTGCCTAACCGTTGCTTTAAACTCTACTTAAGCCTGGCGATCGGAACCAATGGTCGACATTTTTCAAAACTCGATATCACGCTTATAAAACATCAACCACCGGAGGCCTATTTTTGCTTACTATACCCTGAACACTGAGCCTCTGTGGCATCGACCGTGCTTGAAGGACCTTGTCTCCGTGATTACCTTTTTTCCGTAAATATGGTGGAATTGGACCTGGGTCGCCATCACCATAATTTAGTTAGAGCTCATAACCTTATATACTCCCTCAGACGCAAGCTACCTGCCTTTAAATGCATGATGTATGACCTAAGTTTGGTCGACGAGGTAAAACTACAATGCATGTATGAGATCCTAACACCACCGTGCACGCATCAATACCGACCGGGTTTGCTTGTTTAGAACTAGGGAATTGCTGCAAATATTCTTTGTTTGCTTGTTTTTTGAAAAAATGGTTTTACAATTTAAACCATTTGCTTGTCATTGGCTTGAAAAAATGGTTTAATTATTCAAACCATTTGCTTACTTGCTTGCTTGCTTGAAAAAATGGTTTACTTTTTCAAACCATTTGCTTACTTGATTAATTATGGTTTTGCCAATTTAAAACCAATGCTTGCGCTTTTTCAAAATGGTTTAAATCAAACCATTTGCTTGCTTTCTAATTCATCGCTGCTTCTCAAAATGGTTTGAATCAAAACCATGAAATACCAAAGGTAAAATGCTTTATAATAATAATAATAATAATAATACACTAGTATTTGGAAATGAGTTTAGAACACTCACTTCGCTTGCTAAACTTGGAGCACGGGGCTCCAATTTTACCCGCCTTTTGCTTTTTAACCCACACTCAACCGAATATGACAAATATTAATTGCCTACGTAACGCATAACTTAACATACTTCATAGACTTATCACACTCAACGACATCGCCGAGGCTGAGGTACGCAACGCCGCCGAGTTCCAATCTTATTCGAACCTATCTTAATCATTTACCAAGGTTCCAACTTATCTATACGAATTTAGCTTAAATATACAAACATGCGACTGCATTCGGGGCACACATGTACCGATATTGACTCGAACATGTACCAAGACATGTTGCATTCTGCTGGTATGTAATGGAGCATAATTGATATGTACGGCATGTTAGCTTTGTGGTAAAATTGGCATACCTCACACATGTACCCCCACACCTTCCGAAATTTTGCCCGCATTTGTTATTCCACTTCATACCTCAATTCACTTCATACAACTTCTATAATTCCTAACACCCAAGAATTATCAAGTGGAAATCATCCTAAACAACTCCACAACACCCTCCTGGAATTGGTGCTAAGTGGAACCTCAAACCTCAAAACCCTAGGTGAAAATCCAAGAACTCAACTCTAGGTCCACTCAATTTTAAAACCACATAATTTGATGATTCCATGGTTATTCCAATTGGGTTTTTCCCACATAACCCAATTCAAAGGTTTATGTGCTCTTGCACAAACCCAGACCAAAGGAGAATCTATTCTCCAAACTCAAAGTCCTAGAATCCAAAATACACTTGATCCTAAGACAAGCATACCTTGATCTTCTTCTTTCTCCTCCTCCTTCTTCTTCCTTCTCTTCCTCTTCCTTTGCCTCTTCTTCTAGAACCGTGAACTTTAGATAAAATATGAGACAAAATGAGTTTGGCTTTTGTCTCCCTCTATTTATATAAAGCAAACTTTGCCTAAATTGTAAATTAGTCCTCATCTCTTTAATATTGCAAATTGTAACTTATGTTATTTCTATCGGAGGCCCATCTGTAATTTGACTTTTTCTTTTCATATCCTTTTTGCTTTAATAATAATTGTATCCTTATTCTCATACACCATCCCGGTTCCATAATTTATCATTTCCTTACATTGGGTCTCAAAATATTACAATGTGACCCTTGGTACTCTATACACCCCTACACTATCATGTACTCGTACATTTTCCTGGATTCGGGTATTACAACACATATGTATAACAAAAATTGTGTCTTTCACCCGAGGGTATCTATCTCGCTTCTATTACCCGACACATATTTTCATAGTTTCGCAACAAAGCAGACTCTATCGAACTTCCCACTAACTATATTTCAACCCACTCATCAAATCACCCAAGTATGGTGTTCGATCCCAATCATTCACTACACCCATGAAATGTAATGTCTCAAAGGCATATGCATGCATTATGCCATTTCATATCAATTCCATGTCTCATATGTAATGAATGTCATATGGACAATTCCAACATACAATTTATCATGTATCATGGATAATTATGTTAAAAGCATATAATTTCCAAACATTTCATCCAATTGCCAACATATTAAAACATATATATGAACAAGAACAACCAAGCATGTTATCACAAAATTAACCAATAACACCTTAAAATACCCACAATTTCGCACCTCATAAGCTCCAAGCTTATAACATACTACCAAACAAGGCACAATCATCCCAAATTACCATGAACCAATCCCGATTCAGCCACCAACCCGGTCATTACCGTAACACCAAAATAGTCCACGAAATCAGTACGAAATCTGCACCAAAATCAGTCTAAAAATTCGAACACAACAAATAAACAACCCAACCATGGCAGTCCCGAGAAATATACCATAACTTTGGCTGTAGAGATATGATTTTGGTGATTCATGAGCCTACATCAAGTTCACTGATGCAACTACAATTTACATGAAGGACCCGAGTCCGAAGTCCCTCTATTTCCCACCTGAAAACCATTCCTAAAATCCCACTACCTCAGATCAAAATAGCAAAGATTTACATTTCCTCAAATTCGACTAAACAACCCCTTACGGCAAAAACACAACCACAAATTTGTGGTGGAAAATAAACCAAAGTAGGAAGAATCCCTACCTCTTGGAGCGTAATTTCATCAATATATAGACTTTACTTAGTCCTGACGAGTTTGACCAGTCGGAACGCCGATTTCCTTTCTCTCCCCCTTTTCCTCCATTTCTTCTCCTTCTCTCTTTCTTCATCTTTCTTCCTTCCTTTCCTTTCCTATTTCCTTCCTTTCCTTTTTTTTTTTTTTTTTTTTCCTCTCCCCTATACAAACTTATATCTTCCATCCCATTTTATAGACATTCCATGTTCCATACATGTGGACACATGGCTTGCCATGTCACCCGACACCCGGTTGCCTCAAAACATGAAATTTCAATTATCTCTGACTCAACGAAATTCGTCTCAAGTAACTAGGCTTCTGCAGACGACCCAACCCAAGGAGGTCCATTTCACATCATCCGAGATCTAGAAAAATTCAAGGTTTTCAACCCGTACTCAAGGACAAGTTCATCAGGTTTGCCTTTTTGGAAAAGTTCAAATTTACCTGGGTTTTACATTCTTCCCCCTATAAAAGAATTTCATCCCGAAATTCACATTCACATATACATACAATCACATGCATATGCTATAATCATTTTTTTATTATCAAATAACTAAACAATGTACCTTCATCCTCAAATTAGGAAGGATATAACGCATCGCCTCCCTCACGTTCCCATGTTGCCTCCTCCACTCCTCGGTGCTGTCACAACACCTTTACTAGCCTCACAACCAGATCAAACCCGATCCCTGCTTATCCATAATACGATAGGTCCTTCACAAAGGTCCTATCTCGCATCAACAATGAGGTTACCCTAATCCAATTACATGAGCTTCTTACATGGAGTGTACTTCCTCAAGCATGAGACATGAAATACAAAGATGAACACCCGATAAACCCGGGAGGTAACGCCAACCTAAGAGACGTTAACTGTACTCCACTCTTCGAATACCTCGAAGGGTCTAATATACCTCGAATGAGGCCTTCCCCCGCTCGCGACCCGACCGTCTCTCTTGTGCATCACCTTCAAGAAGACATGATCACCTACCTCAAACTCTAGAGGTCGCTGTTTGTTCTGCAGCTCTTCTCCCCGCTTTGAGTCGTGAGAAGACGCGTCCGTATCAAGTCCACCTTTTCCGATGTGTCCTTTACCAAATCCATACTCTATAGCGCGTATCTTCTTCCCACCTCCGTCCACACCTGCCTCCCGTATAATGCCTCATAGGGTGCCATCTATACTCGTTTGATAAGCTGTTGTTGTAGCGAATTCCACTAAATTAAATAGTCTTCCGAATTGCACTTAAGATCCGGGCCGCATGCAGTAGCATGTCCTCCTAGCGTTGGATGATCCTCTCTAGCCCGGCTTGACCCGTCTCTAGGGATGAAAAGTGGTGTGTGTGCCCATGGATGTTGGAAACTCTCCCAAAAAATGAGTCGTAAACCTAGGACCTCGGTCCGATACTATAGAGACCGACCTCCTTTTAACCGAATAATCTCGTATGCATGTCTGTAAATTTCTCGGAGTGAAGGTCATCAGTCTGGTGAAAGTGTCTTAACTTTGTGAGCCGATCCGATCACCCTGCTTTGCATCATGTCCTGAAATGTCCTTGGCAGAGTGAGTCACAAAATCCATCGTGGCGTGCTCCACTCCCCATTATACTACCTCTAATGGTTGGAGTAACCCTCTCAAACCTCCCGGTGTTCAGCTTTTATGAGTGACACGTAGAGACAGAAGCGAATAAAATCATTTTAACTTTACGCTTCATTTCACTCCAGAAATACTAGCGACAAAGATCATGGTACATCTTTGTGCCACCTAAATGTACAATAAAACGAGAGCAATGGAACTCCCTGAGGATCTCCTCTCTCAAATCTACCAACCAAGGAACCATAATTTTGCCTTTATACTGAAGAATACCATCAGTGTGAATAGTCTAGCCTTCGTCACGATTTTGATTGTACCTAGTCCCTGATGGACGCTATCTCTATGTCTTGTCAGGACTTAATCACTCTGTTTAGTAGGGAAGGCGTAGCTACTCAAACTCCCAAAATACCACTGAGTTTGATCTCTATAGTGCGATCCATGTGTCCCATAACCTCGGCGTCCGCGGCTCCCGAGGAAGTTTATACTAGTGATAGGCCAGAGCGTGATGTGTATATATGCGCCTATGTGCGCAAGTGCCTGTCGCCCCAAATGTATAAGTGTACCTATGGTATGGATATCGATCCACGGGGATAAGTGTGTGAATACAGAGATTGGCTTTTGAATATTATCTGGATATAACCATTGGGTGAAAGAGTACTAGTGTCTGAATTTAAACTAAACTAATCGATCTTAATGAATTATTGTATAATGGAGTATAGGGTTATGTCTCCCCCTGCCACTTTCGATGGATTATTTCCTAAAGATGATACTATTGGTTATTACAACTTATTGATGGCTAGGTGAACTTGCTTCTGAGAAATACCCTCTCGAGGTGTAACTCACTTTATCTATTAGTAGTGTTGAGTGTATCCTACTGCCCATTCGATACTTGATGCTTAAATGTTCTAACTTTAATTGCCATCCTCGGGATCGGAATATCTCTATTTACCGAATCAACCGAAGGCTGCTCTACTCAAATCCCTGGGTATCCTCATCTCTCGAATCTCTAGTATAGTCACGCTAATGTTGGCGGACATCAGTATAAATGATTCACGAGATATAAAGCGGATGTTAACAAATTATAAACAAGCTGAATAATATAAAATACTAATCTTTAATCCATGTGATATTGTGGGGTTTAACAACACCTAGAGTATAAATGAACATCTTTTGAATGTAGGAACACTAGTATTTAATCTATAAAACATCGGTATTCTATCCGAAAAGAAAGAAAAATACAAATAGCCAGACTCTTTTCCAAGATGAGTCATTCTTCAGTTATGATTCCGTGCCCTAGTTCGTACTTCCTCGATCTCCCATCCCTCGAATTCTGGTCCCCTTTTTTGCTTTTAATGATTGAAACCCAGAACCCAGCGACGTCGCGGCGTTGCAAGCGTCAGCGGCGTTGCAACTGTCGCTGACGTTGAATCATGTTTTGTGCGCGGCTGATGACTTCATATATGTTGAGCGTCACTTAGCGTTGGGGCGTCCGCAACGTGGGGCGTCGTGACATTGCAACGTCGCGACGTTCCAGCCATCTTTATGCACTTTGCCTCACGCTCGAATGCTTCAAAGCTGCCCTTTTAGCGCATTCGCACAGTGCACCGTCGGATATCAGATTCTGAAAATCACGTATTTAAATATCAAATAAAGTAAAAACATAAAACCGAGCGCGGAGTATGACTGAGTATTGCGATCATCAACTAGCCAATACTCCTATGACTTAAGTGAGCGCATCAGCGCTACATTTACCTTACCGGAATTGGTAATCGCAAAGTGAAATCATAATCCTCGAATACTCCGTCCACCGTGTTGCCTCATATTGAGGTCCCGTTGGGTAAAGATGTATTTCAAACTTTTGTGATTCGAAAACACCTCAAATTGCTCACCGTTATGGCATAAAATATTCAAGGCAAAGACAATGGTCGCCAATTCCATATCATGTGTGGGGTAACTTCGCTCATGATTCTTTAACTGTCGAGAACCATAAGCCACAACCCTCCCATACTGCATCAAAACACATCTCAGTTCGTCCTTTGAGGCATCACAATACACCGTGTACCTCTGTCCCCTCTTTAGGACTGTTAGAGTAGGAGCTAAAGTAAGCCTCATTTTCAATTCCTAGAATGCCCTCTCACACAAGTCATGCCACTCAAACTTAACCTCCTTTCGGTCAATTTCGTCATAGGCGCAACTAATCGGGAGAAGTCCTTAATGAACCTCCTATAATACCCTGCCAATCCCAAGAAAATGTGTATCTCGAAGACTGACTTGGGTCTCTTCCAACTCATAACTACCTTAACCTTCTCCGGGTTCATTGAGACACTCGAAGCCGATACCACATGACCCAAGAATCTTACCTCTATAAGAAAAATTCACATTTTCTAAATTTGGCATACAACCGATGGTTTCTTAAAGCATGGAGAACAATCCTCAAATGATCCTCATGCTCCTCCTCTGACTTGGAGTAGATCAAAATGTAGTCCACGAAGACCACAACAAACTGATCTAGATAGTGTTGAAAGACTCTGTGCATGAGATCCATGAATGTCGCTGGAGCATTCGTCAACCTGAATGACATTACTGTGAACTTGAAATGCCCATATCGCATTCTAAACGCTGTCTTAGGGATATTTGCCTCTTTAGCCCTCAACTGATGATAACCGGTGTGGAGATCTATCTTGGAGTAGACCCGCCTCCCACTCAGTTGATCAAACAAATCATCAATCCTCGGTAAAAGGATACTGATTCTTGATCGTAAACCTGTTTAACTGTCTGTAGTCAATGCATGACGAAGGTCTTATCCTTTTTTTTTGGAAAGCGATCTTTGGGCGCCCCCCCGAGGAGAAGTGCTCGGTCTAATAAAACCAGTTCAAGAAATTCTTACGCCTTCGACCTTGAGTTCTTGCAACTCAACAGGCGCCATTTTATGCGGTGTCAGAGAAATAGGAGATGTATCAGGGTGTAACTTGATACAGAAGTCTACATCCTTGTGCAAAGGTAATCCCGGTAATTCCTCTGGACAAACATCCTTATTCTACTTAAGCTATCAGGAGTAGACTGAACTCTGTCCTTGCCTCGTCCTCCCGAGTAAGGTTTTCAAGTAGCCACAGTAAATGTCGAGTTCCACCTAAATTGTACGGCTTGGGGCATAGCATCGTCTTAGCCTTGAAACATAACACAAACATCATTTAATTGTGTAGGCGGTAACCTTCCTATGATGCAATCAATGACAGCACGGTGTTATGTCCAGCCAATCCATCTCGAGGATAACATCGAGCTCGACGTGTCCATGACCCCAGTCTACGGTGGTAGACTCCATGAATCTCTAACACAATCTTGACCTATCAGATCAATACCCACCCTAATTCCTATGGGAGAATTCACATTCAACGGCTTTTCCAAGGTTTCAACCTCTAAGCCTAAGTCTTTCACCTGAATGTAACTATGAGGAATGAGATGCACTGAGAATCAAATAACACTATTGCCCGTGGCGAAAATTAGAGAACCATACCACTAAATAGCAGAAGTAGATCTGCAAGCTCAGCTTAAGGTGTAATGGTGTAGACACGCCCCTGGGTCCCTGAAGTCTTGGCTTGTGAGCCCTATCATCGACCTCGACCCTTGCCTTGGCCCATCTAGCCTGACTGCGAAGTAGTAGGGCCTTGTGCAGTGCCTTGTGACTAATACTATCTCTCCTGGCCTATTATGGGGTAAGGAGGAACAAACTGCGTTTGTGTACGTCCCATTGATGATTGGGACTGAGGTGTCCCATAATTATGGGATTCCTGCCTCTGAGGACAATCCTGCCTGAGGTGTCCAAGCTGATGGCAATGGAAACATGTCCCGCCTTATACGGCTGCGGAGCCCCGAGGTGTGTCTCCCACTGCGGGATGATTGACCTTGGCCTTGTGCACGATAGCCACGGCACTTGTCTTTGTCAGCGAAGCGGATTTGCGGAGTAGAGTCCTCTGCTTCTTCCCTAAGCTAGAAGAAGAAGGTTGGCTCTTCTTCCTCTTATCCTTAACACTATCTCAGTGTTAAGTCGTCATCCACTTCCCTCGATAGCCGCAAGCTAGTCTTGACCATCAAGTCCATATCTTGTAGAAGAAGTCCCACAATTTTACCTCGGATGGATAGTTTCAATCCATCCTCAAACTTTCTTAACTTGGCCATGTCATTAGCTGCATGATCATAAAGCGAAATTTGGTCGAGTAAACTTAGCCATGTGTTCAAGCATTGTCATAGTTCCTTGTTTCAATTCAAGAACTCCCGAGCTTTTGCATGTCGAGGCGAGATGTTGGAAAAACTTACTATGAAGAGATCTCTGAACTCTTCACATGTAATTGCCTCTAAGTCCCTTGAGGCTTTGACCCAATCCCACCATATTTAGGATTCACCCTCTAATTGAAATGCGGCTAGCTTTATCTTGGTGGCATCGGAGATGATTTCCATAGCCTCCAATATCTTTTCCACTTGCCAGAACCAATGATATGCTATCATCGGATCCTCCTCCTTGAAGGTTGAGAAGGATGATGCGCCTTAAACCTTTGGAGGTTACTTCACCCCCCTTAGCTCGTCGTTGCACAACTTGTGCAATGTTAGTAGCCATTGCACTCACACACGTGCAATAGTAGCGATCGATAGTACGATAGCCTCCATGAAGGCTTGTTGGTGAGCAGTGGTAGTGGGTTTGGCCTTTGCTTCGCCTTTGCCTCGGCGTTCCCTTCCTTGACTTCCTCTTCCTCGACTTGCCATCTACATGTGTAAAATAGCAAATTGAGATTCCTTTTTCTAGTCTAACTTGTAGTGCATATGACATTCCATCCTGAAATATTCCGTTTATTCATTTTCTGAACCCCTAAGGTTATGTTCTCTAACCCTAGTGTTCATCTTTTCCTATATACATTTTACCATGTATATAATTCACATAACACACAATCATGCTATATTGAGCACAAAACATGGAAATGCATATATTAAATGATCTAGACCCCATGCCCACTAAGCCCTAGGTGTTCGTATGCTTAAGCTCTGATACCAAGTTATGACGCCCCAAAATTGAGGTCGTTATTGGCCAGGTCAACACTAGGAAATACCATTGGATATCATGTGTCTCGATACCACATTTCAATCCCATCTACTAGGATCTGTTTATTTACATTCAATGAACATTTTATGTTATTTTCAAAACATACTCTTTTTGTAGGTTTAATTACAACCTCATACAAACGTATGTATAAACTTGTTTGTCGATACTTTTACGAAAAAGGTTACTAAGCCACGATCGACTTTCTTCGTAAGTTAGGCTCCTAATGAGAGTAGATCCATCGGTTTAACTCTTGCACTTGAAATGTTATCTCTATAGGGTGAGCCACGCCCAATAGAGGCTTCTAAAGCTACTCCCCACCTAAGTGCACATGCAATGCTAACACTCGCATTCACATCAACCATTCCATACAGAATATGCCATTCTATCATGGAATTATATATGCCATGCCATGAAATGAGATGAGACTCGATCATGTCCCATGCTATGAGTCATTATCGACTCCTACACACACCACAATGCCTATGAGTGATAAAACCGTCATTGATGATTCACATCCAATGATCATTTTCAAACAAAATTTCATTTTGTTTATAAACCAAAACCTTTTGGATGTCAAATTCTAATGACTATTTTCTTTTACAAAATCATGTGTCTTTTGTGGGTTGCGAATTTTCGGGGTCTCACCGTAGGCTACGCACACCTTCCTACACTTTCACGGGCTTTCACCGTTGGACACATATGTATAACAAAATATACCAGGTCTTTCACCTGAGGGGGTATCTATACCTTTGCTGTGCAGAATACGTATTTTCATGTTTTTAACGACATTGTGACTCTGTTGAACTTCAATCAACGGTACCAACCCACTCATCAAATCACCCAGTATGGTGTTTGATCGCAATCATGCACTTACACCCATGAAATACGATGTCTTAGTGCATATGCAATGCGTGCCATTTCATATCAATTCCATGTCTCATATGTAATGAATGCCATATGAACAATTCTAACATACAATTTAACATTTATCATGGATAATTATGTCAAAAGCATATAATTTCCAAACATTTCATCCAATTGCCAACATATTAAAACATATATATGAACAAGAACAACCAAGCATGTTATCACAAAATTAACCAATAACACCTTAAAACAGTCCACAATTTCAGACCTCATAAGTCAACCATAACAGACCACCAAAATAGGGCATAATCAGTCCCAAAATAGCCATGAACCAGTCTCGGTTCATGCCTGCTCCGGTCGTGCCCGACCACAAAGGCTAATCCACAAAATCGGTCTGAGGGCTTTGCTTGAAATCAGTCAAAAATCCGGACTGTAAATAAATAACTATTGTGGCAGTCTCGAAATAGACCATAACTTGGGTTGTAGAGATTCGATTTGGGTGATTCAAAAGCCTACATCAAGTTCAACGATGCATTTTAATTTACATGAAGGACCAGAGTCCGAAGTCCCTTGGTTTCCACCTGAAAATTAGTTCTAAAATTTGGCCAATGTGTAGGATCAAAATAGGGCAACATTCCCATATAAACAACCCCTTTGGACAAACACACAACCACACAGCCCTTAGGGTGGAATAAACCAAAGTAGGAAGAATCCATACCTCTTGGAGCGTAGCCCTTGTCGAATACACAAACTTTACTTCTTGGTTCGGTTTCGACCGTCGGACCGTCGATTTCCTTTTCTCCCTCTTTCTCTCTCCCTTTCTTCTCCTTCTCTCTCTCTTTTCTTTCTTATCTTTCTTTCCTTCCTTTCTCTTTCCTTTTCCTTCATTTCCTTTTGTTCCTCTCCCCCTCTACGAACTGATCTCCATCCCATTTTATAGACATTCCATGTTCAATGCATGTGGACACATGGCTTGCCATGTGTCCTACATGCACTTGCCTTTGCATGCATTGTGATACATGGATTTCCATGTGTCACTCACATGGCTTGCCATGTGTCCTCGACCTGATTGCCTGAAAATGCTGAAATTCCGACTATCTCGGAATTCCACTTGAGTCAACAGGTAACCGTTCGAGACAAATTCAACGGTGAGGTTCGTTTCGTCATCCAAGATCTAGAAAAATTTCAGGTTTTCAACCTGTAGTATAACGACAAATTCATCGTGTTTGCCTTTTTTTTGGAAAAGTTCAAATTTACCCAGGTTTTACATAAAAAAAATTCAAAATGATGTTTCATTAAATAAACTCAAAAATAGCGTGTATGATCACTAATGAAAGAAATATAATATCGAGACCCTTCTTTTGTGGGACCCTCCTTTCGTGGGAATCGGATAAGGCCCCATACATTAGAATGAAACATATCAAAGGGAGAAGAAATAAAGCTGCCGATTAAAGGTAAAGTTGAAAATTTTCCAAATTTATATCACTTCTAATCACAAATATCACGAGTTTGTAACTTTCCTAAAGCCCTGTGGACATTAAAATTTCAAGCGAGAGGACAAAACATGACCAAGATGAGAATGCCATAAATAAAAACTAAAAAAAGGACTCAAATGAAAAGATGACAAATCCAACCTAGTAGTAGTAGTAGTTGACTCTTGTAATTCATCTAGAACATATAATCCTCCTTTCCTATGGCTGTCCCGATCAACCCCAGAGATTACCGTCTTGCGTAACAAGAAGAAAATGTGACTAAATTATTGGAATCACATGGCGGCCAACATAAGTAGATTCAATATGGGTTCACGAAATGTGATAAACAGAGAGAGAGACGAGAATAGGAGTAACCTTGAAACCAACACACCACTAAGGCATAGGAGTGCCATCAACAATCATAACGGAATAGAAGACAAAGAGACATAGAAGCAAAATAAGAAGAATCTGGAGACATATGATGAGAAGCACTTTAGAATCCAAGATCCACATAAAGAGCGACATGCACGAAGAATTGTGAGTGATTGACCTCTTAGGAAGAAGGCGAGACATAGCTTATGGCTATAGGGAAGGAACTTCATAAATTGCTCAACTAGAATTCTAGGATCAATGAAAAGGACTTGATGTGGCCCATTGCGATTGACCACACTGTGGTGGTTTGTAGCCTTGTGGTGGTCTATTAGCATAATATTTTGTTTGGTTGCTAGGCTTCCAAGTTTGAAATTGTTGACTGCGACTAGTGCAGTTTCTTAGCTTAGGACATTGAGCCTTCTAATGACCTTTTTACTTACAAAAATTGAACTCGTCAAAGGCAACCTATGTGTAAGTCTTGTTCTGACTATTAGGGGGCAGCTTAGACGGAACAACCAATACATAAGGATTCGGAGCAGAAAAAATTTCCTTTTCAGAATGAGATTTAAGGATGTATCTCTTCAGCCAATAATTCACTCACAACTGAGTCAACAGATGGAAGTAAAACGATGAAAAAATTGAACCTCTAAGTCCTTCAAAATCATTTCTAAGAGCCATCAAGAACTGCACTAATCGTTGCTCCTCTCTGCAAGCAATATAAAACCACATGCCTTTAATTCATACGATTACCGTAGAGTCGATTGATCTAAAGATCTGTCATAAGCGAATAAAAGCGCTTTGAACACTTATATTCCTTTGTTGAAAGAGCATGTATGTTTAATCTCAATTAAATCTTGTTTTGCAAAGGGTGATTGAGTGTATAGCCTCTGAGGATGATCTCAAACCTCACTTTATTGTCTCATGCTTGCTAATTGTGTGCTGATGAATGTTTGACATAATTGTTAATCCAAGAAATAATTTTTGCATTGTTTGCTTCCCAAGTATCTATATTAGCAACATAATCTTTATATGTACTTTTAGGTTTCACTGTAGGATTACGATAACATATCCTCACAATTTTTACCCATAGAAACTCATCCTTAACTCCAATATAAATAATCTGCTGTCGACCTACGTATCACATGTGAAATGAATCATCTCTTTTAATAGCCATAATCAAGAAAGAGAAAATAAGCAAAGAGACGGGCAATACCATATTGTAGAAAGATGAATAATCACTAAAGGAAAAAAAAAATCCAAAGCCCAGACAAATGTAGAAAGCGAATCTAATGTCGAAATTATTAATACCACTAGCTGTATGGTCGCAAAAGCCACGATACTGTGTTAGAAGAACAAAAGGAGGAAGAATGCAAGTCATATCTCTATTCAATACTCAACCACAATGTCTATTACGAAGTAATAAAAGTAAGAATGACATTTTTGTCAAAATGCGGCAAAAAATTGAAGAGAAAGGTCATATTTAAAAAATTAGGGTTTCAAAAGGTTATTTAATCAAATCACTCTTCTGAATTGAAAAGGAGCAAATTAATTTGAAAATATCGCAAAGAATGTGTAACTATTTAGGAAATTGTTGTGGCCTACTTTATTTAATTTTTGATTGAATTGACTAAACCCCACACATACACACACATTCTATCCAAGATCTCATTAGAAATTGTAGAATTTTGATCTTCATACACCTTTCTTTGTCGTCTTCTTGAAATTCAATTTTTAGCATTCTTTTGAAATTTAATCTTAACACACCTTTCTTTTGAGCCCCTTTCTATTGGTTAAGCTTAAGGTAGGGATGTGTGATAAAGATTTGTGTTAAAAACCATTTACTTCATCATCCCCATCTCTTATAATAATGTAATATGGGGTTACAACATAACACTCCTTGTACACATAAAACTTCTTTAGATGCTTATATAATTATCCTTTATAAGCTACTTGAAGTCAGTATCTTATATAACCTTGTTGACTGTTTGGATATATCTATGAAAATTGTAATATGTGGGATTCTTCTTATTCTAATTTCATTTGTGGTATTTGCATAGTTTTAAAAGACGCATTTAAGGCATGCCTAGGCTCAAGGCACATCTACTTCCTAGTTGAGACCTCCTTCAGACATGCGCCTTATTGAAGAAGCGTGCCTTACAGACTATAATTTATTTTCAAAACACTTTTAGTCTTGAAATTTATATAATTTCACTATTTTTTCCAACGAAATTTTCTTTAAATATTAAGAATCTTTAATTTTTTTTATTAACATAATCATATTTTATAAAATTGATGTGCATCTAAGGTCATTTCGATTCACAAAGCTAGTGCCTTACATGTGTGTCTTACACGCCTCGAGATTTCAAGAGGCCTTTGGCGTAGCACAAAATTATGGGTATTTGCTTTGTGGATTTGTCTATTTTCTCGAGAAATCGTTCTTTATGGTCTAGTATATGGTTTGGGTTTGTGATAAAACCCTTGAAAGAGTTGTTTGTTTTCACAAAAGAGATAATTAGCAATTTCTTATCATATCCATATAATTATAAGGGCTTTAAATACAAACTAATAACTAAACGTGCATGCTAGTGTATATAGTGGATTCCTAAATCCACTCCACTAATTATCTAAAGATAAAGATAAATTATGTAAGACGAGAAAATTTCAATTTTTTTGGAAAAGGGTAAAATCGTAATTTATAAAATCGAAATTTGTTTCTCTAGATCTCGGATGACGAAGCGATTCCTTTGTTGAATCGTCTCTCGCGAAATCTAGCTATGCGTTGAATTAGAGACGGTTGGAGTTAAGCATGTTTTTCGAGGCATCGCGGTTTAGTGTCGTAAATGATGATGATAGGCAAAAGTCACATATAACACGTACTCATGTGCCATAAGTGGCATGAGTAGAAAAATGATAAAAATGGATGGCCGAGATAGTGCCGAATTTCAAAACTAGGGAAAGAAGGGACATAGAGGTCATTAATGAAAATGTTTTAAATGATAATAGGACAAAATACTCAATAGTGTCGTCTCCTACATATTGAAATGAGAAGCAAAAACTTGGGAAAGAAAGGGAGATCACAGAGTGAAGGTCGAGTTGTGATTTTTAGAGAGAGAGCAACTCTCTTTAAGATTCGGGAGAATCCGTCGTCGGGTCGTCGGAGGACCCGAAGGAGAAAGTCACTCTACGCATGAGGCCCTGCAGCGTGGCTCCGGGTGAGGAGTTTTCGACAAACTCCGTGAGGTAGGGGTTTTATCTCTTGAATTCCTGGCTTTGTTTAAGTGTTTTGTAATGTTTCAGTTGGTTTGAGGCCTTGAACGGCCGTTTGATCAGTCTAAAACTTGGGATCGAATTGTCGGAATTTTTGGAGCCCATTTGGACAGTCCGTGACTATATAGGGGCTGTTTGGGATGTTTGTTTCATAATTTATGAAATAAATTGTGTTGAGTAATATGAGGCGGAAATGGCCATGGATTTTGGAGTTCCTGAAATTGACCGTGTTGGATGATTGGTGGTGAGCGGTAACGGGGTTTCTTGTTCACATGGTATGAATGATGTGAATAGTGACACATGAATAGTGACATGTAACTAGTGACACATGAATAGTGACACGTGAACCGTGACACGTGAATAGTGATATGAATAGTGTTCTCAAAATATTTTTGTGAGAGAATGGGTTGGGTGAGTGATTGAGTGGATTGCTCGTGTTAGATTAGTGCTTGACCACAGGCTAATTTTTTGTGTAATGGATTGAGAAATTAGAGAATGACTTGAGTATTGTGGAAATTAATAGGTTAATGCTTGATGTGTTAATATGATGTCACAATTACGTGGAATATAATTGTGGGCGTAGGCCATTGGAGATGAGATTGTGTTTAGTTCAAGTAAGCTACTTTGGGGTGATGATTGATGTTATTGAATTTCATGTGATGTAATTGTATATTTGAGAATATATATGCATATTTTTTAAGACCCGAGAAATTTCAATTTCTGGAATAAGGGCAAAATCGTAATTTTGGTTAAAAAATTGTTACTTTCAGTTAAAAATCCATAATTTATTCTCTAGATCTCGGATGACAAAACGGATTGCACCGTTGGAATCGTCTCACAAAATCTAGCTAGCATGTAAAATTTCGTCAAATTCCGAGACAGTCGGAATTTACACGTTTTTCGAGGCATCACGTTTCGGGTGCCGTAAATCGATTTTCGATGCGACGAAAGTCACATATAACACGTACTCATGTGCCATGAGTGGTATGAGTAGAGAAATGATGTAAATGGACGGCCGAGATAGTGCCGAATGTCAAAATTGGGAAAAGAGGGACATAAACGTCATTTTTAGAAAAGTCTTTAAGTCACTAAATGCCAAAAATGAACAGTGTCATCTCCTTAAATGGGCAGTGCTGGAGCAGAATCGGGGAGCAGCAGCTGGTTGAGGTTTTTCAAATTTTTTTTAGAGAGAGAGTCACTTCTCTCTAGAAATACGAAGCGATCAGTGATCTGACAGTCTTCGGAGACGAAGGGGCGCTCTCTGTGACGGCCTACGCGTTAATGCCGGTTGTGAAGTTTGGAGCAAACTCCGAGAGGTAGGGGTTCTCCCTACTTAGGTTTTACACTTTATTTAAGTGTTTTCAATGTTTCCCGGTTAGCTTGAGGCCTTGAAGGGCGTTTGATCGATCGAATCTTGGAATAGGAATTGTTAATTTATTAAAACCCAATGGTGAAAGCAGTGGGCACATTCTGGGCTGTTTAGGTGTTTTAAATTCATAAAATTTGCTTTAAATCATGTATTGATATGAAAAGGCGGGAATGGGCCGTATGGTCAGTCCCGAACATGGGACAGTGTGGAATTTTTTTAGACTTTTGGACGTATGAACCTCCCAGAAGCGATGTGGGGTACATTATGTTGGAATTATGCATTAAGTGTTTTTTGGTGAAGTAAGGCCCAGAAATGGGTATGGAATTCGGTTCAAAAGTGGAACGAGGTTGAACTGAAGTGGGCTGCCATGGACGGTACTTCTTGGGTTCAGGCTGATTAAATCAGTCTGAGGTTATTATTGAATTGGATAAAATCGTCCATGAGTTGTATTAGCGAGTTGTTGGAAATGAATGGCTTGAGTTGTGTGGAAATAGATAGGTTAATACATGAATTTAATGTGTTAATATAATGACCTAGTAAATATAATTGTATTTGTAGGCCATTGAGATGATTTTAATATGTTAATGCATAAGCTTGATGTGTTAACTTGATGTCCGTATTATATGGAATATAATTGTAGGTGTAAACCATTGGAAATGGAATAAGCGGTCAAGCTCAGTGAGCATATTTGGGAGTTGATTGATATTGTTGAATTACATGTGTGATTCTAAATCGGATAATATATGCATATTGATATATTGGTTGAAAATGATTGAAATGGCATAATGCATCTCATATGCACTAGGGTAGCCTAGAAATTAGGTGAGTGCATGACATGAAAAATTGAAAGAAAAACGAAAATGTTTTTGAAGGAATTTCCACATGATGATATTAGGAGAATTGGAGTTGGGGAGATGGGCCAGCGGATCATTTGGATGAGGACCATGACTGGCTCGGAAAGCTCAAACCAATTCGCCTCGGAGGAATTGATCATATTTTCGAATATTTCGTGTAGTATATTTTCGAAAACGGAAATAGGTTTGTTTTGGAAATGATTATTTTACCGGCCATGGCCAGAGCAAGAGTGTGAAGTCGGTGAGACTACAAGGGCGTGGGGATGACACGTAAACATTCAAGTAGGATCACGAATTTCTTGGATGTGTGTTTGATACAGACGTTCTTGGCTGGCTTAGATTGAAGTAGCCCACTTGGGGCGATTCCACTGCGAGCATTAGCTCACCGTCGAGGGATATTATATTTCTGGTACGGGAGCGACGAGGAACGACGTCGTAGAGTATTTAGAAGAAAGCTGGGATTGTGACTGGTTTGTGATGTATGCATGTATTAGAGTTTGGAATTTTAATATATGTTGTATAAAAGAGAATTGTTTAACTCTTTTGAAACTATAGGATATAGTTGAGGTAGATTCTTGGTATTGTTTATGGGCCCAGTAGTAGTTTGCTCATGTGATGATATATTGGTCATTTTGGACGGGTTTATGCGAGGTTTGTAGTGGGTGAGTTCCCATTACCAAAGGGACTACGCCCGATTTTAAATGAAAAAATGTCAGGTCACCCGACATTCCACGATGTCCGTAGGTTGACGGGTAGTCAACGGACCCCCGGGGTTTGGGGCGTCACAGCTTGGTATCAGAGCTTAGGTATACGAATACCTAGGGAGCTCGGGTTTGGGCATCCATAAGTGAGGGGCTTGGGCTAAGGCCATAGTCTTTAAGAGATAGGAACATCACCACTAGGTGTGGTTCGATGTTAGGTTTAGGTATGAGATTCGCAGGAAGCGGAACAAAACTAGGACACGACATGTGTGTTTTGTGTGTGATCATGGGGATTGATGAATGGTTGTATGTATGTGTTTGGTGTGTATGACATGTTGTATGTGTGATGTGAATGTTTGTGTGCTTAGGTAGATAGCACATAGGCATGTTGGAAAACAAACCTTGGAGTTTACAATGTATGGCCAGGCAAGAAAATAAATAAAATAAATTTAAACGGAATTTATTTGGTTTGTTGAAATGAAAAAAAAAAAATATATATATATAATATAGATGAAATAAATTTTAATAAATTTATTGGTATCTTGAAAATAAAAAGAAAATAAATAAAAATATTTTTTGGTATTTTCCGATTGGCGAAATGAAAAAAAAAGGAAAAAAATTGTCACGAACCTAAAATGGACCTCTTTGCCCGTGAGCATAAACGATCGGGTCTTGCCTTTGAGCGCTGAGCGTGTTTGGCGGCAGCGCGACGACGGGCCCAGCAGGCGCGAGGCGCCTTGTGACCCAGGGCGTCTGGCGCCTTGGCAGTGAGCTCCTGTTGAGGCCTTGGCGGCCTGTGGCTGGTCGCGAGGGCGGGAGCCTGGCGTGCGGGGCCTTGGTGCAGGCGGCATGGGTCTGCGTGCGACGGGCGTGGGGGGCGCGCCGGGGGGCGCGCGAGCTTAGGCGTCTTCTTTGGGCGATGGAGTTGTGCACTCGGTGCACTCGGCTTTGTTTTTGGCCAGGGTTTGACTCGATGCAGTTCTTGAGTCGATTTTGGACATTGTTCGTAAGCTTAGGTTCATGAATACTATTCATCCACAAATTTTTGAATTTTTTTATTAAATAAATAAAAAATAAAATAAATCAATAAAATTTGATAAAATTTGAAAAAATAAATTTTCAAAAATGAAATTTTTCGAAAATAAAGTACTGATGAAAACAATATTTTAAATGCGCATAATTGATTTTCTTGCATTATACGTAAATGCAAAGACAATCGTGCTCTAGCGGATTTATGTATAGGAATAGTGTCTCGAACGTGTTTATGCCTTAGAATGCAGCGTGAGATTTGCTTGCCATGTTAATTGTGTGGCAGATGGCTAGTAAGAGGACGAGGGCGTAGGGGCGTCCATGGGGTCGAGTCGAGGCCACCGGCATTTGACCGACCATCGACTTACGGTCGTGACCTTTATTGAGGCCGTGGGTTGCAGATTGCCACTGCTCCGCGCGGGCATGTGCAATGATGAATCGGGGCGGTCGGCGACATCCGTGTTTAGAAGCACATCATCTTCCACTAGGCAGAGAGGGAGGAGTGGATGACATGCGGGCGATCGGGATGGGTCTTGAGTATTAAGAGGAAGGAGATCTACCTTCTTTAGTTCGGAAAAGAAGCGAAGGCTTAGTTTACTTAAAGGGTTCTGAGCCAGGTTGCTAGGCGAGGTGAGTTAGGAGTTCTGGAAGTCGGGATGGGCGGATGGTGTCTTTACCATTGCGTGATCCGGAGACATATGAGGAGGGATTGCCCTCGGAGGCGGGGATCCAGGGTTTAGGACGGTCACGGTCAGTCAGCGACGAGACGAGGGGAGGACACGGTTGTTTCTCAAACCTAGTATGGGTCGGGAGGACCAGTCTAGTACTTCCACGGACGGGGTCATAAGTGAGACCCGGAGCCTTGGTCGGGCCGAGTCACGGGGTTTCTGGCCAGGAAGTTCGGGTCGGGCTAGACGGATGGTAGGCTACCATTTCCGCCAGCTGGGCATATGAGGCGAGATTGTCTGGAGGCGAGAGGAGTCTCATGGAGTACGGAGAATTTGAGCTTATAGGCGATCGGATATGTAGATGCGTTCTACTCTTGCACTTGTTGACTAGAGTAGAGTTTAAATTGGATGCATCATATTCATTCATTGTTGCATCTTGTGTGATGGATTTGGGCTTAGAGGTTAAGGCCTTTGGAGAAGCCAGGTATAGATGTTCTTCCCTAGGATGTAGGGTGAGAGTTGACCTGATAGGTCGAGATTATGAGTGAGAGATCTCCAAGATTTTGCTCAGGGTGGACCCTTGGGATTGGGGTGTCACAGTTTGGCATTATTGCGTGCATGTGCACGGTAACATCGCCTCGAGTAGGGTGTGGGTGCACGGTATGTTCATTCACCACTCTTGGTGAGTGTGAGTTGAGTTCAATACGGGACTACGTCGATGAGACTCATAGTTCGAATCGAGAAATGAAGAGTAATTAAAGTGTGTTGGGGCAAAGCAAGAGAATTCGTTAATCCCCCTAAGGTGAGAAGCACAGGTCGGGGTTTAAGAGACCCGGGGAGATATCACAATTTACGTATTAGTGTAAGGGCACAGGGAGAGATCCCGAATTTCTGTATGGGTGTAAGAGACCCGGAGAGATATCCTGAATTTCTGTGTGGGTGTAAGAGACCCGGGGAGAGATCCTGAATTTCTGTGTGGGTGTAAGAGACCCGGTGTGACGCCCCCGAATCACGGGGTCCGTTCCCGTCGACCCGCGAATCTGAGAGTGGATGTTGGGTTGCAGAGCGCCATGAAAATCGGGCAGGAGTCTCGCTTTGTGCGGAGAGCTCTACCCAAATACGATACACTGCATATGCACATCCCAAACAGGTCAATATAATCCCGACATGAGTAAAGCGACCTGCAGGCCCACTTAATACAATACTTCATCCACAATATATCAAACTATATCGATAGTTTCAAGAGTTAGTAAACTACTCTTATACAACATATATTAAATGAAAAGCATTCTAATACATGTATACAATGTGACACAAAGCCACATCGGCTTTCTTCTAAAGCAACCTCGAGACGAGCGAGTCTCGCCGCAGCTCACGTACTGTAAAAGAGGATCCATGACGGGGGTGAGCTAATGCTTAGTAGAATCGCCTAAATAGAGTACTCACCACACAGTGCGGAGTGCAATGTTCCAAAGTAAACACATTCAAGCAAATGCATGATCCTACTTGAATGTCTACATGACCAACTCGGATCAGAGTCCTCACGAGACTCTCTCTCACACACTCCTTTAAGCCTTGTATGAAATTATTGTTTTGTTAGTTTGTGGAACTGGCCTCCAGATGAATATATATATATATCGATTAGGCGATTTCTGACAGAGGTGATATATTATTTGTTTTAATGGACTACCCTCCGATGAATATCAATTGGGCCGCTCGACGATTGATATTTTGCAAATTGGACAACCTCAGATAATTAATGTTTTAGACAACCCTCCGAACCATTTTCACTAGACTCATCTCATGCACTCACTCCTATAATCCTAGGGTGTTCCAGTGCATATGGAATGCATGTATGCCAGTTCCAATACAGTCTAATCACATGCAAATATATAAACAAGAATATACTCGCATAATTCAAATCACACAATCATGTTATGTAATTTTACAACTCATACATCAAAATTAGCTCACTTGGGCTAATGATCAAACACGAGCAATTTAATTTAAATCACTCGACCAAACACATATTCACACAAAAATATATTTTCACAAAATATATTTTCACAAAATATATTTTGAGAACACTGTTTCGGGAATAGTGAAACCCTTGAGTTACTATTCAGAAAATCCCTAAATCAGTTCATAGTGAACGCAATTCAGAGCCATTCAGGCCCAATGCATATCGAAGCAAACATTTAATGCTAAAATTATCATAAATGCACCCGACAGCCCGTACCCACACATGGCTGAACCAATCTTTGTTTCAAAAATTATATCAATTCGGTCCCGAGTTTGGGATGGAATCGAGCAACTCCTCACGGCCTCATTCGACTCAAACATCGACAAAACACTTAAAATAGGAATAAAAACAGTAGGAGAAATTTCTCGAGGAGTTTGAAACTCCACCCAAATCGGAACCCATGTGAAGCCCTCGCGTGAAACAGTTCTCCTTCTTGTCGAAAATGGGCGCGGTTGGATGCGTATTTCTAGAGAGAAGTTAGACTATCTCACTCTAACACACTCCATTTCCGACTCATGGTTCTTTTCTTTTTGATTTTCCACGTTTTGCGCTTCTTTTAGTTGGAGAAGAAGGATCTATTAACCTTTTCATTAATTTGTGACTTAAATAAATTTCAAAAATGACCATTTCGTCATTCTTTTCCCAGTTTTGACATTCGGCACTATCTCGGCCATCCATTTTCGTCATTTCTCTACTCATATCACTTATGGTACATGAGTACTTGTTATATGTGACTTTTCGTACCGCGCCGAAATTAATTTTCACGGCACGAAACGCGATGCCTCGAAAAACGTGCCAACTCCATCTGTCTCGGAATATTACGAAATTTTACATGCTAACTAGATTTTTCGAGACGATTCCAACAGTGAAATCCGTTTCATCATCTGAGGTTTAGAGAATAAATTACAGTTTTTAGCGAAATGTTTTGTAATCAGAAGTACGATATTGCCTTTCCAGTGAAATTTCGGGTCTTATTCTCTCCTCGCAAGAGAATTTCGTCTCGAAATTCAGGACGATCACAATCACTCACATGCATATGCAACGTGCACTCTACCATGCATGTAAACAGTCATTTAAATCTTAAACGACTAAACTACGTACCTTCATCCCTAAACAAGAAGGGATAGGTGGCCCGCATCGTGTCCTTGCGCTCCCACGTTGACTCCTCCACTCCACAGTGCGCTTCTCGCCTCTCACTAGCCTCACGGTTTCGCGTCATGAACGATCCTGTTAACAACAATGCACCTTTGAGATTTTCCTCGGGAGTCCCATCAGTGTCAACCTCAATCTGTCACAATCCACCACATGTTTGGATCGGGTATATTTCCGAGACATGGACGTGAAACACCTCGTGGACACCCTAACATGTCTTGAAACGTAGCAGCTGGCACATGCATGCGGTGTCTATCCTCTCGGTATCTCGAAAGGCCCGATAAACCTCGTGATAAGCTTCCGCGCTGCCGAATTGATCACTCCTCTCTTGAGGCATCACCTTGGCTTAAGCGATCACTAACCTCGAATACAGGGTCGGCGTCGCACATTAGCATAGCTCTTCTTGAGGCTCTGAGGCGTAAGAGAAGTATTTGTCGTGATAAGCTCACCTTCGGAGGTGTCTCCTAATCGGATCGGGACCAATGATGGAGTCTTTCCACCTCGGTCCAACATAACGGTGATCTACATGGCCTCAGCCTGAAATGCCTCATATGGTGCCATTCGTATATTCGCGATAACTATTGTTGTAGGCGGAATTCCACTAAGGAGCAATTAATCCTCTACCCTTATGATCCGGACGCATGCTCATGACATGTCCTCTTACACGTATATAATCCCTCCACGACATGTATCCACTACACAACCCATACTTGGTGTGTAAGCGAGCACTTCCCGAGTCACAATCATGGCAATCTAATGGGCATCAGCCTAGTCCATGCTGAATGACGCATCCATATACCGAGTCCTTGCCGACTCAACAACACCCAATGCAATTTCCAAACGGGTATCCAAACCTCGAGTCACCCCGACTCCTACCACTCAGCTCTAAATTAACGTGATAACCATGTAAAATTAACGTTTTCATTTTCGAACCTTATAATTCTTCGGCTTACACTTGAGCCTATTACATTCTCCACGAAATTCGGGATATCTCCCCGGGTCTCTTACACCCTAACTCCAGGATTCTCACCTTAGGGGATTAACGACCCCCTTTTTCGCTTTGCCCAACACACTTTAATTATTCTTCATTTACTGAATCGAACTATGAGTCTTCATTGGACGTAGTCTAAAGAAACGACTCGGCCCAGCTCCTGCATGAGTGGTGAATGACCATCACAGTGCACCCACACCCAGGCTCGGCTCGATGTTAAGTGCACTCGAGCACTTAATAATTCCATATTGTGACACAATCGAGGCCCACCATGAGTAGAATCTTAGGAGACCACTCCTCCTTAATCTCGACCTATCCCAGTCCAACTCTCCTACCCCTTAGGGAAGAACATCTATACTTGGCTTCTGCAAGGCCTTAACCTCAAGCCCAAATCCAATGTCGTGTTGAGTGTGACAACTTTGGCCAAGGTCTCAATTGCGGCTTGACTGATGGCTATCAACTCATCCATGTCTGCGACATCAACAGCCAATATGTCTACCACCTAAGGTCCATTCTCACGCTTCCAACTGCGCGACTACGATGCATCCCGACTTTGACCCACACTGCGGCCCCTTTGTGTCTGTCTTTGTTGAGAGTGCTTGTATAGCACCTCGAAACTGAAACTAGTTCCTTTGACCCATACTAGATTGTGGAGAGATAGGCAGTATGCTCTCTGTCTTCACGGCTAGCGGAATTTGCATTGTCCCGAGTCTTAGGATCCTGTCTGCAGGCGATCCAGTCATTGATGCTCAATCCTGGCCCTAGTCCTGAAACTAGTGTGAAGCAGAAGTCTTCTGCCTCTTCCCCAAACTAGAAGAAGCTGATCCTCCCTCTTGCTACCAACACCCGTATCCCGAGTGTTCCAAGTATCCTTAATTTCTCTCTCTATGTGACAAAAGTCACATATAACACGTACTCATGTGCCATAAGTGGCATGAGTAGAGAAATGATGAAAATGGATGGCTGAGTTAGTCTTGAATAATAAAGCTTGGGAAAGAAGGGACATAGGGTCAATAATGAAAATGTTTTTAAATGATAATAGGACAAAATACTCAAACCAGTGCCGTCTCCACATATTGAAATGAGAAGCAAAAACATTAGGAAAAAGAAAAGGGAGATCTGAGTGAAGGTCGGGTTGTGATTTTTTTAGAGAGAGCAACTTCTCTCAGATTCAGGAGATCCGAGGAATTTGTTAGGACGAGAAGAAAGAGTAAACTCTCGCATGGGGCCCCTATCGCGTGGAGCTCTGGATTTGAGGTTTCAACAGCTCCGTGAGGTAGAGGTTTTATCTGCCCGAGTTACGCTTTGTTTAAGTGTTTTGTAATGTTCCGATTGGTTTGAGGCGCGAACGACGTTTGATGGTCCAAAACTTCGGGACCTAATTGCCGAGAATTTTGGAGAATTTTGGAGCCATTGGGACCGATGCGGCGTGGCTAAATGTAGGAATATTTGAGGTATTTGTTTTCTATGTTATGATCAAAATTATATGTATTGATGTAGAGGCAGGAAATAATATGGTTTAGATTCTAAAATTGAACGATGTTGGATAATTCGCAGTGAAGCATTGCTTCCGGGGTTCTGTTAAGTGATATCATCAACAATAGAATAATGACCATGAATAATGTTACCATCGATGTTGCAAAATATTTTTGTGAAGAATAAGTTGGTGGTGATTAAATTGATTACATTGTTAAATTATTAACCAACAGAGCTATTTTTAATGTAATCGTTGAGAAATTAAATGACTTGAATTATAATGAAGTAATAAATTTAATAACCGATACATTAATATATTAATCATTATAAATATAATTGTGATGTGGCTCATTAGGAGATAAGTGTGTTTTGCTCAGTGAAGCTTCTTTTGGAGTGATAATTGGAGTAATATTAATTTCTATGTGATCATCAAATTATATTTGAAATATATGTCCTCTTGATATATATTAGTATATAGATTGTTGATGACATGTTATTTTCTTATGCAGGTAACCTAGAAATTTTAGTCATGTATGAGCATGAAAAATTAGAGAAAAAGCAGCGATTTTCTAGAAAAGGAATTTCTCAGGATGAATTTGGAAGAATGAGGTTGGGGTAGTTCCAGCAGGATCTTCAGGATGAACACCATTGTTGGAGGGTTCTCCAACAGCAGTAGCCTCAGGAAGATGATCATATTTTACCAACCATGATGGCTATGTTTCAGAAAACAGTTGTTTTGAAAAGTGATTTTCTCATATATGGCTTGAGAGTCTGGGGTGGGTGGGGACTGGGCATGGGATAGCGTCGCTGAGCGTTCAAGTAGGATCATGCATTTACTTGAATGTGTGTTTACTTTGGAGCATTGCATATGCACTTGGGTGGAAGTAACCCGCAGGGTGATTCCACTGCGGGCATTAGCTCACCACTAATCGAGGATATTTATTTTTTCGAATCTGAGGGAGCGCATGAGGAGACTTAGCTAGATCTGAGACGTTTTTAGAAAGAAAGCAGTTGTGGCTTTGGTGTTATATTGTATACATGTATTAGAATTTTAGAATTTTAATATATATTTGTATAAGTAAATTATTAACTCTTGAAACCATGAGATATATATTTGGTTTTGGATGTATTGTGATGAGTAGTGGTTTATGGGCCCAGAAGCGTTTTACTCATGTGATTGATGTTGGGATAGGTTGTATTTCGAGGTGGGGCTCCTCGTACAAAAGGACTGCTGGAGTTTTTTTCGTGAGTAGAGATTCGAGGTTACGACATTCCGCAGGTATTCCGCGGGTTGTGGGTGAATCAACGGACCACACAGGATTTGGGGCGTCACAAGTGCAATAAATAAAATAAACTATAAAATTCCTAAACTATTAAAGAAGCGTGGAATATTAGTTGGTAAAATTCTAAACTATTAAAAAATGTAGAGACGTGCCTGTCTCTTATCATCAACCTCCCTTTAAAGTGGCACCTTGTCCTCAAGGTTCTACAATTCCTGGTTATTTGTCCTCAATCTCAAGCAATAACAGTTGAGGTTGACTACTTGTCTTTGGTATGAGCCAGCTCGAATTGCAGTGGAAGCCAGACCCTAGGCTGTTAGCGCTACATTTCATCCGATTTGGTTTCTTGATGGATTTGCATTAGAAAGATTGCTCTTGGGTTACTCTACTAAGGTGAGGTGGATGTGATTTTTTCATCCTCTATACTTGATCATCTTTCATACGTGCCAAACTAATGACATCTTTAGTGATTGAGGTTTGAACATCCTTATTGCCTTTTCTATTTCCATTGTCAATCAACCCATGAACATCCCAATCAGTGCTTCTCCAGACCACCCATGTACTCAGTTGCCCAATGTTTCAAATTCTTCTTGATATTCGGTAAGGGAACCTGTTTGTTGTAGTTTCTTCATGGCTTCATTGAAATCAACCCTTGCAGGTGGACCAAACCGAGACCATAACTCCTCTTCGAAGGTTTGCTAGGTGATTACATGACTTTCTTGTTGGTGGATGCGATGTAGCCATTGCCACCATTGATGCGCCTTACCCTCCATGTAGTAAGATGCCATCATCACTTTTTCTTGCTCCAGTACTTCTTGATATTCAAAATAATGTGCCACACAATTAAGCCACTCTGTGGGGTCATCGCCGGCATACCTTGGAAACTCTAGTCTATTCCGCCGCAGTGGTGAAGCAACTCTTCCCGGCTCTCCATGGTTTATCCTGCTTCGGCTAGGGCTCCCTTGCCCAGAATCCCCCCTTGAATTCAAGGATTCTGACAGTCTCTGCAACTCAACAAACATCTTAGTCATGCCTTCTTGGATGTCGCTGATAAAAGATAAAAGATAAATTGAAATAAATAAAATAAACTATTAAAATTCTAACTATTAAAAGAAACGTGGAGACATGGTTATTAAAATTCTAAACTATTAAAAAACGTGGAGACGTGCCAGTTTGACAACATTGTATAATTACCATTGTGTTGGAATCTTGTTGAGTTGGTTGCTTGGATAGTTGATCCCTGGGGTTATGTTCAGTTCCGGGGGTAGTAGGGAAATTTAAAAGAAAAGCGATAAAAAGTTAAGAAAAATGATATTTTGGAGTTTGATTGTATTAAAAGAAAATAAAAAATAATTAAAATTAGTAAAAAAAATTGGGTTAAGGCTATTTTGCCTCCTCAGCCTCAACTTAGCCTCTCCAACTAATTTTTTTTTTTTTTTGGTCATTTTGTCTCTCATGTAATGATTTAGTCCCTCCACTGATTTTTTTTTAAATTAATTTATTTATTTATCATTTTTAGTTTTGTAATATTTAAAACTAATAATTTTTCTTTCTTTTTATACGAAGTTGATGTTTTAAGAAAAAAAAAACATATTTAAACTCAATATTGTAATTAAACCCAAGAAACAATACCTCACGAGCATGTGGCGTTCACGTGTAATAACACCCGACTCAAGCTCTTTGGAACGTCTTGGAAGTATTTCCTCACGAAACGCCTTGGCTTTCCTCTCATAGATGCTTGAGCGCCTTAGGCGTTCACGTGCGCTTGACTCGGCTCAACTATTTGGAGCGCCTTGGCATTCCACTCACTTTCTGGGCATTGGCGTTCCTTCTAGACTCCTTGGCGGCTTACTTGGCGGTAAAATCCCGGCCAAGCCATAATTCTGGAGTGCCTAGGCGCTTAGCTGTAGATTGGAGCAGCTTAGGCTCATTTCGTAGATTTTGCCCTATTTGACCCTTTTTACCCATGTGATGCGAGGATGGGTATAAAAGGAGAGAAAAGACATAGAGAGACAGCGAGAGAGAGCGCGGGATCGTGGAGAAATCAGGAGTGAGCCGAGGAACCTTCACAGCTTGGAGCTTTATCAGTTTTTCTTTTTCTTTTTCTTTTTCTTCTTCTCTTCTCTAGAGTTGCTCCAAACTATATTTAGTTTTATTTTATTTAGCATGTTTTAGTTCGTTTCTCTAGGGCTACGATGTAGCCTTGGTCGGATTTAATTGTTAGAACCCTAGATTAATAGTTTTAGTATACAGTTGTTTAATTTGTTGGATGATTAATATTGTTTTTATTTCAAATAGCTTGTTGGTCACTCTTTATTTGATTGTAGCATTGAAATCTAGGTTGAGAAGCCAGATTATGAAATGAACCTGTATGAGTCATTGTTTAATGCCTATTGGTAGCAAGTAGGATTTATGAACTTAATGACTTTTGAGTTTAGTAGTTAACGTCGAGATGACTTTAACCTAAACTAAGGAGATGTATTGAACACTTGAAAGAGATCAATTACAACTAAAGTGAAATCTACCAACAACAAGTAAACAATGCGCTTTCATTTAAATCTAATTTCTTTAATTAAATCGCAATCCTAGCGAAATCATGCCCTAGATCTAGTCATAATTGGAATTAGTTATCTTTGTATTTCAAAGTCGAGTCTTAGCCAATAACAGTCTTAAGTCTATAAATCATTAGAGTCAAGTCCTTTTTGCATGAGTAGTTTTTACTAAGTTATTTTTCAGTCCTAAAACCAAAATAGTTGTCATCTAGATAAATTCAAGATTAAATTAGATTGGTAATCAGTAGGCTCAGTCCTTGTGGATTCAACACTTGATATTCATCACTTTGTACTTGTTCTGCGTATCACTTGCATGCCAGACATTCATATTTTACACACGTTTCGTGCCTAACAGACACACACTTATATTTGTCAGGTTTAACCTATTAACTTTGACACAAATAACCTCTAAATTTTTTATTGTTCCAATTGTATAATAAACAATCAATTCATATCAAATTTGGGATTTCGAGGTTCACATGAAAATAACCCATTTATTAAATGGGTTAAAGAAGTTGACACGAATTCAACTAAAACACGTTATAGTCAACCAAAATCCACAAATTTAGTGTCATCTTCGATGGTGAATCGTATCAAATTTTGCCTCTCTTGCCTACACTTACAGTAAAATATATGAATAAATAGAATACCAAAAAATTACAAAATAAAATTTCCCAAGATGACAACAAGGAAGATATATTTTTCCTAAAAAAAAAACTATACACAAAATTAACATAATAAGGATTTTTTTAACGATTATTTTTGAAAAAAAAAAAAAAGAGAAGGAAATTTATAATTATATAAAAATGCATAATATCATCTTATATTTAGATAAATAATTAACAAATATGTATAGACATGTATTGCTTGTGCATGGATTGGTATGTGTCTTTCTACATAAATATAATAAAAATCATTAGTATGTCAAAGAATAGGTACAGATTAGCCTTTGTTAGATAAAAAGATGAAGACAAAAGATGAAAATTTAAGAGAAGTGTCGTTTGTTTTTAGCTTTTTATAGAAAGCAATTTGCTTTTAGTATTCAATTAGTTTTTTTTTTTTTTTACTTTTTAATGACTTATTATTGAATTTTTGAAATATTTGGATGAATAGAAAAGGCTAAAAGACTTTGTTTTTTGGTTTTTTAATGCTTTTGGTGAAATGTTTTTTGTATTAAGAAAAAAAAAATTCAAATATGAGAAAATCATATATTTTATGATCCAATTGAAACTCTTATGATACGGTATATCTTTTAATTAAATAAAATCATTATGTATTTTGAATTTTTATTTAAAATTGTGTCTCAAAATTTAGATAAAAATTAAAAAAGTTTATTGTTTTTAAAAACCAAATAAGAATATTTAATCTTATTAAGCATTATTAAGAACAAAGATTCTATTGATAATGGTAAAAAAATAAACACTTAAATAATAATTGAACAAAGGTAAATTTATATATATATATATATATATATATATATATATATATATATATATATATATTTCTCTAAGGATGTGGGGCTGCTGTTGGTACGATGATTGATCCCATGAGAAAAGTCAAAAAAGAAGAAAAAATTGTAAGAGAAGTACAGCTAAAAGAGAGCCTTAGGACCACTAAAAGTTTGAACCCCTTCCATTCATTACTTTACCAGCTCAGTTTTATTTGACTATTGGGGTATAAATCTTCATACCGGAGAATGGTGTTTTCTATTGACTACCAGGATCAAAGCATAGTTATCTTTTTTTTATACTTGAATGATTGACTCAGGCTACCATCATCCTACCTGCTTCCCTAAATATTTCTCAAGAAAATGAAAATAGCTTAAATGCTAAGCTACCCCTGCACGCCTACTTTGAATTGAAATCGAGGGCTGTTTGAGATTTTACTTTTTTTTTTAAATTATTTTTGTTTTGAAAAAAAAAAAGAATAAAGAAAACACTAAGAAAATTTTAATTTTTTAAAACACTTGGGAACACATAAAACACTAATTTAGATGGTAGAACATTTTTTTAGAAAAACCAAAATGATGTTTTCTATATTTTCAAAATTATTCTGAAGCTTGATTTTAGTAGAAATAAGCAATACGAACTTTGAATCTCTTTTAGTTTTGACATAAAAGAAGTTTATAATAGTATTTATTTAAAAAATTATACCCTCATTTCAATTTCATACTTTAAATGATTATATATTTTTATCTTGCAAAACTAAAATTGATTTAGATTTAGCCATGCCAAAATTTTAAACCAAATATAACTGAAATGAAATTTGAATTAAAAAGATTAATATTTAGTTTGTTAGCAACAATGATTAGGAAGATAGTATTATTAATTAATCTTCCTTATAACCTTTGAACTATTAATATTTACTTCAATAAAAAAAATTAAAATTTATATTAGAATCTCACTAATATCAATTTTATAAAAATCTTTAGATTGTATTTGTTTTTTGGAAAGTACTAAAAAAGAAAAAAAATGGTAAGAAAAATAATTTTGAAGACCGAAAATTACTTTTCATGTGAAACCGAGCATTGGTCAATGCGAAAATTCACTGCTTAATAAGCTTTTGAGCGTGATAGATCTGAGATTTATGAAAAGGCTACTTGATAAACAAATCAAACAAAATAAAACTACTACACATGAGAACCTTCTAAGAGTATTTCTCTTTCTTTCTGGAACTTTCATTCTTCCTTCCTACCTTCTAAGTAGAAGAACAATAATTTAGCTTCCAAAAACCCTTTCTTTTCCTTTCTAATAGCCTTCCCATAGTTATTGTTTTCCTAGAAATGGCTTCCATCAGCACCTTACAAGCGTCATCTTCTACTTTTAGTTGGCCTCATAGTTATGATGTGTTTTTGAGTTTTAGAGGCGCAGATACTCGTAATAACTTGACTGATCATCTTTATAACACTTTGGTTGCGTATGGGATTTGCACTTTCAGAGATGACGAACAACTCCAGAAAGGAGATGACATCAAATCGGGTCTCGACAAATATCAAGATAGAATCACTACAAAGTGAGCTTTAGTTGGGGTCTTATTTGACCAAAGTAAGACAAAGTGCAATCATATGATGCTAGATCACGAAGAAAATGGGCTGCAACTAGGCGTGGGTATGAGCATGTACAAAGTTATAGTTCGATTTAGTCTTGGCCTACTAAGGTGGTTTGGCTATGGATGGAGGCATTTTAAGCTTTCAAACTAAGAGATGACTATGGATGGGGTTGCTAGCCCGCAAACTAAAAGGATTACTATAGATGGAAATTTATTTCTAACCACAACTAAAAGGGTGACTATGGATGGGGACATTTACGACATCAACTATAAGGGTGACTATGGATGAGGCTATTTTTGTCTCAACTAAAAGGGTGGCTATAGATGTGGCAATGTTCTTGGCTGCAACTAAAAAAGTGGCTATGGATGGGGCGTTTTGCGCAATTAAAAGGTAACTTTAGATGGGGTTATTTTCTATCCGCAACTAAAAGAGTGGCTATGGATGGGGATATTTTTTGGCTGCAACTAAAAGGGTGGCTATGGATGTGGCCATGTTCTTGGCTGCAACTAAAAAGGTGGCTATGGATGGGAAGGCGTTTTTGGCATAACTAAAGGGTGGCTTTAGATGGGGTTATTTTCTAGCTACCTTTAAAGAGTGGCTATGGATGGGGATATTTTTTGATTTGCAACTAAAAGATGGGCAAAACTAAAAATTGGCTATGGATGGGATTGATTTTGGGCCTTATTAAAAGGATGGCTATAGATGGGGTTATTTTGTGGCTGCAACTAAAATGATGACTATGGATGGGAACTTTTTTGGTCGTAACTAAAAGACTTATCTACGAATGACATCGTTCCTTGACCGCAACTATAAGAGGATATTTGGTGATGAAAAGTGGGCTGGATTTATCGAGAAGCATTTGTTTTATTTTAAAATTAGTGTTGGATTGACCCTTGGCGACAAAGAAGCAGTGAGATAACATTGAAAACAAAGTATTCAACCGAAATATCCAGATTTAAAATATCGAAAAACTACATCAGCAAAAAAATGAATAGCATTGAAAACAAAATATTCAAGCTCTTGGCGGTCATAATATTATTTTTAGCTTCAGTATACCTAAACAGCGTAGTATGATGTTGCATTCAAATAAACCAAATAGTGCCAACGAAGAGGATATGAATGCATCCACAGCAGATGTTAGTGAAACAAAAATAAACCCCATCTTTTCATACGAATGTGTAATGTCAAACCAAAAAAGCGATTTAGAGTAAATAAAAAGTGCACCAATAGAAGCAATTAATCTTATCCTTCATTAGCATTCTCCTAATAACAACATCATAATATCACGACAAGACACGAGGAAAAAAATCAACTTCAAGACGGATTTGATTACCAACCAAAGCTCACAAATCTAAATAGATGATAGTCAAATTCCGGAAAATATCAATAACGATAGCATCGGCAACCCGCCAGACATCAATTTGTGGGTGAGCATAACAATAACAATAACAATACCCGGAGTCATTTCCCCATATCTGAACAAGCCATAAATTTGGAAGAATACTTCCTTTAATTGATTTCCAGTCCTTATAGTGGGATTTCTGCCCATCGTTTTGAATTATGATGTCATGTTTCAAAACCTGATGGTTTTGAGAATTTCTAGTGTATGAATGATTTCTGAATGAAAATTCAGCTTTTCTTCTGTTTTTCTTTTTTTGAATTTTGAATTTTGAATTTTGAATTTCTGGCTGCTGAAACCTAAAAATAAAATTTTCCCTCAACTTTTCTTGCTAGAAAATGAGGAGTATATGGATAAATGATAGTGATTTGGGTCTCTGTTGATCAACAGAAAAAGACAAATAAACTTAAAATTAGGGTTTTAGACGAAAGCGGTATTGCAGGAGAAGGATGAATTTTGTGGGCCTTCACGGTCAAAGTTTTATTGTCCAGGATTGATATATATATATATATATATATATATATATATATATATATATTAAAGTCCATTATTGGGTTCTGGTTTTTTCTCATTTGTTTGGTTTCTCTGTGGTCTCCACATGGAACAATCCAAAA
This sequence comes from Tetrastigma voinierianum, assembly GCA_016808115.1. Classification (NCBI taxonomy): domain Eukaryota; kingdom Viridiplantae; phylum Streptophyta; class Magnoliopsida; order Vitales; family Vitaceae; genus Tetrastigma; species Tetrastigma voinierianum. Next base: position 59,379 of record JAEQBH010000023.1, read on the forward strand.
ACCTAATTACCAGCCAATTGAATTCACTGTAATTTTCATCCCTCCAGGTGAATTCACCAATGTCATTTATATCATTTTCTTTCTTGTTTTCCATTTTTCAATTTTTTTTAAATTTATTTATTGCATCTTTGGGTATTATAGTTTTCAAATATCAGTGGTCGGTGCATTGTGAAACCAGAGAGGGACCCCTTGGGCCACAACCAGAATCCATTCAAATTAGATCGACTTAAATCGACTTGCTTTAGAAATAAAAGCAAATTAGATCTAATTGGATAAGATTCACATCTATACAACTAAGCTCCTCTGATACTAAAACCTTAATGGATGACAACCAACTCTCAAGAAAGAAAAAAATCTACATGAAGAGGGCAATTGACACAAAATGCCATAATGAGTCTAGATGTAAAGGAAAAATTACCGGGTAGGCTATCAGTCTAAACTGAGACCTAGCTCACGGGATTGCAAACAAACTTTGTTTAACACTGCATAATAGAAGATAGTTTACTAAGAAAATTCTTGTGGTATAATACAACAAAAAAACAAAGTGTATCTATATTCTATGCATACTCAACTCCCTTTTCACAAATATTGGCCTTATTGGTCATGGTGTCTTTGCTGAAATTGAAGCATTTGTTGCATCATATTCTGCATTTGTTGCATGTGTTGTTGCATTATCTCCATTTGTTGTTGTTGTTGTTGTAGTTGTTCTTGTTGTTGTTGCAGTTGTCCTTGTTGTTCAAGGGCGAGAGACGAAGCAAAAGATAAATAGATTCATCTTTTACGCGTGGAGGCTAAAAGCGGGGAAGGAGCTCGACTCGTACGGACATGGAAAATCGAATCGTGCCCGGTAGCAGTAGCCTTAAGCATTGTTTGCTTGATTGCAAATCAAGGCAACGGTCATTAGCGGGTTAAGGAGTTTTGACATTTCAATTTTTGTCTAAGACTCATTTTCACGAAAAGATGCCACCCAGTGAGAAGTGAGAACAAGCCCCGAAAAAGTTAAAAATGTGGGCAGAATTTCAAGGAAGCGCTTTATATATATCCTTCAGCTGCATAATAATGTGAAACCAACTCATTGTTATTCTCTTTACGGGAGATCTCTAAAATTTTGAAGATAATCTAAACTGCATCGGCATGGCCTATCATCAATTATGCGCATGATTTCAAATTTGACAAAATCTTGAGTCTCAGTATCCTCGATAACTGTCTGCCAATCAACACATGCTGAGAATGGCGGATAGAAAAAAACTTTGACCATAAACTTGTAACAAAATTACCTTCAAAGCAGTGCGAACAAAACCAGTAAGGCCATAGGAGCGTGCAAATATCAATATAACATTTGCCTCCCTGCAGATTCTATCAAGTTTTATCATGGAATCTTCAACCAGCTGAAAGCACAATAATAGGAACTCCATCAAAGATCTTGCGGAGTTAAACGTGACAACTTAGATAAGCAGTTACAAATTTAAAGAACTCTATAGATAGGATAAAAAACAACAAGCCCCGAGAAGAATTATTAAGAAAATAATATAGATAAAAAAATATAAAACTAAATATTTATTGTGTTACAACTATTCACATGTGGCATCATGGTTGCAATCTAAATAGTGGGAAATGAGGCGCCTCAGCTACATAAATGCGAGATCAGGATGCCATACAAATCTTCGGAAAAACCACCCAAAATGAGAACCCATGTAAACTTCCATGCCTTTGAAAAATTGACAATTTGCAGAGAATTTCTAGGCATAGTTCTACTAATAATGCATCATAGATGAGGAAGCGAGCCAATCCATGACAAAGAGGAGGAATAGGAATAGAACAGGTGAAGTCATCGGAAAAGAAGGAATCTTTGTCCAGAGGATTAGGAACCAATGCCAACAACCTTGGGTTTTATGCATGTTCTCCTTCCACATCTTGTTTACTAGGAAGTAAGAACCCCAGGGATTAAATCCTAATAGAAAAGACGGAGTTCTGGACATAAAACAAAAGTTTTTGGGAGTATTTATTTTTCCATTACAGACAATAATAAGCGAAATTGTATACAAACATGGGCTACCATATATCCCATACACGAGTAGCTATTACCAAGGTAAGTGAGAAAGAATGATGGGTTTGTCTCAATCAATGTCTCTGGATACTCTTTTATAAACTTGGCCTTAACAACATCATTTAGCTCTTGTAGAGATGCACAGACACATTTTGCCTTTGATTGCCCAATGCTTGCTTCATCCACTATCAACATCATATGTAACAACATAAGGACGCAAAAATATAAGTATGGAGATTCTAGAATCGAGAAGCATACCAGTTGTTCCCAAGGTTTGCCAAGTTCAACTTTTGATCCATCAATGCATTGATACTTCAACCCCACCAAGAACAAGATTTTGGTGTTTGAGACAGTAGGACCACAATTAAGTAAGCATATAGAGGCTTTCTGTGCCTTGTCCTTGCTCACCCCATATTCTAGAATTAAGATTAAAAAGCTGGATCTTAGAAGATATTTACAATCTTAAAGCACAAACGAAAAACTCAGAAATGCACTTGCTATTATTTTTTAACAATAGAAAGTGCTTGAAGACTGAATTACATGAAAGAAAATGCGTGAATTATCCTAAAAACATTCGATGATTAAGAATATGAAAAAAGGTCTAAAAACACACTCACAAAAATACTAAATCCCAACATGTCGGATATCGGAAAGAAAATTGAGTCTAGCTAATCACATTGTACAAGAACACTTAAGTTTCAATTGCAGCGCATTTACTTTTCAACTAATCACTAGAAACAATTGAGTTCATTTTGATATCAATTCAGTTCTTTGCCAATGAACAACTTGTAAACAAGATTAAAATTCAAAATGAATCAAATCATCTATCTATTCATTCTTCATACGGTACTCTTTTCATCTAAAAAAGAATTCAATGATGTTAAAGCAAAAATAGCACAAATATTACTAAAGAAAATGACAATTTCTCAAATAATAATAATAATAATAATAATAAAGGAAGAAAATAAAGAACAAGAACAAGAATACATGTTTTTTATACAATATTAGAAAGAAAGAATTATCCATAGTGATGGCGACTTTATATCTTCATTAAACAATTTCCAGCCATAGCATCGTGCATAAAACAAATTGGTCAAGGCCCTTTGGAGGATTTTTGGTGGTTAACTTGAGGCCCCATGGGGGTTAGTTGAGGTGCACCTGGTAGCTTGGACACCCACGGTTATCAAAGAAAAAACAAAACAAATTGAATTGGTAGGGTCAACAATTTTTTCTTTAAAGTGTACTTGAGCGAAATAAATTAGCTGATTTTCTTCTTAATAGAGAATCAATGCATTTTTTTTATGACCATAGATGTCTGAACCAGCTTGCATGCAAGACTAATCCCATGAACCCTAGAGTTAACAGCCGGGTAAATCTCTAACGACCATTGGATTAAACCCCAAGGCTTTAGACCAACTAAGCTACCCCACGGGGTTGAGAAGCAATGCATAAATTGTTTGCATTTTTTATACAAATTACATAATATGCTATTGAATGGCAATCCGCCCAAAGCAGGTCGAGGACTACGGCCATTTTCAAATTTTCTCACGCTTTAACTTGCATTTCAAAGTTGTTATTTGATTAGATTCATTATCTTGAACAAAATCCCCAAGGCCAAAAAAATACATATTGAACTAACATCTAAATACACTACCATTGAATACTACTTCCCAACCCATTTCGAAACCTTTTAAAAAATGTAATACGGCAATAAATTTCTGAAATTCGTTAGTTTTCTAGGAAAGTAATTTCCACAAAACTTTCAGAAATTACTTGAAGCCACGTAGGCATCACCGCGTCACCGATTCGCTTGTTTTTATCTTGGTGACCAACCAAGAAGGGAATCATTTTCATATTTCTTACGCCAAATAATTTACCTTCTATCAAGCGAGCAGAAGCTAAACAAAACCTAATAACACTCTGACAACAAAATCGGTTGCTCATAGTTCTTGAACTTCGAGCTCTCTTCCATCAAGCAATTATCGGAGTTCTCCACATCTGGCATTACAAAAAACACATGTTCATACATAACAGCATGCATCGGACCATAATACATACGCATACATGCCATGACTCATGAGTTTGGGTAGAGAGTTAGAGAATGAGAGATGTGAAAAGAAATAGTGGAAATGATATAGGGCCTATAGTTTATTGTCACAGTACCTGAGCTATCTATCATATTTCGTTTTGGGTTCCGCCATTCTTGTTGGTGTTCAGAGAAAAATGGCTTCCTTCTCTTCTCTGGTTCGCTTGTTTGCTCTGTTGAGTCTTGATTTTTGGAAAGTGATGTGTTTTGCCAAGGCTACTTCTTGATTGAGGCAAGGAATGGGCACGGATTTGGGCTGACCACAACTTGAAATAGACTAGCGAGCTAACGGTTTGCCTCGAAATTCGAATGTTAAATCGCTTGACAACTTTTAAATTTTAATTCAATAAACGTGGAGCTTTCTACCAAATAGCAATCTTTTGAAAACTGAAGTGAAACTCAAGCATTTCACGACTCTGTTCCCCGAAAGTACGGTTTGCCTACTCTTCCCTACATATTGCTTCATAAAACTACCATTTTTTGGTATTTTTAATTATTCAATTACCTCAATTTTTCACTCAAACAAGTTTCTCGATAATACAAATGATATAGATTTTGAATTTCTTATTATAGTTTTTTTTTTAATTTTTTTTTTTGTCATATCATAAAGTATAATGAGCGGATTCATATATCATATAAAATATATTTTTAAATCATACCATACTTAAACTCAAGCTAAAATGGATCATAAAGACGGTAAACCTCTATCACATAATATTGTTACATTCATATGGCTCGAACTCGAAACCTCTGTTTAAATTAAAAAAAAACTTCAACCATCTTATATTTTAGATAATAAGATTGTGTTACATTTTTTAAAGTATTTTTAAAGCCATTTGGTTGTGTTCTTCACAGTGTATTCTAAAAATATTATTAAAATTCGAACTTTCAAGATTTTACATTTAAATCCCTAATAAATCCCGATATTTTATAAGTATCAACAATTTGTAGTTGTAATTGTGGCTCAGTCTAGTCGCAACTATATATTAACTAGAGTTACCTTTCGAGTCTACTCGCTGACTATAGAGTCATTTTTAGTTGCACTCAATCTTTACCGCAACTATAGAGTCATTTTTAGTTAAGACTCAATCCTATATGCAACTATAAAGTCACTTTTAGTTGAAAATCAATCATATCGCAACTATAGAATCACTTTTAGTTGAGACTCAATCCTAAATGCAACTATAGAATCACTTTTAGTTGAGACACAATCCTATCCGCAACTATAGAGTCACTTTTAGTTGAGACTCAATCCTAAATGAAACTATAGAATCACTTTTAGTTGAGACACAATCTTGTCCACAACTATAGAGTCACTTGTAGTTGCAACTTAATAAATATGAAACTAAAAATATGCTTTAGTTGCAAATTTTTTTGAACCCAACTAAAGTAATGTCCCTATAAGTCACTTTTCTTGTAGTGAATCTTTTTCTTATAATTTTCTCGGAAAACTATGCTACCTCCAAGTGGTGTTTGAATGAGTAGTATGATCATTGAGTGTACAGCAATGGTCGTGGTCGAGGCAAAGAGTATGCAGTGTTCTACCATGTCTAGCGAGATGTGGGACACAATCGAAAATTTTCAAGATCGTTTCTCGACCGAGAAAGATGCAAATAAAGAAAAAGGAGTTAATAGCGAGACGAGGATTGCCTTGGAGAAAGCGACTAAGCTCACGGATACCATATGGATAACGGTAATATTCTTCTCCCATCTTACCTATATTTCATAAATTTTATCTACTTTTTTTTCTCTAATTACAAACCATGGTATATTTTATATATGATTTTCTTTTATATCAAAAACACTTTATGAAGCCTTAATTTAGGGGTTTTTTTAAGAGTGTCGAGTGAATAGTGCTCACCAGACAATGACTCAAGGTGCACGACACAATGCCCAACATTGTAGGTGCATTTGGGTGCCTGGAGTTCTTGCGCATCTTTGTCTTTCTTGTGGTGCGGCCTTCTGCTCGCACGCGTTGTGAGCTTTGTGGCACACCTAGGGTAGCTTTGTGGTGTGCACCTCGTAGCTAAGCTGAAGCCACTGTCACAACCACGAAACTACACAGTAGTGACACAAGGCCGAAACAAACTCGTACAGCGACCGAGGAATTCTATGTGTCACGACCAGAAGACTTTGAAGGGTGCATGCGCGCGTAGTTGGCGCCGAATCTAAGCCCTTCTTGTGGCTGATCGCCACCTGTTGCGACACAATTTCTGTGTAGTGACACCAATCCTTTGGTCTTTCTCACATCCTGGCCGCGACCACATTGCGGTCGCGTTCTGCATTACGAGGCGTAATGCGCCTTGAAACACTGTCACGACCAGGTCACTGCTCAGCCCGAGCTGCGTCACCGACCGCGGGCCAAAATTTCTTTGTCATGTAGAAAAGTCTGTCGCGACCCAATATGTCAGAACTGCACAGGAAATCCCTATCGCGACACGGAGATCCACAGCGGGACACGGGGCCTAAACTCCAAGCCGCACATATCTCATGTCGTGCTGGCCTTTAGGTAATATTGTGGTAAGCAAGCTGAGGACCGTATCGCCACCACGGAAGACCATGTTGCGACATAGTTTTTGAAAGCTCTGTCGTGGCTGTCACGACCTAAAGTGAAATGGGCGATGGGTACGCCTTCTCATTTCCTGCACTTCTTGCTCTCACCCAATTTGCTGTCATTTCATAATTTTACATTTATCAGCACTTTGCATACATTCTAAAATCTAGGAAAACATTGTCACTGAACTAAACAAGTTCAAAAATAAGTTTCTATTACAAACTTCTTAATTTACATAATCAAAACTGGATATTTTGTCCAGAATACCACAAAACAAGAAAATAAGTTAAATATGGCTTTTTTCTCACTAGACCTCAAATGTATTCACCTCCGGGTGTACGTCCAGTACCTGAAAACAATATTCCCACGACGGGGTGAAGGATGCCCAGTAGAGAAAATCTCCTACAAGGGTTACTCCCCACCTAAGTGCACATTCAATGCCATGTTCACACATCCACACACATTCAAGTAAAAATATGCATATTTCTACATGAATGTCACCCTTCATGCCCCATGCCTCTAGTCCTCATCGACTCCCCCACATACATTTCCATGTGAAATCAGTTCTTCAAAATAAAAAAATTTTTGTTTTTGAAACTCGTGGACATACTCCGATATTAAAATATATTGGACAACCCTTCGAAATATAATTTAGTGGACATGCTCCGAGATATACTTTGGACAACCCTCCAATATAATCCAGTGGACATACTCTAAAATATGTTGTTGGACAACCCTCCGATATATCCACTTGTTCAAAATCCATTTCATGCACTCACACCCGATTCACGCAATGTCCCTTGCACATGAAATGTTAATGCTACTTCATGGAGTTCACATATTACATGCATACAAGGAACACATGGAGTATTTAAAATCATCTTCATACCAAGCATCATGAAATGACTACATCTTTGCATGTAATTCCTGCCCATTACACAATCCGTATTCATGTTTCAAACACACAAATAACAACATGTTATTCAGCTAACAATCTGGATTTTCCGGTCACAACTATAGGGAGAAAGCGGCGCAAGAACCTATTTTTCAATAAGTGTAAGCTCTTTCCAACCTATATTTTCCAGCTCATATGAACCATATTTGGTCCCTATTTTCCAGTATTTACAACTTGTCCCAGAACTATGTTTATGGACACAGAAAAGAACCAGAAAATCGGCCCTCACTCACCAACAGTTTGATCAAAACTGTTTTTGAACTAGCCCTCCAACTAGAGCTACAGCTCATGGCCATTGAATGGCTCTCAAATAGGAACTAACCAAGGTAGGAAGACCCTACATTTGGAGTGCAAGCAGCTCCTCCTTGAATTAAGCGCACAACTCTCCTCCTTCTGTTTCCTTTCCTTTATCTTTTCTTTTCTTTCCTTCCTTTCTTTCTTCTTTTTTTTTCTCTCTTCTTTCTTTCCTTCCTTCTCCTTTTTCTTTTTCCTCCTGCTTTTCTCTTCTCCCATTAGGCGATTTTTGGTCTTGGGGTGTAGAACTATACCTTGACTGTTTTGACACATGGCCATTACTAGGCCATGTGTTTTCCATGCCTTTGATCCATCTACTACCATGCTCATGCATGAGAGTGGCATGACACTTGGATTTCCATGTTCCAAGTGTTCTCTTTTTCAGTGCCACTTGGCACCTCACTCTTATGCCAATTGTCGCTTTGTGATTCACCCATTTGCCTCGGAATACGTTAAATTCCGACTATGTCGAAATTCAACGAAATTCAACTATGTATCTAGATTTCGTGAGACAAACTCAACAACGTGATCTGTATCATCATCCGAGATCTGGGGAGCCTCAAACCCACGGTTTATCTTTGTAATGGTAACCTCGTTTCGCATTGCCGGTTTTCCACATTCTTCCCCACACTATCACATGCGTATCACGACAATCATTGCGTTTAATGACTAAAATTCACATTACCTCCCGGGTCCTCGAGGAAAGGATGATATACGATACGCATCATGTCCCTCATGTTCCCATGTTGCCTCTCGGCTCTCGGTCTTTGCCGCTAACAACTTCATTAGCCTCCACGGGTCTTGCATGCAAAGGCCACGATCTCGGCTATCCAAAATATGCACAGGTCCCTCCTCGAAGGTCCCATTTGCATCAACAACAAGCTCTCCCCAATCCACCACATGCGCCGGATCAGGGGTATACTTTCGAAGCATGGAGATATGGAATATCTCATGGACACCTGATAAACTCGGCGGTAATGCTAATCGATACGCGACGGTACCCACCATCTCGAGGATCACGAAGGGCCTAATAAACCTCTGCGATAGCTTTCCCCGCTTGCCGAATCTGACCACTCCCATCTTAGGCATTACCTTTGAAGACGTGATCACCCTTCTCAAACTCTAAAGGTCGTCATCACCTATTGGCGTAACTCTTCTTCGACTTTGGCGTGAGAAGGCAAACATGTATCAACTCCACTTTCTAGAATTGTCTCTAATCAAATTCGAACCCATGGTGGATCTTTCTCCCATACAAATCGGAGATCGGAATGTCCTCCCATACAAAGCCTCTTAGGGTGCCATCTGTATACTCATCTGGTAACTATTGTTGTAGGCGAATTCCACTAAGGGTAAGTGCTCCTCAGAAGCTATAAGATCAGGAACCATGCTCGTAACTTGTCCTCCCAAACTTGTATGGTCTCTGTGACCATGCATGCGTGGATGACGTGTCATCATCAGCGTGTACGGGACCCTCTAGAAGCTCTTCTAAAAGTGAGCCGTAAACCTGGGATCTCTGTATAATACAATAGATACTTGCACTCCATGTAGCCGGACTATCTCTAGTATATATAGGCTACAGAATTCCTCTAGTGTGAAGGTCATCCGCACAACTAGAAAATGTGCAGACTTGGTGAGTCGGTCCACTATCACCCATACCATATCATGCCTCCGTGATGTCCGTGGTAAGTGGGTCACAAAGTCCATCATGATGTGCTCCCATTTCCACTTGGCTACTTCCAATGGCTGAAGTAGTCCTGCTGGCCTTTGATGCTCAGCTTTTATTTGACGACATGTGAGACATCGCTGAATAAAATCTCTAACATGTCGCTTCATCCCGCTCCAATAATATTGGCGACGAAGATCATGGTACATCTTCATGCCACCTAGATGTATAGCAAATCGAGACGGTGAAACTCCTAGGATCTCTATCTGGTCTGATGATTGAGGACTCGTCCCTATACCAAATACTACCATACGTGTGGATGACCACCGCGCCGTTACGTACGTATGCACAGTCCATGATGGACACTATATCTGCCTCCTGCCCTTGGGACTCAATCACTCTGTTCAATAGGGAAGGCGTGGCCACTAAGCTCCCCAAAACACCCTGAGCATGACCGTTGTACTGTAGACCGAACTGTCCTACTATCTCGAGCATCTGCCACTCTCGGGAAGCTACACTAGCCAGTACTCCCCGCGACTTCCGACTGAGTGCATCAGCCACCACGTTTGCCTTACCAGGATGGTAGTGTAAATTGAAGTCATAATCCTCCAGATACTCCATCCATCTACGTTACCTCATGTTGAGGTCGGTTATTGTGAAAGATATACTTGGACTTTGTTGTGTAAATCTCAAAGCTGCTCTCCTTTATATGGTAGTGGCGCTGATCACTAGGGCCAAAGACTATGGCCACTTGGCTCATGTCATGTGTGGGATAGTGCTGCTCGTGATTCTTCAACTATTGAGGCCATAGCTACCACCTTAGGATGCATCGGAGGCATCCCGGTCGGAGTCATTTGAGGCATCCTGATACCTTTGTGTACCTCTGTCCCCTTTTTGGGACCATCAGGATAGAAGTTGAAGTAAGCCTCGCTAGGTTCTGAATGCCTTCGCACATAGGTCATTCCGCTCCGAGCTGACCTCATTTCTAATTGACCTTGTCATGGGTTACGCTAATCAGAGGAATCCTGATAAGCTGCTGTAATACGCGATCCGAAACTTCATTGTATTAAAGATCGTCTCGGCCTTTCTAACTCATAATAACTGAGCTTCTCGGGGCTGCCGAGCACACTGTAGGCGACACGACGTGTCCCAAGATATCACCTCAAACAAGCCAAAACTAAGCACTTCTTTGAGACTTGGCATACAACTTATGGTCTCTCAAAACCTAAAGAACGACCCTCAGATAATGCCCGTGCTCCTCCTTAGACTTGGAGTAGATCAAGATATCATCAACGAAGACTACAACGAACTGATCCAAATAGGGTTGGAGTACCCTATAAATGAGATCCATGAATGCTGCTGGTGCATTCGTCAATCTGAAGGGCATCACTATGAACTTGAAATGCCCATACCGAGTCCTAAACCCTGTCTTGGGGATGTCAACCTCCCTAACTCTCTATTGATGGTAACTTGTGCGAAGATCTATCTTGGAGTAGACCTGCGCCCCTCTTAACTGATCAAATAAATCATCGATCCTCGGTAAGGGATATCGATTCTTAGTCGTAACCCTATTCAACTGTCAATAATCAATGCACAGTCGAAGGGTCTTGTCTTTCTTCTTAGCAAACAATACTGGAGCGCCCCATGGTGAGGGAGTCTTTCGATCTAATGAACCCGCTATGCAGGAATTCGTTGCATACAGACCTTGAGTTCTGCTGACTCAACGGTGCAAATCCTATGCGGAGTCATAGAAATGGGTGACGTGCCAGGGTGTAGCTTGATACAGAAGTCTACCTCCCTCTGAGGAGGTAATCCCGGTAACTCATCGGAAAAAACATCCTCGTACTCACAAACCACCCGAGGTAGGCTCAAATCTGGTCTCACCTCATTCTCCAAGGTAAGGCTTGCCAGCTAACCTATCATCTGTCCCTGCCATCTAGAATCGTAAACGGCTTGGGGTAAAGCAACATTCTTATCCTTGAAGTATAACACAGCCACCATCGAATTATATGGCGATGAATCTTCCTACTATCTGATCAATATAACTTAGATGTCTTAGTCGGCAGGTCCGTACTAAGAATGACATCAAGTCGACATGTCCGTGGCGAAGGTCTGTGAAGCGAGAATCCACGAGATCTCTAACTCACAACCTCGACATATCGATCAATCCTCACCTGATCCCAGGGAGAGATTCACATGCAACCACTCTTCTAAGGGTTCAACACATAAGCCCCAAGAAAGCAGTCACATAAGATGCGTGATAAATGAATGAGATGCACGAATCAAAGCAAATACTCTTACCCATAGGCATGAGAGTAGGGCATACCTTGGATAGCCGGCGAGTGCCGCCATCTCAGGTTTGTGGTGTAACAACACAGACCACCTGGGTCAGCGAAGTCAGGCACATGGGCCTATCCTCAGCCTGACCCATAGTGCGGCCCTACGGCACACTGTGACACAGTAGGTGCCTATGCCGCACCCTGAGGCTGGTACCTATTCCCTTTGGGGTGAGGAGGAACATACTGCATTTGTGCATGTCCCATTGATAATTGGGACTGAGGGGTCCCTTAGCCTTGGGATCCCTGCCTCTACGGGCAATCTCGTCTGATATGTCTAGGTTGATGGCAATGGAAACATGTCACTTGCCCTGTTTGGCTAGAAGCCCTGATATGGCCTTGGCTTGGATAGTCGTGGCCTTGTCCCTGAAACCCTCTTGAACTGGAAGCCTTCAGCTTCTTTCCCGAACTAGAAGAAGGCTAGCCCTCCTTCCTCTTGTCACCAGCACACCGCATCTCGGATGCTCAGCATTGCATCGTGCCATCTCTCTCTTTTTATGGTCATAGCCGTCCTCACCATAGAGTCCATGTCCTGTAGGAGGAATCCCGCAATCTTGCCCCGGATGGACAGCTTCAAACCATCCTCAAATTTCTGCACCTTGGCCATATCTATGGCCACGTAGTCATCCCCGAAACATGCCAACTCAGTAAACTTGGCCACGTATTCAAGCACGGTCATGTTTCCTTGCTTCAGTTCATGGAACTCGAGCCTTTGCATGTCTTGCTGATGTAGGGAAAAACTTACCCATGAAGAGTTCTTTGAACTCTCCCCATGTCATCATCTCAGGATCCTCTGAACCACAACTTAATCCACCATATTTAGGATTCACCTTAGATAGCATTAGCTAGTTTGATCCTTGTGGTATTGGAGGTAACCTCGATGGCTTCTAAAATCCTCTCGACTTACCGGAACCAATGGTCGGCTTCCATAAGATCCCCTCCTCCCCTAAATGTTGGGGGATGATGTGCCATGAACCTTTGGAGGTTATTCGGACTCCCCTGACCTCCAATTGCACTAGCTGTGTGGAAATTGGTAAATACGGCGCAGCAAGCCTCCACAAAGGCACGGTGATAAAATGGGTGACGGTTGACTATCGCCACATGGATGCCCTCTACATCCTCGTCCTCGACTTTCCATCTACACATGTCAGATGGCAACAGAATTATTAAGTTCCTATCTCAGTCTACTAGTAGTGCATATGCCAACCACTAATAAACTATGTCATCATGAACTACATCGTTCATCCCTTTTTCCTCAGTGGTGCAAATTGCCAACCACCAATACATTTCAATTTAATTCCCAAATTATTATATCCATTTTTTTTTTCGAACCCCTAAGTGTTATGTTTTCTAACCCTAGTGTTCCATATGCAATCAACCATGTATATAATTCATGCAATTTATAAAACACGACATATGTTCATTCATCAAAGTGCACAATGAATGCATGATCTAACCCATACCCATAAAGTCTTAGGCATTCGTATACCTTAGCTTTGATACCAAATTTGTAATGCCCCAATTTAGGGTTTTATTTATTTATTTATTTATTTTTATTAATTAATACGTGAAACGGAGTTCTCTGTGAACATGGACTCGAAACGATTACCCGACATAGTGCTTATTGCGGGTTTGAAGTGTGCCTGATTGCGATAATATATGCGCGTTGTCGCTTGCGTTGTGCGCTCTGTCGCGCACCTAAGGCGCTCTGTCGTCACGTGCCTCAATCGCTGACCCCAAAGCCACGTAGGTGAGCCGCGAGAGAAGATTTGTGTAAGCTACACAAAGGCAGAAAGGCTACATTGAGACGAGAGAATTCTGCGTAGCGATAGAAGAACACAGAGATCTGTCAAGTAGCTCACACCTTTTGTCGTGAGCATATTGCGTGCACTACGCGCCTATATGACGTTGGTGCAAATGCCTTCTACCACAACATTGCGACACAATTTCCGTGTCGCGACATTTGTCTCGATCTCTTGCCCACATCACGGCCGGCGACCTGACCTACGGAGTCGCGACACGAGATAAGGGACTATGTGCATGACAAAAGCCTTTGTCGCAACTCAAGTCACCTAGTCCCAGCCCCAAACCCTATTGCGACACGAAAACTCTGTTGCGACATGGGGCCAAAATATCTCTATCGCGATAGAAAAATTCTCTGTCGCAACCCTATATGTTCGATTTGCCTGGATATCCTGTCGCGATATGGAAGTCCCTGCTCGTGACATAGAGACTAGCTTCATCGCGCCAGCGCTCTTTACTGTCGCCCGTGAAAGCTGACCTCAACAAATACACATTTTCATGTTGTGCGTACCCAGGCCATGTCGTGTACCTGGCTTGAGGACCATGTCATGAAACGGAAGACCATGTTGCAACACAGTTTCTGAAGTTCTCTATCGCAGCAACTCTACGTCTCGACACAAAGTACGAAATAGAGCGTGGGTACGCCCTTCGGCTCACACTTTTGTTGTTACCCGATTTCTTTGTCATTTCATATTTATGCATTTATCAACACTTTGCATACATTAAATCTAGGAAAACATTGTATTTTGAACTAAACAAGTTGAAAATAAGATTTATTACAAACTTCTTAATTTACATGATCAAAAGCCCCGGATATTTGTCCACAATTACCACAAAAGCAGAAAATGGCAAATGCATTTTTCACACTGAACTTTTAAATGTCTCCACCTCCCAGGTGTGCGTCAAGCCACCACAAAGCAATTTTCCATGACAGGGTGAGCGAAGCCTAGTAAAGAAAATCTCCTATAAGGGCTACTCCCCACCTAAGTTCACATGCAATGTCATGTTCACACATCCACACACATTCAAGTAAAAATATGCATATTTCTAAATGAATGTCTACATACCATGCCACATGTCTCGAGTCCTCACAGCTCTCCGCATCGTTTCCATGTATGAAATCGAGTTCTTCAAAACAAAGAGATTTTGTTTTTGAAACTCGTGGACATACTCAGATATCAAATATATATTGAATGACCCTCAGAAATATAATTTAGTGGACATGCTCCAAAATATATTGTGGACAACCTCCGATATAATCCGAGTGGACATACTCAAATATATTGTTGGACAGCCCCTGCGATATATGCAGCGTTCAAAAGCCATTTCATGCACTCACAAATAGATTCATCACGATGTCTAGTGCACATGAAATGTTAATGCTACTTCATGGAGTTCACATATTACATGCATACAAAGGAACACATGGAATGTTTAAAATCATCGTCATACCGACATCATGGCGACTACATCTCTTTGCATGTAATTCCCTACCCTTACACAATCCATATTCATGTTTCAAAATAACAACATGTTATTGATATGTCCCCAATTTTCAGTCACAACCTAGGGAAAACAACATAAAGACCTATTTTCGAGCAGAAGTGTAGCTCTTTTCAACCCATTTTCGACTCCCTTATGAACCATATTTGGTCCACATTTTCCGATATTTACAACTGTCCCAGGCTGTGTTTGGACACAAGAACCGGAAAGCAGGTCCTCACCTAGCAGTTTGATCAAAACTGTTTTTGAACCAGCCCTCCAGCTACAGCTACAACTCATGGCCATTGAATGGCTCTCAAACAGGAACTAACCAAGGTAGGAGAAGCGTAACGCCCTAAAAATACCCTAGAATTTCTATAATAATTTTATTATATATTAAATTATAAATTGAATAAACTTGGGTTTTTAGGAAAAGCGATAAATTATTATAATTATATGAAAAATTAGAAATGAATATGAGCATATGATTAAATATTATATGCTAAAATAAGAAATTAATTGAACCTAGAAATAAACCCAAGTGAAAAATGGAAAATTTGGAAATTTGTAAAATGAGGGACCACTAAGGGTCGAATGATAACAAATGCTAATGTGAAATAAATGGTAAGAGTGAATGTGCAAATAAGGAGACTAATAAGCTTTAAGTGAAAATGGAAAATGGGTTTTAGACGAACATGGCCTTAAGAGAATAAGGGCTTAAGATCACATAAGTGTGGAAAGGCACATTGTGCTAAAAACGTTTTATGAAGAGAGTGAGAGGAGAAAACTAGGGTTTTTCAAGAAGAAGTGATTTTTGGTGGGAGATCATCCCCATTCCTTGTTTCTAAGTGATCAAGCATCTTGGGTGAAAAAGATTCAAAGGGGTTTAAGGTAAGAACCAAACCCTAGATGTCTTTAAATGATGTTTGGGTTAGAAGAGCCTAATCCATCCATGGGTTTGCTCATGGTTGGTTGGGATGATATTAGAATGTTATTAGGAATTGATTCCCATGTTTTGTTTTGAGATTTTGAGGATTTTGAGAAAAATCGAAAAAAGAACCAGAGGTGGAAATCTGGCATATCGGGCTCTACGGCCGCGGCGTAGGGAACCTCTGGCCGTGGCGTAAACCTACGCCAAGGTGTGGGATGCCTCACCACGGCGAGGCCTAGGTGCCAAAATGGCACCCCTCGGGTACACCATGGGGTAGCAAAGCTACGCCGCGGTGAAACTTCTGCCTTGTGACATAGTTACGTTCACCAGTCTGAACAAATTTCGGGATTTTTGTTTAGAACACCTTGTATCCAGTACATAGATAGTTTAATATTCATAAATGATTAATAAGGAGTTCAAATAAGGATAAAACTAAATGAAAAACATACTCATTACCTCGCCGTAGAAATGAAAGTAAGAGGCGGAGCTTAATGTCTTTAGTGAAACCGTTAATGAAGATTGTCGTCATTCACTAAAATGTATAATAATTGTTTATCTACTAAAGTAGCGTAATTTTATTTACTAGGGACGGAGTGAGGATCACTAACCTAGGATCAAGATCGAGAAGGGAAGGAAAGCGAGGCGGCGACCCCGGTTTGTTCACTGACCCTCTATCCTTATTTCAAGTGTTTTGGTAGTTTACCAAATAAATCTAAAATGATAATATGAAATGAGTATATATTTGAAATAATATTACGAAAGTGCATATGGATTTGAAAATGTGATATTTGAAATGTTTGTGATTAATTACATATGAGTGATTAAACCGAATTAATAAGCAATTAGTCAATTCTTGACATCTTGAATTGAATCGATATACCGAACGACCAACATGGAGGGATGTACCAATCGCCATCCGTCATGATGGTGTATGGCATTGTTAAAATGTCCCACTTGGCAGGATGCACCAATCGGTATTCATCATGATGGTGTATGACATTTTTAAATGACCACTTGGCGGGATGCACCAATCGGCATCCGTCATGATAGAAGACCAAAATTGTTAAATATGTAAGCACATTACCGAATGAAAAAAAGGATGGGATTCACCGAATGGAATCCGTCATGAATGTGAATTGTATAGACAAAGTGAAATAACAAACTTTGATGAGTGTAAATGGGATTTGTAAACTACATACATCCTTAGAGATATATATTTGAATCTATATTAAATTTGATTTAAATAAATTGAAAGCATGTGAAATGCATATTTTAGTATGATCAATGATTTGTAAAGTGAAAGCATGTGAAAGTGAATAAGCATGAGTATAGTTTGATATAAAAGGCATGGTTTTATGATAAATGCATGTCATGTTAAACTGAAAATTGGAATAGAACTGTATAGAACCACTAAGCATGAAAATGCTTAGCGTGTAGTTTTTATCTATGTGCAGGTTTCGAGTAAACAGGAAAGAAGGAAAGATCAAGAAGCGCAGAGTCATAGAGAAAGTTGCGGTGTATAAGTATATACCCCGTCATATGCATATCATTTCTTTTTGAACATGTGACATTTTGTGAACAAAATAGTTAAACTCTGAACCATTGTTTTGTATATCATTTTGTAAAGGCATGATAAGCCATTTTGTAAACGAATTGTATAAGAATAGATTTTTTGGGCCTACCATTTGAAATGCTTCCACGTAATTGAAAACCCTAAAAAGAAATGGCATAAATAAAATGTTTTGATAAGATAAATGAAAGCGATTAGAATGCGCCCAAGACTCACGGTTAGAATCGCGCCCTTTGGTTGGGTCGAGGATTTGGTGTGACAACAAAAAAAAACAACCAAATGAAGAGTAAATAAAAAGAATTAAATGAAGCATCCGGTCCCGGGTTCGAGGGCAGGCCAATCGGTCGGACCAAAAGTGCTAAAGAAGACCCTACATTGGAGGCCCACGACCGGCTCCTCCTTCAAAGCGAAAATTGCCTGACTCTCCTCCTTCGCTCCTTTCCTTTCTCTTTTTTCTTTCCTTCTTTTCTTTCTTCTCTCTTTTCTCTTCTTTCTTTCCTTCCCTTCTCCTTTTTGTTTCCTCCTCCTTTTCTTCTCCCCAGGCCCGATTTTGGTCTTGGGGTGGGGGCACCACCAAGCGGTTTTGACACATGGCCATTACTAGGTCATGTGTTTTCCACTCTGCTGATCCATCTACCATGCTCATGCATGAGAGAGTGGCATGACACTTGCTTTCCATGTGCCAGTGTCCTCTTCTCCAGTGCCACTTTGCACCAAACTCTCATGCCAAGTGTCACTTTGTGATTCACCTATTTTCCTTGAAATACGTGAAATTCCGACTGTCTCAGAATTCAACGAAATTCAACGAAATTCGACTACATATCTAGATTTCATGAGACAAACTCAACGGCATGATTCGCGTCGTCATCCGAGATTTAGATAATTTTCCAGACCCACAGTTTGTACTGTAATGGTAACCTATCGTTTCGCATTACCCGAGTTTTCACACTTACTCTGTGATATCACCATCCGATTTTAAACAAATAATTGGTACAGAATTTCTCTATTATTTATGTTCTCTCCTTATTTATTTGTATTACTAATTTATTATGCAAGATGACAATGTTTTTTTTTTAATTCAAAGTAATAAAAAATTAAACTGAGATTTTATTTATGCATAACATTTATCATTTTATTTAGGGAAAATATCATATAAAAAAAACCCTTGGACTTTCAAGTTTTTTTTTGCATATTAAGCTTTAACTTTAAAAATAGCATAAAATACCCTAAACTTTGATTTTTTTTTTTTTACTGCATGAAGTCTTAACAAACCTAATCTTTATCCGAATCTAGCTTCCATTTGCAATAAAAAAAATCAAAGTTCATGATCTTTTATGTTATTTTTAAAGTTCGAAATAACTATGTGAAAACTTGAAAGTTCATAGTTTATGCTATTTCCTTTTATAGAGATTCACTAGCATTAAACATAGAGCCTATAAAAAAATATTATGTTATTTTAATTTCATCTATATTATCTTTATTATATGAAATAAATGTAATTGAATCAAAAAATTTCATTGATCTATGACAACGCAAATCTTTATTTCTATCTTTTAAATTCAATTAGTACTATATTATTCAGAGTGAAGTTAATTTCTTGATACAACGTTATGAGATTATGATTATAGTTATGGTTATTATAATGTGTATTATGCATGTACCTATATTAGCATTCGAAGCAATGAGTTTTCGATTTCATGGAGAGATCTAATAGTAAATTGTCCTTTATTTTAGTAATACATAGGATTATAAATAATTGCTAGAGTGCCTTGACACGTATCCATAAAAGCCGAATCATGATTAAGATATTAATTTGTTGTAAAGGTCCATAGTTAGAGGAAAATGGCCATGCATTTGATTCTTTGATAAATAAAAAAAAAAGCCAAAATGGTTGCATTGTTTCTTTCACTAATAAAAACTTCGTCTTTTGTCCCATTTTTCCTATTTTATATCTTTCGAATTTTTTTTCTACCATCATTTGGTTGTTGTTGTTGTAGATATTCATCAAACTATTATTTTAATAATTGACAGATATGAGGCAGAGATTATAAAAGAGGTTCGCAAAG
Organism: Tetrastigma voinierianum; assembly: GCA_016808115.1. Taxonomy (NCBI): domain Eukaryota; kingdom Viridiplantae; phylum Streptophyta; class Magnoliopsida; order Vitales; family Vitaceae; genus Tetrastigma; species Tetrastigma voinierianum. The sequence continues at coordinate 79,166 of JAEQBH010000023.1, forward strand.
TTATTGTCTGAGTTGAACCATAAGCCTTTATATGTGGGTGACAACATCATTGGAATGGACTTTTATTTGGAGCAATTAAAATCAATGATGAAAACTGAGAGAGATGATGTTTACATGGTTGGTATATACGGAATTAGTAAAACTACCATGGCTATTACTATTTATAATGATATCTTGTCTCAATTTGATGGTAGTAGATTTATCATAATTGATCGAGACATCAATAGGGATCTCTTGAATTACAAAAACCCGGGATACCTTAAAGGATCAAAGTGTAGAAATCCGAATCAGTGAAGAATCAATGAGATAAAAAAAAAACACTTTGCTTAAAAGAGTCCTAATTGTTCTTGACGACATGGATGAAATAGAGCAATAAAATAACTTATGTAAAACCTGGGAAAAATTGAAAATTTCTGGAAAAAAAAAAGGCAAAACAGTGATTTGTGGATACGTACAAGTTGAAAACCTGTAAGTTTTCTAGATCTTGGATGACGAAACGGACCTCACCGCTGGGTTCGTCTCGGGAGACTAGTTGTCTAAGCAAATTTGGGCAATTTAGAGATAGTCAAATTTTATGTTTTTCGAGGCATTGGGTGTCGAGTGACACATGGTAGGCCATGTGAGTGACACATGGCAAGCCATGTGTTAACATGCATGAGTTTTGATTTGTGTATAAATGGGGTTCTGTGATTTTGTAAAGGAGAAAAGGAAGGAAAGAAGAAGGGAGGAAAGGAAAGGGGGAAAGGAGAAAGAAGAAAAGGAAAGGAAAAGAATGAGAGAAAAAGGAAAGAGGCCAGTGGTTTCTTCCTCAGTTCATTCGCGTTCTGACTGTCGGAACTCGTAGAACCAAGGAGTAAAGTCCGAAGATTTGATGAGGGGCTATGCTTAAAGAGGTAGGGATTCTTCCTACTTTGGTTTATTTCTAGCCTTTGGGCTATTGATTTGGGATGATTTTGGAACCGTGTTGTGCAATGTTAATGGCATGGGAAGGGTTTGTAGCCGGTTTAAAAAAGAAGTACACTTCGGCTTGAATTGGGTTGAAAAATTGCATTTACAGGAGTTGCCAAAATGCTCCTGCAACCCTCGGGCACACTATTGCATGGATTGGATCAATAGTGTGGCTCTTGGTGTACTCCAATTTCAGAGGACCATATCTTTCGTCTCGTCTAAACTCCGATTTGCACGTTCTTAGACTCTAGGAAAAGCTCTTTGAGTCTAGAATCTAGCCATATACCAGTGATTGGCATTTGGTGCTCACATCATTGATGAAATTTTGATCATAACACCAAGTGTACTATTTGCATGGCATGTAGACTTGTTTGATGAAATGTTGATATGGTATTAAGATATTAAACATGTGATGAATTGTATGTGTAGACATAAGCCATTACATAGCATGTTGTAGGGTGATACATGGACATGTTGTAAGTAATTTGCTAGAGGATAAAGTGCTTCATTACTTGACTAAGTAATCATTTGTATGTGATGTTGATATATGCTTGTGTGATACATTGACATGAATGAGTTAATGCCAGGAAATTATATGCATGTTTGATATAATTGCCCAAGATGCATTGGTGATTTGCCTATTTGATAAAATTGTCCATATAGCATTCATCATATATGTGACATGGTATAAATAGGCAATGACATATTGCATTGCATATGCAGGGACATGCATTAAATGGAACTGAGTGCATGGTTAATGAATCGCTCACTAACGTTTGGTGTTTGATTAAGGTGGGCTCGGTTAAATGCAGGACAACATCAAACGAGTTACCTGGAGTTTTATATATGAGAATGAAAATATGTGTCGGGTATTAGCAAGAAGGGATAGATCCTCCCTCGGGTGAAAAACCCATCAATTGTGGTCAGACATAGTCCCCAGCGGTGAAAGGCCATAAAAGTGTTTAGGTTTGCGAGGAGCCAACGTTGAGACACAAAAATCCACTACCTGGCGTATGGTTTGAATATAAAATGATCATTGTGATGTATCATCGAAAGCTTTTGGTTTATAAACCGTGAAATTTGTTTTGAAAATGATCATTGGATGTCATCGAGTGATTTTCACACATGAACCCAGGCTTTGTGTGAAGTCGGTGAGGACTCGGGCGCATGGTACATGATGAGTCGCATCTCATGTCATGGCATGGCATGTAGGATTCCATATAGAATTAGAATGTTCTTGTTGGAATGTGATTATGAAATGGTGAGTGTGTAACACCCCGTCCCGAGAAGGTGTACGATTACAGCAATCTTTGTGGGGTGTATAAGAGTACCAAGTGTCTGCCCAAATATTTTTGGAGACTAAATATGAAATGAAAGTTTATGGAACGAAATTTGTGGTGATAAACCAAAGGGTGAAATGGTCATTAGCAAAAAAGAATATGAAAAATCAAAATTTAAGTGTAGAGATGGGCCATAGTAGAAATAGCATAAGTTACAATTACGATAATTAAAGAGGGTTAATTGCAATTAAAGGCGAGAAATATGAGGCTAAATGTGGGGGAGCAAACAAAATGATTCATTTTGTCTCACACTTTGGCTAGAACTCACGATTTGGTGAGAGGAGAAGAGAGAGCCAAGAGCAAGAGGAAGAAGGGAAGAAGAAGGGAAGAGGAGAGGATCAAAAATCAGATGTATGCCTTTGTCTTAGAATCAAGTGTATTAGATTTCTAGGGCTTGGGTATGGAGATTAGTTCTCCTTTGATCTAGGTTTTGTGCAAAGAGCATATGAAGCCTTTGATTTGTTGGGGTTATGAGAGTAAAACCCCAATTGATGTAAAATTACATGATGTTTAAAAAGAATTGGTGGACCTTAGGTAGTGTTCTTGGATTTTTCACCTAAGGTTTTGGGTTTGAGGTTCCAAAACACCAATTCACATGTTGTAGGTTGTTTTAGATAAATTCCAAGTTGGTTTGAGGTATTATGAATTATAGAAGTTATATGGAGTGAATTGGCATCAAAGTGGGAGAAATAAAATTTGGGCATTTCAGGTGTCTTCTACCCGGTAGGGTTAAGTCCCTCTTGGTAGAACTTTTGATTACAGTCATTTTGGCCAGGATTCTCTGCGGTGAAGTTAAGTCCTACCGGTAGAACTTGTTCTGGTTTTCCTGTTTCGACCAGTTTTCGTATTTCGGCCATAACTTCCTCATTTCTTATCCGATTTGAGTGATTCAAGTGGCTACATAAAATAGACTTCAAGGAAAACAAAACTTAAGAAGTAGGCATCGTCAAATTATGAACCTAAGTGGCCCAAAAATTCACTCAAAGTGGGGCCATGTGCAAGAAAAATTCCTGCATCAGCTTTGGACATAGAGTAGTCCGGGTTGTTTCGGACGTAACTTGAGTTTCGGTGCTCCGAATTGGGTGATTCCAGTTGGAATAGAACCCTTAGCACCTTAAATTTAAAAGAGTATGAAGAGTGTGACTAAGTCTAGGAAGTACGTTAAGTTATGCGATTAATTTATTAAATCGTCGTTTGAGTTGTAGGTTAAAGTAAAGGCGGGATAAATTGTGGAGCAGTGCTCCAAGTTAAGCAAGCAAAGGGTGAGTGTTCTAAACTCATTTTCCAAATACTAGTGTATTATTATTATTATTACAAGAATTGCTTTACACTGGTATTTTATGGTTTTGAATACAAACCATTTTCAAGAAGCAAGCAATGAGATAAAAAGCAAACAAATGGTTTTGAGTTAAACCATTTGAAAAGCAAGCATTAGTTTAAATTGTAAAACCATAATTAAGCAAGCAAGCAAGTAAGTAAATGGTTTTTGAAAAGTTAAACCATTTTGAAGCAAGCGAAGCAACTAAGCAAATGGTTTACAGATAATTTAAACCATTTTCAAACAACAAGCAAGCAAAATGGTTTCAAAGTGTAAAACCATTTTACAAGAAGCAAGCAATGAAGGTTGTGAAAACAAGGCTTCCTAGTTTTAATGGCCGGTCGAGGAGGTATCCGTACGTGCGGTGGTGTTAAGTTTCATACATGCATTGTAGTTTTTGCACGGTGGCAAACTTAGGACGCACATCATGCATTTAAAAGGAGACCGTGTACTTGTCTGAGGTATATAAGGTTATGAGCTCTTTAAGTATGGTGATGGCGACACGAGTCAATTCCACCATTATTCATAGGAAAAATGAAGAGGTGGCGCGGACAAAGGTCCTTCCAGGCACGGTGGGCTTATGGGTTCCCAGTGTTCAGCAGGGCATGATAAGCAAAAATAGGCCTCCATTGGTTGATGTTTTACAAACATGATATACGATTTAGCTGATCGCGAGCTTACGGAGAGTTTTAAATGACGGTTGAGCCAAGCTCCGTTTAGATTTCAAAGCGATCGGTTGAGCCAAGCTCAGAGTAGGTTTTATTTTCAAAGCATGCGCGGGGTTGAGCAAGCTCCAGTTTTTATGAAAAGTTTTGAGAAACTTTTAAAGCAAAGGTTTGTGAAGGTTTTTAAGAGACTTTTCAAACAAGAGATAAGCGACAAGAAAGAAAAAGTAAGAAGTTTTATAAACTACAAGCAAGCAGAAATAAGAGTTTTACAAGCTTTAAAGAAAAGCAAAATAAAGCAAACAAGCAAGAAAGTTTTAGAAAACTTTTAAAAGCTGACAAAGCAAAGAAAGGCTTCTAGGAAATAATTGTAAAGAGAGTTTTACATTTTAAGATGTTTTAGGAAAAGCAAAAACCCAACTTTATAAAGCATACACTCAGGCTCGATTTGGCTCATTGGTTTCCATTTTAAACTATTTTCGGTACAGGTGCATGAGCATTTCAGACACAATAGGATTGGTCCTGACATCAGTTTAAGTGCTGTGTATTAATAATATTTTGTAGAACATACTTTAGTTGTATATGGAACATATGTATGTACATAGTTTAGTGTGATGGGAATGTGATGGTATCTTGGTTTGCCATATTAAGGATATAGTGTAAGTGGATGTATACGAGTTTGAATTTAGACTATGTACGGCCGTCATGCTCTGAGTTTTCATTGCTAAGATTTTACCAAATCCTAAGTTATAAATTAAAAGAAAAATTTTATACAAGGTAGAAGGAAGCAATACGGCTTCGCTTCACAGGAGTTTCTAGTCGTTAGAGATAACGGCTGGGGATTTCTGTGGAGTGGCCGGCACGCCCTGCCCTTCGGTGGGGGAGTGGGGTGTGTCGAGTGGCCATTGTATGTGCACTTAGGTGAGGTAAGCCCATGTAGAAGGTATTTTCTACTGGCGTGGCTCATACTTTATTAGAGAAAATATTTCGGGTGCGGGGCGAGACAGATGGACGATGCTCATCGGCGTAATTGTGAAGAAAGGCGACATGTGGTGCCAGTATTCATTTTTAAAATATATTAGACCAAAATAGTTTTAATATATGATTTTGTATGAGAGTTTTGTAATGAATTCTTAAGGACTATTGTGACATAGCCTTGGGTAATATTTTGAATATGGTTGAAAGGGCCTGATGGGGCTACTTTTACTCATAAATGAGTCTCGGTGAATGAGACATGATAGTGTGGTATCGAGATATGCGATATCCACAGGTATTCCTCAGGTTGACGGTTAATCAACGAGACCCTTGAAAATTGGGGTGTCACAGTTTGGTATCAGAGCTAAGGTATACGAATACCTAGGCTCGATGGGACGGGTTTAGACCATGCATTCATTATGCAATTTTATGAATTGCTGTGTAATAATTTGTTACAAGTTTTGTGATAATGTGTTACAAGTTGTGTGATAATCACGTTACAAATTGTTGAAATATGCATGATAGGATGTGTATAAGCGAAGAACACTAGGGTTAGAGAATATAACCTTAGGTGTTCAGAAATTAAATGAGCATGATAATTCAGGAACTAATAATTACTAGTGTTTGGCATTATGCACCACTAAGGAAAAAAAAATCTCAATTTGCTATTTGACATGTGTATATGGCAAGTCGAGGGATGAGGGCGTAGAGGTCGTCACGGGCGATAACTTGACCCATACTGTTTTTTTTACCCGATGGTAGCTATAGAGGCTATGGGCCTTTGTGATACCACCCATTGCAGGCTAAGTGCGGTTGAGGTCGGGGAGGTCGAGTAACCTCCAAAGGTTTAAAGCACATCATCCCCCAACATTTATAAGTAAAAGGGCCTGATGGGGCTACTTTTACTCATAAATGATTTTCGGTGAATGAGACATGATAGTGTGATATCGAGATATGCGATATCCACAGGTTTTCCTCAGGTTGACGGTTAATCAACAAGACCCTCGAAAATTGGGGCGTCACAGCTTGGTATCAGAGCTAAGGTATACAAATACCTAGGCTCGATGGGATGGGTTTAGACCATGCATTCATTGTGCAATTTTATGAATTCTTTGTGTAATAGTATTCTGAAGTTGTGTGATAATCGTTACAAATTATTTGGAATATATATGATAGGATGTGTATGAAAGCGAAGAACACTAGGAATAGAGAATATAACCTTAGGTGTTCGAATTAAATGAGCATGATAGTTCGAGGCGGTAATTACTAGTGTTTGTCATTATGCACCAGCAGGAAAAAAAAAAATCTCGATTTGCTATTTGACATGTGTATATAGCTGAGTCGGGGCCGGGACGTGAGGTCGTCCACGGGGTAATAGCCAACCACCACCTATTTTTGACCAACATGCCTTTATAGAGGCTATAGGCGCTGCAATTACCACCATTGCACAGACTAGTGCAATTTGGGGGGGTCGAGGAGGGTCGAGTAACCTCCAAAGGTTTAAAGCATCATCTGACATTCATGGGAGGAGGGGATCGATCCGATGGTGGTGATCATTAGTTCCTGACAGTTGAGAAGGTATTGGAGGCTATGGAGATCACCTTTGATGCGGTAAAGATAAGACTAACTGCATTCCAGCTAGAAGGTGAATCCCGGTATGGTGGGATTAGGTCGAGACCTCGAAGAATGCGGAGGTAATGACATAGGGAGAATTCCAAGAGCTCTTCATGGGCAAGTTTTTTCCACCATTTGCTAGACATACAAAGGCTTGGGAATTTCTAGAGTTGAGACAGGGAGCCATGACAGTACTCGAATACGTGGCTAAGTGATTAGTGCCCAAAACGTGCTATTTTGAACCCTGTTTATTTCAGGTTTTGAGTGTTTTTTGTGTACTAATCATTCTAAGTAACTCGATTTGCACATTAAGGTCCCTACTATTCTATTGATCGCATTTTGTGTCAAATTTTGCAGTTTTTATGAGCTAGCCATGCCAAAATTGTTGAGTCGATCCAAGCACGAAGAATTCAAGTCAAACTCAGTATTGCAGATCAAGAGACACGAGGAAGAATAGCGAAAACAGAAGAAATTGGAGCATTACAGGAATGCTTTTCCTGTAAGCACTATGCATCCCCAACGAAACCTTGTTCTCCAATGACCTGTTTTCCTACATTTCACGCTTTTGCCTTTTTGTTACAATTTTTTGTTTCTTCCTATTTTAACCCTTGTAATAGTAAGCTTTTGTTTTGGTTTGTTTTGTAATTTCCTTACCTTTGAGCACTTATAAGCCTCGATGCGTACAGAGCTTTCAATCGACTCACTTCACTTCAGTCAAATAGAAGCCGGGCGGCAGTTTCCCCGTAGCTTCCTTTCTCCATTTTCTTTCATTTTCTTTTCCATTTTCTCGGCTGCCAAACACTCCTCTGAGGATGACAACTCATAGGATGGTTGGCTAGACCTCTTCCTCCTTGAAGAGGAGGGCTGGTGGCTAGGATTTGAGGTAAACTGACGGTCCTCTGTTTTTAACGCACACATTTATGGGTATTTATGTTCTATTTCTCACCTTAGGTTAAAATCTCCTAGGCACACCCTCACTAATGTGTATTTAGCAAGCTTTTGATTCTGATGGATGCTTATCACTAGATCCCTGTTATCCAGGTTAGTTGTTTCTATTAATTTTTGTAGGGTAGGTTTTGAGATATGCTCTCACCGTTGAGGTTATTTATACCGGTTAAATGCTATATTTCAAAAGGAAAATCATAGGTTTAGTTTTTAAAGCTAAATGAAGATCCGGTTTGGGAAATGGCTATATGTCATCATCCCCCATAGCGAGGAAAAGACAGAGGACATGTTGGTTGTAAAACCTAGCCCGGTGGCCGGAACACTTCAAGGGAGTTATTTACATTTTCTTTACTTATTTTATTTTAATCTACCATCCAACTCCTGTTTTTACCTAGCCTTAAAAATCAAATTGAAATTCACCATTTTGAACTCCAACTGCAAATCATTTGTAGAAGAAAACCCATCTTTTTGAGTTCGACCTAAATTATTGCTTATCAGTAGCTTGACTATGGAAGTAGAAGGAATTTAGGTTTATAAATATTGTTGATTCTGACACCTACTGTGGCACGAATCAAATGGTGTCGTTGCCGGGGATGGTGCCTAAGTACATTTGACGAGCTGTGGAATACTTGTGATCCTCGTCACAAGTATTGGTGAATTTCTTTTATATTCGCATCGAGTTTTTTATTTATTTCATTTCAGCACCTTAAAAAAAAAAAACAAATTCTTGCGCAGGATTGTTTTTGTGTAGGGGAAACATGTTCCTTACTGTTTTTCTTTGCGAGAATCCATGTTCCAATGGGCTTGAATACTGACCAAATGGAAGAGGGAGAGCAATACAGTGAGTATTCAGTGGAGAGAAACCCTAGGGCATACATGTCCATGAGGGATTACAAGAGCCTTCCTTGGCATAATCAGCAACCCTTGGGGAGGAATCCTAATACATATAGGTCCATGAAGGACTATAGAAACCAATGGATGGGTGCACCCCAATGCAGTGTTTCCCCAACTAATGCACCATTTGACAATACTTACAACCCTAGTTGGGGTAACCACACAAACTCCTCATGGGAACCAAGACCTTCACAGTATGCACCTCCTCCACATCCACAGTATGCCTCTTTGTCTCAGCCTCAACCACCACAACCAATCTCCCCAATTGAGCAAGCAATTCTAGACCTTACCAAACTGGTGGGTGATGTTGTGGAAGAGCAGAAGAAATTCAATGCCCAATTAAGCCAAAGAATTCATACTGTGGAGAACTCCCTGGACCAGAAATTAGATGGGCTTCAAAGTGGAATTGATCATAAAATTGACAACCTGCAGACATCAATTTCAAGGCTTGCCCAGCAACATGTTCATCAAGAGGAGGAGAATATGGAGGAAGAGTGTATTTTGGGTGAACAGGCTCAAATGCAACCTCAGGGGGAATTGATGCGGGGAACAGTGGAGGCTCACGAGGAGGTGCCAATAGAGTAGGAGGTGGGGAAAGAGAGAGAGCGGGGAAGAGCCCAGACCTATCAACCCGACCAATCCCCATGATTTGAATCCTAGTGCCCTTCTTGACCCAAAATAGCCCAACGCGATCCAACAGCATCACGCTACACTTGCACCACATGCAACTTACTGTTACCTCAGCGAAGGCCATCCATTTGCGCACGCCTACAAAACCTTAGGAAGTTAGTGGCCACAGTCCAAGCCTTTGCCACTACATCCAAGACATTAGCAGCCACTCACATCGCATGGCACAGTGGATGGTTCGGGTGCTGGTTCGGATTTGGAGCATCCGAACCTCGGCATTTCTAAGCTCCACCAGTTCCAGCAGCCTCCAAAGGCTTGAGGAACATGTTTTGGGGGTGCTCAGTCTCCCCCACTTTTTGTTTTCATTTTATTTTATTTTATGTTGATTTCTTTAATTTTTCTTCTTAGATTTCCTCTAATTTTTAGTTAATCTTTGTTTTTATATTAATTTTCCTTTTTCTGCAAATTTTCTTAAATTTTTCTGTGTTTATTTTGCAGTTTGGCCAAAATTTTTGCAGCAATTGACCTAAAATTTCCTTGGTGTGAAATTTCGCGGTACACAACGAATTTCACCTGAGATTGCAATTTTAAACACATCACCTCCATTTGTTTAAACTCGCCTTTTCATCCGAACTCCGTTTTAGGTGTTTTTGGTACCGTTGGAAAACTTAGAAAGTGTAGAATCTAAATATGGCCAGAAAGAACACTTTTAAAATTATTATGAATGTGTAATTTTAAAAATTCTCCAACTGGTCACTTTTTTTCTCTCTTTTCTTCTCCTAACTTGTTTATTTGAAGCGAAGCGAATTGAATAATGTGTCGATCAGGCTTGCGAAGTCTCTATCCAAAACGACATATCATCAAGGAGAGTAACACTTCCTTCTCTAACTTTCAATCAGACCCATTGCGGATAATGTGACATTTGGTTGGGGGAAAGTTAGTGAGAAGGAAAGTAATTTATTTTTGTTTTTATTTTGAAGCGAAGCCGTTTAGTGATGTTCTGAAGTGGCTTGCTGGATTTGTATCAACCCCTTGTGTTAATTTTTCTAGAATTACCCACTTTTGTGGTTTTACTCAACTGCAGTTGGAAGAATTGAAACTTTGTTTAATCCACATTGATGTTAGATTGATTCCATACCTAGTTAGAGTGGATTATTAGTTGAATTTTGTTGCTTTCGACCTTTTGTAACCCCACCTTTATTAACCACACAGTGCACATCAGGTTTCTTCAATAACCTGAAAAACTGCCTAGCCTCTTAAGCCTTGCAATACTTTACCTAGTGTGGATTGACCCACGCAGCACTAATAGGTTAAGGACCCCTTGAAAGAAGGTGAAATGTGTCTCCCAAAACTAAAAAGAAGAAAAAGAAAAGAAAGAAAAAGAAAAGAAGGAAATTGCAACGCTTTGCCTTGAAACCCGAGCACGGTCCGAGGGGTTTATGGCGAAAGCCTTTAAAGCCTGGTGCCCTAAGCCAACTGGTTGGGAGCCACCGACTTAGTGCTCGCTACATGGGTGGATAGGTGGAGTTTAGCAAGTTGTAGGTGCTGGAGTTTCGAAATCATTCGGAGTCCGGGGTGAAACCTGAAGAGTTAGTGGTCGGAAGATCCTCATGACTTGGTGCCCCTAAGCTATGGTGGTTGGGAGTCATCGGTAGATCCCCGTTACATGGACTTTGGTGAGGTCGAGTCCTCAGCATTGCACCCCTACAACACAAAAAGAGTTGTGGAATAATAGTGGGTCCTGATCTATTTAGATTGGTTAGCATACTAGGTTGTGGCAGTAGCTTGGTTGGGGGGAGAGTGTAGTTTGGCAGTTTATTGTTGAGAGCTGATCAAACAAACACTTAGATTTTGGTGGAAGTTCCTGGTTGAGTCATTGAGAAGGAAGCTCTTTTGATACTCCATTTTGTATGGCATTCATTCTCTCGAGGTAGTTATTAGGCGAAGTTTCGGTAATTTTCATTGAGGGTTAGGCATTACTTCTTCACAACCTTTTGAACTGCAACCTTTTTGTAACATAATTTTGTTATCATTTTGTATGCTCTCTCTTTCTTTCTTTCTTTCATTACTAAGGGACTAGCAATGTGTAGGTTGGGGGGTGTGATTAGTTCCCAAAAAGTGCTATTTTGAACCCTGTTTATTTCAGGTTTTGAGTGCTTTTTGTGTACTAATCGATACAGTCTTTCACGATTGCATTAAGGTCCTATTCTATTGATCGCATTTTGTGGCAAATTTTGCAGCTTTTATGAGCTAGCCATGCCAAAATTGTTGAGTCAATCCAAACACGAAAAATTCAAGTCAAACTCAGTATTGCAGATCAAAGACTAGAGGAAAGAATAGCGAGAAGCTTGAAGAAATTGGAGCGTGCAGGAATGCTTTCTACTTGACGCACTATGCATCCTGCGACCTTTGTTCCTCGGCCGACCTTTGTTCTCTGCATTTCACACTTTTGCCTTTTTGTTACAATTTTTTGTTTCTTCTTATTTTAACCCTTGTAATAGCTTTTGTTTTGGTTTGTTTTGTAATTTCCCTTACACTGAGCACCTATATAAGCCTCAGTCTGTACAAACTTTCAATCAACTCACTTCACTTCAAGTCGGAAATAGAGAAGTAGGGGTGGCAATTTCCCCGTAGCTTCCTTTCTCCATTTTCTTTCATTTTCTTTTCCATTTTCTCGGCTTCCAAATACTCCTCTGAGGATGACAACTCATAGGATGGTTGGCTAGACCTCTTCCTCCTTGAAGAGGAGAATTTCTTCAGCTAGGATTTAGAGGTAAGCGTGAGTCCTCATTTTTGTACGCATTTATGGGTATTTATGTTCTATTTCTCACCTTAGGTTAAAATCTCTAGGCACACACCCTCGCTACAACGTGTATTTGCCAAAGATTTTTAGTTACGGTGGATGCTTATCACTAGATCCCTGTATCCAGTTCGTTGTTTCCTATTGATTCTTGTAGGGTAGGTTTTTTGAGATATGTTCTCACCCAGTTAGGGACATTTATACCAGTTAAATGCTATGTTTCAAAGGGGAAAATCATAGGGTTTTAGTTTTTAAAGCTAAATGAAGATCCAGGTTCGGGAAATGACTATATGTCATCATCCCCAATGCGAGGAAAAAATACCCAGGGACATGTTAGTTGCCTTAAAACCATAAACCGGAGTGGCCCACGACACTTGAGGGTTCTATTTTACATTTTCTTTACTTATTTTATTTTTAATGCACCATCAACTCCCATTTTACCAAACCTTAAAAATCCAAATTGAAATTCACCATTTTTGAACTCCATTGCAAATCATTTGTACAAAGAAAACCCATCCCTGAGTTCGACCACTGGGCGTTTATCTTTGCGGTAAGCATTTCTGATCAGTAGAAGGAATTTAGGTTTATAAATATGGTCAATTCCAACACCTATTGTGGCACGAATCACTAAGTTCACCGAATTAGCATGTTTCAGGGATGATTATGTGGCCATAGACATGGCTAAGGTGTGAAAGTTTGAGGATGGTCTGAAATTGTCCATACGAGGCAAGATTGTAGGACTTCTTTGACAAGATATGGACTCTATGGTCAGGACAACTATGACCATTGAGAGGGAGGTAAATGACGCAAAAAGCATTCGAGATGCGGGTGCTGGTGATGAGAGGAAGGAGAACCATCTATCTTCTTCTAACTTTCGAAAAAATAAGCGAGAGGACACGCTCGCGGGGTTTGAGAGACGAGGGCCTTGGCTCCCGAGGCCCGAGATGAGATCGATCATCCCAGTCGGAGGCGCGGGCTCCTAACCCGGCCCGAGGCGGAGGGTGTGTTTCCAATGCCACCAGCTTGGACACTTTAGACAGGATTCCCTCAGAGGCAGGGATCCCAGAGTTATGGGACACCACAGTCTCAGTCATGAATGGGACATGCACAGACGCACTTTGTTCCTCCCTACCCCACCATGGGCGAGGAAGGCGTGTCGATCCAGGAGTGTTATCTGAAGCACCTAATACGCCGTGGGGCGGCCCGCATGGGCTAGGCCATGGGTCGAGGTCGAGGACAGGGCTCACAGGCCGAGACTTCGGGGACCCAGGGGACCCAGGGGCATGTCTACGCCATTACACCACAGACTGAGGCGGCAGATTAGTTGGTTATTCGGGGTATGTTTATGCTATCTCGCCTATGGGCAAGGATACTGTTTGATTCTGGTGCATCGCATGCATTCATCGCTGCATCATGTGTGAAAGAATTGGGCTTAGAGGTTGAGACCTTGGAAAAGCCATTGCATGTAAGCTCTCCCCTAAGAACTAGGGTGAGTGTTGATCTGATATGTCAGGATTGCGAATTAGAGATCTCCGGGATTCTACTCACTGTGGACCTAAGGGTCATGGATATGTTGGAGTTTGATGTCATCCTCGGGATGGACTAGTTGACGGCACATTAAGTCGTCATTGATTGTGATCATAGGAGAGTTACTGCCTACACATAGGATGGTGTTTGTGTTTTGCTTCAGGGGGATAAGCAAATCGCTTTACCCCAGGTCGTGTATGACTCTAAGTGGTACAGGTAGTTGATGGGTTGGTTGGGAAGCCTTACCCTAGAGGATGAGGTGAGACAGAAGTTGGGTCTACCTTGGGTAGTTTGTAAGCATGAGGATGTTTTTCTGGATGAACTACCGGGATTACCTCTATAGAGGGATGTAGACTTCACGATTGAGTTACACCCTGGTACATTGCCCATTTCTATGACTCCACATAAGATGGCGCCGGTTGAGTTGCAGGAACTCAAGGTCCAAGCACTTCACCTTGGGGCGCTCCGGTTTTGTTTGCTAAGAAAAAGGACAAGACCCTTTGATTGTGCATTGACTACCGATAGTTGAACAGAGTTACGATCAAGAATCGATATCCTTTGCTGAGGATTGATGATTTCTTTAATCAGCTGAGAGGGGCGCTGGTCTACACCAGGATAGATCTTTGTACCAGTTATCATCAGTTGAGAGTTAGGGAGGATGATATCCATAAGACAACGTTCGGGACCGCAGCAGGCATTTCGAGTTCCACGGTGATGCCCTTGGTTAATGAATCGCCAACGACATTTATGGATCTCATGCATAGGGTGTTCTAGCTCTATCTAGATCAGTTTGTGGTAGTCTTCGTTGACGACATCTAGATCTACTTCAAGTCAGAGGAGGAGCATGAGGATCACTTGAGGATTGTTCTCCAGGCCCTTAGAAAACATCGGTTGTATGCCAAGTTAAGTAAGTGCGAGTTTTGGCTTACTGAGGTGAGATTCTTGGGACATGTAGTGTCAGCTTCGGGTGTATCAGTGGACCTGGAGAAGGTCAAAGCAGTTATGAGTTAGGAGAGACCAAATTCAGTCTTCGAGATACGTAGTTTCTTGGGATTGGCAGGGTATTACAGGAGGTTCATTGAGGACTTCTTCCGATTAGCTGCACCTATGATGAAGTTGACCCAAAAGGAGGTCAAGTTTTAGTGGAATGACTTGTGTGAGTGGGCATTCCAAGAATTGAAAATGAGGCTTACTTTGGCTCCTATTTTGATAGTCTGAAGGGACGGATGTACCTGAGTGTGATACGATGCGTCCCCAGGATGGGTAGGGATGTGTTTTGATGCAGTCCAATAGGGTTGTAGCTTACGGTTCTCGACAATTGAAGAACCACAGGCGGAATTACCCCACACATGACATGGAGTTGGCGGCCATAGTATTTGCCATGAAGATTTGGTGCCACTATCTATATGGTGAACGATTCGAGGTATTCTCGGACCACAAAAGTCTGAAGTAAATCTTTACACAGCGGGACCTCAACATGAGGCAAATGGATGAAGTATCTGGAGGATTATGACTTCACTTTGCATTACCATCTCGGTAAGGCAAATGTGGTGGCTGACGCACTCAATCAAAAGTCATGGGGAGTATTGGCTAATGTAGCTTCCCAGGAGTGGCAAATGCTCAAGGTTGTGGGAGAGTTTGGACTACAGTACGGTGATCAGGCTCAGGGTGTTTTGGGGGGTTTAGTGGCTACACCTTCCCTACTGAGCAGAGTGATTGAGTCTTAGGGATAGGATACAGAGATATTGTCCATCGGGACCGGGTGCGATCATGCAGTTGGCCAGAGCTAGGCTATACGGTGATGGTAGTCTTCGATCTGAGGGGATGGCTTGTAGTTCCTCGGTTGGAAGATTTGAGAAAGGAGATCCTTAGGGAGTTCCATTGCTCTCGATTTGTTGTGCATCCAGGTGGCATGAAGATGAACTGAGATCTTCGTTGCCAATATTACTAGAGTGGGATGAAGAAACACGTTGGGGATTTCGTTCGACGATGCCTCACGTGTCAGTAGATAAAGGCTGAGCACTAGAGGCTAGCAGGGCTACTTTAGCCATTGGAGGTAGCAGAGTGGAAGTGGGAACATATCACGATGGATTTTGTGACTCACTTGCCACAGACATCGTGGAAGCATGATGTGGTGTGGGTGATGAATAGGCTCACCAAGTCGGCACATTTTACGCTTGTCGCGGAAGACCTTAACCTTTGGAGGAATTTTGCAAGTTATCATCTGAGAGATCGTCAGGTTACATGGAGTGCCGGTCTCTATCATATCCCGGGCCAGAATCCTAAGTTTACGACTCATTTTTGGGAGAGTTTCTAGAGAGCCATGGGGACGCAGTTGATGATGATCACTGCTTTTCATCCACAGACGGATGGTCAGTGAGAGAGGACCATCTAGTTTTAGAGAAGGGCGTGCTACGGACATGCGTCCTGAATCTCAAGGGTGGCTGGGAAGAGCATTTACCCTTAGTGGAATTTTCCTACAACAACAGTTATCAAGCGATCATACAGATGGCACCCTATGAGGCTTTATATGGGAGGCCATGTCGATCTCCGGTTTGTTGGACGGAGGTGGGAAAGAGATCCACCTCTGATATGGAATTGGTTAGAGACACATTTGAGAAGGTGGATTTGATAGGCGACTTCTCGGCTCGGGCGACGAGAAGAGCTACGGCGATAGAGCGGCGGCGACCTCACAGAGTTTGAGGCGGGCGGTCATGTTTTTTCTTGAAGGTGATGCCTAAGAGAAGAGTGGTCGGGTTCAGCAAGCGGGGAAAGGTACATCACCAGGGTTTATCGGAGCCCTTCGAGATGCTCGAGAGGGGTGGGCCTGATTGCTTATCGATTGGCATTATCGCTGAGTTTATCAGGTGTTCATGTGATATTCCATGTCTCCATGCTCCGGAAGTACACTCCAGATCCGACTCATGTAGTTGATTAGGGTGAGCTTATTGTAGATGCAGATGGGACCTTTAAGGAGGGACCTATGTGTATCATGGACAGCCGAGATCAGGTTTTGCGACGCAAGACCATGAAGCTAGTAAAGGTGTTGTGGCAGCACCAAGGAGTGGATGAGGCAACATGGGAGCGCGAGGACACGATGCGTACCATTTATCCTTTCTTATTCGAGGATGAAGGTACGTTGTTTAGTAATTTGATAATGAAAATGATTCTTGCATATGCATGTGATAGTATGTATATATGTGTGTGAATTTCGGGACGAAATTCTTTAAGGGAAGAATGTAAAGCAGGAAAATTGAAATTCTGGAAAAAAAAAGGCCATGTTGATTTATGGATACATACAAGTTTGAAACACAGAAGTTTTCGTCTTGGATGACGAAACAGACGCCTCACCACCGAGGTTACGTCTCCACGAAATTTAGTTGCCAGGCCAATTTCGTTGAATTACGAGATAGTCATAATTTCACATTTTCGGGCCGCGGGTGTCAGTGTGATGACCAGGCTATGGTGACACATGGCAAGCCGTGTGTCGAATGCATGTCTGCCCAAAGACACATGGCGACCATGTGTCAACATGCATGGGTTTTAATTTGTGTATAAATGGAGGTCCACAACTAGTTTGTAGAAGGAAAAGGAAGGAAAGAGGGAGAAAGGGAGGGAAATGAGAAAGGCAAAGGAGAAAAGAAAGGAAAGAAAGAAAATAAAGGAAAAGGAAAAGAAAGAGAGAAAAAAAAGGAGGCCAACGGTTTCTTCCTCAATACATTGGCGTTCCAACAATCGGAACTCGTTGAACCAAGGAGTAAAGTCCGGAGATTCGATGAGGGGATACGCTTCAAGAGGTAGGGATTCCTCCTACTTTGGTTTATTTTTAGCCTTTGGGCTATTGTTTTGGGCTGATTTTGGAACCGTGTTGTGCAATGTTAATGGCTTGGGACGGGTTTGTAGCCAGTTTAAAGGGCTGCTTTCGGAGTGAATTTGGGCTGAAAATTTGCATTTACGAGAGTTTCCAAAATGCTCTGTAACCCTCGAGCCTTATTGTGCATGAATTGAATTGCAATAGTGTGGCTCTTGGTGTACTCCAACTTTGGACGACCATATATTTCTCATCTAAACTTCGATTCGCGTGTTCTTAGACTCTATGAAAAGCTCTTTGAGTCTAGAATCTAGCCATATGCCAGTGATTGGCATTTGGTGCTCACATCATTGCTGAAATTTTGATCATAACACCAAGTGTACTACTTGCATGGCATGACAGACTTATTTAATGAAATGTTGATATGTGTATTAATATATTGACATGTGATGGATTGTATGTGTAGACATGGCCATTACATGGCATGTTGTAGGCTATTTTGTGGACATGTTATGTCGTAATTTAGCCTAGAGGATAAAGTGCTTCATTACCTGGCTAAGTAATGATTTGTATGTGATGTTGATATATGCTTGTGTGATATATTGACATGAATGAGTTAACGTAGGGAAATTATATGCATGTTTGATATAATTGCCAAGATGCATTGATGAAATGCATGGTTGATAAAATTGTCCATATAACATTCATCATATATGTGACATGGTACAAATAGGCAATGACATATTGCATTGCATATGCACGGGGATATCGCATTAAATGGGTGTGAGTGCATGGTTAATGAATCGACACTGCGTTTGGTGTTTGATTAGGTGGGCTCGGTTAAATGGGACAACGTCCAACAGAGTCGCATGGTTTTATATATGAGAATGAAAATATGTGTCGGGTATTACCAAGAAGAGATAGATCCATCCTCGGGTGAAAAACCCGCCAATTATGGTCAGACATAGTCCCCAACAGTGAAAGGCCGTAAAAGTGTTTGGATTTGCGGAGCTAGCGGTGAGACACCAAAAATCCGCTACCCACAAAAAGGCACATGGATTTTGAATATAAAATGATCATTGTGATGTATTATGTAGATCAGAAAGTTAATACATTGCATGTAATCGTAGGGACACATATGAGCACCAAGTGTTATTGTATTATTTTTGGGAGTTGTTGTTCAAGATGAAATTGTGAATGATAAATTTATTGAACCCGGAATGTTGTACTAGAACAAGGGTAAAGTTGTAATTGGTTAAAATGGGACATGAAAGTCATAATCAAGGAAGAGAGTATGCCAAAATAAAAATAACAAAAGTTGAAGTGCAATTGTTGAGAGATGGAGGACCTATTTGAAATTAAGGTAAATATGAGACTATAAAAGGAGAGGAGACAAACAAAATATCATATTTGGTCTCATTTTTCTAGGGCTCCACGTTTGAAGAAGAAAGGGAGAAGAAGGAAGAAGAGGAAGAAGGAGAAGGAGAAGAAGAGGGAGAAGAACAAGATATGGAATTATGTGTATTTTGGATTCTAGGGTTTTGGTATGGAGATTAGTTTCTCCTTTTTCTAGGGTTTTGTGGAGAGATCACATTAACCCTAGAATTGTTAAAGTTATGTGGGTAAAACCCCAATTGGTCTAGAATAAACATGGAATCCATCATAATTATATGGTTTTCTAGGAATTAGTGGACCTTGGGGTTGAATTCTTAAGATTTTCACCTAGGGTTTTGTTATATGAAGTTCCAAACCACCAATACAAGTGTTATGGTGTGGTTTTGGATGAATTCCAAGTTGGTTTTTAAGGTATTATGGAATCGAGAAGTTGTATGAAGAAAAATGGTATAAAGAGGGGCAAGAAGTAGCATTTACGGGGCAAAACCACGAGGTGAATGGAAATGCAACGAGGAGATTAGTGCAGAGTACCACCATATAGAAGCCATTTGGTACCGGTACCAAGATAAGGGGTACCGGTACCACCTTACAGAATGTGTTTGGTACCGGTACCAAACATAGTGGTATCAATACCACAGTGTCCAAAAGCCCATATTTTTTTAATTTCGCGTGGTTAAGCCCAAATTCATATACTGATAGTATGGGAACCTTAATAAATGATTAAGAGAGGTTCAAAGAAGAATGAAACTCAAAGCGATATTCGGTTGAGTGTGAATAAGTGCTAGTTACTAAAAGTGACTTTGCATGTGAAACTCGTTAAGTTTATGTTCACGTGGCGATTAATATTTTTGTGAGTAATCTTTTGAGTGTAGGGTAAAAACAAAGGCGGGAAAGTTGTGGAGTTGTGCTCAAGTTTTGAGTAAGAAGCAAAAGGTGGAGTTTCTAAACCTAATTTTCAAATACTAGTGTATTGTGCATAAAACTGTTTTTCGCTGGTATTTAATGGTTTTGATTGTAAACCATATCTTAAAGCAAGCAATGAGTTATGAGCAAACAATGGTTTGATTTAAACCATATATGAAAGGCACAAGTAATGGTTTTGATGTATTCAACCATACTTTTAAAAAGCAAGCAAGCAATGGTTTTGAGTTGTAAAACCATATTTCAAAGAGCAAGCAAGTAAAAGTATATTTTATAAAACAGGTCTAACTAAAATCCCTAGTTTTAAGCAAGCATACCGGTCAGAGGTATTCCGTATGTGCGCGGTGGTGTTAGGACATCATTTCATGCATTTTAGATTTGCTTGGTCAGCAAACTTAGTTCATGCATCATGGCATTTAAAGGAGACCGTGGCACATACTGGAGTATATAGGGTTAGTGCGCTAGCTAGATTATGGTGAGCCAAGGCCACCATATTCCGAGGAAAAAGAATTGAGCGAGGCTCTTCCACAGGTGATGAGACCCGGGTCGACCAGTCACGGTTGAAGCCCAGGCTCCCGTGTTCACTAGGGTACAGCAAGCAGGAAAGGCCTTCAGTGGTTGATGATTTATAAGCATGTTTTATACAGTTTTGAAATCAACCACTGGTGCACGGTTGAGCCCAGGCTCCCGTGTTTATTTTAAAGCAAACGGTTGAGCCCACACTCCCGTGTTTATAAAAAGTTTTATAAACTTTTAAAGCAAATGGTTGAGCTCAGGCTCCCGTGTTTATAAAAAGTTTTATAAACTTTTAAAACAAGAGGTTTATGAAAAGTAAACTTTTAAAGCAAGAAGGTTTATGAATTTTTATAAACTTTTAAAATAAAGATAATGAGCAAGCAAGTATGAAAGTTTTAGAAACTTTTAAAGCAAAGCCAGCGAGTTTAAAGGAAAATGGCTTGTAAAGAGAGTTTCTACGATTTTTGCAGAAAAAGAAAAACATTTATAAGCTTTTGGCTCATTTAGCTCATTATTTTGCTGTTTAAAAACTATTTCTGGTCTGTGAGCACGCGAGCCATTTGGAGCATAATAGGTTTCTCCTGACTTTTGTATCAGTGGTGTATTAATAATCCTTTGTAAGGAAATACTTTGAATTTGTATAGTGGAAGTATATGTATGTATGATGAGTGCCTAAAACACTCATATTATGCTCAGCGTCGGTCATTCGAATTTTCCTGTTTATTTTAGAATTATTTTATAATTTTGTGGTAGAATCTTTGAGTTGATGTCTTTGGTAGATGCGGGAGCATTGGGGTGAAAAATGACAGCGGGGCGAGATTTTGGAGCAAATGGAACAAGGCTGATGAAGTACACACGTCACGTCGCGGCGATCCCCACGTCGCTGACGTCCCCGCGTCTCATTGACTTCCCGTCGCGGCAGCCTCCACGTCGCTGACGATCAGCTAGAAGATACGCCCTCGTCATTAAAAACCAGGAAATTAGGGCTCGAGAATGGAGGGGATCGGGAAGCGTCTGAACATAGGCACGAGGTTTACGAGAAGTGACTCACTTGAGTGCCGGGTATGCGCTTTTTCATTTTTGGATATTTTCAGATTTTAGAACAATGTTTTCTTTATTATGAGTTTCATCTTTTCTTCCATTGTTCTAGATCTCTTTCGAGGTTTATCAAACCACTGTCATGTCTGTGGATTAAGGAGTTGGATCTTTCATATTTATTCGATTGTTATTAATTTGTCATATCTACTCTATATCTCTGCATTTCAATTATATGTTAATGTCTGGCAAATCGTATATAATCATACCCAGAATCCAGAGATTCGAGATGAAATTATTCGGGATGCACGAAACAGCCTTTAAGTAGATCGGGTAATGGGAATGTCAGGAACTGAAGGTAGCATTTGAGGTTAAAACATTTAAGCATTTTGAATCAAATTCGAGATAAGTCTCTGCTGATTCTATTCGAGATAGGCGGATATACCTCGAGAGGATATCTACGTATAAGCAGATCACCTCGCTAATTGACGTATTACAAATATGTTGGACAACAATATCTTTAGAAAGTAATCCATTGAGACGTGATGGGGAGATTGCCCTAGGCGCAGTACCATTAATTCTGAATCAAGCAGTTCAGGTTCCTTACTTAATTTTACCACAAGTCTTTATTCGGATATTGTGCAGCGGAACCTGCGTAGTCAGTTACGCTCACGTGGATCGATATCCGTGCCCCAAGTACGCACTATATTACTTAGGACTCTTAGCGTGCACTTAACGCATAGGCATTCCATTATACACGGTTTTATTTGTCAAGTTTTGGCGATTGGAAAATTTAAATTGATATAGAGAAGTGAGCATAGATAGTATTACGAGATTTTCTTTACTTTTGTTATTTTTACAAGTGCTGGTAATTGTTGGGTTTGTTAGTTTGTGTGTTATTAAGTCTGGTTTAGTGGTACATCACGTGACAAAATCGAATTAATCAACACACAATGTGATCACGAGGCAGAAAAAGACTTACGAATTGCGCGAGAAGCGAAACGAGCGATTAGAACTGTATCATGGAAAACGAAGAAACGAATTTTGGCGTTGAACAAAATGAACCAGGCGAGAAATAGAAATCAGCGCCAGGCCATTATACAACGAAGACGATCATACATGCTATTAGATGAGTTGTTTACCGCAGCCGGTTGTTGAGCGTCTGACGACCACCGTTCAAGCAAACAATTTGAATTAGTCGATCCACGATCTGGTCTTCAGGACATATTGTTCATGGATTACCATGAGAGAATCGGGCACATTTGACTAACTTCCTCGAGTTTCTGATACCATCGAATCGGCAGATTCGCGAAACCACAAGATTACGGTTATTCCACTTTCGGGGATAGAGCGGCGTTAGGCGACGATGCAAATACGAGACCATTACTACATGGAGCGAGTTGGTACAAAGTTTCGACCAAGTTTCTTTCCACCTTGGTGCACAACGTGCGAGAGATGTCTGGTGACTGAAGGGGAACCTGCGAGGCATGGACGGGTTCCATGAATTGTGAGGAAGTGTCCTCACGTAGGCTAACCGGATGGATGCGAGTCCACACCTTCTACAATGATGCGAGAAATACGACTGAACAATGATGGTGCCTCCGACGGAGGATCATTGATGGAAAACGCCACGGGCCGGGCGTATGAGATGTGGAAGATCTTTGCGATAGCGCTGTCGGTGGCACAGAGAAAGGCACACGATGAAACACGGTGGGTGGCCGCGGTGATGAAGTCCTCAACAATCCCAGTAAATCATGTGCTCGGTGACTAAACGGCTAAATGGCTGACAGGGAACGGCACATGCTACTCTGACCTCATGGGGTTGTGGTCTACGTGGAGGACGGCATAAGTAATTAATAGAGAGAGAGAGAATCTCAGGTCGAAGCCTACGATTGGAGCAGCTGATGCGTATCGGGGTTTAATCGAGGAATCAATCAAGTGGGGCCAGGTATGAGGGTAACAACTGAATCGAGTCCAGGACAAGATTGGGTAACAATCGAACCGGAATAATCAAAACACAATCAAGGGTATGGATGGCGTAATAACGAGAACAATATGCCATCAGCAGAGCTAATGAACCGCCTGAAAAAACAGTTTAGAGCGAGTATCACGGATATTAACCGCATTCGCATTTATGAATGAGACTAAGGCGAACATCTGGCCCGGCAAGCAGCAGTTAAACAATCAAGCGAGCATTATAAAAAATTTGGAGGCCTGGAAATGGGTGACTTGAATGGCAAGCTTACTTCTGAAAGGCAATAGGGTTCTTCTTAGAGCAATTGATAAACCCGAAGAGATGGGAATGAGCACGTTCGCGGTCACGAGAAGTGGGAGAGGTGGAATCACAAGTGCAGCCTTGATCGTAGGCGGTTAGGCGAGGAGATGCTTGACCCGGAACGGAAAGATGATCTGTCGAAAAACTGATCCTGGGAAGCTTGGTCAGTGAGGGCCTCTGGTATGACGAAGGCGGTATATCGGTCCCTTACCCACAACAGCGTCTCAAGAAACATAAAGCGGATAAGCAATTCAAGTTCATGGATGTTTTCAAAAGGCTGCATATAAACATTTCCATTTCTTTGATGCCTGACAAATGCGATTATGTAAAGTTCATGAAGACATTTGTCTGAGGAAGAGAAGATTAGCGAGACTTGAGACGGTAAACAACCGAATCTTGGTGCATCCTTGGGAAGGCTACCACGAGCTCAAAGATCCGAAGGCGGTTTCACTCCAGTGCACAATTGGAAATGCTATTTTGAGAGAGAGCGTGATTTGGGTGCCGACATTAATCTTATGCCCCTTATCCATCTTTAGCGATTTGGGATTAGGGAAGCCCGTCAAGAACTCTGATGATCCGCCCGGCTTCTGATGAGATCTTCCGACCCGAGAGGATAATAGAAAGATGTCTTAGTAAAATTAATGAGTTTATACCGGCCAGTTTCATGATTTTAGACATGGAGGAAGATAAGAAATCTGGAGTTATTTTGGGAAGACAGCACTACAGCAACTTCTTGGGGCAATGATTGATGTCGCAGAGGGCGGCGAAACCGTACAAGAAGAATAAGTAAATTGATAACTTGAAGCGGTGAGACACCCGGTAGTGATGCCTTCATGTGGTATAGTAGAGGCTGTGATGTCTGGCAAATTGGTCTTACTTGACCCTTGGAATAACTAGTAGAGAATAAATCAGGAACTGGTGGCGGAAGAATATGTTAAATGGATGGTTCTTCGGACCTGATAGACGAAAATACTTAGACCTGCAGGCGAAGGAGTTAAAAAAGCCTTGGATCCCATCGATTGACAGCCACAAGATGGAACAAAAGCCTCACCTGATCATTTTGAAGTATGCATGGTAGAATCTCCTTTCACAGTGATTATCTGACATCTTTGGCACTAGAGGAAAGTGGTCCTTAGATCCTGGTATGCACTCGGATGGTCTACAGCTGATCTAAAAGGGATTAAATCTTCTATGTGCGCCATCAGTCTGTTTTACTGAAATGGACCTCAAACCTTCGGTCGAGAGCGGCCGGAGGTTAAGCAGGCAATGAAGGTAGTCAGGAAGAGGTTTTACAAAAATGGCTGAACAACGGGGTGATTTACCCCATTTGAACGATGCATGGATCGTGATTCAGGTAGTCTTAGAAGAAGGGAACAAGCGCTCATCAAGGACTAGAAGCAACATCACCTACGTCTGACGTTCTGAGATTGGAAATTTGTAGTGATTATATCAGTGAACAAGGCTACTTTCGAAAGATCACTTTCATTAGTTTCTAGATCGGATGCTGAAGTAGGTCGCGGTTATGAATACTATTGCTTTCTGAAGCGGATACTCGGTTACCATCAAATTGCCATAGCTCCTGAAGATCGGAGAAATAACATTCACTTGTCCTTATGGTACATTCGCGTCCCAGCGGACCCTTTTTGAACTGTCTTGATATAGAATTTATTGATGCATATTCTCCGACATGGTGAGAGAGAAAACGATTGAAATCTTAAAACTAGACGATTTCTCGATAATGGGAAATTCATTTGACAATTGTCTAACAAATTTGAAAAAATTTGTAACGATGAAGACAATTTAGTATCAATTGGGAAAAGTGCCATTCATGAGTCTGAGAGGGTGACAATCCTTGGACCGCGGATCTAATGAGAGGATGAGGTAGATAGGCGAAGATTGAAGCAATTGAAGTTACCTCCACACTATTCAATTAGTTCAGTTTTTCTAGGCCATGCTGGATTTATAGGCGATTTATCAAGAGTTTCCTCACAGTTACCAAAGCCATTGTCTAATTTGTTAGTCCAGGATCAAATTCAATTGACTCCCAATGCGTACATGCTTTTACTGTATTGAAGGATAAGTTGATCTCAGCTCCTATTGTTGTAGCTCAGATTGGTCTTTTCCATTTGAGCTGATGTGTGATGCAAGCGACGCTATCACGTTAGAGGCGATCTTAAGGCGAAGCGAGAAAATCTTTGCGGTGGTTTATATGCAAGCGGGACTTTGAATGGCGGCTTCGACTGAATTATACCCTGCGAAGAACTATTGGCCATTGTCTTTGCTTTGACAAATTCAGGCCATATTTGATTGGCAACGAAGTCGTGGTGCGCAGTCATTACGGCCATTAAGTATTTGATGACCCGAAGATCGAAACCGGATTGATTCGGTGGGTCGCCTGTTGCAAGAGTTCGGCGTAGAAATCAGAACAAGAAGGGCACTGAAAATTCCAATTAGCGGACCCTTTACGACTAGAAGGGGCGAGAGATGATGTTCGGTGAATGGCGAATTTCGGACGAAACTTTTTGCTATTACCGGACGAGGCGGTTCCTTGGTTTGGATTGTGTGAACTATTTGGTACCCAAAGTGATTCCCGGGTGCTTCTATTAGAAGAAGAAAAGGTTTTCGCACACCTTAAAGCACTACTATTGGGAAGGCCAATTCTTCGAACCTTTGTCGTCGGAATTGATAGGAGATGTATTTTAGAAGATATGATAACCGATGTTACAGTTGTCACACTCTATCGTGTGGTGGACACTTTGGTGGCCCCGGAAGGCAATGACAAGGTTCACCACAATCGGGTTTTATTGGCCTTCCTTATTTAAAGATGCTCATCAATTAAGTTTCCACTTGTGACAAATGTCAACGAATGGGAACATCTCTAGAAAGGGACCGCCCATGCATCCTATCTTGGAGTAGAGTTGTTGGAAGCTTATGGGATCGGTTCATGGGACCATTTCTTGCATCATACAACAATTTGCCATCTTGTGGCTGTAGATATGTCTCAAGTGGGTAGAAGCGGTGCCTTGACTAATGATGCGAAGATTTGTAGCTCTCGATTCTAGCATAGCAATATATTCTCACGTTTGGAGCACCTCGAGGCTTTAATCGGATAATGGTCGCATTTGCGCAGCCAAGGTAATAAACCGAGGTTTTGCGAAAACATGGGTGCGTCATGTTGTTGCATCTTGCATACCACCTGATCAAGCCGGGCGGTATCAGCGAAATCAGAATTTTCATCGAAGGCAGATCAACAATGAAGGATTGAATAAAAAGATGGCAGTCGTCACAGGCTCTGCGCGCACGCATTTAAAACTCCTTTAGTATATACCACAGTTTAGACCGACATATTCAAGCGTTGCCTTGGTGAATTTGGAGCCTTCGAGCTGTTAGTTGCTCGACGCTAAACAACAGTGATGCTTTGTGGTGAAAAGCGATATACGACTCGGTGAGCTAAGATGGGGTTCGAGCTTGAAGCATATGAAGCGCTGTGTCTTTATAGGAGAAGACCAAGGCTGGCGACAAGCACATCACGAAAGAGTGCGGCGGGTTAACGTCATATTCAATTCGACTAAAGCTTTTTAGGAAATTGAGTCTCGATGGTGGGGACCTTTCACGATAACAAAGGTATTTTTTCATAGTGGGGCCAGAAGTTTCATCACGAGAAGGCACATTCGATCGCCGCAGCGGCGAGCGGGTACTATCAGGCTGAGTTTCTTGCGAGACAAGCAAGTCATTTCAACTGACGACCCTGGAAAGTATAGTAGCGATCTGAGTTGGGTTCTTGATGCGGTGGGATTCGGGTCGTCCGAGGCTAACGACGTTAAACATAGCGGCAGCAGGAGGCAACCCAAGTGTTCCTATATTTTGTAGTTTCAAGTTCTATTGGTTATTTTAATAATTTTTTTGGTTCTAGTTGTGTTCATGATGGTGTTTCTGTTTATTGGTTTGTTCTCTGGGGACTGAAGATGGTCTGCAGATCTTAAGTGTTTATTGGAATGAAGTTTACCGATGAAGTTCTCGAAAAAGTGGGCTGATGTGTGTTCAAGAATTTCTTCTGAGACCTCTGTCCATTAACGTCAAAGTCATTGTGACGATCATTTCATCTCTGTCACATTGGCGATGATTCTCGTGTGTTTTGATCGTCGCGTCGGCGTGGAGTTATAATATCGCGACGTGTTTGAAACCCTCATTAAATTGTGGCGTGGTTTCTCAATCAGGCGTCATTTCAAGCCCTCATCCGCGTCGGCGATGTTTTGAAGAAGCTCGCGCGTCAGGCGTGGTCCATACTCGCGGCGTGTTTGAGTCATGTTATCTACTCTCTGCGCGTGTGACGTGATTGCGCCATGATGGCCTGTTTTGGCCGAAGCGGTTGTTTGATATTCCTCTTTTTGCATGCTCGTAAAACCTTCGCTCCATCTCGATGGACGTGAATCCCATGCGGTGGAGACCCTCCACGCTACTCGCCCGACCAACATCGTCACCCTCTTTGTGATTTTGGGTCTGGTGGCATTCCACCCCTTGTGCCCGATTCTAAGCAGGTCATAGTCTAGGGTTTCTTTGTTGCTTCGTTTGTTGTAGTATGTGATTATATTTTTGGGTCATTTGGTTCCCTTTAGGATCTCTGAGTCCCATTTAGGTTTTGTTGAGTCCTTAGGTAGTTATTTAATTGATTTCTTGTTTGTGAGTGTTTGATTTTTTAATAAGTTTAGTATATCTGTGAGGCAGATTTGCTGCCAGATCGCCATCGGGACAGGCTCGCGTTCGATACCTCACGTTTTATAAGCTGGCGCCGCGGGATGGGTTTAGCACAATTTGCAAAACCGATCCTTAGTTAAGAGGGTTTCATCACCCGATTTCTTTAGAAAAGACAATCGAAGGCTAAGGTGGCGTGCCTTATGCGACCCTCGTCCAAAGCGGCGATGATGGATTATCGAGAATTTGTAGCCTCGCTTTGCATGTATCAAAAAGGTCGGGAGCAAAGTTGTTGTTCGACTTTCAGTTAGTCGATCAATAGTTTGTATGGCTTTAGGCATGTCCCCACCGGGTTTTCTTTGATCAACTCATGACATCGACTACCATGAGGTCATCCGGCGTATTGACCAAAGGCGGTGAGTGGAGGATCAGCGATGCGGGTATGCGGTCAATTTCAAGGCAAGCATTTGGCCTATTTCCAAAGTTTGGCATCATTTCATCGCCGGCGTCTTATCGACGGCCAGTGCGCTGTGTGAGTGGCAACCAGTACCACTTGCTGGCTCAGCCATCATCGGGATATCCGCCGATGTTGGCGTTCGCCAGTGCTGTCCTCCATAACCGGGATCGAAGAATGACTGGGCACCCACTTTCTGATATTTGGCTTGTACTGAAACAAGCGGGTGCTATGGCGACAATGAGCACGGCTTCATCGATCGGTAGTATCGGTCCCGGCGCGGATTTTACAGTGTCCTGCGAGGTTTCGACTGGGATCTGACCTGAGGCAGGGCGAGCTTCGATTATCAGCTCGCTTTGGATTCTGGGTGACGCCCCGGAGACATGGCGGTCTGTCTGCCTCCACACTTCCTAATCTCAGCTCAACGCGCCCAGTGACCTCGGGCGCAGATTACAGTCTTGGTGTGGGATGGTGCTCTCTCGCGGTACACTTTGGCCGCATTGGATGAGCCAGGAGCACAGTCGCAATTTTCATGAGCGCTGGTGCTGGCATCACCTCTTGCTGACCGATTAACCAGTGATTCATATTCTCTGGCATTATCTGAGCCCGGCTCGCTCGGCTCGCTATCACCATCCACCACCACCTCCACATGATGATGTCGGGTTCCATACCTCTATGTTTTATCTTACCGAAATTAGGACCACTTTGGATGTTTCTATTTGGGAAGGTTCAGTGAGTAAAATTATATTTTATGTTTGTTTTATTATGTTTTCAGTTTTGTGTTAATAGTATTTTGGTGTGATGCATATTATTAGTGTGTTTTGTTTGGAGGTTTATTTACAGCCAGCACTTTTCCGTGTTCATAGTCATGTGTTACTTGTTTGATTATATTTTAGGACATTCTTGTAGTAATTGCATACATGTGTCTTATGTTGAAAATTGAGGATCAATTTTGGATTGAGTTCACTATAAACTTGTTCAAATGCATATTTGATAACAGTGATTCAGTTACAGACGGTAAAGGCTGATGAATTAATTCAGGGTAGTCAAGAAACATTCTCAAAACCTCTCACTCACACACTGTTGACTTTGAGTGTACATAGTGCGAACCAGCTACTAAAGTTCGATCGACTGGCGGGAGTGGAACCATTTGAGTGATGGGACACCCTAATCAAGGATTCATCCATTAAGCAAAGAAAATAAAACAATAGAAAAAAAATGATAAAATAGGTATATGCATAGAATAGCGGGATCATCAATCGGAATCCGGGCGGTGGGCTGTCAAAACTACAAATACTGAGCCTAATAGGGAGTCATTGACTTCCTTGCCATTGCGAACCTTGAAGATATAGATCGTTCCTTAACCTAGAATACCATCGAGTTTGGTTAGTGTTAGGTGAGAGTTTGAAGGAATTTAATGCAGTGCCCTGTAGCGGTAGAGTCACCAATGGTCCCATGCAGAGTAGCAACAAAACTTCTGGCATGGTCTTTACTCTCGTTTCATTTTTTTGGTATGGACATTTCTAGATGTGTGGTTTATAATAAATGGGTGCGTTCTATCATGTCTGGTTAACTATTTCTTAGGTGGGTTGAGCTTAAGTTTGGGGTATTATCGGAACTAGGCATATTACGAAGCCATTCACTATAAGCACATAGGGATTTTGAAGGCTATTATTATTGAACACCATAGAGTTTGATCACTAGTCGATTTACCTATCTGTCAATTTTACGAAAATTAAATATCATGTCTTCCGTGACATTGACCAAAACGGTGGGTATGTAGTGGGTCAAATTGAACCCCTATTTTGGCATGTGCATCTTGTCTTCGTGTTAGAGGCATTATATCGTGTGTGTGTCACGCCCACGGTGGTTCTTGAGGACAACGAGAAACTAAGTTAAGAGGGTGTGATGAGTGCCCGAAACACTCATATTATACTCATGTCAGTCATCCATTTTCTACATTTATTTTAGAGTATTTTTATAATTTTTGTGACTAGAATCTGCAGGTTGATGTCTTTGGTGAATCACGGGAGCATTGGGGTGAAGCGATAACGGGAAGGCGAATTTTGGAGCAAATGGGAACAAGGCGTTGTGCCTGTCGTGCGCGGCGTCTGTCGTGACTTCCCACGTCGCGGCTTCCGTCATGACGTCGCTCGGATCTGCCCTCATCATTAAAAGCAAATTGAGCTGCGGGAATGGAGGGGATCGGGAAGCGTGAAACGAGGCACGGGTTTCGAAGCGAGTGACAACCAGTACCCAGGTGCCCTTTCCTTTTCCGGGATACACCGGTTTAAGACAATGTTTCTTTATTAAACGGTTTCATCTTTTCTTCATTATGTTCTAGATCTTTCTGGTTACATCGTACATCATGTCTGATGGATTAAGTTGGATCTTTCATGTTATTCGATTGTTATTAATTTGTCATATCTACTCTGCTGCCTGCATTTCAATTATATGTTGTGTCTCTAGCCAATGTTAGCATAATCGCCTTTGGAGATCCGAGATTCGAGAGATGAGGAATAAGTGAGAGGGATCAGATCAAGTGGCCTTGTAGTCAGGGCCAATAGAATATTCAATTTCAGAAGGTAGCATTGAGGTTAAAACATTTAAGCATTTACCAGACTCTTAAGTCGAGATGAGATATACTCAGTTCTATTCACACGAGATAGGCGGATATCACCTCAGAGAGGATATCTATTAGGCAGATCACCTCGCTAATTGACATATTACAAATATATTGAATAACAATATCTTTAGAAAGGTAATCCATTAGACGTGATAGGAGATTAATACTAGGCATACCATTAATTCTGAATCAATAGCTTAATTGGACTTACTTCTTAATTTTTATCCCAAAGTCACTATTAGATATTATAGAAAGAACCTCACATGGTCAATTTACCTTTCCTGTGGATCGATATCCGTGCTTTAAGTACACTACTGTTGCCAGAACTCTTTAACGTGCCCTTGCGCCTGGCATTCATTATTATGCAGCGTTTTTCGACTGTCGATATTACGCTAGTGTAGTTTTGTGAAAATGTTGAGCACGAGGAGGCTCTTTTGAAAAAACGTTCTTTGGTTTTCATATTTGGAAAAGTGTAAGTGTGTTTATAGGATTGGAACATGTCCTATATGCAGGCTGTTATCTTTGTGGTGCTAGTAAATCACAAGTTGAAAAGAATGATTACATATCTGAGTTTTCAACAATAATCAAAACTGCTAGGGAATTTCTAGTTATAAGTAGCGGTAGGGATTTGAGTGTTTGGCACACCGCCGCTAGTAAGGGTGGGGGTGTATCATGTATCATCAGCTTTTGGTTTATAAACAAATGAATTTGTTTTTGAGAAATAATCATTGGATGTCATCGGTGATGGTTTTTCACACATGACCAAATTATTATTGTATGAGGAGTGGTGAGGACTGATTCATGATACATGATGATCATCTCATTCAGAAACATAGCATGTAGTTCCGCACTAAATTAGTATGTTCTTGTTGGAATGTGATTGTGAAATGGTTAATGAACATACATGCACTTAGTTGGGAGTAGCCTTACTTGTGGGAGGTATTCTCTGGCGTGGCTCTTGCCTTTATGGAAAAACTCATTTCAAGTGGGCGGTGGATGGACCATGACGTCATTGCTATGGTATGAAGAAGGCGACATGTGGCCTTGATATTCATTTTAAAATATATTAGAGCAAAAATAGTTTAATAGTTTTATATTCAGTGTTGTAATGAACTCTTAAGAACTATTGCTGACACTTAGCCTTAAGTAATAATATTTTTGAGTATGGTTGAAGGAAGGGGTGGGGTTACTTTACTCATAACAATGATTCTCGATGGAATGAGACACGATAGTGTAGTGTCGAATGTACCAATACCCATAGAGTATTACAGTTGACGGTTGATTAAGGACCCCGAAGTGAGCGTCTGACTTAGATGGGGAAAAGATGGTTGTTATGAATGAAAAGTATAGTTATTATAACAACCAAAGATGAAATTTGACAGACCAACACGGGTAGATCAATTTCAGAGGTAAGGCAAAATCATGAAGAAGCCATTGGGCTTTGTTGGTGGGCCTTTAAACAAGTATTATATAAAAGTTTCTAAAGACCTTTCATGTGTGTGTAAACTATAACAAGGACTTCCTTTAGCATAGGAGTGTAGGTAACTCTTTGATAAGAGCATAGATGAATGGAAGAGCGTGAAACTGTAAAATACCCCATGAGTCAAAATATTATTCTTTAAGTAAGTTATGACAAATTAGATGATGTAGAACAAAGGGTATTCTTGGACATTGCATCATTTTCTCAGGAAAAGATAAGATTTCAGAATATTGAGTGATGCAGACGTATGTGGGTTCTTCAATAGAGATGCCTCATTACTATTTTTAAAAATAAGTTCAATTAGGTCAAAATGTCCTAAGGAGCTTGGAAAAGGAGTAGACTTTGGGATCCTATTGATGTTAGTATGCAAAAAAAAATATCGGTAGAGTCAAATATATTTTATTTAGAAATTATATATCTCTACAGTAATTAAATTTATTTTGTACATATGTGTAGCTTATTCTTGAAATTTCCTTTTTCGAGTGGCTCGTGAAGGATATTCATAAATTTCTCGATCAAGTCAAATACAATTTTCTAGAATTCTTTCACAAAGATAAATAGACAGTTAACCAGAATCTATATATCTGTATGAAATATTGTGATGTTGACCTTATCGACTTTTGAACTTTCTTTATATGAGTTAATATATCTCAATTTTTTGAGTACCCTTTAAAATGTATCAAACAAATTTTTGTAGAAATAATCTTGTTCAACTCAATTCTTGAGGTAGCAACATCAAGAAACTTTGGAAGAGAATGAGGTATTAACATTATTAATATTATTGTCGGTGTTTGCATCAATAATCTTTTATATTAATTAATTTTCAAGTTTATATATAAAATATCATCCATTAAGATATTTACATTACATTATAAGTTCTTAAAAACTTGAAAGTCATCGACCTCGGTTATTCAGGAATCTCATTGAAATGCCAAGCTTTGATAGTGTTCCAAGTTAGAGATCATAATTTAGAAGGTTGAGTAAATCTAGTTAAATTCATCCATCATTTCTAGTTAGAGTTATTAACTAATAGTTTTTGAATAGTGCATAAGCCTTGAGAGTCTTCCTGAAACTGCAAGTTAGGTTATATTCGAAGCCTTTGTTGTTCTTGTTGTTCAAAGTTGAAGAGTTTTCCACAAATCAAATGGCAATATGAGCAAGCTAAGAGAGATTTATCTGAATGGCACTGCTATAGTAGAAGTACCATCATAAATTGAGCATCTAAATGGCCTCGAATACTTGAATTTAAATTGAATGCAATCTGTGAATCTACGGAAGCATTTGTGATTTGAGTTGTGATGTGGAGGGTGTTCCAGCTGAGATTGAGTGAAACCAAATGAAAATGAGTATCAACCTTAAAATTCAAAGGCAGGAGTAACTTAGACAATGAATTCTTCTCTTCATTAAAAACATTGAATCTAACGCCATCAAATGGAAGGCGAAGGCCTGATCATCATCATCATCATACTCTCCTCTTGTCTTCACTGGTAGAATTGTCTATAAGAAACTTTAGAAACTCCAGATGTAGGGAATGGGGAATGTTCAGTGATGATGGTTTCCATTTATCATCATTGGAAGTATTATCTGTAGGAAACTTCAATCCTGTGGTAAGAGGATTAATCCTCAATGATATTTTTCATCAATCTTCATTACAAAGGTTATCTCTTCATAATTGCAATCTATGGGAAGAAGGAATTATTCCTACGAATATTTGGAATCTGCTCTTCTTGGTAGGATTTGTCTCTAAGGGAAGGAGGTATCCTCAATCATATTTGTCATTGTCATCATTGGAAGGAATTATCTGGGGGAGGAACCATTTTAGTAGCATACCTGCTAGCATCAACCAACTTTACAATCTAAGGAAGGCTGGCTTGACCATTGCAAGCGACCAAGATATTCAGAAAGCTTCCATCAAGTCTACTATTTCTAGATGCCCACATTTGAATGAATTATTTCATCAAGCCCCTCATTGGTGTCCCTTCATTCTCTATTCAATCGCTTTGAGACTAAATTAACTGAGGTGTGATTTTTCATGACGGACTGCTTTATTTTCATTAATTTTTTCCTTATACTCATTGGATTCACATAGTACGATATCTGTTTAGGAAACTAAGATTCGTATTTGTGCTTCCCAGTTTAGGAGAATGGGAATGAGTATTGTTATTCCTAGAAGTAGTACAATTCTGGGGAGAAGATAAGAACTAAGTGAAGTGATGATGTAACAATAAAGCTTCCTTAAATTGGTATGAAAATAATGACTTGTTGGGGGTACTTTATGTTGTGTATTCTCTAATGTTAAGTGATGAATACGACAATGCATTTGCCTTGAATCGAAGATGAAGGAGGGTTGAAGAAAGCGTTACGTATGCGGATACATAATTAATAAAAAAGTTATTGAGGCGGATGCTATCTCATTTATATGTTATGGTTTTTACGTGATGATGATTTATACAATCATGGACACACTTCTGACTTCTCATTTGATGGTTGTAGAAATCTGGGTTGAAGAAGAGTGCGAGGATTCATTAGTCAAACCTCTCCCTGTAAACATATATAAGTTTATCTGTTCTCTTTCCCCCACACCCTCATGCCACATAGCCTCTCATACAGTCTACCCTAACTCAGCATAGTTTGCTCTCTCTCATTGACCACGAACTGTGAATAGTACTCTCTTGGCTTTACCGATAAAATTAATTTGGCCGATGCTCAAAGTTTTAAATCTAGCTTTGTCTCTCCTTATATAGCCTTTAGAAATCTCTAATACCTCTCCATTGAGTCTAATCTCATTTTTCTTCTAATTACTAGGTTTTGACTTTGTGAAGAGCCCGATAAAGGAAGACAACTACCAGTGTCAAATCAACATGTTCTCCCAGGAATCTCACGATCCTTAAAGCGATTTAAGTTTTTCCTTTTTGTTTTCTATTGAGATGGTTTTGTCATAGTGTGAGTTTGGTCTTGAAACTTGATCCAGGGTCTGTAGTCTTCCTCGGCGTTGGAGTCCATACGTCGATGTTGAATATTTAAAACTCGAAAATTAAATTTTGAAAAAGCGACAAAATAATAATAATAATAATATGTAATAATAATAAATTTCGAGGAAGTTGAGGAAGCCTAGAAAATTCTCTAGATACCGGATGACGACCTTGAATGTTCAGTTACGTCTCACAAATCTAAAAGCTTACGATCAAAATTTGGTGAATTAAGACAGTTGGAATTTCACATTATTTAACAAATAAACAAAATGGTGACACGATGGAGCGAGGTATATTCCGATGGCACTAACAAGACACTGACACATGGGAAGCCAAGTGTCATGGTTTTGTCATGCATGAAATTGGTGGTGGTGACTAGCAAAGCATGAGGAACACATGGCATAGGATTGCCTTGTGTCGGTTGGGAGGTGTTGCCCGGACCAGAGCAGTTCGTGGGAGGAGAGAAGCAAAGAGGAAAGAAAGAAAGGAAAGAGTGAAGAGGGAGAAAGAAAGAAATAAAGAAAGGGATGAAAGAAAGGAGAGGAAAAGATGAAAAGAAAAGAAAATGAAGGGGAGGAGAAAAAGAGGAGGAGGAGATCGGTTGCCTCCTTTGTTTTGGCATCCGATGGACGAGAGTAGGCTTTTTGTTGTACTCTAAGAGTGAAGAGGTCTTCCTCAACTATGGTTAGTCCTTGTTTAAGAGCATTCAATGGCCACAAGCTAGAGGTTAGTTAAAAAATATATATAGTTATATGAACAAAGCGTGGGGTTGAGGACAGATTTTTCTAGGTCTTTTAATTTCCAAGATTGCGGATTGGAATGAGTTGTAGTTTAATTTGGAAAATGGATGAGTTTGGTTACATCTTTTGCTGGAAGAAAATATGGCTGGAAGTGGCAATTCTGTGGAAAACATGGACTGAAAAATGGTTATACATCTGTGTTTTTTTGGGTTGACACTTGCGAAAAAAATTGAGTTATGTGTTGGTACTGATGACTAACACATGTTGATATATGTGAAATTGAAATATGAATATGGATTATGTATTAGCAGGGTTACATGTCGTGTAGATGTGAATTACCTATGATCTTATTATGAGAGCATGATTCTTGAATATTGTATGAGTACTTAGTAGCCATGTGATGTATAAATACCACGGAAATGGCATTGCATCCTGAATCTGGGAGAAAACTGCATAGTAGGGTGTGTCACGTGTAGTTTGTGGTCAATTCACCATTCTTGGTGAATGGGTGGTGAGCTCAGGAATGGGACAACGTCCAAGAAAATGAGTTTCACGGTTGCATAGCATGAAAAAAAAAAGGAAAAATATGTGTGTTGGGTGGAGAAAGTTGGGTAGATACACACCCCCAGGGTGAAAAAGCAAAGTTATTCTTGGTTGAACACACATGTATCGGCTTGATGTAAGTTCGAAAATGTTGGAAGGCGATCAAGTCTCTCTTTGTGAAAACCGAAAATCCGTAGCCCACAAATGCATAAACACAGGTTGATTCATCGAATGAACATTGGTTTGTCCATTGGGTTCGGAGTTTTAAAACAGGCTTTTGTTTGAAGCAGTTTTTGTATGGAAATTGCTATATGAGGGAGTTAGTGGACTCGCAGGACAGCATAGGATGGGGTGAGTCGCATTCTTATCCATGGCATGTAGACATTCGGTAAAGTGCATGTTTTACTTGAATGTATTAGTGTGTGTGCCATTGCATGTGCATAGGTGGGGTAGCCTTATGGAGATTTTCTCTACTGGGCATTGGTCACCTCGTCATGGGAAAAATATTTTCAGGTGCTGGACGTACACCCGGAGGTGGAGATACCTGAGATCTTAGTAGAAGAAGGCCATATTTGGATTTGTTATGTAATTTGTAATTTTCTGGATACAATCTCCTGTTTTGGGCATAAAATTGAGAAGTTTTGTAAGAAAAAACTTATTTTTGAACTTGTTTAGTTCGAGAAGGTTAATATTTCAGTTTAGAATGTATGCAAATGTTGCTAAATGCAATAGTGTGAAATTATAGCAGTTAGGTGAGAGCAAGAAGTGCAGGAAAGGAAAAATGGGTGGGCTACTGCCCAATTCAAGTTTAGTGTGATGAGTATTCTCTGTTGAAAGGGTTTTCAGTGCTTGTGTCAACGATCCATTGACCCAATATATATATATATATATAAATTTATGACACACTATTACCACGAGTTATTATCTAATCACGATATGATACCAAAAACTTGTTGTGACAAATTTGATTGACTGCAAGGACTAAGCTAATGTCCCAGCGTGGCATGGCTTGTTGGCAAAAATTTGAACAACCCATAGGAGACTAACTAAGATCAACATATGCATGAAACTTAATAAGACAACCATTCTTGTATAGATTAAAGATTTAATTACTCTTCTTATAAGAAGTATTGTCATGAAAATATTATTGGTCTTGACCTGCAAAGTGCTACTGAGGTCATACAAGTAAAGTGGATAATTAAAGTTCGAATATCGTTTCCCATCTGATATATGTGATAAATCAAAAGATTAACTACCTAACTTCTCCAAGTTCATTACTATTGAACTCCCTTTGTTATGATAATTGAGAGGACTTTAAAAATTTAATCCTAAATTGAATTCTGTATTATACAAAAAAAATATATATATATTGATAATGGAAATTTGGTTTGAGAATTTACTACGTGAGAATAGCGGGAATAGATCAATGAGTAATAATCATTTTCTACTTACACTTGATTCATAGCTCAGCTATAAGTTGACGGGGTTTTGTCAAAGATGCACCGTAGTATAATGTCTGGATTTCTCCCTTAACCATGCTTTCATTAACCCAATCAGCTACTTGTAGATGAGACCCTCTTTTTCCAAGATGTAAGTATTTTCCTTTTTAGTACTTCATACCATGATCTTAGAATTTGGAACATTCTTGCTCCCATGAATGGGGATGTGCTGTATTTTCAATTTGATTGACACCTCATCCTACATTTATGATCAAAATTTCCATCTCCTTGATTAGATCTTTACTGCAAGGGATGCGGAGCAAGTCACCAAAAATAGAGATACCTCAGTGATTAAACTGATACTTCATTGACTATGCTCATTTGGTGAGTTAGGTGATCTATCCCAAGTAACCCGTCAAGTTCATTAGTTTCATGGTAATAGTCTATCATACCCACTAGGAACTGCTCTATGCTCTCAGGATTCTCCATCTCTGTGTCACGCAAAGGGCCTCCTAGAAATCAGAGCAAGATATAGAACCTAGCTTAGGTATACGATACTCGTCTTTAAGAACGGTCAATTCGAGAATAATGCCCGATCAAAATAAATTCGAGAATCTAAATAAAGCATTCTTACACGCCTTGTGCTAAAAATAATATCATCGACCCATTTCAGAGAGAGTCTCAACTTTTCAAAACTGTGGTTTACTTATCGCATTATTTAGTGATCGGAAAATTCATGGAACTTATAGCAGTGAAACCAAAATGAACTCCATAAACTTTCATCTCTATTTAGTCAACGAAGCGAAAAAGATAAATTTTATAAATAGATTCAAACCAGGTGCACATCTGTTCAATATAGAATCATAAATGTAAAGAAAAACTCACTAAAAATAATACTACTCTCAAACTAAATCTACTAGCTGGAAAGAAAAAGAAAAAATAAAAACAAAGAAAAATGAAAATATCTAGTATCAACTACCGTGATCTACAGGTGTAATTGCATACAATGCCTGAATCTCGTCTGTTATAGACTTTCCAGTGTTGGGCCTCACTTCATTAATTGCATTGTGGATCCCCAAAGTTTGGCCCAAAATAAGATGCTCTATCGCGACATAAAAAATTGATGTCATGACAGAGTTTTAAGTCTTTGTCGCTGGCCTCTGTTGAAACATGAAGTCTTCTGCCATGACATTAGTTTTGAGCTTTTACTTGAATTATCTTGTGACATACTATGAAAATGTCGCAACATATTTGTGGTGTAGCAGCCTTGTTCCTATCGCAACTGAGATGTCTTGTGTCGTGACACTAAATCCGCCTATGTACCGCTCTTGTGTCCTTCCGCCTTCTGTAACCCGGTCACAACCTAATTTTCCTTGTCGCAAAAACACCTTTCTTTTAGCCTTTCTAATTGTCGCCAATCGAAGTTCTCTCGTGTCAATGCACCAATATTCTTCGATTCCTATTTCCGTCGCGACATAAAACTTTTTGCTCGATGAGATTGCTCCCTGCTTTTTGTACGCTTGTCGGGAAATGTCAAGTTACGACATAGAAACTTTTGTTGCAACACACTTGCCTCGCTCATCTCCTGCTCTTCTTCGCTCGTCGCAATTAAATTTCTTCTGTCGCGACATAATTTCCTCATTCCATAGCTTTTATTATCGCGACATAAAACTTCTATGTCGCGACAGAGATTATACCTTCAATGTTTTTCTATGTCACCACATAAACTCCTTTGTCGCCATTCTTCATGTGTTGCTCCTCAACTTCTTGTTTTGACATAGAGTTCACTCTCCTCATGCTTCGTTTGTCGCGACATAGTTATCTTTATCACATCGAAATTCTATTGCTCTTGTTGTGAACTCGATGTTATGTCATGACCGATTTTCTATGTTACGGCGTAAAAATTATGCTTTAAGTCGGGTTTGGTTCTGAAAAACTTTGTCGCAACATAAAAAACACTCGGCCTTAGCTGACTCAGGCTACCTCTGCCATTTTCCGCCGCTAATCGAACTGCTCTTATCGTGATGTAATTCATTTGTCGGGTTCAGCCTTCTATGTTGCGACACGGCTTCCTTTCACCATTTGTCTTGACTATGTCGCCACAACTTTCTTTAAAATTTTTTTAATATGTCACTGAAACTTATGTCGCGACATAGAAAGTTCTTTTAGCCTTGAGTTCTGCCTGGGCTTTGTTGTGACATTTAGTTGTTGGTTGCGACATAGTTCCTTTGGCCTACTTAAATTTGTGTTGCGACAAACAAAAATTAAGTGTCGCTACCAAACTCGCGC
Source organism: Tetrastigma voinierianum (assembly GCA_016808115.1). NCBI lineage: Eukaryota > Viridiplantae > Streptophyta > Magnoliopsida > Vitales > Vitaceae > Tetrastigma > Tetrastigma voinierianum. Next base: position 120,007 of record JAEQBH010000023.1, read on the forward strand.
TTTTCACCCTCGCTTGGCTGAATTCTCTCATTTTTAAATAATTGCATGCAAAACAAAAATTTGGTGAATGTTTCAAAATTTGGCATAAAAATAGATCTTAAACTGTTAAAAACATACAAGAAAAATGGATTAAAAATAGACGAGTTTTAGACTTATCAAATTCCCCCAAACTTAAAGTTTTGCTTGTCCCCAAGCAAAGAAAAGAATTTTTTGTTTATCCTCAAATAATTTAGCTTTAATTTTGGCTAGACATTTATGTTTTAAAGCTCCACCTGGGCGTGAAACATAAGCTAGTTGTAAGATTATTCCTAAACATGTTTCAATCTAGAAAAAAGATTTTCAATTAAGTTCACTAACTAAACAAATAATTCAATATAAACCATTTAATCATTATCCTGATTTGTGAGTGTGTGCTGGTCTTTCCTCCCTTTCTTAGGTACCACAATATGAGTGTGGCATCCTCATTCAGTCATTCTTCATTAGGTGCACCAACGAATGAACATTCACCTAGGATCTGCTGCAGCTATTCCCTTATGTTCCTCATGCCAATATGGAAAACTTCATCAACAAACCTTTCCTTTGTTCATCATACGACAACTCACCCATTTCGGGACATATAACACCGATGTTTAGGGCCCATCCCCATTTGTGGCCGCTTGCCGCTATAAGTACTATGTTTCACTTGTCGATGACTACTCACGCTTGTATGGATTTATCCTGTAAGCTCAAATAAGAAGTGGCGCCTATCAGAATCGCTTTATTTCTTCGCTGAAAGACAATTTTCCACTAAAATCAAATGCATACAATCCTAATCGGGGAGGTGAATATAGGAGCCTTCTTCTCTCCTACAACAATTTGGCATTGAATTTGGCCATCATTGCTCTGCATGTTCATCAACAAATGGCAAGGTTGGAGTTTAAAAACACAAAAGGAAGTAGACACCGTCTCACTCTGCAAGGGTCTCTATGCATTTAAAATATTGGTGGGAAGCTTTTGAGGCTGTTGTTTATTTGATTAATCATCTACCTACACCAGCGCTTCAAAATTGTTCCCCTTTTGAACAACTACACAGGTGTTCCCCTGATTACACATTTCTCAAGGTGTTTGCTACCCCAATTTAAGATCATACAACACTCATAAATTCCAATTTCGATCTTCTAAGTGTGTGTTTCTAGGATACAGTTCATGCCATAAAGGTTACAAGTGCCTACACTTCAGTCGCATATATGTTTCTCGCACATCATGACCTTTGGACGAAGGAAGGTTTCTTACATTGAGCTCTTAAATGTCGGCTCCTCTCCTAGCTGCCTACACCTTTTGTATCTTCCTCACCACTGCTTTCATTACCACCCTACTTCCTCAAATTTCCTTTCCTTCCACCTCAGATCTATGCCCTCTCCTTCTATTTCCCCCTTACTCATCTCCTATCTCTAATACCATTGCTACCACTCCTATTTCCATTGTTCTTGTTCCATTTGCCACTCCACAACCAGACTCTTCCTCCCAAAATTCCTTTCCTCTTTCTTATAGTCCACTTCACAATCGCCTCTACTCTTCATCTTTATTCCAATACTTGATATTGTCACACTTCCACCTTGTGCACCTCATGCTTCAACATGCTCAGTGCACCCCATGGTTACTCATGCAAAATCTTGAATTGTTAAGTCCAAAGCTTACTCCACCTCCATTGCTCCAGAACAGCTCAATGTTTTTTATGCACTCTTTACTCCCCAATGGAAAGCTACAATGCAAGCTGAGTATGATGCCCTCTTAAAAAATCATACATGGGGAACTGGCCTCTTCTCCTCCTAATCATACCATTATACAATGCAAGTGGATTTTTCGTGTTAAGTACTATGCTGATGGATCCCTTGACAAGTATAAAGCCAAATTAGTCATGTATGGTTTCAAATAAGTTCCCGGCATTCATTTTTTTTGATACCTTTCTCAAATTAGCTGGTGAAGTCCACCACACCAAAGATTTCACTAGTCACAAGGGTTGGGATATTCTACAAGTTTATGTAAATAATGCTTTCCTCAATAGAAACCTCCATGAAAATGTGTTGATGGCTCAACCCCCAGGGATTTGAAGATCCATCTAGACCAAATTTTTTGTGCAAGCTCAATAAGGCCTTGTATATGCCTCGAAAGCAAGCTCTGTGAGTCATTTCTGGATTGTGCTTCGCCAAACTCTCATGTGTGGGGATTTCACAACTCTGTCTCTGATTCTTCCTTATTTTACTCTCATACCAACAGTGTGGTGATATTTGCTCTTGTCTATGTTGATAACATATTGATCATAGGAAATAATTCCACACCCATCCATAATCTCATCCGTGATCTTCATAGTACATTTGCTCTCAAAACTCTTGGTTCAGTTAATTATTTCTTAGGCTCAGTGGTTCCTGCACTTCCCTTCTCCACCTTGTGAAAACTAAATATGCATCTAACTTGCTGCAATAAATGAAATATGAGCAATGCAAAGCCTTGCTCTACTCCCATGGCTTCTACTCATAACCTTAAATGACAGCCCTCCATTTTCTTAACCTTCCTTATATCAAAGCACTATTGGAGCCCTTCAATATCTAGCACATACCAGACCTGACATTTCTTATGATGTCAATAAGCTTAGTCAATTTCTACATGCTCCAACTACGGCTCATTGGGTTTCTTGTAAAAGAATACTTCGATATATTAAAGGTAAATTCCATACGGCCTTTCTTTAGACCTCAAGTGCATCGTATTCAACCTCTAAGGGTTTTCTGATGTTGATTGGGCGACAAATTTGGACAATCGTAAGTCCATGAGTGGCCTTTGTGTATTCTTGGTTGGAAATTTGATTACTTGGAGCTCCAAGAAACAAAATGCAGTATCTCGATCAAGTACAAAGTCCTGAATGAGGAAGTTTCCAGCTTTCGAACAAAGCCGCCGAACTCGTCTGGATTCAAAATCTCCTTAATAAATTGGCATTCCTTCAAACACAACCACCAATCTTGCGGGTGTGATAATATCGCAAGCACATGCACTTGCTTCTAACCCGTGTATCATGCTAGAACTAAGCATATTGAGATTGATGTCCATTTTATTCGAAATCTGTTTGAAAACCTAGGAAGTCGATATGTTTCATCTAATCACCAACCTGCTTGATTTGTTTTTACAAGCCTCTTCCACTTGAAAGATTCACTTTTCTAGTTCCAAGCTGTCTCTTAGTTCTCCTTCAATCAGCTTGAGGGAGCATATTAGAGACAACTCTCGCTCATTTTATAAAGACAGAGTACATTAGCATCACATGGAATAAAAGCCCCTCAAACTGAAGTTGTTACAATGCAACTGAAAGATGCTCCAGCAACCGACAGACAGACACTCCAGCACCTTCTAGAATGAAGTTTTCTCTAGAAGCTTCTGGTAACAATGTGGTAACAATGTGGTAACAATGCTCTAAGTTCTCAATCTTACGATTTGGATCCCATTCTCAACATTCGGAAACACTAAGGTAAGAAGATAAATGGGCAACCATTATAAACAATTGACAATTTCAGGTGATTCAGAGTCTAGAATATCACATACTCCACTCAATTTTGGACACCAAAGAATCATGTAAGGTTTCTATATACACCTATTGAGCAATTGAATAATTTTTAAACCAAATTACTCTTGCAAGAGGGGAAAATCTACATTGTTTAACTTGATATTCTATTTACACCTCTTACTTTTGGGTGTTAATACTGAACTTGGAATATGGCCTTTTGTCCATTTTTTTTCCTGGAATATTCTTCATTTCCAGCCAAACCATCATAATTAATAATTTCATTATCAGATTACAGAAGTAGGCTTTTACTTTATCCTTAAATACTATGAGTAACATTGAAAGGAATTTGATATTTCAAGGAACTGCAAAGGAAAGATGAATTTTCTCAAACTAGTCCTAATACATCTTGGTAATGACAAACTAGTCACTGAGAACAAAACGGTAATTTCACCATATAATTGAGTAATCACTTGGTAGCATTTTAATTACCGATGATATCAAGAAGTACAAAGGAAATCCACAATATCAGTTTAACTAATCAAGCATTTAAATATTTAGTCAAACCTGGGTGGTCCAACCATCAAAAGATCCTGCTAAAAGAATCTCAGAAGCTGAATTAGGCCAAACTATGCAAGCAGAACGAAGAAGTTGCAAAGCACAGGCATCAACAATCCTTGTCTGCTTCTCTCTTCTACCATTTTTGTGTACTGAAGGTATGGAGTGGACACCGTCAATGTTAACAGGTTAAGCTTATAAGCATCTACATTGAAGGAATTAAATAAGGCGCCACATCATAAGCTGGACCATCACTCTTCTACTATTACCTTTGTTTGCAATGACTACCATCCCTGGGCATTCATGATCTTGCAGGAACTCCAAAAGCATCAGCTTCTGCAAATGGGAACTTGTATCTCCTAGATAAAAAAAAAAAAAAGAAAAAAGCCATTATTAAGTTACTAACAAAAATCTTATAAGTCTTTATTAAAGAAAATACGGAAAAAGGATCCTTAGTGGGAAAAAAGTGAATAAACAGTTAAAATCTTCTTATATTGAAGAAGCAAATACTTATTTAAAGCATTCTACCTTGCAGATAATAACTTTCCACCCTCTTGGAATACTCTACGGTGATGGAGTTACTTATACCCTGATGAATTCATGACCAAATTGATCAATCAATACCAGATTCTTGCTTTCTATCATTCTTAGATTAAATGCCTCATGCACAAGAGCAATGTTTGAAAATTATTGGAAAGGAAAAGTCCAGTCCAAGTCTGATCCAGTTCTTAAGAAAATTCGGTTTCTTTTCACTCCTATAAAATGTAAATTTAAATGTGAAAAGAGGAAAATATATAAGCCATATTTGTGTATATACTGTCAACTCAAGTACATGCACACAATATGTACAACTGTTTCGTTAAACCATAAGACGGGAAAAAAATATAAAGAAACAAAATCGCATAAAAAAAATAAAAAAAATAGAAAAGCAAAAGCGAGATTTTGGGTTTTACATATAAGAAAGAGGAAAATAAATCAAAACAGATATGGATTTAGGTTTTGAAAGTAGGAATCAATCATCTAGTAAGTCAGATTGCTTTTGTTCTTGAATAAGATAATTATTTTAATTTCGCTGATTGGCATTAGGATATTTCTTATTAGGTGTTCATTCATAGAAAGGATAAATTGCCACAGGTGGAGCGATTCCATCTGGGTGGTTTCGGTTGAGGCGAGTATAAAGGAAGCCTCACTCCATATCTTGAAAGGCGTATCTCATTGTGGTTGACTACTTTGCAAAAGTTCAATTCTTTTGAAATATTATGGCCCTCTAATATCGTCAGAATTTCATCTTTTGAAATATCATACTAATTCAGCCTCTTGTACAAGCAATTTCAAACGACTGCATGTTTAACAAAAAGGGTTGTTGGTGGATCCACTTCATCCCCACAATGCTTCAATTATAAATATATATATATATATATGTTGATATGCCATCTAAAAAACATGTTGGGCCCGAATGCGAGACCAGCGAGAGTAATGGCATGTGGCAGCAATGGGGCTTGGGGCAAGCTTGGGCGGTCCGGCGTGAGGGCTTAGCCCGCATCCAGTCACTTAGGCTCGAGCCTACACAGGGACCAAGCCCCCCCGTCGGGATAAACCGAATTAGCCGGTGGTCGCATCCACAGCGAGACCTCTCAAGGGAGGTACCAGGTCTCACACGGATCTGCTCTCACTCGGCAGGGAAAGGATCTCTCACGACTCCCCTATCGCTAATATTAGTTAACATTCTAAGGAAGAAAGTTCCCTACAATTGGGGGAAGATGCCATAGCGCCATCTAACAGAAGGGCATCGTCCCTGCCGGGGTCCATTGACAACCCGTCAACCAGCTGAAAATTTGTGGATGTCGTCCTCCATTGGGTCCCCTTTTCCCGGGACCCAGTTTGCGGGCGGGGAAGTGTTGTATGGAATTTCCACCATCTCGCTTCAGTGACACCATGGCTTGTCCCAATATTGCCTGCATTCCACATGGTCCACATGCAGTAAAGAAATGACCGGGCCCATTTATCCATAAATACCTCTACATATCCAGAAGCCACCAAGGACCACATCACTCTTAATACAAAACATTATATTAAAGCAACAATATAATGGCACAAAAACATGGATCAGGAGCCTCAGGTCAGCATAATGTTGGCCTCTCTAAGGGAGCCTTTATGCGCTTTTACATGTCATGTCCCCCGGGGTGAGCCTTACTCGGTGAGAGATACCTCAAGTCTAATTTATTCCACAACTAAATGCATGAATGGTCCAATGACCAGTACCTACCAACCTAGATCTCTGCACAGTCTTACTTGTCATAGTAGACGCCCAACTCATATTACCACGTAATGTCTCAAGTCGTGATCCCCTCAAACATGCATTTTTCATGAATGAAAACCAAGCAAAGGTATTTGTGTTTGCACGTGGAGCCTTCGATAAAAATAGTGCTTACACAGATAATCTACTGACAACCCTCCGATGTATATCAATTGGGCATATGTATTAAACGATTGGTATTATATGGTTAACCCTCCGATGTATATCAATTAGACTCAACAGACAAGTTGTGTGTGGAAAAACTTCCGATATTGTAGGGACATACTTGGAGTAAATAATAACCATTTGAATAAACCCTCGAAACAATTTTCTCGAACCACCTCATGCACTCACTCCTACTATTCTAGGGTACCCCAATGCATATGAAGCTGGATCCATTTCCATTTTCGCACTTAACCGACACCATGCAAACAGTGGATCTCTGGGTCCAAAGTGAGGTCCTGTTCCATTCACCAGGATGGTGAATGTGTACGCACACCATGCGATGTCCCTTATATGGTGCAAGCAATTAACGCCATTGCACTCTAAGTCATGCCAATATATATAAGAAGACCTCTACATGGACACCCTATACCACTACACCGTGTACCGGACACTCATGTGTAATACGCAAAGTCCATACATTCATTAGCAGTTAATAAATGTCAGGTGCAACATTTATCACACCATGTCAACACATCAAACAAGCATGCATCAACATCATTCCGACTACTACTTAGACAAGTAATGGGCGCGCTCATCTAGGCACATCATGGCGCGCAATGCCCAATAAACTAGCCTACAACATGCGTAGCCGTGTCCACACGAACACATCATAAACCCGATATAATATTTAGAGCACACATATTGACATTCAAATGACACACCTCTTAACTTGAGAAATGTCATTTCTTACATGTTAACATTTCATCATGATTTCTACCTGAGCAGTGATGAAACCTCATTCTAGGCTAATTCATTACTTATCGTAATGCACCTAAGATAACCTACAACAACTATATACATGTAATGATACACAACTCCTCACATCCACACAACCAATAATTAGTAGTACCTTGTTTGTAACAATCCAATTTTTCAACAAGGATGTGAGCATTTCATTTAAAATAATATGGTCAGATTCTAGACTCGAATATTTCCATAGGGAACACCCCAAACGGAGAGACTCGGATGAGAAAGGATTGTAAATTAGATGAGGTGAGAACTTATGAACGATGTTGACACCTGGCGACGGGGGCCTCTTGTTTTTCTCATCTCTTTGGACCAAATATGAGCTCCAATTTTATCAAACTATATATGGATGGTTCTAGACTCAAGGGCTTTCCACTTAGTCAAGAACACGAGACAAAGAAGTTGGTCGTCCGAAGTTGGAGACCTTGCATAGTGCGGGGCGGGCGTACGTATGAAACCAATTGCGCTCCAGGCCTTTAAAGCTCCAGTACATGCTATTTTTCCTACCCCTAAACTCATCAAACAACTCTTTCCATGACAACAAACTGGGTCAGTGGGACACAAATGGGCTAAACATGGCCTGAAAACTCATCTAGAACTTCAAAGCTACCTAAAAAAGCATCATAGCTCAACAAGAAAAATCCAGTTTTTGTGTCCAGCTACAAAACAGCCCCTAGGGCTCAACGAACAGAAACCATTTAGATGAAATATAAAATAATAACCAGGTAGGATTTCCTATGGAGGCCGAAAGACGGAGTCGGCGCCGCAGCCACGGCCTTCTAACACGCTCGATCTTGACGAATGCGATTTTTGTGTCACCTTTTCCTCGATGAGTACCAACTTTACAAGTGCGGCGGGTGGAAGCCAGGAGCCGCGGAACAATCTTGGAAGAACTATACTAGCTTTCTCGAGCCAATCTTGATGAAGCTAGCGTGTTGTCTACGTACCCGCAGCGGCGTACCCTCGTCGATAGATGAACTAAATCTTGTGAAAACGACAAATTCCGACCACCAGATCAGTGATCGTGAGAGAATGTGGAGGTACTCGCACTTCTCTCCTCACTGTCATTTTCCCTCAAGTAGCATTTTCTTTTCTTCTTCCTTTTAAGAGTTTAAGTTGGGCGGGCCCACTTCGCACCACTTATCCATGACCGCGTCCGGAGGTTCGTTTACGTCAGAAACAATTTATTTTCTCTCGAGTTCAATTTATTTTAAATGAACTTGACTCAAGGGTATTTCTAACTCTTTAGATTTTAAAAATCTCTGGTTTAAAGTACTAGATACCCTATGCTAAAAATTTATAAAAAATTCCTACCTAGAATTCGACAAAACTTTATGAGTTCGTTTTTGTTGAGGCAGTTCAATGACGCATTCCATTTCGTCATCCGAGTTCTAGGGAATTTTCTAGGCTTCCTTGAGCCATTTCAGCAATTTATTATTTGATTTTATAATTTTAGAAATTTTAAATTTCCGGGGTTCTATCGTGATCATCGATAAATGGCTGGCGAGAAGAAATATGCAGTACGCGACCATAATAGGCGATATATGTGTGTTTTTTATCCTGAAATTGACAACCATCGGAGGCGTACGCGCACGAACCACCCTTCCTATGCACGGGTTGCGGTCGGTGCGAGGCGGGCTGTGGCGGAGGTTTCTACCAGCGGGGCTCAGGCCCACACCGATGAAAAAGCACCATCCGGTTTGCGTGTGGGAGCAGCGTTCCTTTACAAGTAGCCCGGTGTGGCCGATGGTATTGACTCGAAACATGAAACGAATCCACATGATAGCCCAGAAGACGCATAATACCAACATGAAGGCGTTGACAACAAGCAACCAGGAGGCTGGCTAGGAGCCCATGCGCCACTGGATGAGCCCTCAGGTCTAGATCAATCTACGTTGGGGTTGGCGGGAACTCAGTAGGGTGAATGCCCACAGGGAGCGCTGCGGAGCATGAGGCCGCAATACCATTCACGGGAGGGAACAACAACACCTGTTTTCCCCAGGAAGGTTGACGAGGAGGAGAAATCTTGGTCAGGGGCATGATCCCTACATACGAGTTGGTGCGCAATGAAGTACCAGCGAGCGGCAGGGCTTGACCCGCATCCGAGGAAGGGAACGATCTTGGGGGTAGCGGCGGTTCCGGGACGTCAGCCACATGAAGGCTGGCAAGCGACGCGGTCTCCATGGATTGCTGCGGCACGACAAGCGGAATTTTGTTCCCGCGGCGGGTTGCACTTCCTCCCAGCAGTTGAATGCCGCGAATCGGCTTTACGACTTGAGACCACGTAGACCACCTCGACACCTACAGTCAGATGGAGTTGCATGGATACTAAGACGTGAGATGCAAACCTTTTCCATCATTTAAGGGCTGACATGGTTCAATAGGCTCCCGCGCCATTCGATCGTCCTTCAAAGAACTCTCCATTGCTAGGTGTCCCGGGCGGGCGATGCCCAGGAGGCGAAACCTCGCTGACGAAAAGCAGAAGGCCGACAAAGAAAACCTCGGGTCACGATCCAAGGTTCAGCTATGGGGTAGACATTCCAGGATGAAAAGTTCTCAACGCCGTATAGCCAAGTTGACATACGGAGATCCAAAAGATCTGATGTTCTGCCATTTCGAAGATCCCGCAATGACGGTACCATATGTGAGAGGTGCCCATAACCCGAGAAAAGTACACATCAATGAGCCCTTTGAATCATTTACGAGTCAAGGGGTTCGGAGTAGACCTAAGGGAAATATGTTATCTATAAGTCTGGTTAAAGCCAAAGAATTAGAATCACTCAATTAAGATGAGTTATGGCCAAGTTATGGCCAAAACTCAGTCATAAGTCTCAACGAAGCGAGCTTCAATGGAACATGGCTCACCCGAAGATACATTTAAGGTCAAGGGGTGTTTAGAATTTGAACTTCAGGAGATATGTTCTCTCATAAATCGTTTATCAGAAATTAAGAATCGCCTCAATTCAAATGAGTGATGATGACCAAGTTATGGCAAGCTTCCAGTCGGTCGGAGAGCTTGGATATTCTCCGTACACACACACACACACACATGCCCTTAGATGAAAGTAAACCTTGGATAAAAAACCTACCTCACGATTTGCGTGATTTCACGGGACACCACCTTTTCTCGATTTTCGTGAAAACCAGACAGCGGAATTTAATCTTCCGGTACTCTGTACGTAGCTCTTGTGGAAGCTTAACTGACCTGATAAATTCTAATGGGCAAACCCCGTGAAATGTCCTTCGGAGAAGGTTGCTTTTCTTCTCCCTCCTCTCTCTCTCTCTCGGCGTTTGGTCCTAGACCGACTGTGAGAGATTCTTGATTTCTTTACTCTTGTATTTATACGTAAGCAGCCAGCGTCAGCGCCGATGTCGCTTCCGATCACCGCGCGATTTATTTAGTCGATTTCAATTCCATCTATCTTAAATGAACATTGTTTAAATATTTGACATTTTTCAGGATTTTTCTAAAAATCTCGTTTTCAGGGTCCACTCGACGCCCGTAGTCTCAAAATTCATGAAAATCCGTCACCATTAAGCGAAATTTGCCTGGGTGACTAAATTTTGTGAAGAGCGATTCAACGGTGAAGTGTGTTTAGGTAAATCTGAGAGTCGACAAAATTACCATTTGCTCTTCTTAGTAAAAATTCATTCTAGGTTTTCCGGTCTTACCTCACTCATGTAAAAGAGGTAGATCCCAAAATTCCTACAGCAGATATGCAATCACATGCATATGCAGATTGAATGCCACAATGACTAAAGTACTCTTCATCGTAAGAAGGATGGCGGATTTTTACATTGTGTCTCAAGCTTATGTTGCCTTCCACTCGGTACCTCCATAGCACCTTACAACTGTACACAGGTCTTGCGTTTGTAAAAAACACTGACCGACTATCCAGCAGTACAAACTTGTTCCTCGAAAGGTTCCATTTGTGTATCAGCAACAAGCTGGCGTCCGCATAAGTGGGATGCGGGTGTATTTCGAAGCTGGAGACATGGAATACGTCGTGAACACTCGATAAACTCGGTGGTAATGCCAACCGGTAAGCAACTATACCCACCATCTCAAGTACCTCAAAGGGCTTAATATATCCTCGGCGATAGCTTTCCTCGCTTTCCAAACTTGACCACTCCTCTCTTAGGCATCACCTTAAAGAAGACATGATCACCCGCCTCAAACTCTAGAGGTGGGTGGGTAGATGCACGTCGTAACAACTCTTACGTTGGCTTTTTGAGTGGGTGAGATGTAAGCCGGGAAGCATAAATTGCCATAATGGTTCGGGGAGAAAATTCTCTGGAGTCTCGGGATGACCCGAAGCTTGAGGGGCTGGCGTGGATTAAAATTGCTCGCGAATCTACCGACCCGAGCTGGGTCGAATTCGAGACAAGTGGATATTTTCTGATTTACCTACGGGTGATAATGGCGTCGATGGAGTCGGGGATAACTACGAAAATCTCTCGGGATGGAATAAATGCTTATTCTCATTTAAAATAAAGTGAATTGAAAGAAATAAATTTTTTACGGATAGAAAACGGACTGGTTGAAACAATATGAATCAAGTATCCATAATAATAATAGGCCAAAAAGGGATAAAAGCAGAAAAATATCCAAATGAAGAGGGGAGGAGAGAGGGGCATCGGGCGAGGAAGTGGCCACGTATTTTTATTTATTTCTTCTGCCGCTTCTTTCTCAAATTTAAGGAAAATCGGACCGTAGGTTTTCATGACGAAGGCAAGAAGGATTGATCCGCAGCGACAGGGCTACGCGTGGGCTAAAATCTTGAATTGCCAAACTCCAGTGGCTGGCCTAAAGGCCATTTAATGACTTGGGATTGTGCAGGCGAGTAAATTCGGTTGAGAGTACCGGTTGAGTGTAGAAATTTAGGGCGCTTTGGATAGTTCGGGTTGAATTTTTGCAGGTTTTTAGACTTAGCTTAATTCCCCGAATTATTTCAGACAGGTCCAGTACCCCCGGGACTATTTTAAGTTGGTTTGGACTACCGGGCTTGGTTTGATCAAGTGATATCTTCCCAGTTTTGTTATGCCCCAGTATCCCAATAAATTGATTTGAAACCAGTGATGAAGGGACCAAGGGTACTACTATTATGTGGGTCACTTGAAACCATTTGTTATGGTTTTATGAATAACATCACCGGTGTGTGTGAGAATTGTATTTGTTGCATGCTAATTGATGTATTGCGTGTTATGGATGTAAGTGCATATGTAAAAAGTATAATTGTCCATGTGTGTTTCATGTAACACTCATATACACATGTAACATGAAGAATGCATTGCATCATGCATTTCATATGCACGGTCACATCACATCAGTCGGGGTGTGGGCGCATGGTATTCACCATTCTTGTGAATGAGTGAGTGACTTCGGAAATGGGACAACGTCAAATCGCGCTTCCGCAGGTTGTATATAATCACGTGTGTTTGGTGCTTGAAGCTTAGATAGAGCGTCTTCCCTTTAAGGGAGGTGTGTGTTTTGGTCTTTTGAAATTTGCAATGTTAAGGTGATCTGCGGCTTGGTGAGACTCCATTACAACTAAATAAACACACGAGGATTTGATAAGTGAAGTGGAGGGTAGTCGATGGTTTTAGAAGTCTGGTAGCTCTGTGGTTTTTATGGCGTTCAGGAGGTGAGGGAGTCGCGCACCTCGGGTTGTGGGCGTAGGAGTCTCATCTCGCCACATGACACGAAACATTCCATATAGGATTGCATTATTGCCTTATCATATTGTTTGATGTTTGTATACCATTTTGTGTATTTAAGCGGGAAGTATGTAGGAGAACTCTTGGTATTGTCACCTAGTTATGGGACCCACTAGGTACAGAGTTGATAGGAGCGGCCAGCAGTGTGTCTTGAAGAAGATTGACATGTGGCCTTGATGTGTAAGAATTGTAGTCGCACCCGGACTATTAAGCTATAAATAGTCGGGTATGTAGTATGGTAGAGGAGACTATGAGAGTTATGGACTGTCATTATGGCTTTCATATTTTTTATTTAAATATGAATGAATGAGTCAGTAAGGCGTGTGAAGTGGTGTCGGGTAAACTGTAAGAGCAAGCTAGTTTTTAATATTACGTATAAGGTGTTGAAAAAGCATGGATTACTTGTTATACGAGGTTGTATGTTGGGCTTCGAACAAAGGAGACTACGTCCGATTTTTTATTGGGATCCCGGTCAAATGGGACAATATGTAGTGGTGCCACCCAGAAATCGATTCCATAGTGTTGGTGGAGGACCCGGATAATCACGTAAGAAAACGCTTCATCAAATCCACCTTCTCGAGAGAGGGTGACTCTAATCAACTCCCCGAACCAATGGTGGAGTACGCTAAATTGTCGGTCTATGGCCTCCCATAATGCCTCATAGGGTGCCATGTTATGCTCGTAATAGCTGTTGTTATAGAGCGGAGGCTGGCTAAAGGAATGCTCTTCCCGGCTCCCTTAAGATCAGACGCATGCTCGTAGCATCATAAAACATGTATGGTCCTCCGATGACCATTGTTTATTAACGGATGGAGTGCTCATCATCAATTATTGTCCCATGTGTGACTTCTACGGGAAACTCTTCTAAAAGTGAGCCGTAAACCTAGGATCTCGATCTGATACTATGGAAACCAGCACTCCATGTAACCGTACAATCTCTCGTATGTATAACTTGCATAATTCCTCAAGTGTGAAGGTCATCCTCACAACCAGAAAATGTGTCAAACTTGGCCCAGGTCCACTATCACCACACCGCATCATGCTTACGGTGTCGGGGTGGCCAGTGAGTCCTGAAAATCCATGGTGATGTGCTCCCCTTCCCCTCACCTTGCTTACCTCGATGGTACGGAGTTACACGCTAGCCTCTGCTCCAACCGCCTTAATGTTGACACGTGGGAACATCGTCGAACAAAAGTCACGTGTCTTTTATCTACCGATAATACGGCGACGAAGATCATGATATGTTCGTACCATGATGCCTTGCAAAGCAGTAATGGAATTCGAAGGATCTCCTCTCGGTTTTTCAATTAATCCAGATCCCTTATACCAAAACGCGTCTGTTGTGTAGCCCAGCCCTGGGTCACCACGCCAGCCTGTGGTCTATCCACGATGGGCGGTATCTCAGCGATCTGCCCTTGGGATTGATCATGCTCGGTAGAGAGGCGTGGCCGCTCCCCTCAACCTGCAGTCTGTTGTGCGCGTGCGAGGCGCCCCAGTCTCGAGCATCAACCACTCCCGAAGCCATATAGCCAATACTCCTTGACTGTTGAGTCATCATGCACCACATTTGCCTTACCGGATGGTTTCTGCTGAGAAGTGATCCTCTAGATATTCCATCCATCTCTGTATTTGCCTCTGTCCCGTTGAGTAAAGATACTTCGGACTTTTGCACATGATAAACCACCTTGAATTTCTCACCATATAATAGTGGTGCCATATCTTCAAAGCGAAGACCTTGGCTACCAACTCCATCGCAGCGTGGGAGTAATTCCATTCGTGGTTCTTATTTGTCGTGAACCGTAAGCTACCACTCTCGGATTTGCGTGGTACATTGATCGCCGGTGTGTGCCTCGATCTACGTTAGGGACGTCGTAGTGGGAGATGTAGTAGCCTCCCTTTTTCAATTCCTTGGATGCACCTACTCGAGGTCATTCCACTCGAATTTTGACCTCTTTCCGTGCTTGAAGCGGAGCGCTCGAGGTGTGAGGTCTAATAAAACGCCCCTTGTTAATGACTCTGTATGGACCTTGAGTTCCTGCAACTCAGCTGGCGCCATCCTATGAGGAGTCATAGGCGGCTGCCAGGGTGTAACTTCGCAAGATCATCCTATTGGAGCTCGGGTAGCTCATCAGCCTTTAACAAAGCGCAGATATCGATTCTGTCACCTGGTCACTCAGGTAGCACTCCATCTGGGTCACCACTATCTAGGGTAAAGCATCATGCTTCCCCCCTTTTTAAAGTCACCTGTTTAGTCAGGTGTGTAGCGAAATCCTCTTATTATCACGGTCGATAGCGATTCGATTATTGCGAATCAAGCAATCCAGCATCTCAAGAATGACGTAATCGATATGTCCATCGCGAAGGTCTTGTATGAGCAGAATCCCTAAGATCTCTAACTCCGCGATCTCGACATGTCGATCAATCCTCTGTACAGAACTCTGTATAACGACTAAATCGGGTCTACACCTTTAAACCAGAAAACATCCACACTAGATGCGGCCATAGAATGCGATGCACGAGGAATCAAACAATAACTTAAGAAGATTGATTCTCAGCCTTCCTCATACTAACATCCGTGCTCGGGTGTGTCATCTACTTCTCCTCGATGGCGAGGTTTGTCTTGAGCATCAGTCCCCCTCCTCCCATGTATGTCAGAGGATGATGTGCCTGAAAACTCTAGAGGTTACTCATCCCTCCCTGGCCCACCGTTGAACTAGTTCATGCAATGGTAGCAGCCACAACACTCGCCTGTGCAATAATGGCAACTACAGTGCCATATCCATTTATTGTCGAGCTTGACGACCCATGCCATCGGTCTCCTTCCCCCTTGATGGCGGAGGATAATGTTGCCTGTGTTTCTCTGGCCAGCCCCCTTGGTTCCCAATTACACCAGCTTGTGCGATGGTGGCAGTAACAACACCTGCCTGCATAAGGGTAGCAATCGTAGCAACAACAACCTTTATGAATGTCTATTAGTCTAAGCGTTGGTGGGTGGGTTGTGCCGTGACTTATCCCCTTTCCCCTCTTCTAGTCATCACACGTGCTAGCGATAGAGGTTATCCAAAATTTCTATCTCGATCTAACTGTAGTAGTGCACATACCAACCACTAATAGACTTAACATCGCCAACCACAGTTCATCCCCTTTTTCCTTAGTGGTGCATAATGCTAACTAACTTTTGGTTCCAGTCATGTTCATTTTGTTTTGAACCCCACAGGGGTTATGTTTTCCTTTAGTGTTCCATATACCCACCATGTATATTATTCACACAAAAATCACCACACATATCACCTGACATGTTAAGCACAAAACACATGACACACAACAATGCATGATCTTTAGACCCGGCCCAGCCCATCATCCCTCGGTACTAGTGTTACCTAGACTCTTAGGGAACGGGGAGCTAGTATCGCGAGGTTCATACTGTGGATACCACATTGATCTCCCTAGGTAATCGTTTACCTAACGATACCAAGTTGTGACATATCCAGGGTCTGATGATGGCTCGTCGGGGAGAATACTCATGGATGTTGAGTAACACCATGTCCCACCCAGGGACCCATGATTTAATCGGTCAAGGGCTCGGCATGCGAGGAGCTCTACCTATGTACAATTACATGTGGCAACATATTAATATTATACAACGACCACACACCGGGTCCCATGCTAGTAAAAATGGCCCGCGTGGGGCCCTCTCAAACATATAAGCACATGACTATAAACCATAGTCCATAAGAGTCACACTCTTCTTGTAAATACAACCCATATAGTGGCTTACAAAATATATATCAAAGCCCTAATCGGCTTTTCTTCTCCAATCGACCTCCCAGGAGCGCAGTCCACTATTAACTATCTTGCACGATGTGTGGTCTCCACGATGGGGTGAGCAAAGTGATGTCTCTGAGTTCTCCCCGCTAAGTGCACATGTGATGGTCTCACAATCAAACATCCAAGCAACATACACATGTCTACAGCGAATGTCTACATGCCATGAATGAGACTCGCACCATGCCCGATAATGCAGAGCCCTCGCGAGCTCCATCACTGATATGTCATTGGTGTATCGAGTCATACCGACTAGATCTCACATATGCATATGCCAAATGTATGACAACTTAGATCCTTGATAATGGATGACCCATGTATCGAGGAGCCACCCGACTCTATTGCAATGTAGTCAATGGGCAAAATCCCAGTCGATCGACTCACATCTGCAAACCCCAGGTCACATGTGATAAACAGGTGTGTTCTTTGGCAACAAAACTTTTCGAGCCTGCCGCGGTCTCTTACACCCGTGTTCGGAAGGATTTTCACCTAAGGATTAACGATCCCCCTTCCTTTCTACCCGACACACACACATTATTTATATTTATTTTTAAAGCGTGAGACATCTATTGGACGTAGTCAGTACGAAACTCACTACCCATTCATGCCGATAATGTGTGCACCAATGCACACACCCAATATGTTGTCCCTATGCATATGCAATGCTAATGTCACTGCAAGTATCATGTTACATGTATGATGCTGCTTACATGGAACATTCTAATCTTATCGTGCCGTGTAGTACATTCCAACATACGTAAACATATAAGTTCCATACATTTCATGTCAATCTTTATAGATGTAAGTAGTATCATGCATATTAGCATTCATCAATACATGACTAAAAAGTAATGTCATATATATTTCCCTTAGGTTAACTCATGAAGTGTACTTGATACAATAGCTACAGCGTACCATGCGAGGTCTGTGAAACCTTGACCATTCACATCGACACAACCAAATAACACACTAAGATATAAATTTTTGTAGGTTGTCGGACTGCAACCTTACAAGGTATGTAGGAATCTTGGCTCAATGGGCTTTCAGAGTCTAATAACAACAGTTCGGACGTGAAGATTATAAGTCGTAATCAGTTGGAGCAAACAAAATAGGAAATGACCCTTGTGTGTCCCACACACACTTGGTACAAACACCAACTTCAGAAGGGTTGTGGATACCAATTACCCTCTCTACAACACCATGGGTTCTTGATTCAATGAGCTTTCCACAGAGGTAGTACACACGAGAAATGGAGTTGGACGAGAACGTTATAACCTTTCATTTGCGAGTTGGAGTTACTCTATATCAGTCTGTGATACCGGATTTCAGGGTCTTAATCCATAATTTGACACTATTTCTTTTACTGCTCATTTGAAGATACGGGATAGTTCTTCTCCAACTAGAATCACCACGGATCTGGCACAAGATATGTCTAAATGCAAGACCAATTTTTAAAACCCAAGCCCCATGCAGAACATATCTCCCCTTTGGTCTCATTTTAGGTCAAGGGCTGGAATTTGGATAGACTTATTTAAGTATGTTATAACATAAGTGATTTAGACATAAATTAGAATCATAATTATCGGATAGTTATGGCCAAAACTTCGATCACGAGGTCTCAAAGCGCGAGGAAGCCGAGGAAACACACTGGTACATGGCTGCACCAGATACTGGTCGAGTGAATTTGGATATGGAAACTATTTGTGTTTTACATAAATTACAGTTTTATCAAGGTGGAATCACTCTCGGTCGGATGAGTGACGAGTTATGTGAAACTAGGTCCGCGAGGATGGAGGGAAAAAAAGCGGGCGGCATTCTGCTGTTTAGATAGAAATTAAGCAGAGTGGATAAAACCACCTCGATTTGCATGATTTCGGGACATCGCGCGCCTTTTCGGTTCTATGAAAACCCGAACCTTGGACTTTGAAATCGGTCGGTACTGCGCTCTCGTTGGAAAGCTTAGCTTGTCGACCTGGCCGGGTTCGGAACACTTGCAAAACCAGTGAAATCGCCGGAGAAAGGTTCTTTTTAATAAGCTCCTCCCTCTCTCTCTCTCTCTCTCTAACGTTTGGTCCTAGACCAACGTGAGAATTTCTTTATTTTTAGATTATTTCTTGTATTTATGCATGTGAGACACGTGTCGGCGCAGCGTCACGCTGATCTAGTTTTGCCACGAAACAATTTATTTAGATCACGGTTTCGGTTCATCTATCTTAAATGAACATTATTTAAATATTTGACTTTCAAGATTTTTCTAAAAATCTCGTTTTCCAGTCCCATAACACCATCTCGAGAATTCATAAAAAAATCCGACCGTCTCGAATGCATGGCCCCAGCGGGTGGCCGGGTGATTTTCGCGAGAGCGATTCAACGGTGAAGTTTGTTTCGTCATCGAGACACGAAAATTGGAGAAATTTTTTTCGCTCAGCAAAAATTCAAATTTCTAGGTTTCAGTCTTAGGATCATGTCCGACCGCACTAGATAGTATTTTATCATTTTTCCCAACAAGTATTTTCCTTCATACCATACAGGTGAACTCTATGGAATACGTAGTCAGGAATATTAGTCCACCACCCATTTACCAGTATAAATGATTTAAAACCCAGAGCATACACACCACAATGCGATCTATGCATCTGAAAGCAATATGTCATTGCCTATTTATATATCATGTCACATATATGATGGATGCTATATGGACATGTCATGCATCATTTAGACAATTATATCCCCAATACGATTTCAAATAAATCACACAATTCTGTCAACATATTTATGCCGCAATACATTATTCTAGCCATCACCAATCAATGACTTACATTATCCTCTAGGCCGAGATGTGACATAACATGTCCAAATAGCTAATAGACAAGTCATGCGATGACCTTATTCATGCTCACGTCATGTCAATCCGTTCGTACAAATTGACCTCTAATCAGCCAATTACCAGCACATCACTCAATTCAAATGACATGCTTAAAACCTTAGAGGACCAATTGTGCAGATGCCCAAAAACACACACACACAACAGGCCATATTATACATAGGTTCGAACTCCAGGTCATTAGCCTGCAGTCCCAATCTGGGCCTGAAGCCAAACACTCTAAGTTGTACTTGGAGTCTCGGAAAAAGGACCATCAATTGAGTTATAGAGGTCCGATTTGGGTGATTCAAAAGCTTAACATCAAGTTATCATATATATCTCTACAATTTCTTGAAGAATACTAGTTAGATTACTCACTTTTTCCCTACAACCAAGCAGTCCCAAAAATGGGCCAGTAGGTTCAGTGACCAAAAACACGGGAAGAACTAGGTCAATACATAACTTGGGTTGCATAAATGTAAATTTGAATTCAAAAAGCCTAACGTAAAGTTCTCAGATAGGGCTACAAAATTTCCTTAGTACTAGTCCAAGTATCTCTTTCTAACCGAAAATCAGCCCAAAAAACTGGACATCATATGGGGGATCTAGGGCACTATTTTCATAACTCATTAATTTTTAAAACGACCCTTTAGGGAAAAGGACAAAACAGACCCTTAGGGCGATAAAACTCGAAAACCCATTAATTAAGACGAGGGAGGGTGATACCGTAACCGTGATGATATGCAGTGGTAGCGCAACCTACTGCCCATAACCTGGAGAACTATCTTCTCTCTGAATTATATGGTCTGGTATTTTATATTTCTTCACTTTATATATATATAAAGAAATACACATAATATAACATAATATAAAAACAGCATGGTTGAGGATGAGTGATAAACATTTGGAAGTCAAAGTCCAAGCTGATGGGTGATGAACCTATAGAGCTTTGGTTTAAGAGAAATGTATTGAATTTGGGCCGGGATAAATTTAGTGAGGTAGGCCATATAATGTAGTAAGAAAATGAGATGGAGCTTTAGGCGTACAGTGGCGTATCCGAGGCAATCTCTCACATCAACAAAAGAAATGCTTTACACATTATTATGCTAATTATTAAATATCAGACAGTATGTATGATCATTTTTTATTTTTATTTTGAAAAAGAAAAATAATTTTATTCGTTTAAACTAACAATGTCTTAACGATGATAAATAAATTAGCTAAAGGTGTGGATGATGTAATAATATTCGGGTTAATAGTATAATAAATTGACTAAAACCCTATTAATAGTCTATAATACATATATAGTTACACGTAATATGCTGATAACCATAATTTGATTTATTGTTTATGTCCGATCAGATGATTTGCTCGTTTGAATTATCTACATATAAATAAAAAGTCGCCTCTTGGAGGCGTAAAGAAACTTTAGGAAGTGGACACTTCTAAACCCGAAACGGTATTTTCGAACTTCGTCGAATCCTCGGTGAAATATTGTGTTTTCGGTACCCACACGAAGCCCTCGTCGAGTAGATGAATTTTCGTCTTAGCGTGGTTCGAGCTGACAAAACTCCGTGGATCAAAGAAGTTTTTCTCTCCAACCCAAAATGGGAGATCCTGATTTTACTCGCACATACTGGATATGTGGCTCACATCGCACGTGTCCCCTTTGCTCGAATGGTTTTGTCAGTAAAATTATTTTGTCTCGGTTCAAGTTCAAATTATCTTATACAAACTTTCTTTAAATTATTAGCCAACTTCCAATTTTTTTTTCAAAAATCTCGTTTTTTATTTTGGTACATCGGATACTCGTCACCCCGAAAAATGTGAAAATTTCGATTGTCTCTATGGTCGACAAATTCGCGAATAGCGCTAGTTTCACTGAGACGCGATTCCAGAGTACGTTTAGATCATCCGAGATCTAGAAATTTTGCAGATTTATCCATACCTCTTGATAAATTACCATTTTACCATTTTTTCGAGAAAATTTAAATTTTTTAATGGGTTTACATATATATATATATATATATATATATATATGGAAGAAAGAAAAGAAGAAAAAACAGCAATTAATTTTCAAAGAATATGTTCCTCACGCCCACACATTAGACAACAAAGCAATGCTCAAAGTCTTCCACGATATTATGTGGAAGGCGTAGAACCATAATTTCAACCCATGATTAATTCTGATGTGTTTAAATTAATAAGCTATTATTATTATTTTGTAAGGAAAGTATTATTGTCCATCAATGGAAAATGAAATTAAAAAAAATGGGGCAATCTTTGAGCGGGACCAAATCTTGTAGGAACTTTGGGAGAAATACTCCCGCGTGATTAACACGCCCGGTCTTCATCCTTGGCCGCTTTCCCTAAGTACGAAAAACCGATGCTTTTCCTAAAAAAACATGGAGGGTGTAGGAAAAAAATCTATAGGGGTGAGAGAATAAGAGAAAAAAAAGAGTGTGAAGGTGTGTGCAGCATCTCGGGTCAGTGATTACAGAGCTCTTCTACCCATAAGAGATAAACAAATAAAGAGAGAGTTGGGTTTGTGTTTGGTCAAACTATAGTTAAACGGCCTACCATGCATGCGAGATGTTTGGCGGGGTACAATCTAAAACGTGGTTAATTTGATGGAAGTCCACTTTAAGTCAAATTTTGAAGAATTTGATTTTAAAATTTAAGGTTATAATAAATTGAGTTAACTTAGTGTTTCCATTTGATTTGTGACCAGTTGTGGTTTGGTCCAAATTAATCTAAAATTTTTATTTATTTTTTAAGTAACACTAGTTTAATAATTAAGATTTCTAATGATTGATCTATAAAGTGCATTTTTGGCTATCTATTTTCAGTTTTAAAAGTAATTAATATTATAATATATGATTAATATATTAGACTTTGTTGTTGTAAAAAAGTATTCAATTTTAGAAAAAAAAAAAAAAAATATACTCAATATTCATAAAAGTAATATTTTTGCTTTTTAAAACATATTCACTAATTGGTTTAAAAATTAACTTATTTACCAAATGTTTCGAATATTAACTTTAAAGTAAAACCGAGAAAGAAAATTCAATTACGAAAAAAAAAGTAAAATGATCATTTGGTAATCCGGGAATTTTCTATATCTCGGATGTAGAAAGCAGGACTTCATCGTTTGCGTCTCTCCGCAATCTAGCTAACGATGTCGGTACGTAAATTAGGAAACGGTGAATTTCACGTTTTTGACAGCAGGTGTCGGTGCCGTCAAAAGCGACTCATGAGAAAACAATGAAAAATTACATACTCTCATGTGACATATTTATGATGGTGAAGGGATAGAGGAATGGCGTGTGCAAGTGTCAAAAATCAGACAAAGAACCGCAGATAAAATTTTGAAATGTTTAATGAGAATAAAACAAAGAAAGAATAATGATCTTCTTCTCAAAAAGGTATTTGGAAAACGACGGTGGATGCTGGTTTGAGTTTTAGAGAGGCTCATTCGTTCCATAGATTCGGATCGATCGGGTTCTCGTGGGGAGCAAGAAAGCGAGTTGTTCTACGGGACTACGCGTGGACAGGTTGGTGGAGTTAATTAACTCCGAGGTAGAGATCTTTTCTTCTTTGGTTTTATTCTTGCGTCATTTTTATGGATGAGAATTTGTTGAGGCTTGGAAAGGTCGTGTTATCCAATCTCAAAAGCTTTGAGCAAGTGAAGAAATTCCTAATTGTGTGGCCGTGAGTTACTTGGCAGGGTTTCAGCATTCGTGATTACTGGTGTGATTTTTGGTGTGGTTTTGATGATTCAAATGATTGCAGATTTGTTGAGTTAGCTCATGTGAGAGCTAATTTTTAGTATTATTGATTGTGAATTGGAATAACATCGAATTGCTTCAATTAATTATGTTAATATAACCATGAAAATATGTGTGGATATTTTGGAATTGGCATAATGCATTTCATATGCGCGAGGGCACCTTAGAATATTAGAATTGAGTGCATGGCAGAAAATAAAAGGAAAAATGTTTGTGAAAGGAATTTCAACGGAGGAGATTTTCGAGAAGAATTATGTTGGGGAGACTATCCGAGTAATTCAAGTCGAAGGAGGCCCATGAATTGTTTCGAGAGGGTTATCACAACCCAGTTATGTAAGCGCCTAAAAGCTAGGGGTGTCTCGTTGACCACCGTCAACCCACGGAAAATCTGTGTCTCATATCATGAGACTCATACATGTGTAAAACGGCCAAATAGGGCCTACACATCCATACAACACAAAATGTATATCTTATACAAAAAGGGAGTTTGTTTACAATTGTATTTAAGTACAATTTACACAAAAATTGGATCGTCTTTCCAGAATTTACAAAATACGGAAATAAGGCCAGCTTGGCCATTTCTTCACCTCTACGATCTCAAATGCGTCCCATCCCCGGGTGCACCTCCAGTACCTGAAATAAATATATTCCCTCGACAGGGTGAGCAATGCCCAGTAGTGGAATTTTCCTACTTGGGTTACTCCCCACCTAAGTGTTCATGCAATGACACACCAAACATTCGATTCACATTCCATACAGTCCATGCTAATAAACTAAGCATGCATATATTAACAAAACTTACACATGCTATTCATTCATAGCAATAACACAAAATTAGCTCATATGGGCTAATCAACAAATCGACAGCCCATCATGGGGCTGCCCACAAAATCACAATCAACATGTTATTTACTCATGGCAATAACTCTGACATCACCTGAAGCCACGTAAACAGTCAGTGGGTAATCCACGGCTCCATCTAGGGTTTCTTCCTTTCGGTCCAAATCTTTTGGAGCAGAAAACACGGTCATCAGACCTTAACAAATCCTCATCCATAAAAATGACCCTTAGCCAAAGAGTAAAACAAGTAGGAAAAAACCCCTACCTTCCAGGGTTTGTCGAAACTCCCGAAACCGTACCAGCGTGGCCACGCAGGTGAGGGAGCAACTTTGCTTCTTGCCTCGCCGAAGTTTACCGGACCGATCACCTGGAAATCTAGAGAGAAGGTAGAGATTCTCTCTCTAAAATCCCTCTCTTTTTTCTCTCTTTCTCGTTTGCTCTTTCTCTCTCTTCCTTTCCCTCCCAAACCAGTTTGGTCTAGGTTGAGGTCAAGAGAAAAGTCATCTCATGCCACTTGTCACTTTCCCATTGGTTCTTAGGATTTCTCCCTATCCACTTATCCATCTAACTTAGATTTCCATCCTCACAGGTTCATTTGTCACTCATGGGCCCCACTTGAGCTCATGTTTGACCCATTCTTCCCATGACACGTGGCACCTACTGAGCCACTCATAAAGTGACAAGTGTCCTAAACTCCTCTACGTGCCTCGAAAAATGTGAAATTCCGACTGCCTCGGAATACGACGAAATTCAACGTGGTCGCTAGATTTCGAGGAGATTCCAACGGTGAGGATCGGTTTCATCAACCGAGATCTAGAAAAATTCATAGTTTTGGCCCGAAGTATCATTTGCCATTTTCATAAAATTAGGGCTCTGCCGGGGTTTCTCAGGTCGCCTCGGAGGTTGTCCGATAAATTTTACGAGGCTTCGATGTAGTAAGTTTTCGAGAACAAAAAGCTTTTATTTTGAAAACTGTATTTTAATCGCATTTGGCTTAGGCATGTGTGAGGGAATCGGTGAGGACTCAAGACATGGGATTGGGCATGTAGACATTTAAGTAGGATCATGTATTTGCTTGAGTGTGATTGTTTGTCATGGCATGTGCACTTAGGTGGGAAGTAACCCGTGTTGGAAATTATCACTACTAGGCATTGCTCACCCTGTCGAGGGATCACTATTTCAGGTACAGGGAGTGTACAGGAGGACGGCGCTCACTAGAGGCCGCGTTTTAAAAGAAAGTCGGGTTGTGGCTTTGGTAGAGACTTTTGTATAACATGTATTAGAAATTGTACATTTTAATATCTATTTGAAATAAAGAGTGATTTATTAGCTCTTGAACCATGCAATATAATTGATATAATTTTTGTGAGTATTGATGCATGGGCCTAAGTGGCCATTTTACTCGCATGTGGACCCGGTGAGGTCGTTGTGAACTGTTTGGGACATGTTGTATTTTGGGTGAGCTTCACATGCAGGGAGACTACGCCGATTTTTCGATCAAGTGGTGTGAGTTTGCAGGCATCCCACAGTATTCAGCGAGGTTGACGGGTTGTCAATGAGACACCCCGGTTTTGGGGCATCACAAAAACCACAATTGGTAAATGCGATTTTAAAAAGCTAAAAAATTATTTTTATGAATATTTTAAAGAATCTATAGCGAAAATTAATTTGATTTGTGAAGGAAAACACGTAGCGGTGAGTGAATAATTCTTTAAAAAATATAGTGAGTTGAGGGTGGAACAAATATGAAGAAATCTCGGAACTTTCATTGATTACTACCTTCTAATTCTCAATTAAGGAATAATTTCAATGCATACATTGAAATCTTGGAACATATATTATATATACTCTGAAATAAAATAAAAAAGGTGATAAGATTCTTGTGAATCGTGAAGAGCAGATTATGATATTCTCAACTTAAATATTGTCTGATTATATGTGAAACCTCGGAAAATCGAATTTTTCGAAAAATGGTAGAAACGGTAAATTTAGTCGAATCTGGATTTTCTAGATCTCGGATGATGAAACGGACTTCCCCGTTGGAATGCGTCTCACGAAATCTAGCTACCATCGAATTTCGTCGAATTAGAACCCGATCGGAATTTGCATGTTTCAGGAACGCGGCGTAGTGTGGGACGCAGGCGCATTTGGAGTGGCTCATAGTGTGCCACGTGTCAGGTGCAGATTCAGTCAACTTGGGCTCAAGTGTGAGACCCACATGGATATGTTGCAACACATGATTGGGGAAATCGAGCCACTTGGAGTGGGCCAGTGGCAAGTGAAGGACATCTCACTTGACTTCTATCTTCTCTGACGGTTGGGAGAGAGGGGAAGAAAGTGAGCCAGATTTGAAAAGAGAGTTTTAGGCGAGACTCCATCTTCTCTCCTAAATTTTCGGCTTGATCCCGGTGCGGTGCATTCTGAGCGGAGCCCAGAGGAAGAGTTCGACCTCACGCGAGGGTTCGCATGGAGGCTAGAAGTTTAGGGTTTGTCAAAATTCAAGAGGTAGGGTTTTCTCCTACTTGGTTTAATCCTTGTTTATGGCCATTCAAATGGCTTAGGTTGTGTGAATTAGAGTGATGAGTAATTAGTGTGAACCATTCCAGACTTTGGGAGGCCCGTGTGTTTAAGATTTTGGGGCTTGTTCTGAATGATGCGAGGCTGATTTTTGGACTAAGTATTGCCCTTATTATTGCCATTTTTATGTTAGAGTTGAAATGAATAATGGTGTTGGTTGTCTTGCCCTTTATGGGGAATGTTTGGTTGTGTTTTAAACCATGAGCGGTACGCCATATTGTGGTAGTACACATTAAGCTGGACTTCGTGGTTTTGGGTAGAAAATAAAGGGGGTGATAGTGAGTCCTTGAATTAGAGGTGTGAATCCGTTAGTGAAATTGATTTAGGCTTTTTTTAGATTTCTCCGATCGGACCTCATGTGGTATGGTCCATTTACTCTAAATAGTCTAGTGGAAGGGCTGTCAGAGTTTGGGTTCGCACAGTTGGGTTCACCATTTGGGTCTGCCATTGAGTCCTCCGGCCCGAGTTCATGATTTGGGTCCGTCATTTAGAGGTCATCGCAAGGCCTCCGGCTGAAGGTCATAACTTTCTCGTCGAACTCCGATTCGAATGTTCTTAGACTTTATGGAAAGCCCATTAAGTCACGATTTCAGTCATTTCCCTATGGAGGACATTGGGAAATCGAACAGGTTAGTGCCGGCCGGTTAGTTTTGGTAGGGTAGGCTAGCAGGGTAAGGCTACCTAGTCATGTGTGACCTCAACCGGTCACTGGCGTATTCGTTCGAATTTGGGTCGGGTGTTCTTAGACTCTATGGAAAGCCCATTGAGTCAAGTTTCCATCTGGATGCCTTTGGAGGGCAGTGGGTTCTGGAGCCATCCGGAAAGGGGCGTTCGGGTAGGTAAGGTAGGCTGTCCGGTGGGGATTTGCGCAAGTCATCGCAGTGACCTCAACTTCGGAAGGTCATAACTTCTTCGTCCGAATTCCGATTTAGGTGTTCTTAGACTCTATGGAAATCCCATTGAGTCAAATTTCCAGCCAGATTCCTTTGGAGAGCAGTGGGTGTTTGAGCCAGCCGGAAAGATGCGTTCGGGTAGGTAAGGTAGGTTGTCCGGGTAAGACTGCCTAGTCATGTGTGACCTCCAAATTCGAAAGGTCATAACTTCTTCGTCCGAATTCCGATTCGGGTGTTCTTGGACTCTATGGAAATCCCATTGAGTCAAGTTTCCATCCGGATTCTTTTGGAGGGCAGTGGGTGCTGGGGTTGGCCAGAAAGGGGCATTCGGGTAGGTAAGGTAAATTTGTCAGGGTGGGGCTGCTAGTCATGTGTGACCTCCGACCGAAGGTCATAACCTTGATAAATTAGATTTGGGTGTTATTGGACTCATGGAAAGCGATTGAGGTCAGTTTCCCAGCTAGTTCCTTTTGAGGGTAATCGATGCTGGAACCGACCGAAAAGGGGTGTTCGGTTAGGTAAGGTAGGCTGTCTAGGTAAGGCCCTTTGGTCATGTGTGAACCTAAAACTTAGATGTATAACTTCTTACGTCGAATTCCGATATGGGTGTTCTTAAACTCTATGCAAATCCATTGGGGTCAAATTTTCCAGCCATATGCCTTTGGTGGCGGTGGGTTCTTGAGCCAGCCGGAGAAAGTGCGTTCGAGATTTGAGTAGGTAGGCTATCTAGAGTAGGGCTGCTGGTCGTGTGTGACCTCAATTAGAAGGTCATAACTCTTTGTAAGTCCCGATTCGGGTGTTCTTGGACTCTATGGAAATCCCATTGAGTCAAGTTTCCATCCAGATTCTTTTGGAGGGCAGTGGGTGCTGGGGTCGGCCGGAAAGGGGCGTTCGGGTAGGTAAGGTAGGCTGTCCGGGTAGGACTGCCTAGTCATGTGTGACCTCCAACTTCGAAAGGTCATAACTTCTTCGTCTGAATTCCGATTCGAGTGTTATTGGACTCTATGGAAAGCCCATTGAGTCAAGTTTCCAGATGGATGCCTTTTGAGGGTAGTGGGTGTTGGAATCGACCAGAAAGGGGCGTTCGATTAGGTAAGGTAGGCTGTCTGGGTAGGACAGCCTAGTCATGTGTGACCTCCAACTTCGAAATGTCATAACTTCTTCGTCCGAATTTTGATATGGGTGTTCTTAGACTCTATGGAAAGATCATTGAGTCTAGTTTCCATCCGAATGCTTTTGGAGGGCAGTGGGTGCTGGAGATGGCCGGAAAGGGGTGGTCGAGTAGGTAAGGAAGGCTAGCCGAGTAAGGCCAGCTACCATGTGTGACATCCAATTTCTGGTCATAACTTCAGTCCACCCGATTCGTGTGTTCTTAGACTTATGGAAAGATCATTGAGTCAGATTCCATCCATATTCTTGTAGAGGCATTGGATACTGGAGTTACCGAAAAGCAAGGCAATCAGTAGTCGGGTAGGCTAGCCTGGTAGGCCTTCATTCATGTGTGACCTCCAACTCGAAGGTCATAACTTTTCAGTCCGACTCGATTCTAAGTTTTCTTGGACTCTATGGAAAGCCCATTGAGTCAAGATTCCAGCAATATTCCTGTAGAGGGTAGTGGGTGATCATAATCTTGCTGTAATTGATGTTTTGCACCGAAAAGGTTTGGTTGTATCAATTGAATATCCTGGTTTTAACAGCGACTATCGTATGGCATGTGGTAGGCTATTGTAGGTTGTTGTATGTAGGGATTCGCTTGTCTCATAAACTTAAAGTTTCTAGGTTTTATGGTTGCTCTTGATGCTTGTATGGATGATTGGAACCAAATTCAGTTCATGATCGTGAAGGTCGTGAGGTACGCTGTCGATGGGTCCAAGATCAGTGGACCTTGTTGTGTGTTATTGCTTGTGTGAATAAATATGCAAGGTGAATATGACATGTTAATGTATGCTGTATGAAGTATTAACATGGGTTGTGCATGGAGGAGAATTATATGTATCAATTATAATTATCCATGGTATAAGCCGATGTTGCTCATTAATATATATAATGCTTGATATATTAACATGAATTATTGTAAGAATGCATGCATTTCATATGCACCGGGGCAACCTAGAATATTAGGTGTGAGTGCATGACATGAAAGAAAACAAAACGAAAAACATTTGTTAAAGGAATTTGACGGAAGGATTTTCAAGAATTGTTTGTAGAGTGGGGTCCAACAAGCCATTCCCGGAGGCCGACCCATGATCAAGTGTAAAATGATCCAACAATTCGCCTCGAGGGTAGTGTCCAATATATTTATCAAACTCGGTATGATTCGAGAACAAAAACCTTTGTTTTGAAACGGCATTTTCTCACATTTAGCTTGTACATGTGAGGGCTTGAGAAGTGGAAAAGGTGAGTCGCATTTCATCCATAGTCATGTGGTGACATTCAAGTAGGACCATGTATTTGCTTGAATGTGTTTATGTTGAGTCATTGCATGTGCACTTAGGGGTGGGAGTAACCACAGATAATCTAACCATCGGGCATCGCCTTCACCCCGTCAAGGATCATTATTTCAAGTACGGAGTGTTCAGAAGACGGCAATCTATTAGAGGTCGCTTTAAGAAGAAAGCCGGATTATGGCTTTGGTATTTATTTTGTATAACATGTAATCAACTCTTGAACTATGGCAATATAGTTCGGATGTATTTTGATGATTATGATGTGTAGGCCAATGCGGCCATTTTTACTCATGTATGAGTCTCATGATGTGAGACAAAGGTATCACGGCCGACGGTTGTCAACGGGACCCCCTGCTTGGGGCCACAAAGATGGTATCAAAGCTTAGGTAAACGACACCTAGGGAGCTCTGTGCGTGGGTGTCTATAAGTATGGTCTTGATACCAAATTTCTTCATAAAGATGGTATCAGCTTCAGGCAAACAATTACCTAGTGGTTTCGTGTGGGTATCCACAAGTATGGTCTTAGGTTTCAAGGCTAAGGTAGGCGAGTTACCTGGAACTCAATGTTCGGTACAAGCATCACAACTTAGTATAGCTTGGTGTTAAGGCTTAGGTTTATGATTACCTAGTGCTCAATATCTGATATGAGCATCACAAATTTCGATGTCGTGGTTTAGGTATGTGATATAGGCGCCACGGACAAGATTAGAACACTGATGCATTGTGTTTTTATGTTTGCTTTGGTGTATAATATGATGTGTGTTGCATGTTAGCACATTTATGATTGTGCACATTTGTTAATAAGGATAGTATACATGGTATTTCGTGTATGGAAACTAGGGTTGGAAACATAACCTTAGGATGAACGTTAGTTCAAAATGACTAAGTCTATTAGTTGGTTGGTACACTACTAGTTAGACTCGAGATAGGAAATTTAATGCTGTTACATTTGACATGTGTAGATGGCACTTCAAGACGCATTGTTTTTGATGCATCATGTTCATTATTGCATATGACAGGGTAGGTCTGGGCTTGAGGCCGAGGCCCCTAAAGAGCCAAGAGCTTGGAAAATTCTCCCCTAAGACCAAGGGTGAGAGTTGACGAGGTAGGTTGAAACTGTGAGTCAGGGATCTAAGGGATTCTACCCATGGTGGACCTTCGGGTGGTAGACATATCAGGTTTTGATGTCATTCTTAACATGGATTAGGTTGACGGCCCTTCGGGTTGTCAATGATGGTGACCTTGGAAAGGTCATCACTTACACACCAAAGGTATTTGAGTTGTGTAGGGTCACATATGCATGTGGATTGATGCGTATGTGTGTGAAATTTCAAGACCAAATTCTTTTAAGGGGGGGAGAATGTGAAACCCCGGAAAATCCGAATTTTTCGAAAAATGGTAAAACGGTAAAATTCGATCAAAATCTGGATTTTTTTCTAGATCTCGGATGATGAAACGGACTTCACCGTTGCAATCGTCTCACGACATCTAGTTACCACGTCGAATTTCGTCGAATTCCGAGACAAACGGAATTTACATGTTTTTCGAGGCAATAACATAGCAGCGTGGGACACTCTGCGCATTTGGAGGGATCATGCAGCTATGTGTCGTGCGTATTCAGCCAATTTGAGCTCAGCGTGGACCCATATGGATATGTGGCAACACATGATTGAGAAAATCCAATGGATGGATAAGGTGATAAGGCAACCAAGGAGCAACTTAGGAATTGACAAGTGGCGAGCGAGAGGACATCTCACTGACTTATCTTCCCAACCGATTGGGAGAGAGGGGGAGAGAAAGGCAAACCAGATTTGAAAAGAGAGAGTTTTAGAGAGAGAGACTCCACCTTCTCTCTAAATTTCCCGACGATTGGACCGGTGGTTTCAGGGAAGTAAGAGGAAGAGTTCAACCTCACGGCAAGGGCTTCGCATGGAGATCGGAGTCGGGGGAGTTTCTGGAAAATTCCAAGAGGTGTGGTTTTCCTAGCTTGGTTTAATCCTTGTTTAAGGGTCAATAGCCCAATGGCTCGGGGTTGTGTGAGGCCGAGGCCGTGTGAACCGCCTCCAAGACTTCGGATAGTGTTTGAGATTTCGGGATCACATGTGCATACCGGGGACTGATTTTCGACTAAGTAAATTGTCCTCTGCGGCCATTTTATGTAAGCTGTGAGTTGAAATGAATAATTATGTTGGCTGTCTCGCCTTATGGGGAATGTTTGGTTGTAGTTGAACCATGGCAAGCTGCCATATTGTAGTACACATTAACCGACTTTAGAACCGGTTTTCGGGGTAGCAAATAAAGGAATTTGATAGTGAGTCCTCAGTAATGTACTACATCGCTGAACTTGATGTTAGTTTTTAAATTTTTCTGCAACCTGGACTCAGAGCCCAAGTTATGGTCCGCGACTCTAAATGAATGCACTGGGAGCGCCATCCCGCTAGGTTCGGCTCGCCAGGTTCACTCCCCGGTCATCACCCCACCGGTTCACCTCGGCTGGGTCCGCCCGGCTAGGTCACCCTGGCTAGGTCCGTCCGACTACATGACCTCCAACTTTGAAAGGTCATAACTTTCTCGTCTGAACTCCGATTCGGGTGTTCTTAGACTCTATGGATAGCCCATTAAGTCAAGATTTCAGCAATATCCCTGTGGAGGACATTGGGCAATCAGGCCGGTTAGTTCTGGCCGGTTAGTTTTGGTTGGGTAGGCTAGCTGGGTAAGGCTGCCTAGTCATGTATGACCTCTAACTTCGAAAGGTCATAACTTCTTCGTTCGAATTCCGATTCGGGTGTTCTTGAACTCTATGGAAAGCCCATTGAGTCAAGTTTCTATCCGGATGCATTTGAGGCAAAAAGGCAGATCCGTCACAAAAGGGCACCAGAGGGCGTAGGTCAGTCCGTAGGATCGCTTAGTCATGTGTGACCTCCAACTTCTAAGGTCATAACTTTTCGTCCGAATTCCACCGTGTTCGACTTTGAAAGGCCATTGAGTCAAGTTTCTAGCCGAATGCCTTTAGAGGGTAGTGGGCCTTTGGGAACCAGTTTAAAGGGCTCGCATGTAGGGTAGGTCGTCTAGGTAGGGATCGCCTAGTCATGTGTGGACCTCTCAAATTCGGAAGATCAATCTCTTTGTCCGACTCGATTCGTGTTCGGACTTTATGGAAATCCCATTGAGTCAAGTTTCCAGCTGGATGTTTTGGAGGGTAGTGGGTGCTGGAGCCGGTCGAAAAGGGGTGTTCGGTTAGGTAAAGTAGGACTGCCTAGTCATGTGTGACCTCCAACTTTGGAAGATCATAACTTCTTCGTCCGAATTCCGATTCCGGTGTTCTTGGACTCTATGGAAAGACCATTGAGTCAAGTTTCCAGCCTAATTTCTTTGGAGGGCAGCAGCTGGATCCATCCGGGAAAGGCGTTCGCAGTTAAGGTAGGCTGCCTGCAGAAGGACTGCTAGTCATGTGACCCAACTCGAAGGTCATAACTTTCCGTCTCGAATTTTATTTGGGTGTTCTTAGACTCTATGGAAAGCTCATTGAGTTAATTTTTCAGCCGTATGCTTTTGGAGAGCAGTGGGTGCTGGATCTGGCCAAAAAGGGACGGTCGGTTAGGTAAGGAAGGCTAGCCATGTAAGGCTGCCTAGTCATGTGTGACATCCAACTTCGGAAGGTCATAACTTCTTCGTCCGAATTCCGATTTGGGTGTTCTTAGACTCTATGGAAAGATCATTGATTCAAGATTCCAGCCATATTCTTGTGGAGGGCATTGGGTACAGGAGCTGGCCGGAAAGGGGCAATCGAGCAAGTCGGGTAGGCAAGCCGGGTAGGGCTGCCTATTCATGTGTGACCTCCAACTTCGGAAGGTCATAACTTCTTCGTTTGAATTCCGATTCGGGTTTTCTTGGACTCTATGGAAAGCCCATTGAGTCAAGATTCCATATAGGTGTCTATGAAGGGTAGTGGGTGATCATAACCTTGCTGTAATTGATATTTTGCACCGAGTGTGCAGGGTTGCTTGGTTGTACAAATTGAATATCCGGGTTTTAACATGACCATTGCATGGCATGTGGTAGGCTGTTGTAGGTTGTTGTATGTAGGGACAGTTTGAACTATAAACTTAAACTTTCTAGGTTTTATGTTTGTTTGATGTTGTATGGATGATTGGAACCAAACTGGTTCATGATTGTGAAGGGGCTGTGAGGTACCCTCATACATGGGTCCAAGATCAGGACCTCACAGGTGTTATTAAGCCAGGTGAATAACATGCAGCATGAATATGACATGTTAATGTATGTTGTATGAAGTATTAACATGGGTTGTGCATGGAGGAGAATTATATGTATCAATTATAATTATCCATGGTATGTTGATGTTGCTCGTTAATATATATGCATGCTTGATATATTAACATGAATTATTGTGAGAATGGCATAATGCATTTCATATGCACTGGGGCAACCTAGAATATTAGGTGTGAGTGCATGACATGAAAGAAAACAAAAACGAAAACATTTGTTAAAGGAATTTCGACGGAAGATTTTCCGAAGAATTGCCTTGGAGAGTGGTCCAACAGCCATCTCGAGGTTTGACCCATGACTGCTTTTAAAATGATCCAAATTAATTCGCCTTGAGTAAGAAATTAATATATTTACCAAAACTCCCTCGATGGTGTTTTTGAGAACAAAAACCTTTTGTTTTGAAAACGTTATTTTCTCACATTTGGCTTGGGCATGTGTGAGGGCTCGAAAAGTGGAAAATGGTGAGTCGTATTCTCATCCATATCATGTAGACATTCAAGTAGGATCATGTATTTGCTTGAGAGTGTTTATGTTGAGTCATTGCATGTGCACTTAGGCGAGGAGTACCATGAGGGATAATTCAATCCATCGGGCATCGCCTCACTCCCGTTTAGGGATCATTATTTAAGGTACAAGGAGTGTTCAGGAAGACGACGCCCATTAGAGGTCGCTTTGAGAAGATAGCCAGATTGTGGCTTTGGTATTTATTTTGTATAACATGTAATCAACTCTTGAAATATGGCAATATAGTTGGGATGTGTAGGCCAATGCGGCCATTTTTACTCATGTATGGGTCTCATGATGTAAGACAAAGGTATTCTGCGGGTTAACGGGTTGTCAACGGACCCCTGTTTACTACGCCACATTATAGGCATTATCCCTAAGGATATTCTCTATAATATGGGTCATACTATTACCGGGGAGAACCCAAAGATCCTTAAGGTCAATATCTAGCACATTAAAAAGCAACAAACACATCTATAGAAACTGCTTACTTACAACCCCATAAATAATTGAGTCTCATTTGCCTCTCAGACTTTTTTTTTTTCAAAAAATTGTCTCCCATGTTTATAAGCATAAAATCATCCAAGTATTTTCATTTATATGAGAAAAATCTCAAATTTCTAATCATGAAGATATGGCCCCATCTCTAAATCAAACAAAAGTGCATTTTTCTTCTTAGTGGTCACTATGGCAACTTGTGATCAGCTTAATCACCCATAGTATAGGATGCATTCGGGGAGAGCTTATTTATCATTTATTTCAACTTATCTTCCTATACTTTGATAAGAATTCAGAGATGTCTGAAAAAATTGTTGTTGGAATCACTCATGTTTGGCTTCCCCCACCGTTTCAGTTTGTTTCACCGAAGGTAAGACATCTATTAACTTTATATATTACATTATAGTACTCTGTGTTGGATTCAATCCTGATTTTTCTATACATCCATCCTACCCATTTATCACTTGACCCAGGCCTAAGGGCTTATGTGAACAAATTGATTAAGAGTAGTCTTTTGGGTGTTTTTCTCTTGTTGAGACTGATTGGTAATCAAGACCGGTTGGAATTGGAATAATTCTAGAAACTTTGAATTTTCTTTTTGACATATTTAGAGAGTAGACAACTCGAAAGGGAACTGGGAAATAAAGACTAGAAGTTATTATGAAGAGGATTGACTTGGTCAGGGAATAGAACCTTAAATCACAAGAAATGATTGAAATTTGATTCAGATTCAAGAGTGTTGTCCATGATGGTTCACAAGCCTGCAATCTCTTCTCATTGGAAATTTTTTGAATTCATTGAGTCGAATGTAACGGATCATGATGAACAAAGCAATAGATTCATATGTATGGAAGAAAAAGAAAGAAAAGGACAGAAGCCTTCAGGCCACTAAAGTATAAAGTTTTCATTTACTTTGCCAGCTAATTTTTGTGGACTATATGGGGACGAAATATTCATAGAGATTTGGTGTTTTTTAGCCGACATGAGAAATCATCTTTATCTCATTTCATACTTGATTGATTGACTCTCATGCTACCTTCCTCTTACCTTATTCATCATTTTTTTCTCAAGAAAATGGAAATTGCTTAAATGCTAAGCTACCTCCTGTATCATAGCTTGAACTGAAATCGCCTTTTGGTTATAGTTTTTAAAAATTATTTTTTGTTCTCAACAATATAAAGAACACTTTTTTTTTTTGAAAAACATTATTGACATTGACATATTTTTATCTCCAATGTGTTTGAAATATTATCTAATTATACTGATTACATATTTCCAAAAATTATGGTATGAAAATTTATTTTATTTTATGTTTTATTTTTAGTTTCCAAATAAAAATTTTCAAAAAATTATTTAAAACTCACATATTTTTAAATTTTATAATTTTATATTAATGAGTTAAAACAAATAAAATGAGTTTGAAGTAACAAATAAAAAAAATATGTCCGATTTGATTTGATTTTTATTGTTCTTTCTTTTAAATTATTTATTTATTTTCATTTTTCCTCAATTTTTTTGGGAACCCAGAATAATTCTTTCATTATCCAATAAATTTGAATTCATTTTGAATAAAATGCACAGAGATAGGATGCTGGTACTTGGGTCTTATACTTCCATTTCAAATTATTGGAAAATTATTATGCGTTATTAAGTGTCAACATGTGTCCATGTTAATTCAAATAAATACATACACCTAGCGAGGTTATTAAATTGTCGACTCTTGAGTACTACTCCTATCAAACCAAAATAAATTAAGAAAAAAATATATATTCTCACAATCATCTAATAATGAAAAGTAAATAAAAACAAAGAGACACCAAAATAAGTCATTCCTATCAAACCCCACTATACCTGCAACATCATTGCTAAAAGATAAAGAGATGCTCTTTTTTCATGAAACTGCCAAGAAAGTTTACAGCTCTTTTCATAACTAGAAGGGAGGAGAGAAAAGTGTAGCTCTCTTCTATTGACCCGCCAAATCACAGGGCATGGCTAAGGGTGACACACCCTCAGCCCTACTAGCAGCGGCGTGTTTGACCACCCCACATAAAACCCCCACCGCTACTCCAACTACTAGAGAATCCCGTGGAAGCCGGCTGTCGGCTTGCTAAACCCAGATAAAATTTTTCTTTTCTAAACTTGTGATTTATAAAAATTTCGACAAGATAACAACTACATACGTGACATATCCCAAACCTCGATATGCAGCTTACACTTTCAAAATATGGCAACCAACAATAATCTTCAAAGAGCCCTGCCTCATCACATTTTCACAAAACAAAACTATGTACATACATATGCTCAACTATAAATCGTTATTTCCTTACATAAGTTATTTAATACAGCATTGATACAAAAGTCAGGAGAATCCTAATATGCTCCAGTGTCCGACGTGCCTGCACCTGGAAAATAGTTTTTAAAACAACAAAATAATAAGCTAAACGAGCTCAATGAGTGTATGCCATAAATGCTCGCTTTTCTAAAATATCTCCAAACTGTAAAACTCTCTTTTACAAGACATTTTCCAGAAACCTTGCTTGCTCTGCTTTAAAAGTTTCTAAAACTTTTCATACTTGCTTGCTTGCTTCACTTTGCTTTGCTTTAAAGTTTCTGAAAATGTTTATAAAGCTCTTGCTTGCTTCCTTTATTTTGCTTCTTTTAAAAGTTTATAAAACTTTCATAAAGCCTCGCTGTTTGTTTACTTTGCTTTAAAGTTTATAAAACTTTTATAAACTTTACACACACTCCCACCCCCTTCCAAATGTGAGCTGCCACCTACGTAAATTTCCAACCGTTACCTCTAACGACTAGAAACTCATGTAGAAGCCGGTCGATTGCTTGCTAAAACCTCCTATAAAATTTTTCTTTTTATTTTATAACTTAGGATTTGCAAAATCTAGCAACGGAAAAACTTCGGCGATAGACGGCTGCATATAGAACAATTTCAACTCAGATATCCAATTTATCGAAACTAAATATAACCAAAGATACCAACACATTCCAAACTACTTTACGTACATACATATATTCATTATTATACAAATTTAGAGTAGATATTCTTACAAAATAATTCTTAATTTACAGCACTTGTACAATGTCGTGGCAAATCCTATTATGTCCGCCTTTGCGCATTCGCATTCCGAAAGTAAAGAGTTTTTAAAATAGAAAATAATGAGCTAAACGAGCCTGAGGTATGCTTTATAAAATGTTTGTTTTCCAAAAACATCTCAAAAACAAAACTCTCTTTTACAAATATTTTCCAGAAGCTTTACTTTGCTTTGCTTGCTTTAAAAGTTTCTAAAAACTTTTCTTTGCTTGCTTGCTTTTGTCCTTGCTTGCTTGCTTTTGTACTTGCTTGCTTAAAAGCTTACACCCTTTAATACTCGCTTTCCTTCGCTTCTTTAAAAGCTTATAAAACTCTGCATCAGAATATCCCAAAAGATCAACATACCCCGGCATTTTATATCATGTTTTGCATCATAAAGTAAAGTATATTTTTTTAAAAATAAAATAAGGCTAAAAATAAAATAAGTAAAACCGGAATTTGTACAAGACATAAGGATACAAGTGTAATTTATCAAAAGAGGGGTATAAAATGTGGAAGCATGAAGATTAGACATCAAGTGGAAATAATCAAGTTGTAGTGAAATAAGGAGTTAAGGAGGACTAAATGGAAAATAAGAGAACTTAAAGTATGGGGCTGAGATGGAGACAAAATAATTCATTTTTGTCTCCAAACAACAAGGCCTATACTGCTTAGTGGAGGAAGAGGAAAGAAGAATAGAGGAAGGAGGAGGAGCAAGCAAAGGTATGGATACATGTTTTGTTTTGTATGGAAATTATGGATTCTAGCATGATTTTGATACAAGAATTTCAGTGTATGGATTGCTAGGGTTTCATGTGGACACTAATTTGTCCCTTTCTGTGGTTTTGCTAGGCAAACATTCTAACTCTAGATTTAAGGAAATTTTGGTTGAAAAGCCCTAGTTGATAAGGAGTAGATATGTAATCCTTCAAAATTCCAAGGATTTGTAGAATTGGGTGAATTTTGGTATGAATCCTAGGATTCTTTTACAAATTAAAAGTGTTTGGTGGAGTTCTCGAGAGGACTTCCATGTTGTAGTTTTGATGAAGGATGTATTAGAGGATCTATGGATGAAAATGCATGAAAGGGGAGAAAATACCCATTCCGGCATTTTCGGGATTAGTACCGGTACAACTTGAGCTTGTAATCGGTACACCTCGGTTCTCGTCATTTTGGCTGTTGTACCAAGACAACTTGAGCTTGTACCGGTACAACTTGTTCCTGGTTTTCCCGTTCGACCAGTCTCGATTTTGGCCATAACTTCCCCATCTCTTATCCGACGGAGTGATTCAAGTGGCTACGTAAATAGACTTCAAGGAGAACCAAACTTAAAGAAAAGGTATCGTCACCCTGACTCTAAGTGGTCGAAAATCCAGACTCAAATTGAGGCTATGTGCAAGCCACCCTGCATCAGCCTTGAACATGGAGTAGTCCGGAAGAAGCCGACGAACTGAGTCTCTGTTCGAATTTGGTGATTCCAGTTGGAATAGAACCCTTAGCACCTTAGCTTTAAATGAGTACAAGGACCTAGTGTCAAAATATGAAGTTAAGACCCTGGAAAAATAAGTAATACAAACTGTTCGTAGAAAAATCGGTAAAATGACTAGTTGGCATGAAAATGCCATAACTTTATTTTAGATGATCCGATTGGATTGATTCCAATTCTTAAGTAAACTAGATCCATAAAGGAATGATAATATATGAATGAGGTGTGATCTCATAGACATCATACTTTATAAGTATATGACGTGCTATATGTAATAGCCATGAAACAAGGAAAATAAAGAAAATGCAATATGTAATGGATGTCCTAGAAAATGTGAATTTGATAGGTATAAGTCAAATGATATGAATATGATATGAATATAGATAGTGTCATAAGATATGATAGTCTAAAGTACACAAATGATATGCACATATGAATATAAGAGTAAATGATTATATGCAATATATGATAGTTATAATCAATGAATAAGATGGAACATGCTAGGAACACATGATAGAAATGCGTAAATGCTAAGAACGATAGAGATAAGTAAAAGATGACAAAGCATAAGAATAAGTATATGTACATGAATGATAGGCATAGTAAAGACATGATAGAGTAGGTAATATGGAAAAGTATATGAATATAAGCGTATACGATATGAATATATGAATAAGTAAGAGCATACATGATAGAAATATAGAAAGTATATGAATAGATGAAGACATGATAGGAATACGTAAATGATATAAAGAGATATGAATATAGAAAGCTATATATGAATATATGAATACAAGAGTGCATAGATGTATCTGTGATATAGATAGACAAAACTAAATGATAGAAAAAGATATGACTATATGCAATATAGAGATATATGAGAACCGTAATATGAAACTACAGATATGAGAACTAATACGGAGTAAAGTAACGATAGTATATATGCATAAGCAATTATGAAAACAATAGTTATTCATGCTTATGAGACACATGTGGGTTTAAAATGTAATAAAGCTGGATTGTCCGCTTAGGAACTCGTAGAGGGATAGATAGGCATGCCTATAGGGAAGATACAAGATGCCGCGAAGATATTCATAGATGTATATTGAGGCCCTGCTTGTCAATGATATAGATCCCGTTGGGATCAGGTGGCCCCGCAAGGGTCACCACACATTGCATGCCGCAGATCATCGCCTCGTACAAAGGATAGTACTCTTCGGGTACCGATGAAGATATGGGTATAGGTCAATGGGTTTCGCGATTAAGATGATACCTTCGTATTAATGCATGTGAGATCACGCTCTGCATGATAGTACCTTCGTACACATAGTTTCAGATCCGCTTCTAAGGTATTTGGCATATGAAACCAAAAAAGGAAATGATATGTATAGAACATATGACATGATATGAGAAGCATAGTAACGTTTATGCGATGAAAGTATAGACAAGAATAAAACAAGAAGTAATGTACTAGATGACAAGCAGTATAAAAGAGAAAAGCATATGGATAAGATGTTGTATAAAGAGAAAAGCATATGAAAAGCACAGTATATGAATATTATATGAAAGTATAGTATATGACAGTATAAGATGAAAATCATAGTTTATGAAAATCATATGAAAAGTATAATATAGGAAAAGCATAGTATACAAAAAGCATATGAAAAGCATAGTATATGAATATCATATGAAAATATATGACAACATATGCAAGTATATAAAAGAGAAAGCCATATGAAAAGTATAACAGGAAAACAGTATAGGAAATGAACAGTACATGAATATAGGTATATGAAAACAGTACATGAATATAGTATATAGAAAGTACAAAGTATAGAACACGAAAAGGATATGAACAAGTAAAGTACAAAAAGTAGATAAAAGAGAAAGGTATATGAAAAGTATAGTATATGGAAAACATAGGAAAATATAGTTGACACACCCCCACCCCTTCCGGCTGGCAGCGTGCGGCCACTCCACGGTAAACTCAGCCGCTAATTCTAACGACTAGAAATCCCCGTGGCCGGGAGCCGTGACAAGCTGGCTTAAACCTCCTATAAAATTTTCTTTTAATTTATAACTTAGATTTTGCAAAATCTAGTGTTGAAAACTTCGCAAAAGATGATCTACTGCATACATAGTCTAATTCCAAATCCTGTATACATTCAATTTACACTATATCCAAAATATCCAAACATGGCAACCAGCATACCAACACATTCTCACAACTAACTATGTACATACATATGTCCCATTATACCATTTCAAAGTATGTTCTGGTTACAAAATATAATTCTTAATTACAACACTTAAACTGCGTCGGGATCAATCCTAGTGCTCCAGCGCCTTGCGCACTGCACCGGAAAATAGTTTTTAAAATGGAAACTAATGAGCTAAACGAGCTCAGTGAGTGCATGCTTTTATAAAAGATTTTTCTTTTCCGGAAAACCTCTCAAAATGTAAAACTATCTTTTACAATTATTTTCCAGAAGCTTTTCTTTTCTTTGCTTGCTTTAAAAGTTTTCAAAACTTTTCTTTGCTTGCTTGCTTTTGTACTTGCTTTTCTTTAAAAGCTCAGAAACTCTTATTTCGCTGCTTAGAAGTTTATAAACTTCTCATAATTTTTCTTCGCTGGGTTTTTATCGTATAGTTTGAAAAGTTCTTAAAACCTTCACAAACATTTGCTTTAAAAAGTTTCAAACTTTTTCTATAAAATGGGAGCTTGAGCTCAACCACATGCTTTGAAAATAAAACCTAATGGATAGCTCAACCGATCGCTTGAAATCTAAACGGGAGCTCGCCAACCGCTTGCTTTAAAACTCTCCGAAGCCTTGGCGATC
Organism: Tetrastigma voinierianum; assembly: GCA_016808115.1. Lineage (NCBI taxonomy): Eukaryota > Viridiplantae > Streptophyta > Magnoliopsida > Vitales > Vitaceae > Tetrastigma > Tetrastigma voinierianum. The sequence goes on from JAEQBH010000023.1 coordinate 163,010, forward strand.
GGGAACCACTCGGTTGATTTTTTCAAATCTCGCATATCATGCTTATAAAACATCAACCAATGGAGGCCTATTTTGCTTATCATGCCCTAGTGAACACGGAACTTATGCTCCACCGTGCCGGTGAAGGATCTCATTCATGCCAATTCTTTCATTTTTCCTGAATATGGTGGAATTGACCTCGTGTCGCCATCACCATACTTAGTTAGAGAGCTCATAACCTTATATACCCCTCAGACGCGCTACTTCGCCTCTTTAAATGCATGATGTATGTCCTAAGTTTGTCGACCGTGCAAAACTACAATGCATGTATGAAATCCTAACACCACCGCACGTATCTGATATCTTCGACCGGTTTGCTTGCTTAAAACTTAGGGGAAGGCCTTTGTTTTCTAAGCAACCTTTCATTGCTGTTGTTTGTTTGCTCTTTGTAAAAATGGTTTTACACTTTGAAACCATTTACTTGCTTGCTTGCTTGAAAAATGGTTTAACTTTTCAAAACCATTTGCTTACTTGCTTATTTGCTTACTTGCTTGAAAAATGGTTTACAATTCAAAAACCATTGACTTACTTGCTTGCTTGCTTGGAAAATGGTTTAACTTTTCAAAAACCATTTACTTACTTGCTTGCTTGCTTAATTATGGTTTTACAATTTAAAACCAATGCTTGCTTTTTATCTCATTGCTTGCTTCTTGAAAATGGTTTGCATTCAAAACCATAAAATACCAGTGTAAAGCAATTTGTAATAATAATAATAATAATACACTAGTATTTGGAAAATGAGTTTAGGAACACTCACCTCTTTTGCTTGCTTAACCTGGAGCACCGCTCCACACTTATCCCGCCTTTACTTTAACCTACAACTCAAACGAATACGACGACAAATTAATCGCAGAACTTAACGACTTCCTAGACTTAGTCACACTTCTTCATACTCTTTTAAATTTAAGGTGCTAAGGGTTCCCATTCCAACTGGAATTACCCAATCTGAGCACCTAAACTCAAGTTACGCTCAAAACAACCCGGAGTCACTTATGTCCAAAGCTGATGCAGGAATTTTTCGCGACACGGGCCCCACTTTGAGTGAATGTCAGCCACATAGGGATCATAATTTATGATTCCTACTTCTTAAGTTTTGTTCTCCTTGAAGTCTATTTACGTAGCCACTTGAATCACTCAAATCGGATAAGAAAATGAGGAAGCAGGCCGAAATACGAAAACTGGTCGAAACAGGAAAAACTAGAACAAGTTCGCCCGGTAGGACTTAACTCCTACCGGTAGGACTCGGGGCCAAAAATGACCTCGTGAATCAAAGTTCTACCTCGGTAGGGACTTCCTATTGTACCGGTGTGACTTACCCGAATGCCCGTGATTTTGTTATTTCTCCCACTTTTGATGCCAATTCAATTCTATATAACTTCATAATCATGTAATACCTCAAAACCAACTGAATTTATCTAAAAACAACTCCACAACATGTGAATTGGTGTTTTGGAAACTCAAAACCCAAAACCTTAGGTGAAAAATCCAAGAACACTACCTAAGGTCCACCAATTCTTTTTAAACATCATGATTTTGATGACTCCATGTTTCTTTTACATCAATTGGGGTTTTACCCACATAACCCCAACCATTCAAAGGCTTAATGTGCTCTTTGCACAAAACCTAGACTGCTGAGGAACACCCCATACCCAAGCCCTAGAAATCTAATACACTTGATTCTAAGACAAAGGTGACACTTGATTTTTGATCCTCTCCTTCCTTCTTCTTCCTTCTCTTGCTCTTGGCTCTCTCTTCTCCTCTCACCAAATCGTGAAGTCTTAGCCAAAGTGTGAGACAAAATGAATCATTTTGTTTGTCTCCCACATTTAGCCTCATATTTTTTGCCTTAATCGTAATTAACCCTCTTCTTTAATTATTGCAATTGTAACTTTTATGCTATTTCTACTATGGCCTGATCTCTACACTTAAATTTTTGATTTTTCATTCTTTTGCTAATGACCATTTCACCCTCTTGGTTTAATAATACAAATTCCGGTTTACTAATTTATCATTTCATATTTTAGTCTCCAAAATATTTCAAATAGACACTCTGGGTACTTTATACACTTTCTACAAGATTGCGTATCAGACTCTCTTGGATCAGGTGTTACAATAGTACATGAAAAGTATCATATGAAAGCAAACAAAAGTATCGTATATGAAAAGTATAAGAATGTAGATAAACGTACAGGATAGTATAAGATAGGTTATATGAAAGTATATGATACATGCACAGAATACGAACATGAAAGGAAATGAACATAATAAGTATAGGATATGCAAAGTATAGAAATAGGAATATAGTAAAAGTATAGATAAGAGTTAGGCCAAAGTCATAGAATATAAATGTAAAAGATTGATATAATAGAAATGTAGAGATGATAAGTAATAAAGTTATATAAATATGTATAGATAGATAATATGCAAGGTGGCAAGCTTGTGGATACGCTGGCTGGTGGTCATTCATGCTTATGTTCCCACTAAGCGCAAAGCTTAGCACGTGTTCAACTGCGGTAGGTACGTAAGCCGAAGACAAGGATAGAAGATGTGACATTCCACATCAAAGAAAGCAGGCCGACTCTCGTAGATAGGTGCTCACCAGCTACGCTCCGCAATCTCGATGTTTTGTAATAGAAATTGTACATGTATAAGTAGATGGGACTCAGATATGTGTATAGATTGTGACTCGACACCACTCCAGTAGTTCCGTTGTATATGTACAAATGGATTTTTGTTATTACCGAAATTGTTTGTGCACCAATAGGCATGTACAGCTCAGAAAGAACAGCCAATGAGAGTCCCAAGACAGATAGCATGATAGTATAGATAGTGTATCGCGCCCGACTTCGTCTCTGATCCGCCAATGTGGCCTGCCGGATCGGGGCGTGACACTTATGGCTTGCTTGCTTAGAAGTTTATAAAACTTCTCAAAATTTTCTCTTGCTTGCTTGCTTTATCTTGCTTGAAAAGTTTCTTAAAACCTTTCACAAACCTTTTGCTTAAAAAATTTCTCAAAACTTTTTCATAAAAACGGGAGCCTGGGGCTCAACCGCATGCTTTGAAAATAAAATCCCATGGGAGCTTGGCTCAACAAATCATTTTGAAATCTAAACGAGAGTTTGGCTCAACCGTTTGCTTTAAAACTCTACGGAAGCCTAGGCGACCGTGAACCAATGGTTGATTTTTCAAAACTTTATATCATGCGTATAAAGCATCAACCACTGGAGGCCTATTTTTGCTTGTTGTACCCTGTTTAACACCTGAGCTCGTGCATCGACCGTGTCTGGAAGGACCTTTGTCCCGCATCACCTTTTTCCAGAAATATGGTGGAATCGACCGTGGCGCCATCACCATAATTTAGTTAGAGCTCATAACCTTATATACTCCTCAGACGCGCTCACGGCCCCTTTTAAATGTACGATGTATGACCTAAGTTTGCCGACCAGCAAAACTACAATGCATGTATGAGATCCTAACACCACCGCACGCATCGAATACCTCCTCACCTGGGCTTGTTTGCTTAGAACTAGGGAAGGCCTGTTTTCGAAATTTTCTTTTTGCTTGCTTGCTCTTTGAAAAATGGTTTTACAATTTAAAACCATTTGCTTACTTGCTTGCTTGAAATATGGTTTAATAATTCAAAACCATTTGCTTATTTGCTTGCTTGCTTGAAAAATGGTTTTACAATTTAAAACCAATGCTTGCTTTCTAATTCATTGCTTTCTTGAAAATGGTTTGCAATCAAAACCATGAAATACCAGTGTAAAACAGTTTATAATAATAATAATAATACACTAGTATTTGGAAAATGAGTTTAGAACACTCACCTCTTTGCTCGCTTAATCCTGGAGCACGCTCCACGCTTCCGCCTTTGCTTTTTTAACCTACACACTCGTCCGAATACCCAGAAATATTAATCAAGCCACGTGAATCAGACAACTTAACATACTTCTTAGACTTAATCACACTCAACGAATATCGCCGAGGCGAAGCTTCTACGTTTTCGTTGAGTCCCAATCTTATTTGAACCTATCTTAATCATTTAATAAGGTTCCTAAACTATCGGTGTATGAATTTGGGCTTAAATACACGAAAACATAGCATTCTGAGCATTTTGGGCACACATGTACCAAGACCTAACATGTACCGTACATGTTGTATTCCGTTGGCATGTACCAGTACATGTCGACATGTAATGTACATGTTGGCTTAAAGGGGTGTACCCGGCACACCGCATATGTACCTACACCTTGAAAACCGCCCGCATTTGCTTCTTGCCACTTTGCTACCAATTCACTTCATACAACTTCCATAATTCATAACACCTCAAGAATTTACATGGAATTCATCTTACAACAACTCCACAACACTTGAATTAGTGTTATGGAACCTCAAACCTCAAAACCTTAGGTGAAAAATCCAAGAACTCTACCTAAGGTCCACCAATTCTTTATAAAACCATATAATTTGATGATTCCATGGTTATTTTCTCCCAATTGGGGTTTTGTTTGGACTAAAGAACATATACAAATTTATGACACTATTACCAAAGGACTATTTGTTCAATCTTAAACGGCGCCATAAAAACTTTGTTCTGTTCTAAAGAACATATACAAATTTATGACATCTATTACTAAAGGACTATTAGTCTTGACCCCCTCTCCAACGCGCCATAAAACTTGTTAAGTGACCAAAAGACATATACAAATTTATGACACTTATTACCAAAGGACTATTGTCTAACACTTCTCAAGAACGGGCGCCATAAAACTTGTTTGGACCAAAGAACATATACAAATTTATGACACTATTACCAAAGGACTATTGTCTAATCTCCGGCAACGGCGCCATAAAACTTGTTTGCTCCTTTTTTGGTGACATGGATCAAAACACTTATGCAAATTTATAGCGTTATCACCAAAGGATTATTATCTAATCCCCAGCAATAATGCCAACAACTTGTACATTGTAAGCCTTTAGCTATCAGATTCATTCGCATTTTCATTAAGAGTAAATCATTTTCTTTTTTAATGGTTTTGATCTATTATGCCGCGCGCACATGCCGAACAAGTAGTAAAATTGGATTTAAGTCCGTGATATCGATCCCACAGATCTCAAGAATTCCAAACCAACCAATCCACCCCGACCACTCAATCTCTATACTATTTAGACGCCGATAGACACTGAATCACTGAAAGCCTTAAAATAATGAAAACTAAAAAGAATTGAATTAATAACAAATGAATTGAATAATTTAAATAATAAAAATTACAAATTCGTGATCGAACAGCTTATCTTTTAAAGGAGCATTGAAAATACAATATTAGAACATCACCCCGCAGATTGTAATCAGATGCTGTTAATGAACCACGATTTAAACTAGTCCAAGGAATATGATAGTGCAATGATCTCTCCAAATTCCCACCTTTCATTATCTAATCTCTTCAATGCTTTCTCGAAGACGAGTGTTAGATAACTACTTTTAATCCGGTTGCCTTGTTCGGGTATTTTTCTTCTCAATACTCATACCCACAACATGACTATAAACCTTATTCTTAGATTTAAATTTCATTGCATAGGTTTACACTATACTCGGGGTTTCTTCTTCAAATTAGAATAGCTCATTCTTTCCTTGATTAGATCTCTGCTAATACAGGATTGAATTCACTATTCAAATCGAGGCGAACTCTCTACAAGCTTAAATTGATAAATAGCCTAACCCATTATCGTCTCCAAGTGAGAAGAGAATTTATCAGTTTAATTTCACAGAGCACACTAGATCAACAATATCAGGTTAGCATACCTTCAGAAATTGTTCATCATTCTCAGGAATGCCCTCTCTCGTGTCACTCGTAGGGCCTCCCGAAATCGAGCTTGAGACAATCCTGCTATCGGTACGTAGACATCGATATTGGGATCAATAATAAAATACACAAGACCAAAGAAGTAGATTTACAAACCGGAAACAAGATTAATGAATAAAATTTTGTAAGAAAGATACTTCGACAATAGCGCCAATTCAATGGAAGTCGGGTTTCTAAATCAACGGATTACACCCATGTCAGCCATCATCAAGAAAGCAAATGTAAAAGGAAATCGAAGTTCGAATTCCAAAATTTGTCCGAATTTACCAACTGCATAAAGAATTTGAAGAAATTGAAATCGTGATTCGCCAACTTTAAAACTAACATCCGATCCGTAAATTCAAAAGAAAGAACAATCTACTCGAAAATATTAAAACTAAAAATAACTAAAACAAAAGAAAAGATAAGAAAAAGAAAAGATAAGAAAAAGAAAAGAAAAGAAAACTAAAAGGGAAGAGCCTTCAAATACCTGCATTTCTCTTTGAGTCGCAAGAGTCGCGTTCCTTCAAGAGCGCTTGCGTATTTATAGGGTTCAAGTTGGGCTCCTAATTTGATGCACCTCTCTTTGGACTTCAAGAACCGGCCTGAAGCAGTGTTGATGTCGCGACATCGATTCTTCACGCGGTACCTCTTTTGTCTCGCCATACCGAGGCTTTGTTTGGCCTGACTTGTCAATATCTCTGAGTCGCTACGACAGCCTAAATGATGTCGCGACCTTGTTACTTGTGTCCGATGTCGCGATAAACATCGACGCCGTGACCTTTAAGTATTCATACAATTGATGTTGCGATTCACTTCAATGATGTCGCCGACTTGCTTTCTAGCTTCCGTGTCGCGACCGCCTCTTGCTGTCGCTGACCTTAACTTCTTGCATTTGATGTCACGACCATCGTATGATGTCGCTAATCTTCCGGGTCTCTGCGGTACGATGTCGCACCTCTCACCGTTGTCGCGACCTCTTCACCTTTTGTAACTAATGTTGGGCGATAACCGCTGATGTCGCCATCTTTCTTTCCTTTGCTTATGTTGTTATGACCAAGCGAATGATGTCACACCTCAAGTCTTCTGCACTGATGTCGCGGATACCTAGGTGTTGTCGCGATCTTCTTTATTGCAGAACCGGGGTCGCGACCATTGAATGATGTCGCCACCTCTTCTCAGCCGGATGTCGCGATCGCCTGATTCAGAAAGGATGTCGCCACTTTCCGCATGTCGCATAAATGTCTCACCAATTGTTTATCTTATGTCGCGACTTCCGAATCGGGATGTCACACCTCATTGTCCATCAGATCGGGTTTAATTTCATCGCCACCTCAGCGGATGTCGCATCGGAGAATTTCTTCTTCTTCATCAACTATCATTGCCTAATCCTGAGTTTTGGTCACACCCGTTCTTTGCCTTCCATTACTTCCGCTACGACTAGGTTTTCGCGGGTCGCGACCTTGATGAATTTTCATTGCTATCAAGGCTTCATGACATCGACTTTTCGATCCTTGCACGCCTTCCCGTCGTAAACTCCTTCACCCGCTTATATCATTAATACTCATCCACCTTCCGCTCCTTTTACTACAAAATTCCTCTTCTTTGAATTCCCTTACGTGATAACAATTGGTTAGTTATGCCATATTTCGAACATAAATCGTACTTCTTTTATATAAAAATCAATCGTAAAATGGATCGAAATGGATGACTTAAGCTCATCATTATAAACCAATTCTTATAAACTACATAATTTGATGATTCCATGTTGCTTCCCAATTGGGGTTTTACTCTCATAACCCCAACAATTCAAAGGTTTATGTGATCTTTGCATAAAACCTAGACCAAAGGAGCATCTAATCTTCATACCAAAGCCCTAGGAATCCAAAATACACTTGATCTTAAGACAAACATACCTTGATCTTCTTCTTCTCCTCCTCCTTCTTCTTCCTTCTCTTCCTCTTCCTTGCTCTTCTTCTTCTTAGAACCATGAAGCCCTAGCCAAAATATGAGACAAAATGAGTTTGGCTTTTGTCTCCCCTCTATTTATATGCTAAACTTTGCCTTAATTGTAATTTTAGTCCTCATCTCTTTAATATTGCAATTGTAACTTATGTTATTTCTATTGAGGCCCATCTCTAATTTGATTTTTGCTTTTCATATCCTTTTTGCTCAATGACAATTGTAACCTTATTCTCATACACCATCCCGGGTTCCATAATTTATCATTTCCTACATTAGTCTCCAAAATACTACAATGTGACACTTGGTACTCTTATACACCCCTACAGTATCATGTACTGTACACTCTCTCGGGACGGGGTGTTACACTCTTGCTTGCTTGCTTTACTTTGCTTTAAAAGTTTATAAAACTTTTCATAGACCTTTGTTTGCTTTGTGGCTTTAAAGTTTATAAAACTTTATAAACACTAGAGCCTGGCTCAATCGCTTGTTTACCACAATGGTTGATTTTTTAAAACTGCAGGAAAATGTTTATAAATCAAGATCAACCACTGGAGGCCTTTCTTGCTTGTTGTCCCCTAGTAAAACACGGGAGCCTGGGCTTCAACCGCGCTGGAAGGACCTGGGTCCGCATCACCTAGGTGGAAGGGCCTACTTCCCCTTTTCCAATATGGTGGAATGACCTTGGTCTACATCACCATAATTTAGCTAGCACGCTAACCCTATATACCCGCACGCGCCACGGCCCCCTTTAAATGCCATGATGTGATGAACTAAGCTTTGCCACTGTGCAAATCTAAAATGCATGAAATGATGTCCTAACACCAATACAAGACGCATTCGAATAATTTCGAATTCGTATGCTTGCTTAAACTAGGGATTTTCGTTAGCCTGCTTCATAAAATATACTTTGTTTGCTTGTTTGCTCGCCTTTGAAATATGGTTTTACAACTCAAACCATTGCTTGCTTTCTTTAAAAGTATATTGAATACATCAAAACCATTACTTGTTTGCTTTTCACATATGGCTTAAATCAAAACTATTGTTTGCTTAAAAAATTTCATTGCTTCTGCTTGCTTTAAAATATGGTTTACAATGAAAAACCATTAAATAATTAAAGGTAAAACAGTTTATAATAATACACTAGTATTTGAAAAATAGGTTTAGAACACTCAACTTTTTGTTTACCAAAACTTGATCACGACTCCACAACTTTCCCGCCTTTTGCTTTTAGCCTACACACTCAAACGAATACGGCGAAAACATTAATCGCCCTCGTATAGCGTAAAACTTAACATACTTCACACGGAAGTCACTTTAGAGTCACACAACATTCATATAAATCCAAATGAAAAAATTACCCTTGAGCACTAAAAAAAGCCCATAACAAAAAAAAACCACTCATTTTGGCAAACATTTTTCCAACAATACTCTCTGGACTTTATTACCCAAAAATTATTCAAACGGTCTTCAAAAATTATGAAACTCTCCAGATTAGTCCTTATATATCCACGATAATCTCTTAAATTTTAAAATTAAAATTCCTTCTCTAAGGCCCTCAACCACATAACACAATTTACAACATTTTTTTGATGCCAAATTGGTTAGCTCACTGAATCACCTACTGTTATCCTTGATTTATGGGATCTTAACTCCATAAATTGGAAATGTTTTCTTCACTCATTTGAAGCTATGGTTCTAAGGTTTCTTCTCCAATTGGAATCACCCAATTCTGATCATCAAACTCAAGTTATTATTTACATCTAGATTACTCCAATTGCATAACAAAATCTGCACATAGCTCCACTTTGAAAAACCCTGGCACTTTGGGGTTACAATTTGCATGCACTTCATCTAACTATCTCTTAGAAGTTTATTTTACCCAAAATTTTGAATCACTCAATTTAAGAGAAACTCCACTATGGCCAAAACACTGCACAACACCAAAATGAGATAACTAATGAGCTACATGAGCTCACCTTTCAGTCTGTATTTGGGAGCCTTAGAGCTACAATTTGCTCTTGGTCCTTTATACATTTAATTCTATCTCTTATGGTTCTTACGAATTGTAATCAATTCATTTGGATGATTATAACTTAATCTATAGCCAAAAATAGTTAAACATAGGTTTTTATAAAATTTTGACAAGATTTTTAAAAAACCCAACATTCTCCTTTACAACCATTCCTCAAAACCAACATAGGAATTTTGGCTCAAAACACACACAACACTCTCAGACGGTGGTGGTTCGAACTTTATAACCAAACCCTAGGTAAAAATCCCAAGAATTCATACCAAGGTCCACTAATCCATACAAACCATAGAAATAGGAAGAATTCCTTTGTTTATCTCATACCAATTAAGGTTTTACCCACATGAATTAACAAATCTAGTGGTTAGGTGATCTCTCAACACAAACCTAGAAAAAAGGAGGAACTAATGATCCATATAAAATCCATACCAAAACCCTAGACATCCAAAATACACATGATTGCATACAAAAATTCAAAGATTCATACCTTTGCCTTTCCTTCTTCTTCCTCTTCCTCCTTCTTCTTCTCTTCTTCTCCCTCTCTTTATGGTTGGCTCTAGCCAAAATGAGACCAAAATGAACTAATTTTTTGTCTCATCTCTCTTTTATATCATCATCTTTGCCTTAATTGCAAGTTGGTCCTCAATCACTTTAATATTTGCAATTCAACTTATGTTATTTATATAATGGCCTCTCATCTTCTCAAATTATGATTTTCATATCTTTTTTGGAAAATTACAACTTTACCCTTCTTCTAGTACAACATTCCGGGTTCAATAAATTTATCATTTCACAATTTCATCATCAACAACCACTCCCAAAATACTACAATACATTTAGTATATATGCGGGCCTTACTAAGAGACGTGATCAGACACCCTCTCGAGACTCGGTGTTACAATTCAGCCTATGAAATTGAAACAAGGGTACTGTTTCAGCGGAGATAGGGTGAACCAAAATTCAAAAAATAACATTTTATTTTTGGAAACCTGATTTTTTATTTCATCGTATTTTTTCTATTAACTGACCCAAACACGAATTTTTTTTTACTTTTGTTAAATTAGTAGGTAAAAATACATAGAAATATACACATATGTATTTATATATAAAGTATGAAATTGAAATGAGGATATTATTTTTTTAAACTAATAATATTATAAAGTTCTTATATGTCATAACTAGAAGGGATTCAAAACGTGATTGTGGATTAAATTTGGACGGGAGAATGGGATTACGTAGATTCTAAAGGATTTAGTCGGTTGGGCTTTAAGCATAATATGATGAGAGGGGTGTGTATCCAAAATTCGCAAAGGATGAGATAAAGAAAGGTTGCGGGTTGAAGATAGTTTTTCCTTCTCCCCAGCGCTGTTTTTACCAAACCCTTGTAAAATTCTAGGATTCTATTTACTTATATATATAAAGCACAAATAAACAATTGAACTTTGGTTCAATGGGCTTACCAAAACAAAGGAGAAGATTGAACCATGAGCCCATAGCCAGTTAATTTTAAACCATTCCATAAATGACTCATAATTAACATACAAAATTATATAATTAAAATTGTAATATGATTATGCATGATCCATAATTAATAAATTAATCTAACACAAAATCCTCTCACCAATATTATGTCCGATGGGGTAGAACCATAATTTCCAACCCATGATTAATTTACAATGTGTTTAAATTAAACCAAGTATTATTATTAAAGAATCAAAAGCAATGGGAGAAATAAAAAAAAATGGGGAGAAAATCTTTGAAACTCGACCACAAAATCTTATGTACAGTAATAAACTGTAGACTTTAGGAGAAAAAGTCTCCCTAAAAGTAATTGGTCCCCACGTGGCATCATCAGAAGGACAACTATAGATGCCTTCAAGCCCACTAAAGATTGTGACATGTTGGTTTGATGGGGTTTGATGATTGATCCGATGAGAAAAGAGAAAAAAAATAGAGAAATTTTTGTAAGAAATGACAGCTTATGTGTTTTTAAAACCAATAAAGTCTAAAAGTTTTCTACTGCTACTTTGCCAGCCTAATTTTGTGGACTATACGGGAAGAAATCTTCATAAAGATTTAAGCCAGCCAACCGTCGCGAAAAACATCTTTATCTCCATTCATTCTTGATTGATTAACTTCATGGTCATGGACGCCGGTACCGGGGGTGTCTCTGCTGACAACCCGGTCAACCTCGCGGAAAACTCATGGATGTTGGGCAACCCGACACCACTCACGAAAATTAAGGAGAGTCTCCTTTGTACGGGGAGCTCTACCCAAGGTACACAACCTATCCCAAACAGTTTATAACGACCACACTAGGTCCACATGCGAGTAAAATGGCCACTTGGGCCCATGCATCAATACTCATAAAATATATCACAACCAACTATGTTACATGATTCAAGAGTTAATAAATCACTCTTAATTCAAACATATATTAAGATTTACAATTTTAATACATGTTATACAAAATGAAAATGTCAAAGCCACAATCCGGCTTTCTTCTAAAACGCAGCTTCCCTAAAGGAACAATATCCTCCTCCAGACACTCCCGTACCAAATAGTTGATCCATCGTACAGGTATGAAGCCGATAATTTCCACGTATTACCCCCACCTAAGTGCAATATGTGTAACGCCCTGTTCCGAGAGAGTGTACAATACATGAAACTTTAGGGGGGGTATAAGAGCACCAAGTGAAATTGTAATATTTTTGGGAGTTATTATTAAGAATGAAATTGGGAAATGATAAATTTAGTGAGCCCGGAATGTTGTAATAGAACAAGGGTAAAATTGTAATTGCCATAAAGGATATGAAAATCATAAAATGAGTAGAGATGGGCCATCATATAAATAACAAAAGTGTGGTGCAATTGTTGAAAGATTAAGGGCTTAATTGCAATATGGAGAATTATTGAGTATTAGAAGGAGATGAGACAAACAAACCATTTGTCTCATTTTTTCGGCTAGGCAAAACGCTGGAGATGAGATCAGAGCAAGGAAGAGGAGGAAGAGGAAGAAGAGGAAGAAGGAGAAGTGGGAGAAAACCAAACCAAGGTATGTCTTCATCTTGAAATCAAGGGTATTTTGGGATTTCTAGGTCTTGGTTTGGAGAATTGATCCTCCTTTGTCTAGGGTTTTGTAGGAAGATCACCCAAACCTCGATTTTGTTGTAAAGAAGTGGGTAAAAACCCCAATTGGTGCAAATAAACATGGAATCATTATATTTATATGGTTTTAAGAAGAATTGGTGGACCTTTGGTTGAATCTATTGAAGATTTTCACCTAGTGGTTTTGAGGTATTCCAAACCACCAACACAAGTGTTATGGAGTGGTTTCGATGATTTCATGATGATTTATAGATAATAATGGGGAAGTCAGAGGAGGAGATTTGGCACCAAAACATGGGAAAGAAAACAAACTGGCAAATTCTCCAGGTTAAAAATTCGATACACCCCAAAGAGGTGCTAAACTGCATCGCACGTGCACTGTGGTCAGATGGTACACCCCCAACGTGGTTAACCCAGACTGCACAGTCCAAGCCGTACCGGCACAAGTGTGCCCAAATGTCCAGATTGTGTAGTTTTTACGTATTTGGTTTCAAATTCATACACCAGTATAGAACCTTATTAAGGATTGTGAGAGGTTCAACAAGATTGGAACTCGACGAAAACGAAAATTCCGTCAAGGCGAAGTGAACTGAGTGTCAATAAATGCCGTTGTGGAGTGCGTTAAGCTTCATTGCTTATAATGAGGCGATTACTATGTTCATTCATCGCTGGCGTAGGCTAAAGCAAAGGCGGAAAATCTGTGGAATTGTGCTCGCTTAGTAAGGTAAAAGGTGAGTGTTCTAAACTCTATTTTTCTCAAATACTAGTGTATTATTATTATAAATGTTTTACATCAGTATTTAATGGTTTTGATTTAAAACCATATTTGAGTGCCACGTTTTGAGTCAGAAAACCATAATTCAAAGAGCAAGCAAAATGGTTTTGATTTAAACCACATTGAAAGGAAGAAATGGTTTTGTTGTAAACCATAATCTAAAGAGCAAGCAAATGGTTTTGATTTGAACTATTTGAAAAGCAAGCAAATGGTTTTGAATTATCAAACCATATTAAAGCAAACAATGGTTTTGACTATGTTCCATACTAAGCAACAAGCAAGCAAATGGTTTTGAGTTGTAAAACCATATTTCAAGAGCAAGCAAACAAGCAAGAAAAAAGAATATTTGCGAAAACAAGCCTTACGCGCTAGCTAGATTTTGGTGTCACATACTGGAGTATGGAGCGCTAACAACTAAATTATGTGATACACCAGGTCAATTCCACCTGAGCATGACTGAAAAGGTGGAGGAAGTGTGCCCGTGCCCTTCCACTCAGGTGAGCGATCCAGTCCAGTCACTCCACGGTCGAAGTGCCTGTGCCCTGCTCATTAGCAGAGATAAAGAAACAATAAAGCGCCTTCGCATTAAGATTTGTATATGTTACTTATACAGAGTTTGAAAAAAATCAACCATTGGTGCACGGTTGAGCCTAAGCTCCTGTGTTTGTTTTAAGTAAACTGAGCCTGTGCCCCGCTTATTTCAAAACGAGCGGTCGGTTTCCAAGCTCCCAGATTTTGAAGCAAATGGTCGAGCTTCTCCCAGTTCCTTGCTATTTGTTAAACACTGATCAGTTCGTGTTATTTTAAAAGCGCTGTTGAGCCCAGACTGTTTATAAAGTTTTAAACTTTTTTAAAGCAAGAGTTTTATGAAAAGTTTTAGAAACTTTTAAAGCAAGCAAGAGGTTATAAAAAGTTTTATAAACTTTTAAAGCAAAGCAAGGTAAAGCAAGCAAGCAAGATAATTGAGAAAAGTTTTAGAAACTTTAAAGCAAGCAAGCAAAGCATCTGGCAAATATATTGTAAAAGAGAGTTTTACAGTTTTGAGATATTTTCTGAAAAAAAAGACAAATCATTTTATAAAGCATACACTCACTGAGCTCGCGAGCCTATTATTTCGGTATTTTAAAAACTATTTTCCAGTATTAACTTACTGAGGTGGGAGCAGATTAGATTCTCGACATTTGTGCAAGTGTCAAGAATTAATAATATTTTGTAAGAAATACTTTGAATTTTATGAAGGAACATATGTATGTACATAGTGTAGTTTTGTGAAAAATGTGTTGGGTCATATTGCCATATTAGGAAAGTGTAAATTTGTGTATACGCACTTGAATCGCTTCTATATGCATGTCGCCATATTGCCGAGGTTCCACTCGCTAAGATTTTATAAAATCCTAAGTGGAGATAAAGGAAAAAAAAAATTTATACGAGGTTTAAGTAAGCAATACGATCTATTTCAGGGAAATTCTAGTCGTTAGGAGGTAAATCTGGCCGATTTCAGGGAGGGCCAAAGACACCTATCGCCGTAGCGGGGGTGTGTCAAGGTGGTATCGTGAGTAGGCTGTATACAATAACTATGGTCGAGGAGCATATGATACCATGTCAGCATGGTATTAGAGGCGCTGGTGGCAAACTTAAGGCTTGAAGAGAAATGATCCTAAAACAGAAGTTGGTAATAGAGCCGAGTCTTAGGAAACCTGTGTTATACACAATTTTACACTATTGGCAACCATGCAATTTCAAATTCAAAGTACATACATATCAAGTGAGCTTTATTAAATAGCTTGATTTTGGTAATTACAGCACTATGTTAGGAAGGGGACGTAGAGGTCGTCCTAGGAGAGTTATTCCAGCGGTTTCCGAGCGTCTTGCAATACCTGAGAGAGATGAGCACGTAGTTAGTTCCACTACCGCCTCTATGAATCATCCTCCAGCAGCAAGTCAGGCTGGATCATCTGGGCCACCAGAAGGAGCTCAAGTGCCAAGATTATTTACGGCAGAGCAGGTGGCACAGATTACACAGATAGTAGCCATAGCTTAATCTGGGTCACAGCTTGCACTTCCACCGCACCCAGAGGTTATGGAAGAACCTCGGGAGGTCGAGCAGAGAGAGTACGTAAATCGGGCTCCAAGCCATATGACGGCAGTGGCGATCCAAAGGCAGCTATGGCTAGACCAAGTCAATAAGGTTTACGGAGTTATGGGCTGCACGGATGAGCAGAGAGTCTTGTTTTCCAGTTTTCTGATGGAAGACAGGGCTAAGGATTGGTAGGATGCCGTGGACAGGAGGTATCCTAATTGCATATCATGGGACCAATTCCAGCAGGAGTTCACTGATAGGTTCTTTCCTCAGAGTCATAAGGATTCAAAGATTGAGGAGTTCTTCATATTAGAAGAAAAGAACATGTCAGTATCAGAATATGAGAAGAGGTTCTCAGAACTAGTTAGATTGGTTCCATATATACAAGCTGATGAAGTCCTGAAGTGTAAAAGGTTTTTATCAGGATTACAAAGACCGAACTGTGAGTGCATTTGTCTGGGTGGTTCCTCGTAATAGATTCGGGACTTAGCGAGGCCGCTCCGAGAGTTGAGCAGCACCACAGCCTACGCATCGAGCAGGCGTGAAAGTAAGAGGAGGCACCAGCACTTCCTAAATGCAGCTCCGACAAGATAGCAAATGTAGAAACAAGGGTAAAGGTTACAGAGGCCGGGTGCGTGTCGATGAGCCATCTCAATCGTGTGGATCAAAGGAGAGGCCCCATTGTTATGGGCACCTGTGAGTATTCTCCGGACTGGCTATATGTGTCACAGGTGACACCATGGGGAGTGTAAGAGATTTAGTACTGTGGTGTTTCCATCAGGGCTGTGAAGGCCATTTCAAAAGGAGTGCCCCACCTGATCGTAGACACCAAGAGGCACCCTAACTACCCCAACACCAGAGATGAGCACTCAGAAGTCTTCAGGGAGAGGTTTCCCAAGTAGAGGGGCTAGCGCAGCCGCAGGTAGAGGCGGTCGTGGTAGAGGCAGAGGTAGTGCCCCAGGGATACAGACAGAGGCCCGCACTCAGCCGCATATGTCAGGACTCAAGATTTGTGATGTAGCTCCGTACGTGGTCACGGTATTATTTCTATCCTTGATCATGATGCATATACATTGTGGAACCAGAGTCACAAGATTCATTTGCATCCAAGCCATTCTTAGATCGCCCAAATAGAGACCTTAAATCATTAGAGTGGTCGTATGAGAGTTTCCCCCTTCCAACTCCGAGGATCCGTTATTCTCATACGCAGTCGTGAGATAGTGAGTTCCGATCGGGACAGAATTCCCGCGAATCTTGTAGCTTTAGAGGGATTTTGATGTGGTTCTCAGATGGATTGGGTCAGTTCTGCCACAGAGCCACATTAGATTGCTTGTTATAAAAGGGAAGCAAAGTTGCATAGGCTATGGAAACTGAGTTGCTTTCAGGGAATACAGAGAGTTATCTTCCAATATGATTCTCGCCATATGCACGAGAATGTCGCAAAGGTCGGGCTAAGGTTATCTAGCTTATGTGGTGAGACAGGAAGGAAGGGATATGGTGGATGGGATTCCAGCTTTTAGAGAGTTCTCTAGATGTATTCCTAAAATGATATTAAGTGATTACTCTAGAAAGATAGGAATTCACCATTGATTTGATACTGTGGACCTGCCCAGTATTTCCATTCCTCCCTACAGGATGGCCCCGCAGAGTCGAGAGGAGCCAAGGCCCGCCTAGAAGAGTCATGGAGTAAGGGACGACACTGCCATATCCCCATGGGGAGCCCAAAGCCTCTCTCGTGGAAAAGAAAGATGGGAGCTCATGGCTAGTATAGATTATGTGCAAATTTCAACAGAGTACCATCCACAAATCAATATCCACCCCTAGGATCGATGAGTTATTTGATCAACTCCAAGGGTCTCAGTATGTTCCAAGATAGACTTGAGGTCGTGGTATCACGCTGAGGGTGCAGTGGAGAGGGATGTACCCAAGATCGCATTCCTCCAGATACACGCTTACAAGCATTATGAGTTTCGTGATGTCATTGGTTCATCTAATGCTCCGCAAATAAGCATGGATTCGACAACCGTATTCCGTAAATTCGTATGTGGATAGGTTCGCCAGTTTTTATCGATGATATCCTAGTGTATTCGTAGTCTGCAGGAACATCTGCAGCACTGAGGATTGTATCGCAAATCTAAGGGAGCGATATGTTTGTATGCCAAGTTTACAAGTGTCATTAATGATAAAGCGGCATTCCTAGGCCGCATGGATTTCAGCCGAGGGGGGTGAGTTGACCTCGTAAAATGTATACAAGCAAAATCGAAACCACCAAAGAATGTGTCAGAGGTCGGCTTCCTTAGTTTGAATGGCACATGGTGAAGTTTGTCGAGGGTTCTTCCAAGATAGCAGCCCTAATCGCACCGTTTCATACAAGGAAAGATGTCAAGTATGATCGTGATGCTCCGCCAATGTAGTTTTGAGGAGCTAGAAGGGTAGATTGACTTTACTCCACTTTTAGCTACGTAATGGAGATGGGTTTGTAGTTTATAAGGATGCTTCCAAGCAAGCCCTGGTTGTGCTCTTGATGCAGAATGATAGGGTGATTGCATATGCCTCTAGACAACTGAAGAAGCATGAGGAGAATTACCCTACACACGACTTAGAGCTTCTCAGAGCAAATGTAGGTTTGCTCCAAAACATGGAGAGACTACTATATGGTGTTTCTTGTGTGATCTTTACAGATCATAAGAGTCTTCACATACTTTCACCCAAAAGAGTTAAACATGAGGCAAAGAAGATGGGCCTGAGTTGATTAAGGACTCACGATCAGACATATTGAGTGTCTACATCCGTGAAAAGCCAATGCTCAGCGTATGTCTCGAGAAGTAATTTCACGAGAGTTCTCTTCGTCTCACATGAGATCAAAGTTATCTTCCACTCATCGTGATCCGAGAGCTTTAGGGGTGATACTGAGGCCGAGGATTCAGGAGCCTCATAGCCACATTTCATGTTCGATCGCTCCTAGTGGATCAAATTAGCAGGCATCACGTGGATCCACATGATTGCTTAAGGAAGAGAGATAGAAAAAGGAAAGAAAGTAGAGTTTCCTGACAGATTACGGCACAGATAGAAAAAGTGATGAGAATGTGTGTGCCGCAGTATGCGAACTAAGAAAGACATTATGGTAAAGCATTCATTCATTTATGCTATGCATCCGTAGTACCAAGATGGCTGTGACTCTCAAAGAACATTACCTGGAACGGATGAAGAAAGAGATTGCAAGCCTGCTTCCAGCCTAACTCGCCGCAGTGAAGGCAAAGCATCAAAGGCCCGCGGGGGAAGATACACATTCTCATTCCAAAGATGGAAATGGGAGAAAATCACTATGGATTTTCAGATGTGTCTTCCACAGACCAGAGGCAACATGATGTTGGTACGGGTGATAGTTGATCGATCGACGGTCCGCCCATTTTCTACCAGCTTAATGTCGAGGATTCATTGGAAAAAGTCAGCCCAATCAGATGTGAATGATTGTGAGAAAAGTAATAGTGATCTTACAAGCTGAAGTTACCCCCATAATTATCAAGGATTCAAGGATACATTCCATGCCGATGTCGAGGAAAGATATCCCAAATCTTCATGTAATGAGAGCAACCAAAGGCAACCAAAGGAGAATCCTCGACTTATGAGGAAACACCCGTGCATTGTAGATCGCAAGAACAGGTGTGCTGGTGAAGTAAAGTGATTCCTTTGGTTAAAGTCCTATGGAAGAATCACGAGAGATAGCGCTATCAGGAGCCAGGCCTGGGATACCACAAGATCCCCAATTATTTTCTGAATGAGGTATTTTCCTTCCTTTCTTCGTTGAGTTTAGTTTATTCATTTCTGAGGACGTAATGTTCTAAAGGATGGAGGATTTGCAATTGCTCGAGAGAGTGTACAAATACATGAAACTCGTGAGGGCAAGAGCACCAAGTGAAATCAGAATATTCGTGGAGTTATTATTATGATGAAATCGGGAAAATGATAAACTTAGTGAGCCCGTATCGTTAATAGAACAAGGGTAAAATTGTAATTTCCATAAAGGATATGAAAATCATAAAAATGAGTGGTGATGTCATCATATAAATAACAAAAGTGTGGTGCAATTATTGAAAGATTAAGGGCTTAATTGCAATATGGAGAATTATGGGAGTATAAAAGGAGAGTGGAAGCAAACAAAATTCATTTATCTCATTTTTTTTGGCTAGGGAAAAACGTTGGAGAGGAGAGAATAGAGCAAGGAAGAGGAGGAAGAGGAAGAAGAAGGAGAAGTGGGAGAAAACCAAACCAAGGTATGTCTTCATCTTGAAATCATGGGTATTTTGGGATTTCTAGGTTTTGGTTTGGAGAATTGTTCCTCCTTTGTCTAGGGTTTTGTGGGAATATCACCCAAACCTTGATTTTGTTGGGGTTATGTGGGTAAAACCCCAATTGGTGTAAATAAACATGGAATCACTGGCATTTATATGGTTTTAGAAGAATTTGCGGACCTTATTGAATTCATAAGATTTTCACCTAGGGTTTTGTGGTATGAGTTCCAAACCACCAATATAAAGTATGGAGTGGTTTCTGATGATTTCCACGATGATTCTTGAGCAGATTAAGGAACGGGAAGTTGTATGAGAGATGTTTTGGTACCAAACATGCAAAAAGAAACAAATCAAGAAATTTCCGAGGTCAGACTGTACATGTACAGACACCAGACACTCCCAATGTATTAAACTGCATTCTGCAGACAGTGGCGTAGCCGTACTGCATGACTTCCAAAGAGAAGCTACAACCAAATCAGACAGGTCCAAGTTGCACCGCATTAAAACAAAATGCCTGGGGACATTGTGTAGTTTTGCATATTTGGGTTTCAAATTCATACACTGCTAGTATAGAACCTTATTAAATGATTAAGAGAGGTTCAAATAAGATTTGAACTAGACGAAAAACGTAGCGCACTCGCCACGAGCGGCTGCACTGGAGTGTCAATAAAATGCTAGTCATGGAGTGCTGTTTTACGCTATAATGTAGGTGATTAATATATTCTCATTCGCTCGAGTGTAGGCCAAAAGCAGCATAGAAAATCGTGGAATCGCTCAAGTTTAGTGCGTAAAAGGTATGGTTCTAAACCTATTTTTCTCAAATACTAGTGTATTATTATTATAAATTGTTTTACACTGGTATTTAATGGTTTTGATTTAAACCATATTTGAAAGCAAGCAAATGGTTTTAAGTGTTAAAACCATAATTCAAAGAGCAAGCAAATGGTTTTGATTTAAACCATATTTGAAAAGCAAGCAAATGGTTTTGAACTATCAAACCATATTTAAAGCAAGCAATGGTTTTAAATTATTAAACTATGTTTAAGCAAAGGCAAGGCAAAAGAATATTTATAAAATAGCTTTACAGATAGCTAGATTTGGTGGCACATACTGAGTATGGAGCGTTGAATTAAATTATAGAGATGGCGCACAGTCAATTCCACCGATTTAATGAAAGAGATGAAGTGCCTGTGCTCTTTCCATCACCTAGGTGTGAGCGACCAAGTCCAAATGACCGCATCATCTGAGCCTGAGTTCCAACTACTGTGGGCATGTTAAGAACAAAGAAAGGCCTCCAAAGTGGGTTGATGATTTATGAGCATGCTATACAGAGTTTGAAAAAAATCAACCATTGGCAGTGACCCACAGCCTCCAGCCCCGGGTTTGTTTTGTTGAAACTGAGCCTGTGCCCCCGCTTTTGGCTTCAAAACGAGCATTGATCCGTGCCCTGCAGGATTTTGGGTAAAACACTGAGCCAGCCCCGCTTATTTCAGCAACCCGCTGAGCCCAGCTCCTGCTTTATTTTAAAAGGCGGCCGATTCAGTTCCCGTGGTTTATAAAAAGTTTTGGAAACTTTTTAAAGCAAGAGTTTTATGAAAAGTTTTAGAAACTTTTAAAGCAAGTAAGAGGTTATAAAAAGTTTTATAAACTTTTAAAGCAAAGCAAGGTAAAGCAAGCAAGATAATTGAGAAAAGTTTTAGAAACTTTAAAGAAAGCAAGCAAAGCTTCTAGCAAATATATTGTAAAAGAGAGTTTTGAAAAAAAAATCATTTTAAAAACGGTTTAGAGTTGTGATTTATTTTTGTTTTATTTAAAAAAATAAAATAAAATAAAACCCTAAATAGGATTCCTAATAACAAAAAACGAGTTTGAAAAAATCGAGTATAAACTCGAAGGTCATGTTACATATTAGGAAGATACGGTAGAAACCGTATCACCTATCTAAGCCCTTAAAATCGAGTCTCTACTAATCAGATTATGAAAACTGTGTCAATCAATCAATTAATTATATATATCAATAAATCATGCGATTCAGGTAGAAATGTGTATCTTGACGACGAATCGAGAACGCTATAAATAGAAAATCATGTTAGTACAATAATAAAATGTAAAACATTCAAAATTAATTAAAAATTAAGTTATAAATCAGATGTTAAATTATTCATTAAAATGATCCATGGAATATCGAGACTCACCCAAAACCCATTTATTTATTTATCATTTATTTCCATAAAATTTCATTTTATTTTAATCTTAAATTGAATTCATATTATATTAAAAAACAAGAAAGTACTTTTTTTTTAATTAAACAAAATAAAAATAAGATTTTGGAAAATATAACAAAGAAATCATGGAGAGAAAAATTTATTGGATTTGAATAAATAAATAAAATAAAAATAGTAAGAAAAAGGAATTTATTTAAAGTCAGAGACAATAACTTTAAAAGGAAAGAAATGAAACTCAAGATATATTATTTAAAAGGGTAGAATCTTAATACAAAATAACTCTCGGTCCAAGGTTAAGCTATTTTATTGTAAGCATAAGGTTTAGAGTTCAATCCCTCCATTTTGCAAAATTTTAATTTATTTTTGAAAACTTATTTTGACATTTAAAAAAAGAATGAAACTTTTAAAACAATTAGATGACAGTGGTGTTATCAAAAGAATGGTGAGAAGTCGGCAAGCGAGACCATGAAATTGAATCTCCTCATGGTGATATTCGATCTCTTCTCTCTTGCCTCCTCTGTCCAAACCATCATCTTTTCCTACTCCAAATTCGCTAGCCCCTTCTTTTTGTATTCGTCATCCTAAGAAAAAGAAAAATAATAATATAAAAAAAAAATTAAACAAGCCTATGTCTCATACTATCTCATTCTCTCGAAAAGAAAATAATAATATGTAATAATAATAATAATAATAATAAAATAATAAATAATCTTCCATCCAACGGTTGCTGGCTCACTTTAGCGTCCTTCCAAGAAAGAAAAAAGTTCTTTTAGAACGCTTTTCCCAAAAGAATTGAGCCTATGGATGATGTCATAATTACTCAGAGGCCCAAATCTTCATTAATGGAACCAAATTGGATTTTCTTTTTTATTAGTCACTAAGCAACTTATAATCAAGTTTACTCACCCATCTATATATATATATATATATATATATATATATATAGATCTCAAATTATGAAATGAGCTTTTCTGGGTTGGATTAAATCATGAAAATCTAGTGCAGAGAAAATTTTTATTGAATTTCAAGACAGTTAGATTTTTTTTATTTTCGGGGCGTTGGGTGTTTGGTGAACCCCAAAAATAAGATTTTTGAGAAAAAAATAGTAAAATTTATTTTAAAATAATTTGAACTCAAAATATTAATGTTCAATTTATTAGCAACAATAGTTTAAGAAAGTTAGTATTCTTCATATTTCTTATAACCTTTGAACTAGTAACATTACTTATAAAATAAAAATATAAAAATATAAAAAATACTTTATAACTAGTTTACCTTTATATTAGAATCTCTAATCCCTCAACTTTATATAAAAATCTTTACGTTGCATTTGGTTTCTAAAAAGAACTAAGAAAAAAAAATAAAAAGCACTAAGAAAAAAAGAATAATGATAATAATTTTGATGGCCAATAAGAAGATTTACTTTTTCATGACCGCAGCCATTGGTCAATGCGAAAATTCACTGGTTAATGGTTTTTGGGCGTGATTGGTACAAGTTCCATGAAAAAGACTAGACAATAAATAAATAAAATAAAATAAAACTGGCCACATAGATCCTATAAAATTGGACATTTGAAAGATGAAATTTGTGTTATTGGCTGCAGCATATTTCTCTTTCTTCCTGAGACTTTCGTTCTTCCTTCCTTCCTTCTAATCAGAAGAATAATAATTTAGCTTCCAAAAACCCTTTCTTTTCTTTCTAAGAGCATTCGTGTAGTTTTTTTTTTCCCAGAAATGGCTTCCATCAACACCTTACAAGCTTCATCTTCTCACTTACAGCGCCTCATAGTTATGATGTGTTCTTGAGTTTTAGAATTAAGGCTGCAAGAACTGCTGATCATCTTTATAACACTTTGGTTGCGTATGGGATTCACACTTTCAGAGATGACGAACAACTCCAGAAAGGAGACGACATCAAATCGGGTCTCTCAACAGCCATCCAAGACTCAAATCTTTTTCTTATCATTTTCTCTAAAAACTATGCTACCTCAGTAATTGTTTTGAATGGCTGGTAAAGATCGTGAGTGTCTGACGGCCGGTGATGGTCGGAATGACAGTTGTAGGATCGTTTCAATCAACCTAGATACCATGTTAGAACACAAGCATAATAATAATGGAGAAAGCGAAAATTAAATGCGATTTGGAATCCATGAATGGCTTGATCTCGAGAATCGGTAAGGAACCTGTAACGATCTAAAGATCTTCTCACGAATGGCCCGGTGATGACAACGGCTTAATGGAATGCCTCTCCTTTGGTTAGAGAAAAAATATTTCTGAATACGTGTGAGAATGAATTATCGTATCCTTAGGGTTTGGGAGGGACTTGGGCTTTCTATTTATTGAGTTCTGACCACGGGCCCTCTCATTACGGGCGAAATTTGTATAGCCCACACTTACCCGACCATATGATTTAATGAGAATCCTTATAATCTCATAATTAGACCAAATTAATCAATTAAGTTCAATTAATAAAGCCCACATAATGAAAAACCCATTCTCCTTAGGCTATATTAATTGAAACAAAGCGTGTCAGCACCTTTATGTTGATCTAGAATTATTCTTAATATTCAGTCCGTCCATAAAGTCTTGAACACTTAATCATGGCGGTAATTGCATGTACTCATAAGCCCTTCCATGGTCACCAAGTGCTTTCAACTTTCTTGATATGGATTCCAATATGGTAGTGTGTTTAAATGGAATGATACCTCGTAATGGTGATACTTGTGTTATCCATTTTTGTTAATTAGGTCTCTCTCCTTAAGTGTCACAAAACCTAGTGTGTCACCGGAGAGAATATCCATCATGGTTCAACGAACTTTTTGTATATGTGTTACCTTGATGAGTAACTTTGCTTTATGTGTAACAAAACATCTTTGTTAAGGCTGTGCCAAGAATGCCCCATAGCGTACTTTCGAGAGTTTACCTGTGCCTCGAGTTTTCAACAATTATATGTACTCAACTTCGAATGAAATCTGCATTCACCAAATACCTTATTGAATGCAAAAGAGTTGATACAAATTCGAATTATTACAAAAATGTAATAAAATTGGATTCAACCTTCATAAAACAACATAAAACTTAATAGCTCCCTTCAATTTCACAGTATCATGATATTCCTAAGCGTATTAATGACATGTCGATCAAATACACAAGAAATGAAGGCCTTTAGTTAGCGGATACGCAATCCCATATCATCTGTTGATATGTGCTCATTTGCAGCGTCACGATTTGAACTTTTTCCTTTATAGTCAAGTACTTGACCTCCATGTGCTTAGACCCCTTGAGACCTCTGTTGTTGTTAATAAATGCTGCTGAGATGTGTCTAATACAAATTTGTATGGGCACATCCACAAATCAAACACGGTTAACTCCTTAATGAGGTTTAAGGCCGTGCACGAGTAGTTGCTCAAAACGTACAAACTCGCTTGCATGGTAGAGGATGCAATTGATTTATTTCTCGCTTTTCCATGATCTGCCTCATATTTAGCAAAGATATGGCAGTTGTTGAACTGCTTTTCATCACGGCTGACCGATAAAGTACGAGTCCCGAGATACGACTAAGGCGCAGGTCGCGAACATGTTTGTAAATCAGCGCATAGTCTTTTTGTCCTCTTTAGAACACCTCATAACCTTCTTGGCGACAACGATGATCGTGTCAGTTTGGCGATATCGCTGAAGTCTGTTGCAAAGCGATATCGGCCTGATGCGTGCCAGGCATCATAATATCACGATTGCACTGGCATAGGTACATTCTTCATTTGGGCTTTCGATATACGAATGAGGACATTGTGGCGATTCGACTTATCACCGCTTCTGAGGCAGGAGCAATTCTGGCTTACATTGTGCATGTTGAATCTTTCTAAATACGATCAACATATACCCTCTGAGATAAGCGATAGTCTTGCCAAGAAACGATTCTGTGAATCTCAATGCCCGGCCTGAAAAGACGCCTCCTGGGTCCTTCATATCAAAGTTCTTTGACAACATCGCTTTGTCTGCTCACGATAAACCAAGGTCATTGCTTGCAGCGGATATCATCCATAAGTATTAGGAAAATGAATTTCCTCCGACCTTGCGTTATATACATTTGATCTACTTTGTTCTCAACAAAACCATATGAAGCAACAACACTATGAAACTTTAAGTACCATTGTCTAGAAGCTTGCTTGAGACCATAAATAGACTTTTTCAGTCTACATACAAGTTTACCTGAATCATTTGCCACAAAACCTTCGGGTTGCATCATATAGACTTCTTCATTAAGGTCTCCATTGAGAAAGGCGGTTTTAACATCCATCTGGTGTAACTCCATATCGAAATGAGCAACTAATGCCATGATACTACGAAAGAATCTTTGAAGAAGACCGGAGAAAAAAGGTTGCTTAAAATAGTCTACTCCTTCTCATCAGAGTGAAACATATTCTGATCGGCTTTAAACTATAATCTTTCCTTTAGGGTCCTTTTAGTCTTATCTTGCCCATTTAAACGATGGGTCTATGACCTTAATTGATTAATAAGATTCCCAAACTCCATTATGCCTCATAGATTGAATTTTAATATCTCATTGTCCAGCCACGATTCTAGCGAGGACAGAAACTTGACTTCCTCATAGTTATTGGATCAGTCACGGAGCCGATATCGTAGTCTTGCTCTCACATAGACTAGAAATAGTCGGTGGGTATAGTGATCGTCTCTCACTGATGGATCTCCTTGCTGGAGTAGTAGCCACATCCACACTTTTTGAGCCTTGATGAACTCATTAGGAGCTATCTCAACAACAGGATCCCGAGTCTCAACAGGTTCAATATGATGTGTGGGAGTTTCCTGATTATACGTATGGGAGAATAAAGATACCACATTACCCGCATTTTATCATCCTGATAGTGCATGACGACTACTTTCTTGACACATCAAACTCCAAAAACTTAGGCACATGCGCAGTTCACAATTCTTGTGCCTCCATTGGGAATTATAGAGCGGAAATATCCCCTTCGAATGTTAAAGTAGATACAAAGTAGCATCGGTGGTTAAGGTCCGACTGCCAATGTTGGATTATCTGACTTCATACGGGACATCCCCGAACCTTAAGATGGTTTAGTGAAACTTCACGCCGATCATAGCTTCGAGTCAATGGAGCATTTGTAGGTACCCGATTCGGAATGTTGCTTGTTTCAAGCTTCACCGCAAGCCGGGTAAATTTATCCTACTAATCATACTCCTTACCATTTTCCATAAAAATCACGATTCTTTCGGCTATACCATTTTCTTTCGGGACTCGGGCGTAGTAAAAATTTTATTTACTATCCGAGAATCCTCTAAGTATTTATTGAATGGCCCCTTAAGGCATCAGAGGCATCCCACAGTGGCACCCATAATACTCTCCACACCGATGAATCCTATTAGTGCTTTATGACTTTCCCAAGTTGTTTCGACTTGATCCGAAAAATCTGAACTTGTCAAGAGACTCGAGACTTTCTTTAATCAAGTCTGAATAACCATATCGAGAATAGTCATCAATATTTTGTGATGAAGTAATTCTGGGTTGCGTATAAGGTCCACTTATATCGGTGTGAATGACTTCAACAAGTCGAGAACTGCAGTTGCGATTTATTTCTTATCTTGGTCATTTACCTCTCTGACGGTCGCATATCTCTAGAGTCGTTTTAAGAGGAAGCGATGAGGATGTTAGTCTTTATCGTCTTTCTACTCTATCCTTAGAAGAGATATATGCGTCGTTATGCCATAATGCATAAGACTCTTCCTTAAAGTAATAGTCTCATAGAAACAACCTTTTCGGCCGTACAAGCGGCGTATATGTCATTGGGAGATAAACAATCTGTATAATCCGTTGGACATAATGACGTGACCTTATTTGAATTAAGAAATATTGAAACCTTATTGCTTTTAATTTCAAAGAGTAATCATATGAATCAACCCACGTCACGGAAGCTAAATTCTGTCTAAGAAGGTACATAAAATGTGTCTTTCCATCAATTTAAAACGAAATCTAAAATTAAGATTACATCTCCCCTGAACATGACATCGGCGCTACCGTTGTTTCCACGGTGAGCTTTGATTCATCCTTGTTTAGCTTATAGGTTTATGAATCCTGTGGTAAGCGCAGCATGATTAGTTTGCTCCACTCTTCGAGCCACAGAAGCTGGATGGTGCTTGAGATAAGTTGGATTACAAACAAGTGTTAAATCGTACACATATTACGTTTGGTTATCCAAGCTTTAAATTTTGCGCTCCTTATTTATATGACCTTTCTTCTTACGAAAAGCGTGATCACCATCCTTTTCCGAATGTCTTCTTTGGACCCATATTGTCAGTTGACCCGGTAGTTTCTTAGGCACCTTTATGAGTATGACACCCCAGACTTCTTATTTTCACTCTTATGGGAACTAAGCGACATATAAGGCCATGTAACTCTTCTCATGTAAGTTTCTCTTCCTCTTGCCACCACCCTTGCTATTAAGTCATTAGCCGACCAAGTCTCATCTTGGGAATTGTAGTTTATCTTATAATCCCAAAATTAGGTGGAAGGGTGTTTAGAGCCTTGATGCACAATGCAAGCATCGAGGAATGGTAACATTAAGGCTTGAGCTTAGTCTTTAGGTCTCTCCGTCCTCGGGACATAATCTAACCCCCGTGCCATCATACTTCATGTTGAAAAGGCTTTTGAAGAAGTGTCCAGCCTCGGCATTAGATGAAACTCATTCTAGCCTCTGGCTGCCATCATTTCCTTAGCGATGCCGGTCAAAGCTGGTAAACCACTTTTAAGTGTTCTTGTATGGATTTCTTCATTGTCCAATAAGCAAATCCTATTTCTGCAGCCTTTCGAGTAGCATAGTCCGTTTTCAGCTTCAATACTAGTAGTTTGTGATATCTGCGGGCATCCTTTGTAAGCGCCAATGTGAACATCCGCTGACTCCATTCAAATAGAAAGTCCTCTTTCCATTTCTTAAAATTCAATCCGGTAAGGACCTGGTGAAATGGAATTGTTGTTCCTGAAAAATTATTTGAAAAACAAAACAAAACAATACAATCGGCATCATGTGAATACTCATACAGAGGAGAACTACATACATCATGCAATCACCTTTGGCGAAAATATGACATGCGAGTTGGCACACTCTCCATGACATGACCATGAGAACATATTCACAATCTTTGTGAAATCACCACCTTTGGGTGTATGAACCAACAAGATCGATCATTTCAGCACGTACCGCCATGTATCACTCATGAACTAACGGATCACCTCCTTTGGGAGTATGATCACGTAATAAAACGAGAGACATCCTGCCGGTATGGGCGTATTTCTCAAACCAATCAAGTGTGCCACTTTGTGGTCTGACAGTGAATCCTTGAAAATCACTCATACCGGGGATATAAACTTTGTGTATCACATTGATATATATATATGTAATGTCAATTATACTGTTCAATTCATTCATAGACAATGAATTTAGACTCTACTTAATCATATCTTGTTAATATACATGTTAGCTACCATATGTATTTCGAAACCATAGAAATACAAAAATACGTAAAAATACCTAATTTCTGGCGTGCATTGGGTTCTATAAGCATTTTCATATCTTTAAAAGCTTGAACATGCAAAATAAATATACCACATTGTGAATTAGTGGGGTTTATGAATGTCAGATTTTAGGGCCTCAGCTATTCAGCGCCACGAAGAGTTCGTGTGTGGGCGCGTGGCGTATTAATCGCAGTTCTTCGGATCGTGGCGAGTGGTCGTTGGCGGGTGAATTAACGAGTCGGGCTTTGGCCGGTGGATATGAAGCGGTCTGGTCGCGGCCTTGTCGAATCACAATCGGTCGGGACTAAGGGCGGTCGAATACGATGCGGGTCGGGTATTGGCCGCGGTCATGATGGCGTCATCATCCGCGTCGACAACCGCGTCATGTCGCGTCGACGTCGGTTTGGCCAGGTCAGCGGTCGGTGACAGTTTTCACGGGTGATCGCGGCTAGGTCAAGCTAACGTCAACATGGCGTCGGCAAGCCGTTAGGTTGATCTGGCGTGCGGCGTGATCATCCTCAATGCGGCGTGGCGGCGGCGTGGAGGCGTAAAGCGTCGATACCGCCGTGACGTGCCACCCTCTTAGATCGATCGTCTTGTCGTGTAGATTCCAAATATGTAAAAATATTCATGTTTGGATTTGATGAAAATCTCTGAAACTGGACAGAAGCCAGATTTGAAGAAAACCCTAAAAATAAAATTCTCCAATTCCTTATGTTTTGAATTCTAATCCATGGTTGGCTCTGATACCAACTGTAGGATGCGTTTCAATCAACCTATATTACCATGTTAGAACACAAAGCATAATAATAATGGAGAGAAACTGAAAATTAAATGCGATTTGGAATCCGCAGATGGCTTGATCACGAGGAATCGATGAAGACACGCAGAAGCGATCTCAAGATCTTCTCCCGAATGGCCTTGATGACACTGGCTTAATGAGAATGCCTCTCACTGGTTAGAAAAAAATATTTCTCTGAATCTGTATGTGAGAATGAATTATACGTATCCTTAGGGTTTGGGAGGGACTTGAGCCTTCTATTTATTGAGTTCTGACCACGGGCCCTCTCGTGCAGGTCGGGCAGTACTCATTACATATAGCCCCATATGATTTATTAAGAATCCTTATAATCTCACTTAATTAGACCAAATTAATCAATTAAGTTCAATTAATAAAGGCCACATAATGAAAAACTTACACAGATCAGTAATACCAGTATTCTACCATGTCCAGCCAAGAGATGTGGGACACCAATCGGGAAGTTTTCAAGATGCATTTCTCAATCACGAGAAGATCTGAGATGAAAGAAAAGGAGTTATGCAAAGTGGAGGATTGCCTTGGAGAAAGCAGCTAAACTCTCTGAATTACCATGTGGATAACTTGTGTGATTCTTCTCCATCTTTACATATTTCATAAATTTGATCCTACTTTTTCTCTAATTACAAACCATGGTATATTTCCTAGGGTAAATTATATATGATTTTCTTTTTATATCCAAAACTTACTTTGTGATATCACCATCCAATTTTAAACAAAATAGATAATTGGTAGAGAAATTCCCTATTATTTGTGTTCTCTCCTTATTTATTTGTATTACTAATTTATTTTATGCAAGATGACAATGTTTTTTTTTATTCAAAGTAATAAAAATCTAAATTGAGATTTTATTTATGTATAACATTTAACATTTTATTTAGGGAAAATAGCATGAAAAAACCCAGAACTTAGGTTTTTTTCATATTAAGCTTCAACTCTGAAAATAGCATAAAAAACCCTGTACGTACTTTGATTTTTTATTTCAAATGGAGTCTTAACAAACCGAATCTTTATCTGAATTTGACCTCTATTTGCAATAAAAAATCAAAGTTTAGTATCTTTTATGCTATTTTCAAAGTTCAGGTTTAATAAACAGAAAACTTGAAAGTCCATAGTTTTTTATTTTTATTTTCCTTTTATTTATCCAGAATTTTATATTAAGTGATAACAGAGATTCACTAAATTAAATATAGAGCATATAAAAATATAATTCTATTTTAAGTTCATCTATATTATCTTTATTATATGGAAATAATAGTAATTGAATCAATTTCTTTGATCACTTGGAAACACTAAATCTTTAGTTTTATCCTTTTTAGAAATTCATTAGTACTATATGATTAAGAGTGATTAATTTCCTGATATGCAGCGTTATGATTACGATTATGATTATGATTATTATTATTAGTACATGTACCTATATTAGCATTAGCAATGAGTTTTGATTTCATGGAAGTTCTAATAGTAAATTGTCCTTTATTTTATTAATACACAGGATTGCATAAATAATTGCTTTAGAGAGCCTTAGACACATTATCCATTAAGTGAATCATGATTAAGATATTAATTTGTTGTAAAGGCCCATAGTTAGAGGAAAATGGCCTGCATTTGATTAATGATAAATAAATAAAAGCCGAAATGGTTGTATTGTTTCTTTCACTAAAAAAAACTTTTGTATTTTGCCCCACTTTTCCTATTTTATATCTTTGGATATTTTTTTCTTCCATCATTTGGTTGTTGTTTTTATTGTAGGTATTCATTAAACTATTATTTTAATGGTGTGACGGATGGCGATTATAAAAAAGATTCGTGAGTTATTATTCTGAATTGGGCAGTAAGACTTTGGATGTGGGTGACAACATCGTTGGAATGAACTTTCATTTGGAGCAATTAAAATCAATGATGGCGAGAAGATGATGTTTGTAGTTTGGTATATACGAATTGGTGGAATTGGTAAAACTACCATGGCGAATATTTATAATGATATCTCATCTCAATTTGATGGTAGTAGTTTTCTCAGAGTTGGAGAAACATCCAATCTCCTTGAATTACAAAAGAAACTTCTTCGGGATACCTTAAAGGATCAAAGCGTAGAAATCCAAGATCGTGATGAAGGAATCAATAAGATAAAAAAAATACTTTGCTCAAAAAGAGTCCTAATTGTTCTTGATAGCGTGGACAAAATAGGCGATTAAAATACTTAATTTGGAAAATATGGTTGGTATGGGGCAAAAAGTATAGCTATTATAACAACCAAGGATATAAATTTGTTGAACCAACATGGAGTAGATCAATTTTATGAATTAAAATTGAATCGCCGAAGCCATTGCGCTTTTTAATTGGTCGGCCTTTAAACAAAATATTCCCATATCTCAAGATTTTAAATACCTTTCAGATTGTGTGGTAAAATATGCTAAAGGACTTCCTTTAGCACTTATAGTTTTAGGTGGCTTTCTTTCCGATAAGAACATAGGTGAATGGAAAAGTGCATTAAAAACTGAAAAATACCAAAATAGAAGTCCAAAGTGATATTCTTGAAATGATTATGGCAAATTGGATGATGTAGAAAAAGGGATATTCTTGGACATTGCCTGTTTTTTTAGAGGGGAAGATAAAGATTATGTTTCAAGAATATTAGGAAGTGATGCATAAATTGTAATAAGGGTTCTTCAGCAGAGATGCCTCATTACTATTTCTGAAAATAAGTTAGATATGCATGATTTAATACAACAAATGGAGTAGGAAATTGTTAAGTCGAGAATGTCACGGGAACTGGAAAAGAGGTAGACTTTGGGATCCTAATGATGTTCAGAGTGTGCTAACAGAAAAAACGGTAAGAGTCAAATATATTTTATTTAAGAAATTGTATATATCTGCAATAATTAAATTTATTTTTGTATATTTGTGCTTAGCTTATTCTTGGAATTTACTTTTCAGGGGCTTGAAACAATTGAAGGATTATTCATAGAAATTTCATAATCGTGTCAAATAAAAAAAAATTATGGAGGTTCTTTAACAGAAATGAAGAGACCTAGATTGCTCAAAGTCTATACTCATATTTGGAGCGTTGTTAATGTTGACCTTCCCGATGACTTTGAACTTCTTCTTCTAAGTAAGATATCTCCATTTTGTTTCTGCTAAAATCCTTACCAACAAATTTTGATGCAAATAATCTTGTTGAACTCAACTTACCACATAGCAACATCATACAACTTTGGAAAGATAGTGAGGTATTGTTGTTATTATTGTTGTTGTTGTTGCATCAATAATCTTTATATTGGATTTTCAGGATTTATATAATATTATCCATTAAGATATTTTGTTCTATTATAGGTCCTGGAAAACTTGAAAGTCATCGACCTCAGTTATTCAAGGGATCTCGTTGAAATGCCAGACTTTGCTAGTGTGCCGAATTTAGAGATCCTCAAACTAACAGGTTGAGTAAATCTAGTTAAAAATTCATCCATCACTTCTAGTTAGAGATTATTAACTAATAATTTTTAATTCAATAAGTTACCTGACCTTGTCTTGCAGAAACTTCCTGGTTGATTTCCATCTTCCAAAGCCTCTATTGTAATATGTGTTCAAAGTTGAAGAGTTTTCCACAAATCAACGTCAATATGAGCAAGCTAAGAAAGATTAGTGAAGAGAACCTTGCTATAGAAGAAATACCATCATCCAATTGAGCATCTAAATGAGCTCGAATATATTCTGATTTAAGTTGTTGTAAAAGTACACATGAGTCTTCCAAAAAGTATTTTCAATTTGAGGTCTCTTAAAACACTCAATGTGGTGGGCTGTTTAAAACTAGAGAGATTGGTGGTGGAACTAAATAAATATGAGAATCTAGCTTGTAGAATTCTAAAGGGAGGAGTAATATGGAGCTATGACTGCTTCTCTTCATTAAAAACATTGAATCTACAGTGCCATCAAATGGAAGCAGAGGCCCCTAATCATCCTATTCTCTCCCTTTCGTTACTGGTAGAATTGTCTATAAGAAACTCCTGGTACTATCGAAACTTTAGTGATGGTTTCCACTTATCATCGAAGAAGTATTATACGTAAGGCTTCAATCATGTGGAAAAGAAGGATCAAATCTTGTTGATATTTTTCGTCAATCTTCTCATTCTGAAGGTTATCTCTTCATAACTTTGCAATCTAGTGGAAGGAATTATTCCTCACGATATTGGAATCTATCTTCCAGCTAGTAAGTTTTGTCTCTAAATAGCTACAATTTAATGGAAGGAGAAATCCTCAGTCTCTTTAATCTTTTGTCATCATTGGAAGAATTATCTGCGAAGGAACAATGTTAGTAGCATACACTTTAGCATCCAGTAGCTTTCCAATCTAAGAGCCTAAACTTGAGCCATAATCCTATGGAAGAAGGAATTATTCTATGAATATTTGGAATATATCTTCTTTGGTAAGTTTGTGTCTGTGCTTGCAATTTAAGGGAAGAGATATCTCGATCATATTTGTCTTTGTCATCATTAAAAATTATCTACGGAAAAGGAACCATTTTAGGAGCATACTGCCGCATCAGGCTTTCAATCTAAGAGCTAAACCAGGCCATATAAATAGCTAATATATTCCAGAGATTCCATCAAGTCTACTATTTCTAGATCTTCCCTTTGTTGGTGGTATTTCATCAAGCCTCTCATTGGTATCCCTTAATTCTCAATTCAATCGCTTCAAGACAAAATTAATTGAGGTATGATTTTTCATGGCAAATTGCTTTATTTTATTTAATTTTTTTCCATGTACCCATTGGATTCACATAGTACAATATCTGTGTAGGAAACTGAGATTCGTGTTTGTGCTTCAAGTTTGTGGAATGGGAATGGTATTATTCCTGATAGTACAATTTTGGGGATGATAATGACTCGACGTATGGAAAGTGATCATGTAGCAATAAAGCTTCCTTAGAATTGGAATGAAAATAATGACTTGTTGGGGTTTGCTTTATTTTGTGTGTATTCTCCGATGTCACGTGATGATCACGACAATGTATCGCCTCGGAATCCCGAAGATGAAGAGAGTTTGAATGTATTTATTTGTCTCGATAAAACTTTGTGTGATGGCTCGAATGCGAAGATGAAGATTTGGAATGGGATCCGTTCGACTCGCTAGACTACATCTCAGTTGAATCTTGGTGTAATTTATCTGGTGATGATTGTTTATCAAATCAAATGTTAGTTATATATTATCCCAAGGATGCTATTAAAGAGGAATTTTGCTCCAATCAATGGACACACTTTAAGGCTTTATTTTCTGGCAGCGATTTGCCTCATGTGGAAGAGTGCGGGATCCATCTTATATATGCCAATGGCTTCCAATGTCAACAACACGAGAATACCAGCAGAAACTTTGTTTGAAGGAGTTGTAGAAATCAATGAATTACCCGTAATCAGGTTTCTAAACTTAGTAGTTTATGTTTGAGGAGTGTGAAAACCCAGTACGCAAGTACCATTTGTGATTGAAGTCCCTTACCACTCTCTGCTGCTCAGGCGCTCACGATTAAAACTAGGAAATCCCACCAAAGGGTTTGGAAAATTTAAGAAAGCTTCAATTAGATGGAACTGCTATACAAGAACTACCTTCATCCATTCGAAATCTAAAAGGGCTTCAATATTTGAATCTGGCATACTGCGGCAACCTTTTGAGCCTTCGAAGTATTTGTCATTTAAATCACTTGCATTTCTCTCTTCTTGGGAGCTGTTCTAACTAAGAGCTTTCAGAAATCCGGGAGGATATGGAAAATTTAAGAAACTTGATTTGGGAGTAAGGCGCTATAGAAGAGCTTCAACATCGATTCAAAAAAAAAACGTCTACATGGGCTTCAAAAATTGCTCCTATCAAATTGTAGCAACTTAGTGAATCTTCGAACAGCATTTTTGGCAGAGATTTCTAACTATCTCAATGTTAATCCACATTCAAAACTTCCGACAAGTTTCCTCATAATCTGGGAATTTGCAATGTTTAGAGTATTTGGGAGTTGCAGGTTTTGATTGAACCATTTTAATGTAGCATACCCGCCAGCATCATTCAGCTTTTCCAAAACTGAATCCCTTAACCTAAGTCACTGCCATAGCTTCTGCAAATTGAGCTTCCACCAACTTTAAGAGTGCTTGATGTCCATGCTTGCCCCATTCTGGAAACTTTATCAAGCCTGGGTTTTCCTTATTTTCTCTGTACCAAATCTTGAATCGACCCAGTTAAAAGGTATTATGATTTTCAGATATTTAGCTTTTATTCTTAGAGGTGAAAACGCAAGATTTACACTTTCTTTCTTGCAGGAGTTTGAGAGTGGATCCTATTGGAGCAAGATGATCAATGTTTTTATTCCTGGATATGGCGGACTTCCGGAGTGGATAAGCCATAAGAAAAAAGGATCTGAAATAAAAATATAGTTTCCTATGGATTGGTGCCAGAAGAACGACTTCTTGGGATTTGCCTTATATTCTGTTTCTGTTCCCGCCATGTTG
Organism: Tetrastigma voinierianum; assembly: GCA_016808115.1. Taxonomy (NCBI): domain Eukaryota; kingdom Viridiplantae; phylum Streptophyta; class Magnoliopsida; order Vitales; family Vitaceae; genus Tetrastigma; species Tetrastigma voinierianum. The sequence goes on from JAEQBH010000023.1 coordinate 200,214, forward strand.
AATCCCCAGAAAAACCTCGTTTAGAATGTAAACTGAATTTCATCCACGCGAATGTCTGGCTGGCGGAGAATTCTCGTCAATTCACAGTTATTCATGCTGCCATATTAATGGCGATGAATCAAATAGAGTGTGCGTGGTATATTATCCAAAGGTTTCTATTGACAATAACAATATGTATTGGTCAAATGGATGGAGGCATTTGAAGGCTTCGTTTCATGGTGAAGGAGTGAAAGTGGAAGAGTGTGGGTTCCATCTTATATACTCGGAAGAGCATCAACAAAACCAAGATGATGAAGACAGCCACATGCCCTTGTTCTTGAATCTTCTTGAGAATTTGGTGACAGCAAATCAACAACATAAAATGTTAAGAGAAGGGGTGATGATGCAGAACATAATCCAGCAGAGGAACCACACCATAAAAGATCAAGGGAATGCAACACTGATTTGAAGCTCTAAACTCATTCATCAGCCACCAGACCAGGTACATCATCAAAACTTTTTTAGTTCATGTCAACCATATCTTTATAGGGTGATTTGATTAAGACATTTGAAAATCCAGTTTCGAAAATTTGATCATTCATCAACTTTTGACCTTATTTTAACAAAATTACCCTTATGTTCATATAAAATAACCCTTTTTTCATATAAAATCATGAAATGGAAAAAAGGGCATTTTTTTGCCAAGATGGATTACTTTTCAAGAAAAACAGGGGAAAGTTTATATTTAAAAATTTGGATTATTTAAGGTTTTTAAACCAAATAATTCTTCTTTATACTAATCACACCTCTCTATATAGGTGATGACTTGTTTTCCCATTCTTTTATATTTGGGTTCCTTGGTTCATTTGAACTTATTTTTCATTTAAGGTTGAAATGAGGTGGTCTACAAGTTCCTAATCTCGACTCTCTTAAACAACATTACGAGTATAAATTTTTTGAATTGGAAGAAGAGAAGAAAGTTTGTAGGTAATTGCTTTGTTCATACCTAAGTATTTTGTAAGCTAAGGTCATAACTTAAATTTTTTTTCTTGAATTGTTTGAAAGAGATTGAGGAGCTGAAGCAGGACCTTGCAAGTATTTCTTCCACTTCTAATGATAGTGCATATAAACACATGTGAATCTGGAATTCCTTTACTCCTTACAATGGCAATTTTATGTCTTATAATATAATATTTTGCATTTTCGGGTTTGAGTTGAAGAAACATGATGCCCAATCATCAACTCTTAAGATAAAGTAAAAATCCAATGGGCCCGATGAGATTCGAGAATGAAATCCCAGGTTTTATTTCTCATTCATGCAACTCGTCTGCTTACAAAATGAAAGTCAAATTTATAACCATCTGCTATTTTATCTAGGTTCAGTTGAAACATAAGATCAAACCAGAACTTAAGTAGTTTAAGTTATAAAAAACATCATAGTAAAAAGCTCTTCAGGTACATGCATCATTAAAAAAATATAATTTTACACTTTTGTTTTCCATCTTTGTCTTGATTTATGGTTGGAGAAAATTTTAGAGGTACAATTGCATAAAAATTTGTTTTAGTAGAACTTTTGGTTAGGTCATTTGCTCATTAAAGATTAAGTATAGCATATATGCTTCAAAAGTGGAATATCTTCTATAATTGCTCCAAATTTTTAATCCAAGTGTTGTTTCCAACTCTGTTGAATCAACTCTTTACTATATTTAGGTAAAATTACTAGAATGCATGAGTGAGTATTATGTGTTTGCCTATTATTTGTTTTGTTTGTTTTTTGCTTAAGCAAAGTTTTCTCATATTAGATGTTATTTCATATATTTGGTGAATATGCATGATTAGATGAAACTCAGTTTTACAGTATGTTTTACCTTTTAAATCAATTACCCATGCAAACTTGTTTTTAACCATAGCTATTTCTTTCATGAGTAAAGCAATAAAAGAATGATGGTTAGAAGAAGGAAAGAAGAGTAGTCTTAATTGAATTCACGCCCTTAACATATGGATACTTAATATCAACCGGTTACTTGAAAATTTACGAGCTCCATCCAACTCTAATAAGAAATTGATGCTTTCGTGATTACCTGATCCTTGGAAATTTTGCTTAATCCCCTTAGTCATTAAATTCGTTTTCTTCTCGGTGTTGAAATTATCACCTCGCCAGAGTATGATGTTAGATATAAAAGTTCTTTTATACCAAGAAGAATTGTATTTGTGATGGTGCTTAAGCTTTGTGCGGGATTCAAAATGTGATATACACTTGGAATCGATAAAGTATATTCTAGACGATAGAGAATTCGAGTTAGCATCCTATGGCCAGGGGACCAAACGAGTTTCATATCAATTTGTACACCAGTTTCACGATAACAAGCGCTAAGCAATTGTATGTCTAAAATTGCTTTACGGTTACAACTCCTTCAGATTTGCTTTCTTCTATCTTTATCAAAATGTAAATGGTTCATGAGGACCCCTGTGAATGCTAAAGATTAATGGTGCTGGTGTTTATGCACCTATAAACAAAAGTGGTGCATTATTGTTATGATTATTAATACACTTTTCATCTTCTTTTTTTATTCATGCTTTAGATGCTTTCTAAATATTTAAACCCCTAGATTATTTAAACGTGGCCCAGGTGGCCTCTGCCCAAGAGGATAATTAGATCCTATATTTAGCTTTTTTGAGTTTTTCTTCTCTTTTTCTCAAGTTTGGGGTTAATAAGGAATCAAAGAGCCCAACATCAAGTTGATTTTTGAATGCAACATTCATATGGTAAGAATACATTTGACAAAATAAGTTGGAAACTATAATTTGTCTAGAGAAACCTGTTAACTAGAGATAGAGTTTCTTTTTTCTATAGTGCCTTTTGGTGCAGCTAAAGTCTATTAGGTTGATGGTGAAATTTAATACAAGACTTAAATTACAAGAGAATATCTTTGTCTCAGTTAATGGGGGTGTTCCCAATTCAGTTCATGGATGATTGATAGTTAAGGGTTGTAATGTCATTGAATGGACTGTGCTATTATAACACCTTTACCTTGATTTGCTCTGCTCATTGGATTTTTCATGTTCTTTTCTTCATTGGGTGATCTTATTAATCGTCTTGTAGTTTAGGCATTTAAACTGCATTCTTTTTTGTTAGTCATTAGGTATTATTGGCTTTCTCTTACTGTTGAATGCTAGTCATTATTGAGTTCAGTTTTGTTGGTATTTTGTAGGGTTTTCTTACTATTAAAAAAAATGAAATAAAGGATAATAGAACAATTTTGGGTTTGATTTCGAAAATAAAATAAAGGATAATAAAACATTTTTTTTCAGGCCTCCAATTCCATGAGTGTCCCTCAATCAGAATGGGATGAAGTTCAAAGCATTCACACATAAGGAGAATGATCTTCTTTGTATGATTATTTGTTTTCTAATTTTGAAGTGATCTACGTTTGTTTATTTTTATTATAACTTTTTTTTTACTTCTATTAAACATATAAATAATAGGTTTCGCCAATGTTGTAAAAAGAATGATGATTTTCTAATTTCGGTTGATAAATCATGCCTTAGTTTTTATAATAAAATAATTTCAAAATGATGTAATTTTATAAATATATATTTTACTTTCCAAACAATTTTTATTACCATTATTCATTTAATCAATTGAAATTGTATTTATTTATTCAATAAAATTATACACTTTTTAATAAATACAAGGGAAAATAAAAAAAAAAAAAGAAAAATAGACAAGACACAAATGTAAAAAGAGGAGTTGGATGGGAAATTGGAGAAAAAAAAAGCAAAATTGGGAAGGAAGGAGTGAAAGAAAATGATATTAACAAGTTCTGAGTGTGTGATTAATGATTGATGGCAAGCTTGTTTAGCGTGTGGCTTAGTTCAAAAATGGCAATAAGCGGTTAGAAAATGACCATTGTAAGCTATTTTTTTCTCTTCTTCTACAAATACAAGAGAAAATATTAAAAAAAATTTTAAAAATTAAAGTTTATAAATAATTATATGTTTGCTTCAAACTCATTTAATTTATTTTAACTTATTCATAAACAAAGATTAAATAAATTAAAAATTTATTAGTTTTAAATAGTTTTAATTATATTTAATTTTCTAGTCCATTCTTACTGTGTAGCTCAATTTGTTAGAGGAGGGGTTAGGAGTCCTAATAGTGTAGATTATTCATTGTAAAAGTGATGAGCTTTAAAAAAGTATATATTTAATTTTATTTTGATATTTTATAAGACAATCAGAGTATGAAAATATATTTTATAATTTTATTTGATATTTTCTAGAAAGCTGCTTACAAGGATTCTGACTTACAAACCCTTAAATAGTGAGGTCGTTCATGCCTGCGTGCGGACTTTTTCAAAAAAAAATTTCAACTACCATGTTTATAAGCATAAACTCATCCAAGTATTTTCATTTATAGGGCCAAAATCTCGGAATTCTCAATCATGAATATATGGCCCTTCGGACCTCTCATTTTCGAGCTATCATGCATTTCTCCCGTGAAAGACGAGATTCGTTTTTATATTTAAAAATAAAAATAAAAAATAAAAACGGTTTGGAGTTACCATTTATGTTTGTTTTATTTTAAAAGAGAAAACAAACTAAGAAATAAAAAATCTAAATGTGACTCATGATAAAGAGTCTGAAAAAACCGAGTCAAATTTGAAGGTCGTATTCTGCAGTGAAGGTCTGATATTGGCTAAATATCTTTTCTTTAAGCACAAGTCGGGTCTCTGTGTCAGTTATGGAAATTGTGGCAATCAATCAATTAATTACAGATTCCAATAAATCATGCGGTTGGTGAATAAAGGATAAAATTAAAGAGAAGAAATGTATCTGGCAACGAATGTTGTAATAGAAAATCATACTAGTACAATAATAAAATGCAAAATATTCAAAATCAATTAGAAATTAAGTTATAGATCAAATATCAAATTATTAATTAAAATAATCCATGAAATGTCGAGACCTACCCAAGGCCCATTTATTTATTTATGATTTATTTTCATAAAATTCCATTTTATTTGGAACCATGGAATTAATCCGAGAGAAAAAAATTTATTGATTTGAATAAATAAAATAAAATAAAATAGTAAGAAAAAAAAGGAATTTATTGAAAATTAGAATTGGAGAGGACAACTTTAGAAGGGAAGAAACGAACTGGGGATATATTATTTAAAGGGGTAGGATCTTAATACAAAATAACTTTCAGTCCAAGGTTAAGCTCTTTCATTGTAAGCATAAGGTTTAGAGTTCATTCCCTCCATTTTGCAAAATTTTTAATTTATTTTTGAAAACTTATTTTGACATTTAAAAGAAGAAGGAAACTTGTAAAACAATCAGATAAAGCAAATTAAAAGAATGTCAAAAGAATGGTGAGAGTTGGGCTTTGAGACATGCCATGCCGATAATGGCAGTGGAGCAAGGTGATGGCCTGAATGAAGAAATCATCAAATAGGCAGTTAATAGAAGATCGTGGATAATCTATCAGCGAGGCTAGAGCTTCAAGTCAATAGTAAGATCTGCGATTGTCTCAAACATTATTAATGAATAGTAAATAGGTCAACAATCAATTATTATTTAATTAATGCATTTGGAATGATAATGATCAATAGAAAATAAATCATCCTCAAATAATTGCTGCCCAATTACATACAAGGCTATCACAAACAATTAAGCGTAGCCACAGCCCAGGGGTGTCAGATTGACTACCGTCAATCCTGGAAACACTAGGTAGATGCGGAGTGACCCGACATCTCTCACGAAAATCGGGCAGAGTCTCCTTTTGTACGGGAATACCCTTATTACATAACTTTGTATATAACTGTCCCGACAATCCAATATAACAATCCATGAGTAAAACGACCATGGGCCTGGTATTCTCATCCTAATAATTCCCAACTATATACAATAATTCAAGAGTTAATGATTTGCTCTTACTCTGACCATATATTAAAATGAAAAACATTCTAATACATTATATACAAATAGACAAAGCCTAACTTGGCTTTCTTCTCAAACTCGACCTCTATGATGAGCCGTCTCCTCGCATGCTCCCTGTACCTGTAAAATAATATCCCTCGACAGGGTGAGCTAATGCTCAGTAGTGGAATCACCCTAAGTGAGCTACTCTCCACCTAAGTGCATATGCAAGAAATGCTCGATGAAAAACATCTGAATTTGTGACGCCCCTAAGCTAGGGGTCCATTGACTACACAGTCAACCGCGGAGTCTGAGTGGATGTCGAGTTAGAGTCACTTGAAAATCGAGACGAGTCTCCTTTGTGCCAGGGAGCTCTACTAAATAATCTTTTGTATAAACCTGTCCCAAGCAGGTCCAATATATCATCACATGAGTAAAGCGGCCATTTGGGCCCACATAAGCGATACTCATAACAATATCACGCCAAAACATACCCGACTAATCAATAGTTCTAAGAGTTAATAATTTACTCTTATACAACACATACTCCATCAAAATTAAATTCTAATACAGCATAAAATCATCAAATCCTAGCCAGCTTTCTTCACAACCTCAGTCTCTAGGACGAGCCGTCCCCTCGCACGCTCCCTGTACCTGTAAAATAATATCCCTCGACAGGGTGAGCTAATCTAACCATTAGTGGAATCGCCTAAGTGGGCTACTCTCTACCTAAGTGCGGTGCAATGTTTAAAATAAACACACATTCAAGCAAATGCATGATCCTCTTGAATGTCTAACTCATCATCTCGTCTAGGAGTCATGGAGACTCCTCACACTCGCCTAAGCCTCGTATGAGAATTATTATTTTTATTTGTTTGTGGACAACCCTATGATGTATATATATCAATTGGGTCGTCTCCGACGATTGATATTATTTGTGGACTACCCTCCGATGTATATCAATTGAATTGAAATGCCAGACGATTGATATTTTTAGTATGGACTACCCTCCGGTAATTATCATTTTAAATGACCCTAGAATAATTTTCTCTAGACTCATCTCATGCGCTCACTCCTATAGTCCTAAGGTGTTCGGTGCACATGGAGATACATGTATGTCAATTCCAATACGTCTAATTCACATGTAAATATACGCATATATTTACAAAACATTCAATTCACACACAATCATGTCATGTAAATTCTCATTTCATACATCAAAATTAAATTTCACTAGCTAACGTATCAAACACGAGCAATTCAAATTGAATCACCTGACCAAACACATTTTAACACAAAAATATATTTTGAGAACACTGTTTCGGGAATAGTGAAACCCTTGGTTACTATTCCCGGAAAATCACAAATCATCTGGGCTCACTTAGCGAACCTCGCATCACTCGCCATTCCGACCTCATCCAAAAACCAATACATGATTTAATACAAAATTTCAAGATTTAACAACCCAATACCGTGGCACTACTACGCCTCCATTTGGTGTTCCAAAATTTTATCACCCTATCCCAAGGCCTGGGATTCGATTAAACTACCTCACTCGCCCTCATTCGACCAAACATCGACAAAGTACTTAAAGAAGGTTAAGAAACCAAGTAGGAGAAAACTCCCACCACTCGAGTTTGTCAAAACCCTCAAATCCGTGTCCACGCTGCAGCTCGCTCCGCTGCAGGTGCCTTCCTTCTTGTCCCGAAGATCGCCAACCACGGATTGTTCGATATTCTGCAGAGAAGTCTGATGCTCTTCTCTTCCAAAATGCCAAAATGGCTAATGCATCACCACCGGTTCTCTTCCCACGCTTTTGGCTCTTTAATCAAGGCAAAGACATCCTATTCCATGCTTTATAAGGCCATTTAAAATTTAAATAATGACCATTATGTCCTTCTTTTTCCCAATGACATTCTACATTATCTCGCTCGTCCATTTTCATACTTCTACTCATTCCACTTATGGCACATGAGTACGTGTTATATGTAACTTTCGTCGCATCAAAATCGCTTTACTAAGACCTAAACCGCGATGCCTCGAACGTGTAAATTCCGACCGGTTTCTAATTCGACGAAATTTTACTAGCTAGATTGGTGGAGATCGATTCCAACCCGAGAAACTGCTTCATCATCCGAGATCTGTAGAATAAATTTCGGATTTCAACTAATAATAATTTCTTAGAATCTAAATTACGATTTTGCCATTTTTCCAAAAATCGAATTTCTCAGTCTTATATTCTCCTCTTAAAATGAATTTCATCCCAAAATTCGATTAATCATAATCACTCACATGCATATGCAACTGAACCTAATGATATATGTAACAACCATTTAAATCTTAAAAACGATCAAACCACGTACTTTCATCCCTAAACAAGAAGGGATAGGTGGCCCGCATCGTGTGTCCTCGCACCCACGTGACTCCTCCACCCACAAGGCCTCCACAAGAACCCTCACTAGCCTCACTCTGGCCTCGTCGCAAAACCTCGATCACTTATCCAAAATACACACCGTGCCTCGAAGATCCCATCCGTGTCAACCTCTATCCGCCTCCACCACCACACTGTCGGATCCGAGTATATTTCCGCAGCATGGAGACGTAAACACCCCGTGGACACCCGACATTCTCGGGCTGAAAAGCCAACCGGTGACGCTTACACGCTCATCCTCTCGAGTATCTCGAAGCTCCTATGAATCTCTAAGGAGAAGCCCCCACGCCGCAGTAACCCCGACCACGCCCTCTTAGCATCACCTTCGCTAGGAAGACACGATCTCCAACCTCAAATCCTGTGTGGGTAGACGTCGCACATCAAGATAGCCTTCCCCGCCGGGCCCCGAGTCGTGGAGAAGACGTCGTCGTGACTAAGCCCACCTTCCTGAGGTGTCCTGAATCGTATCGCACCAAGTGATGGAGCCTCCCCACTCCTGGCCCAACATAATCTGATCTACATGGCCTCCCATATGCACGCCTCATACTCTGCGCCATTCAGATACTCCGCCCCTCGGTAACTGCCACAGAGCGACTCCACCTTTGGCGGCGTGCTCCCTACCCTTACGACCCAAGACGTATGCTCGCAGTGTGTCCTCTAACACCTGTATATAATCCACAATCAAATCCTACACAACCCTTACTTTATGTGTAAACGCACAGATCTCCCTAAGGTCACAATCGCTAACAACTGTTCTTGGACCGCTAACCTAGTCCATGTCATAGAATCGACATCCATATACGAGCCCCCGTCGCCTCAACAACACCCAATGCAATCGCTAAAGGGGCATCCAAATCTCGAGTCACTCCCGAATTCTATCACTCAACTCCTTAAGTCTACGTGATAACCCGACCGCGGTGTTTTCATCTCACTAACATAACTCTTCTGGCCACTGTTCCTTACATTCACACAAATTTAGTGGATATCTCCTGGGTCTCTTACACCCTAACCTGTGATTCTCACCTTAGGGATTAACTAACCCTTTTGCTTCGGGCTTCAACATACTTTAGTTATTCTCATTTGGCATCGGGAATCAACTATGAGTCTCACGACGAGTCCTAAAGACAAACTCAACCCACACTCACCAAGAGTGGCAATGACTCGCACCGTGCACCCATAACCGACTCGACGCGATGTTACCGCGCACACGAACACAATAATGCCATACTGTGACACCCAATCCCGGGTCCACCATGAGCAGAATCTCGGAGATCCCTCACTCATAATCCTGACCTATTAGATCAAATCTCACCCTACATCCTAGGGAAGAACATCTATACCTAGATTATCTAAAGGCCTTAACCTCTAAGCCCAATTCTAAGGCCGTGTCGGGTATGACAACCCGGCTAAGATCCCAGTTACTGACAACCTAATGGCTGTCAACTCATCCATGTCAAGCCTGACATCAACAACCAATATGTCTACCACCTTAAGGTCCACCACGCTTCCGCTACGCAACTCTGATCTTTCCCTGACTTTGACCCACACGCAGGCCCCCCTCCAGCCTATCTCAGGTTGTCGGAGGCTCAGATAAAGACCCTAAACTCGAAACTCGGTTCCTCGAATTCGCACTTCGTGGCAGGGAGGAATGAACCGTATACTCTCCCTCGTTTCTAGCTGACCTGGGACTGCTACGTCCCAAAGCCCTGGGATCCCTGTCTCTAGGGCAATCCCGTCTCACATGCCCAATCCTAGCCCTAGTCTTGAAACTCGTGTGAAGCAAAAGTCTTCTGCCTATTCCCTAGCTAAGAAGCGTCGATCCTCCCCTCACACAACACCCGTATCTCGAAAGTGCACTCGGCATCCTCTCGACCTTTCTCTCTTATGGTCGTGGCAGCCCCAAACTACTGAGTCCCTCGGGTCCCGTGAGGCGAAGTCCTACAATCCCGCCCGAATGGACAACTTCACCCCATTCCCGACCTCGTAACACCCAAACGCACTTCAAGGAACTACGTATCTCAAGACTGGCATCTTGGCCCCTCCCAACTCATTATAGCCTCAACCTTCTTTGGGTCCATTGACACGCCTGATGCCGATGCCACGTGTCCCAAAAATCTCACCTCGCAGCCACCGCACCCCATCGAACTTCGCGCATAACCGATGGTCTCTTAACAATCGTAATGTAACTCAAGGATACCTACGCCTCCCACTCCGACCTGGGAGTGTATCAAGATGTCATTCACGAAGACTACTTAATAAATCAATCTAGATAGGGTCGGGAATACCTGCTTTACGAGGTCCATATGGATAGCGCTGGTTAATCCAAAGGTCATCACCGTGAACTCAAAATGCCTGCTAAAGCATCCTAAACGCCGTCTTAGGGATATCCGTCTCCCTAACCTCACCGATGGTAACTAGCGGCATATTCATCTCTGGAGTGTACTCGCCCTCTCAACCGACATCAAATAAATCATCAACTTCGTGACGGCACTGATTCTCGATCAGATCCCCGTTCAACCTGTCAAGAATCAATGCACTGGGCCGAAGGCCCAGATTTCTTCTTCGAGAATGTAACCGGAGCACCCCATGGTGAAGTGCTCTGCCTAATGAACCCTCATTCAATAGCTCCTCAGAATCCTGAGATTCCGGAGCTCGCAGAACTCAACTCGTGCCCATCCTATGAGTCATAGAGATGGGCGTAAGCATCAGGTGTAACTCAATACCGAAGTCTACGACCTCCGCTGAGGTAAATTCGTGTATAGCCTTATCCGGAAAAGCATCCACATACTCGCAAATTACCTCGAGGTGCATCTAAGTCCTGTCTCTCCGCCCTCTGTGCAGGCGCTCGCGAAGCAACAATGAACTGCCTCTGTATAATTTTGACTCAGACATCGTTCAGTAAAATATCATGCTCATCCCCCGAAATGCCACTGGTACTGGGTCCCGTGTGAAGCAAACCTCCTATGCTCAGCCAATTGATAACAATCCCGTAGTCAGTCGCCCAATCCATCCCCAGATGACATCGAACTCGATATGTCCATAACTTGTGTCCACTCGTGAGAGTCCCCGAGATCTCCAACTCGTAAGAACCACGACATCTCATCCCTATTCCTGCCCAAATCCCTAGGGAGAATCACATACAAAGGCCCTCTAAGGTCTCTAGAGGTCCTCGCTCCATCACCATATCAATAATTTCTAAATGGAACACACACTAGTCTATCCCCGGGTGGTGTGAAGTCGTAGGTAATCTCCATAGCCTCTAACACCTTCCTGACCAGATGGTAACCAATGGTCTCGCCACCATCTGACCTCCTCCCGCGGAATGCCTGATGATGATGTGCCCTAAACCTCCGGAGGTTACTAGATCTCTCTGACCACTACACGCTACTCGCTACAGCAAAATGATCGCAATATCTACAAATTTCAACAAAGGCCCGCTATCAAAAATCGTGGTGCCTCGACCAGCGACTCTCTCGTGGACGCCCCCACGTCCCGTCCTCGACTAGCCATCTACATATTTCCAATGACAATAAGAATCATTTAATTTTCATTTCAGTCTAACTAGCAATGCACATGCCAATTACTAATAGACTTGACAACCATGAACTACCCGTTCATTTCCTAAGTGACGCTAAATTCCAACCACTAAATTCATTTATTTCAATAAAATTCTAAGCTTTCTTGTTCATTTCAATATCCAAATCCCTAAGGTCATAGTTCCTAACCTTAGCATTCACCATTTTTCCTATACACATTACACCATGCATATAGTTTCCTACGCAACAAATCGCAAGAATCACAATTTCAATTGGTAGTTAATACAATACAAGATTCTAAGGCATAAGCATACCCAGACACTATTCATACACCTAAATAGCTTCATATATATCAAGTCCCCGCATTTATGCTAAATGCAAGGCAATCAATCATGCATTTAAAATATTTTATCAACACTTTTTATTTTCGAAAATTTTATTTTTCGAAAATTTTTGTCTAATTTTATTTGATTTTATTTTATTTAATTAAATATTTAAAAAAAATTTTCGTTTTTTTTTTTTCGTTTTTTTTCCAATTATTTCCACATTGGAAACACTCCAAAAACATGACCATGTTTTTTTTTTTTCACCTTTTCGCTACTGAGACAAAATTACTTAATATATATATATATATATATATATATATATATATATATATATATATATATATATATATATATATATATATATATATATATATATATATATATATATATATATATATTTTGCTGGTTTCTCCATCCATCACTAAACTTAGCAGTTTATTTTATTTGATTTTTTCATTCTCCTACACCCAAAAATAAACTTATAAAAAATTTATTTTCTTCACTTTTTCTAGCTTACACTCAGAAAATCTTTTTGAAACCATTTTCTTCACTTTTTTTTTCATTTCTTCTAGCTACTGGAAGATACACAAAAAAAAATATATACCTATATATATATTTTTTCATTTTCCAGAATACTCAAATAAATTTATAAAAATTTATTTTAATCAATTTTCTTCAGTTTTACACACTGTAGAACCTTAGAAAATTATTTTCTTCACCTCATTTTTTTTTCCTTTAATTTGGGACACTTTGTCTAAAATCTCCTCAAACTTCTTGATCCAACACTAAACCTAGTGTTCAACCGTAAAATTTATTAAAATTTTAGTTTATTATCCATTAAACCAAATAAATTTATTCAAATTTATTTTATTTCTCCTTTCTTGTTCCAGCTTTTTACACAATCAGAAACCTCTAAAATTTGCTTCTTCATAAATTCTAACACACTAAGTGCTAATCACTAAGCACACATAATAATAATCAAAAACACATCACAACCATGATCACACATCATTCATGTTATGCATTTTTCATTAATAACATAATTATCAAATCACACAAACACATCAAACACATGTATGCAAAGTGGTTCTAGCTTTGTCCTTGATTTTGTGTAATTTCATACATAAACTCAACTCAAAACCACCCAAGTGGTGATGTTCTTGCTCGACCATGGCCTGCTCCTCCAACTTCAAGCCCCAGTAGCCGTATACCCAGCTCGACATTGCCATGACGCCCTAACCCTTATCCCGCACCACCCGCCAACCACGGAATACGCGACGTCGAGTTACCCTGACGCCCACTTCAAAACTCCGCAGTCCCTTTGCACGGAGCTCACCCAAATACACACTGTGATAAACCTCGGGTCCCCAAATGTTCTAAATATATCATCATGCTGAGTAAACGCCATTCGCCCATAACGTGACTCATAACAATATCCGTAAACATACTAACTATGTCCAATAGTTCCCAAGAGTTAATAATTTACTTATACAACACATATATCAAAATTAGAGAATCCTAATACACGATAAACTACCAAAGTCACAACCCTGTACTTTCTTCACAACCTCGGGCCTCAGACGAGCCGTCCCTCAAGACACTCCCCTCGCACCAGAAATAACATCCCCACAGTATGGTTAATGCTCAAGAGGAATCACCCCAAGTGGGCCACTTCACCTAGCCAGTGCCAATGTTCCAAAATAAACACACATTCAAGCAAATGCATGATCCTACTGAACGCCTAACTCATCATCTCGCACCCGAGTCCAATGACTTCACACCCCGCCAAGCCTCAGATGAATTATTATTTTATTTGTTTGTGGACAACCCTCCGATGTATATATATCAATCGGGTCGCTTCCGACGAATAATATTATTTCAGGACTACCGATGTATATCAATCATCTGCCCAACGATTGATATTTTTAGTATGGACTACCCTCCGATAATTATCATTTTTAGACAACCCTCCAACCATTTTCTAGACTCATCTCTGTGCACTCCAATTTATACCCTGTGGTGTTCCAATGCACATGGAATGCATGTATGCCAATTCCAATACAATTTAATTACATGTAAAGATAGCAACCTGCATATATTTACAAACATTCAATTCACACAATCATGTCATGTAAATTCTCATTTCATACATCAAAATTAGCCTTCACTTGAGCTAACGATAAACACAGCAATTCAACTTGAATCACTCAACAGCTTCACACAAAAATATATTTTGAGAATATTTCAGAATATGGAAACCCCTAAGCATTATCCCTAAAATCATTGAAAATCATCGGTTCACTTTAGTGAACCTCGCATTTCATCGCCATTCCGACCTCATCCAAACCAATACATGATTTAATACAAAATTTCAAGATTTAACAACCCAAATCAGTCGTGGCAAATACTACCGCTGCATTTGGTGTTCCAAATTTTATCATCTTGGCCCCCAAGGCCTGGGACTGATCAAACGCCTCACTACTTCATTCGACCAAACATCGACAAAGTACTTAAAGAAGGAATAAAACCCAAGTAAGGAGAAACCCCCACCTCAACCCAGTTTGTCAAAACCGCTTCAAACCGGCATCCACGCTGCAGCCTCGCCTACATGTAGCTCTTCAGCCTCGAAGACTCCAACTAGCCTGGATTGGCTCGACATTCTGTAGAGAAGTCTGATGCCTTCTCCAAATGCCAAAATGGCTACTGCATCACCACCTGCTCTCTTCCCACGTTTGGCTCTTTAATTACAGTAGAGACTGGCCCTATCTATATGCTTGTCTTTTAGCACATTTAAAATTTAAATAATGACCATTATGTCCTTCTTTCCCAGCTTTTGACATCTCGCACTATCTCGGGCCGTCCATTTTCATACTTCCTTTCTACTGGCACTTATGGCACATGAGTACGTGTTATATGACATTCGTCAGACTGCAAAATCGCTTTACTAAGACCCAAAACCGGGAGGTCCTAAAACGCAGAACTCGACCGCTCCCTGGACCGACGTAAATTTTACGTGCTAGCTAGATTCCAACGGTGAAATCCATTTCGTCATCCGAGATCTAGAGAATAAATTCCAGATTTTTAACCGAAATAACAATTTTGTAATCAAAATTACGATTTTGTCATTTTTCCAAAAATTGGAATTTCTCGGGTCTTACATTAACACTTATTAAAAGGTTATCCTCAGACAATTAATTAACCCTGATTATATAAGCCTCCAATAAGTAACACGGAAGAGTAGTTAAATATTCAGGAATTATTAAATGTCATCAATTAAATTAGAATATTAAGAGAGCACCCATCATCAAGGGAATCAAAATAGAATAGCAATAGTCAATGAAACTCATACAATGCAATCAACTAAAAACCCATAAGAAAATATTACAAAATGTGGGTTTCTATAAAAAACACATTTGAATACAATAATGACTGCATCTGAGCATCATATCACATGTAGTCATCATTAAACAAGAAATAAGATGTGTTGATGAATCTGTGAGTACAGAGCAATAAAATCAAATAATAAAAAAAAACCAATGAAAAAAAGCAAAAGAAAACCTTTTTTTTTTCTCTAGACCACAAAATCTAAATCTTCACAATTGGTGGTCATTCTCTTCTCTCCTTCTCCCTCCATCCGGACCATCCCACATTTCCAAGTAAAATTTCACTTCAACCCCTTCTCAGATTCATCCTCCCAAGATAAAGAAAAAATAATAATAATAATAATAATAAAACGTCCACCTAGCCTTTGTTCCCACTATCTCATTCTCTCAAGAAAAGAAAATAATAATAATAATAAAAATAAATTTCATCCAAATACAGGTCCCACTATAGCGTCCTTCCAAGAGAAAAGAAAAAGAATGAGTTTAGTCGACAAACTGCTTATATGCTGCCTTTCAACCATTCGATCGAAATATTCTAACATCTTTTGGGTGGACCTCATACCTAAAAGTGATAAAATCCATATCTAATGGTAAAAACTCAAACTTATAAGCTCGAGCCATCAGAATCTTCCAAAAAAATTCTTTTGAGAACATTCTTTCCAAAAGGGATGTGGCCCTTTTGACGGCCACACATGGGGCCTCCAAACGACTCCCATGTGGATTTTTCTCTCTAAAGGGTCACTATGGCAACTTATGATCAAGTTTACTCACTCATCATATATATATATAGGTAAGGTTTTTGGAAGAGCTTATTTATAATTTATTTCGAGCTTATTTTCTTGATAAAAAATTATAGGTGTTTGTAAAAAATATTGCTGGAATCACTCATGCTCGCTTCCTCCATCCTCGCCCTGTTTCCACCGAAGGTACTTTATATATTACATTATAGTATTTTGTTTTGGATTCGATCCCCATTCTTCTGTATGTTCATCCCATCCCTTTACCACTTGAACTAGCCCTCAAGGGTCTATGTGAACAAATTGATTAAAAATAGTTTTCAAGTTGTTTTTCTCTTGTTAAGACTAATTGGTAATCAAGGGTTGTGGTTTATGTTTCAATTTTGACTTCAGTACTCTTGGTTGGAATTGGAAGAATTCATTTTGTGGAAAGTCCTCCCACCAATGTTATGTTTGAGGGGGGTAGAACCGTAATTTCCAACCCATGATTAATTTACAATGTTTTTAAATTAAACCAAGTATTATTATTAAAGAATCAAAAGTAATGGGAGAAAAAAAAAATGGGGAGAAAATCTTTGAAACCACCTCATAAAATCTTATTGCATAGTAATAAACTCGGCACTTTAAGAGAAAAAGTCTCACACACGCTATATTTTTCAATTAAATTATAAAAGGATATAAAATTATATAGACATAATAATATATAAATAAAATAACTAAATAAATATCTTTGTGCCTGTAGTTGATATTAATTATTTAGAATATAATAGAAACCTATGCATTAGCATAATAAAGGGTTTTTTAACAAATATGTTTTGTCATTTGAATCTCTCATATATATACTAGTAAAGGTCGTAACAAGAAAGATGAAAAATCCAACCGTCGTACAAAGACAACACAATCACACGTCTAAACAAGTGGACGATAAAATTACAAAAAAAACAAATTAAAAATTCAAATCTATGTGGAAGAGCCACTTTAATGAGAAATAAAATTTTAGAAAGAAATATAGATTGGTGATTTAAGGAAAATAATGGTTAAAAAATTAACCCTCCTTATTAACGAAAAGGCGCCCTTTAGAAGAGAGCACATAAGAGAAAATAGGAGGGGCTAGGGTTTCAACTTGAAATTATCGCTTTTAACTATTATTTAGAAAAATAAAAGATGAGGAAATATATAATAATATAAAATACATAGTATTATTTATATTTAGATAAATAAGTAAACAGTAGACATATGGAAGATATCTGCTACTTATGAATGGATTTGTGTAAAACCCGAGAAAATTTAATTTTTTCTCTCTCAAAAGTGGTAAACGTAATTTCGCTTGAAAACCCAAAATTTCTGTATCTCGATGACCGAAACGGATCAAGGCTGCTAAATCTACCGAAATCTAGTGACCCAAAAAAGTTTCATCGAATCGAGACAAATGTAATATTTACGAATTTCTACGATAAATCGCCACGACTGCGACGAGATTTTTATGAAAATCTAAGTCAAAATGATGTGAGTTAAAGTTCATTTAAAAGAATTGAACTCGAAAAGAAATAAAATTACAGACAAAACTTTAATTCGAATGAGGTAATATAAGTTACATCCTAAATGATAATAATAATAATAATAATAATAATAATAATATAATATTATAATAATAAATAAAAATGATAAAATGGAAATTATGTGCATGGTGTAATGCGTATGGAAAAGGGGTAAATGTTAAGGTTAGGAACTATGACCTTAGGGATTTGGATAATGAAATGAACAGGGTACGTTTCTACTCTTGCAATTAGTGACTAGAGTAGCTCGACCGATGAATACATGTTCATTCATTAATGCATCTTGTATGATAGGTTTGGGCATAGAGGTTGAGGCCTTTAGAAAAACCGTAATATGATGGAAAATTCTTCCCTAGGATGTAAGGAGAGATTTGATTTTTCTAAAGATCAGAGTTGCGCAGCGGAAGCGTGATGGGCCCATAACCCACGGTGTCCCGTGCAGTCGTAGATACTCCATGCTCCGATACCATGCCGCGGTCGGGTATCGTGAACCATACTTATAAACACACCCATCGAGCTCCCAAGGTAATCGCTTAATCTTAGCTCGATACCATGTCGTGACGCCCCAAACAAGCCTCACACAGCCACGACCGGTCCAAATGGGCTCCAAAAATTCTCCAAAAATTTTCACACTTCGGTTCCAAGATTTGGAACCGATCAAACGGCCCCTCACGACCTCAATGAACTCAAACATCACAAAACACTTAAATAAAGTGTAAAACAAGTAGGATAAAACCCCTACCTCACGGAGTTTGTTGAAACTCCTCAAAACCAGTCCACACTCTTCTCACAGAGAATGCCTTTCCTTTTGTTCTCCGAAGAATCAAACTGGCCCGATTAGCCGAACTTAGAGAGAAGTCGCTTCCTCTCTAAAAAAAATCACAAATGGCTAATGTGATTCCATTCTTCATTTCACGTTTTCTTTTCCTTTTCATTTCCCTTTCTTTCTTTCTCCTTTCCCTCTCCTTTTCCTTTCTTCCTACGAATTGTTTTGGTTCCTTTATTTCCTTTTGCTTTTCTTTTCTTCTTTCATCTCATTTTTTTTCTTTCATTTATTTCTGGACCATTTTGTCCAAAATTTCTTCTCCTCATTATTTTTTTCACTTTTTTTTTTTTTTCAGTTTTCATTTCCTCTAGTAGCCTTCCTTGCTACTCCCACATGCAGCAGCTTGAACACTACACCCATACAACTCAAAAATTTTATGAGTTCAACTTTATTCCTTTTTCTTGTGCAAAAACTGGAATAAATTTTCAGAATTTCACAAACCCAACCTGTTCTTGTTTAAACCGGGAGCTACTATCCAGAATTTTCTGAACCAATTAGCGAAAAATTTTCTCAACCTTGTTCTCACACTAAACCCTAGTGTTCCATCTTAAAATTTATTAAAATTTTATCTCATTATCCAACAACCCAAATAAATTTATTAAAATTTATTTCTTATTTTCTTGTCTAGCTTACACATCAGAACCTCAAAAAATTTGCTAACACCTCATTTGTTTTCCTACACACAATGTGCTAATTACTAAGCACACAATCACTCAACACATAACACTCCATGTTATAAATATCATTCACACAACAATTCATCAATTAATCACATGATCACACAATTCACATAACATACAACTCATGTTATACACACCATCACACATCAAACATCATGCATGCAATGTTCTAATCTTATCTCGTGATTTCCTAGGTAATAACATACCTAACCCTACATCGAGCCACACCAAGTGGTGATGTCCTTATCTCTTAAAGACTATGGCCTAAGCCCAAGCCCCTCAAGCCCTAGGTAATCGTATACCTAACTTCTACACTCTAAGACCGTGGCCTAAGCCCAAGTCCCCCAAGCCCTAGGTACTCGTGTACCTAAACTCTGATACCAAGCTATGACGCTAGTATCAATTTCACCGCAATAGCAATGGCCTATACTCACAATTATATTCCATGTAATTGAGTAATTCACAATTTTATCTCTAATTGGTTCAGAAAATTCTAGACAGTAGCTCCCGGTTTAAACAAGAACAGTTTGGGTTTGTGAAATTCTGGAAATTTATTCCAGTTTTTGCATAAGAAAAAGGAATAAAGTTGAATTCATAAAATTTTTGAGTTGTATGGGTGCAGTGTTCAAGCTATCGCATGGAGTAAAGGAAGGCCATCAGAGGAAATGAAAACTGAAAAAAAAAAAAAAGTGAAAAAAATGAGGAGAAGAAATTTTGGACAAAATGGTCCAGAATAAAATGAAAAAAAAAATGAGATGAGAAAAGGAAAAGAAAGAAAAGCAAAAAGGAAATAAAGGAACAAAAACAATTCGTAGAGGAAGAAAAGGAAAAAGGAGAGGAAAGGAGAAAAGAAAGGAAGGGAAATGAAAAAGGAAAAGAAAACGTGAAATGAAGAATGGAGATGCAGTGGCCATTTTGTGATTTTTTTAGAGAGAGCAACTTCTCTCTAAGTTCCCGGCTAATCCGACCGTCGAATTTCTTCGGAGCAAAAAGGAAAGTTGTTCTACGCGAAGAGGGCAACGCGTGGACTCCGATTTTGAGGAGTTTCGACAAACTCCGTGAGGTAGGGGTTTTATCCTACTTGTTTTACACTTTATATAAGTGTTTTGTGATGTTTGAGTTGATTTGAGGTTTGAGGGGTTGCTTTGATCGTTCCAAATCTTGGAACCGGTTTGGAAATTTTTGGGATATTTTGGTCATCCCCGATCAGTTTAGGGACTGATTTATTATTTGTATCATAATTTATATAATAAATTGAGTTTTGGGTGAGTGTGAGATTGGAATGGTATGGAATTCGGTTCCACCAAGAGGAACCGATGTGAGGAGGCTGCCGCGACAGCCCACTTGTTCGCTTTGGGACTGTTAAAAAACAAATTCCGTTTGTGCAAATCGACCAAACGCCCATGTGTCGGGGTGCTTGAAATTGATGAAATAAATGGCTTGAGTTGTGTGGAAATAGATAGGTTAATATATGATTCTAATGTGTTAACACGATGCATAATTATATAAAATATAATTGTGTTTGTAGGCTATTCGAGACGATATTGTAAATCGTTTTTCTAAGTGAGCTAATTTGGGAGTTGCTGATCAAAGAAATTAATAGGTTAATGCTTGATGTGTTAATATGATGTCACAATTATATGGAAATATAATTGTGTGTAGCCATTGGAGTATGAGATTGTGAATTGCCCAAATGAGCTAGTTTCGTGATATTTGATCCATGTTAAATTACATGCAGGTGAATATAATTTCAGAATATATGCATAATTGATATTGTATAAAAAATGATTGAAATGACATAATGCATTTCATGTGCACTGGTAACCTAGAATTTAGTGTGAGTGCATGACAATTTAATTTTCCTAAAAACGGTAACATGGTCGAGAAAGGAATTTCACAGATGATTTTCCTGAGAACGGGTTAGGAGACGGTCCACGTATCATTTTGGATGAGGACCATGACTCTGTTTCAGTTCCTCCAAACACATTCGCCTGAGGGTAGCGTCCCATATTTTTACCACATTGTTTGTAGTATTTTCAAGAACAACAAGTTTCATTTTGAAAAATGATATTTTTCTCATACATAGCTTAGGCAAAGTGAGGGAGTCAGAGGACTCCGAGACATGGAACGAAAGATTTAGACATTCAAGTATAATTCACGTATTTACTTGAGTGTGTGTTTAAATTCAGCATCATGCACTTAGGTGGAAAGTAACCCATTTGCGCGATTTCCACTAACGGACGATAGCCTGCCCCGTCGTGGACTATATTATTTCGTGCACACTTATGAACACGTCTTCTTAGAGGCCGATTTTGAAAAAAGCCGGGTTGTGGCTTTGATGGTTTTTTTGGATAATATGTATTAGAATTGTAAATTTTAATATATATTTGTATTAAGAGAAATGTATAACTCTTGGACTATTGGAATATAATTGGTAATGGTTTTTGGATGAGTATTGGTTTATGAGCCCAAGAGGCATTTTTACTCAGGTATGGGTCTCGTAATACGAGACGTATAGATTTTCCGCAGGTTGACGGGTAGTCACCGTAATTCCCTGCCTGGGGCGCCACAGATCTCGTATGTGTTTTTCTACCTATTAATTTGTTTAATAAAATATAATAAAAAACCTAAATACTATGTCAAAAATAGAAACATATTAATCTTTGTTCTATATAAAAAAGATAAAGAATAAATAAATGAACAATGTGGAGGTGGAAGATTCTAGAAACTTGAGAGACCCTCCCATGGTGAAGGTTCAAAAAGTTTCGAAGAAGTCCACACTAGTGTGGAAGAGTATGGAGAGTAGGGGATTATCCAAGAGTCTTCTAGAGACCTCTTGTAAATACATGTACATAATAGATAATTCTAGAACTCTATTGATTTGTAAAAAACCTTCAAAGGTTCTACACATTTCTATATGTGGCTATAAATATAGATGGTGGCCTCATTTGCCAAACCACCAAAGTTGAGAGTTTTCTCAAAACATTGTATAGAGTTCTTTCTTCAATAGAGTTTCTTTCTTCCAAGTGTTCTCTTATGAGTTCTTTTACCATCTAAGCAACAGGTAGAAGCTGAGCATAGCAAGCAAGGCAAGTGGGAAATTGACTTAACAACATCCAATGAGCAAGTTGTCTTAGTGCCGACGTGGGGCTAAAGACTAAGGTGGCGTTGTTTTTTTACTTAATGCTGAATAGAACTTTTTTGAGCTTATTGTTGAATAGTACTTAAGGCATTAAGTATTAAGCTTTCTGTTTATTTTAACATTGCAGTGAGTAGGATGGCAATGGGGTGGATTATTAGTTCCTACTGGTCTCATTTTAATGCAACGGGCTCGCTTAATTGTAATCGAGTTTTTAACATGTTTGAGTTTATTTTCTTAAATTCGAGAAGGGTTCCGGGTAGGTTCAGGTATTGTAACTCCCGCTCCGCCCCGATTATATTTTAAAAATATTTTTTTATTATTTTATTTTATACTTTAATATAAATAATAATAATAATTAGAATTTCAAAAAAAATAATAGAATGTTCTTTTAATAAATAATTTATAAAATTCATAATATTTTTATTTTTTATGAAATATATTAATTTTAATATAATAAAAATAAAAAGCAAATATAAAAAAATAAAAAAAAAAAATCAAATGTAATCGGGGCTGGTTTGGGAATTTTTTCATTCACGCCTCGCCCCGTTTAATTTTTAAAATGAGATAGGTTAGTGAATTGAAAAAAATAAATTAGCCGAGTCAAGATGGGGTCGTCCCGTCCCAAACCCTCCCGTTGTCATCCCTAATAGTGAGTGTTGCTAGCCCTTCTCTTTGTTGAGTAATGATGGAGTTTTTCTTCTTTTGGTGGAAAATGACTTTTTCTGAATAGAAAAAGCCAAATATTTTCACTTTTTCTATTCAGAACTTTTTTAAAAAATTTCAACAATAAGTTGATGGGACGGTTATTCAGCTTTCAGCATTAAGTCAAAAAACAAACGCCACCTAAGTCCGTGACATGTTAGTTTGATGATTGATTCAATGAGAAAAAAGAAAAAAAAAAGAGAATTTTTTTTTAGAAAATGACAAGAAGAGAAGCCTTCAGGGCCACTTAGGTCTAAAAGTTTTCAATTCGTTCCTTTGCTAGCTAATTTTTATGGACTATACAGGGAAAAAATCTTCATGGAGATTTGGTGTTTTCTAGCTGACTATCATGAGAAAACTTCTTTATCTTCTTTTATAATTGATTGATTGACTCTCATGCTACCTTCCCCTTGCCTTCTTCCTCATTTTTTTCTCAAGAAAATGGAAATATCTTAAATGCTGTTACCTCCCGCCTCATAGCTCCGAACCTAAGTCCAGGCCTTTTGTTACTTTAAAATTATTTTTGTTCTCAACAATATGGAGAACACTTTTTTTTTTTTTAATTCTGAAAAATATTATTGACACTGAAATATTTTTATCTCCAATGTGTTTGAAATATTATTGACCATTTAGGTTATTTCTGGAAAATTATATTATTTAAGTTTTATTTTTAGTTTTCTAAATAAAAATCTCAAAAAAAAAATAAAAACTTAGTGTTTTTAAATTATATAATTTTATATATAGAACCTATGGATATAGCAAATTTTGAGGGTCTCTGAATGCGAGACTAGCTCAAGCCCCATTTGAAATCCGCTCTTCTACAATAATTCCGTCAATGGCCTATACGTCATTGTGCTACAAATGGCGAGATAACTAATTAATCCTAAAACGCGCACTTTTTAAGGAGCGAGGAATGGGCCACAATATAACATCACCTCAATTTGGACTTGTCCACGCGACGCCTTTGTCATGAGAGATGATACGTCCCAAGTACTCACAATTAGATTGGCCGACTTTCATTTTGCATTATCAAACAGTCATGTGGACCCGTGTCGCAACACATGACTAAGATGGAGCTGGTGCTCTTCAAGAGTGCAACTATATACCATCATCAAACAAAACCAAAACAAATTTTCGCAAACATTCCCTGCACACCTCCTTCATAAGAGACTGAAAAGTAGCAAGGGAATTGGTGAAGTTGACAGGCATGACCACTAATTCATAATGGCCTTCATATGTTCTGAAGGTAGTCTTGGGAATGTCATTTGGCTGTACACGAATCTGGTGATAGCTTGAGCGAAGGTCTAGCTTTGAGAAAATAGAAGCTATATGTAACTCATCCAAAAGCTCATCAATAAAGGGAATGGGAAACTTATCAGGAATTGTGGCTTTGTTGAGGACGTGATAGTCAACACAAAAATGCCAGCTCCACCCTTTTTGTGAACTAAGAGAACATGACTCGAGTATGGGTAGGTGCTAGGCTGTGTAATGCTGGCAGTCAACAAAACAAATAAGGACGTGTCTGAAAAAAAAAAAAAAAAAGCTCTCACAACTGAAATATCAACAAAACCCACCTACCTGTTCCTTTATCCAAACATGCCGTAAAACTTACTAATGAATCTACTCTCAGAATCTAGGGCCCACTGTGTCTTATCTCTAACTTGAAAATTAGGGAAGGGTTTAATTCAACCATTCACCTTATTAATTGTTTAGTTAATTTCATTTTAATTATTCATTTATTTTATGTGATTATAGTCACACTACCATAATTGCAATTCTAAAATTTAGTGGATACACTAACAATATTAAAAACCCCGATAGCTACTCTTATCCATATCTTTAGACATCAAGTCTAAATAAAATCAGGAGTGGGTCCAGCTTTTTTTTAATTCTCGACACACCATTCAATTCAGTCAACATTAACAGGGGGTGTATGTACTTGACTGTAATGTGATGACATGGTTCCTGGTATGTCGAGGTGGCACCCCTGGAGGAGATTGAAAGACATACTGAAATTGATCCAAAATCCTCTGAATAGGTGCAGGGGGACTGACTTCCAATGACGGCTCCATAACACCTATGTGACCTAATTCGGCTAAGACACCTTCACCGGTTTCTCGTAATGCCTTCCACATAGCTTTTAATGAAACTAGGGAGGTGCTAAGAGTTGGGTCGGATTACGAACACTCCTCCCACTTGAAAATTGAAATCTCATTAAGAGCGTCTTCCAGTTTACTTATATGTCCTTAGAGCATCTCCAACCACATTCAACAAATTAGTTACTTAAAATATATTTAAATATTAAATTCACTATTTTAGCTAACAACTTTTTAAAATTCATTCCAACCACACTCTTTATTTTACACAAAATTTTCACTAATTTTCAATAATTAAAAAAAAGTAAAACATATATATAGAAAGATAAAGAGAAAAAAAGGTAAAAAGAGAATTTAGAGAGCTCAAATGGCTCTCCACATTTGGTGAGCCATTTGGGTTAACTAGAAAATAGAGAATGAAATAAAGATTGGGTTGGAGATAATTTTGTAAGACCCGATAAATTCCAATTTCTGGAATAAGGGTAAAATCGTACTCGACATAAAATCACCGGTTAAAAATCCGTAATTAATTTCTCTAGGATCTCGGATGACCTAAACGTATTTCACCGTTGGAACTGCCCTCAAATCTAGCTAGCACGTAAAATTTCGTCGAATTCTGAGACAGTCGGAGTCGACACGTTCTTCGAGGCATCGCGATTCGGGAACCTTAAAACGGTTTTGGTTGTAACGAAAGTCATATATAACACGTACTCATGTGCCATAAGTGGTATGAGTAGAGAAATGATGAAAAATGGATCGGCGAGATAAATAATATCAATTCTAGTAAAAGAGACATAATGGTCATTTTGAATGATTTTAAGTCACTAAATGACAAAATTGTCAATAGTGCTTCTTCTCCTTCATTAAGCCAAGAGGAAAAACGTGAGAAACAAAAAAATTGGAGATCCAGTAGCCATTTTTGAGAGCTTTTTAGAGAGAGAGGGCACTTCTCTCTAGAAATACGGCGCATCCGATCGGCTTGGGCAGGCCTTCTGACAAGAAGGAGAACTGCTCTACGCGAGAGGGCTTCGCGTGGGTACCGGATTTAGGGAGTTTACTCAAACTCCGAGAGGTAGGGGTTTCTCCCTACTTGGTTTTATTCCCTCTTTTAAATACTTTGCAAATGTTTGAGCTGATTGAGGCCGTGAGAGGCCGTTTGATCGGTCCCAAACCTTGGGACCGAATTGATATGAATTTCGAAAATTCATCGAGCAAAACTTCGGATCAGCCACGCTGATCGGGTTGTCAAATTCAGGTGATTTGCATTAAATCATGTATTGTTTGGAAAAGGCCGGAATGGTCGAGATGCGGGTTCACAAAGTGAACCGATAACTTTGTTGAGTGTTGGAACCGCAAACCCTAGGTTTTACTGTCTTAGAATAGTGACACAAAAATATATTTTTCGTGAAAATACGTGGTTTGGTCGTAGCTATTTTAAATTAAATTGCTCAGGTTTGGATCATTAGCCCAAGTGAGCTAATTTTGGATGTATGAGCTGTAAATGTACAACATGATTGTGTGATTTGAATTCATGTAGTATATTCATGTTTATATATTTGCATGTGATTAGACTGCATTGGAACTGCATATATGCATTTCATATGCAATCGGAACACCTGTATCATAGAGTGAGTGCACATGAGATGAGTCTAGAGAAAAAGGTTCGGAGGGTTGTCTAAAAACATTAATTATCGGAGGGTAGTCCAAATTTTTAAAATATCAATCGTCTGGAGTGGCCCATCTGGATATCTACTTCCAG
This sequence comes from Tetrastigma voinierianum, assembly GCA_016808115.1. Lineage (NCBI taxonomy): Eukaryota > Viridiplantae > Streptophyta > Magnoliopsida > Vitales > Vitaceae > Tetrastigma > Tetrastigma voinierianum. The sequence goes on from JAEQBH010000023.1 coordinate 227,289, forward strand.
GGTAGTCCACAAACAAATAAAATATCAATCGCTCTGAGCTACCAATTGATATATATATACATCTGAGGGTTGTCCACAAATAAACAAATTAATACCTCATACGAGGCTTAGGCGAGTGTGAGGGAGCTCTGGTGAGGACTCGATCCGAGTTGAGTCATGGTGACATTCAAGTAGATCATGCATTTACTTGAATGTGTGTTTAAATTGAACATTGCACAGCACTTAGGTGGGCGAAAGTGTTCCACTTGTGCATGATTCTACCGTTACAGCTCACCTCAATGTGGGACCCCTTTAGCAGTACAGGAGCGTGTGAGGAGACGGCCTCGTCCTAGAGGTCGAAGCTATAGAAGAAAGCCGAATGTGGCTGTGGTTTTACATGTATTAAAACTCTTTTAAGTTTAATATATGTATGGCTTAAGAGGAAAATATTGTAACTCTTGTAACTATAGGATTCATAGTTGGTATGAATATTGAGAATTGTTTATGGGCCCATGGCCGTATTGGATATATATTGCACTGTTTGGGACAGGATATGCAGTACTATATTCGGGGTAGAGCCTGCATGTGCTGAGACTCGCTCGATTTTCTAAAGTGGCGCTGCACCCGACATCCATTTGTATTCCGGTCGTAGTCAACCCACCCCTGAAATGGGGCGCCTACAAATTTTGTGTTTGGCTAGCTAAAATGACTAAAAGAGAAGAAATCGAGAGTGGGTTGGAGATGTTCTAAGGATTCCAATCACTGCATCCCTAAAATAATGTCGGCACTGCCCAAATCAAGGGGCAAAAAATCCTACACTCTCTATATATTGAAGAGTGAGGGAAATCAGAGATGTCTTCACCTTTTACCGCCATGCTCGTGCCCATCAACACCCCATAACTAGTAGTGGCTTCAAAGATATCCCCACTTCGAATCAATTTTCATTAAATAAAATTATGAGTGGCCCCACAATCGATCATGGTAATGATTTTTGATTTAAAGCAATTTTCCTTTAGCTTCATTGCTCATAGGTCGATAAGCCTACCATTGAATTTGCTGCACAACTCCGCGATCCGCCCACATCGCCTTTGGCATCTCCCCAAAGACGTGAATTCTTACTAAGTGACCTGACGAACTCGTATCACATTTGAAACAAATGCTTTTCTCAATCTTCACCCGCACTGCATCGTAGGGCTTTGCGGGTTGAAGGAATTTCTTCGCCGTAGGGACGAGCGTACAAATGGAAGGGGAAAGTTCAAATTAGGGTTTGAAGGGGGTGTTATCGAGTCTTTGGGTGGGTAATGGGTTTAATGAAGGAATTAGCCTATGTAAACGGGTCAGCCTTAAATCGCGGAATGGGCCAATGGCCGGTATGAATGGGATAGCCTCGTGGTCCAGAAGAACAGAGGATGGCCGAGCCCATGTTCCCGTGGCGGCCCAACCTTGAGCCCCCATTGTTTCCCTTTGGTCAGACGCATTCCTTTCCCTTCAACTTTCTCGAGCTGAGTTTCATCACCCGATATTCCCGCGGCCATCAGCTCTAAGGCCATTAATGAAATGTGCCTCGATACGCCCGCACGTTCTATTGTCGCTAGATAACCGAACCGAATCATCTCTACTGAGCGTATAGAAATTGTTCTACAAGAGGGTGCCTTCTGTGTACACGGAACGATCTAGGAGGCGTGGCAGCTTTCAACTCGCCCCAAAGATAGTATGGGTCAGCTACCATCCTTATTGAAAACTAAGCCAAGGCTTCTCCATCAAGACTAATGGTCACGCAACCAACTCTTCTTCCGTCATCCCGCGCCCTCGAAAAATCGCCTGTGCAAAAATCCATCCCTCCTAGGGTTCCAAATTTCTTTCGAAGATTACGTCTAAACGCCGGTGAGTGCTTCTATCCTACTCTCTTTCTAATTTCATTATGATGTCTGGCCTCGCTTTATCTCTCGGTGGTTAAAGGCTCTCTTCTGGCATGGAAACCTCCTTTGGTTCTTCCCGTGGGAGTGCATCCTACTCCTATGGAACTTTCTTCGCTAGCGCTTCTAACCCGGATTTTGGGCCTCGAGAATGAGACCCTTCTCCTTCTTGTTCTCTTCCCATGTTTCTTTCTCTAGGTTTTCCAATTTAACATCCTGCCTCCATCCTCTCTAAGAGTGATAATTTTTTCAACATAGTCTACTTTTTCTTCAGGAGGACCTAATTCCTTGCAAATCCCCTTTCATCGGCTATCTCTCCATGAACACTACTCATCTTCTCCTCCATAACTCGATTCTTCCATCTATCTAGAGCTACGCCCCAAAACACGAATACCCGATACCACATGATAGGATTCCCAATCGAGAATGGGTAAACCGGATTATGCGTACGTAATGTGGGGGAGAAACAATTCGAGAGGCCCCATTCTCCACAGACCTCACACTCACCACAAACTGCTCCCGCCGACACACCCGACTCCCTACTAGTAAAACTCAAAATAACTAACAAATCTTCCCTCACTCGCCTTCACACTCGCCGTGGCCTCATTCATTCCACCTCAATATGTCAAATGAATAGGAGTCTACTACTCTAGCTATTGTGCATAAGTAGGAACCAAAAGAGGGGTTATAGAATCTAGTAGATATAAGAAGTCTACAAATGGGGAGGTTGAGTCCAATGGTACAATAATCTGCATTGTTAGTTCGTGCCATAGTATTGCGATAAATGTTGAAAAATTTGATGTGTGTTTCATTAAGGAAGATGAAAACTAAGACTTTGATAGTGTTAAGTGCATCATATATAAAATATGAAGCCATCAAAAGAGAGGGGACTAATGCTTACTTAAATTATGTAATGAAAATCACAATAAGGTTTTAAGGCAGCCTAAGTTTTCGAACATTCATGATCAAGACATGCTCGAGCGCTACAAATATGGAAAAAGGAAAAGGAAATGTACGAATCCAAAGTTTAATCTAACTGTGTGGACTAAAATAGTTAGCAAAACACAAAGTCAAGGAGGTAAAAAGTGAATATTTGTAATAATTGTTTACATCAGAATAATCGTTAAATGTGGGTGTTAGATACGCACAACCATGATGCATTTTACTCTTCACGCTCTTTCACTATAACTCATGTGGCACAACTTTTGACTTGGCCGTGTATGTATTCCACAAGACAAGGGCATAATGTTCCCGAATCAAAGGATGATGAAGGCTTGAACCAAAAGAAGGCATACAAAAGTTCTTTCATTATTTGCGGTACTTTATTACAAACTTTTATCACTGGATCTATGTTTTCATTATAGCACCTTTTTTTTTTTTGGCATTTTGTATATACTCCATACAATATTAACATTCTAGCATATTGGCCAAAACATAGGCACAACTTTTTGCATTGGCTCTGTGTGTGTGTGTGTGTGTTCACAAGACAGAAATTTAGGGCAATATGTTCCTAAATCATGGGATGGTGAAGGTTTAGTCGAAAAAAAGGCATACAAAGTTATTTATGTTATTCTCAAGGTAATTTTTTTATTGCAAACTCTTATATTTTGATGCCTCTTTTCGTTATTGCACCTTAAGCAAGGTGATTATCTATACTTCCATACAATATTTACATTCTCCGTACATTGGATCAATAACATGATAGCTAAACAGGATGCATCATAATTAAATGGCTTCACTAGAGGGAAGCTATTTCTGACTTCCAATATGGTACACCTGATCCCCTTGTTAACAAATTAATAGTTTCAGCTGATCACAGTTGGTTCATCTTTTTTCAATGTCATATGATATACAAACTTCAGTAATTATCAAAAAAAAAAAAATGTACAAATTTCAGTAATTAGTAACATGTGATACTTTCCTTCTTGCAAAGGCATTTAAATCTAAGAATTTTACAGTGACATTTATATAATTTAGATGGGTTGTATTGGAATTTGGAAGTTTTACAAAGATCACAACCATATTTGGATGTTGGAGTTAGAGGCTTAGCCCTAGTTAGTAAATTTTGGGGGGGACAACACAGCGGGCACAGGAGAAATGGAAGAAAGCGAAAGAGATAAAGAAGAAGAAGAAGAAATATGGAGTTGGGGTGCAGGCACCGATGGGCAACTAGGCACGACCAGGCTTGAAGATGAACAACTACCTCAACTCCTCTTGGATCTCCTCCTTTCTTCTCCTGGGCCCATCCTGTCTTCCTCGCCCGCGGTGGCTTCATGTTCTGCCTTGACCACCGGTCTCTCTCTCCCTCTGTCTCTCTCTATAATTCGCCATGAATTTTGGGTCTAATGTTTGTTTATATGTATGCAATATTTGTAGATGGAAAGGTGGTGACTTGGGGAAGAGGCACATCTGGTCAGCTGGGTCATGGGGATATGGTTAGCATCCTCAAACCAAAACATGTCAAGTCGTTGGAGAGTCTTGTTGGCACTATGTTTCGCCGGATGGAGCCACTCTACGCTTTGTCGTGTCTTCTCAATGGCTCGAAGTTGGGACTTGAATATTATTGCAATGATAACATAGTATTTGGATGAATTCTTTAACCACTAACTTTTCTAAAAAACAAAAAAAGTGTGATGGGTATGAATTTTCATAATTTTGATGATCTTTCCTAATTGAATTTCTTTTGCATCTTTTACATTTCAAATTGTTTGATGTAATTCAACTATGTTTGCCCTCCTTGGTCTCCAAATTTGTTTTCTATGATCACTTATCTCTCGTTTTTTACACTCGGTGCCTCGTTCACTCACGGATTCGCCCATTCGCCGCCTGGCATGGTGATGGGCAACTCACATTGCCTCTATTGAAAGTTTCATACTTCGACCAAAGCATGTTGATCGATAGCATGTGGTATGTTTCATTCACTAGTCTCTTGATGAAAGGTAAATACCTAACTAGAGTCACCTTTAAGTATCGTTGGTTGCATTGTTCTTAGTGTAAAATCGTCTATAGGGGTGGGTTTCTAGATCACTGGATTCGCTAATATGTTCTTTCTAGTTCATTGTATCATCATTGTCATGTATGTACATCATAGTTCTTTTAACTTTAGTTCTTACATAACCTATGAACAAAGTAAAATAGAACTTCTTATGGAGCTACAGAGTGCAAAAACTGTGTATTAAACTCTTAAACCACTCAATCTCAAAATGATGCAAGTTGTGTGACACAATCATTCAACCTAGAATGGGAATTTGCATTTGTTTGATCGTGGTCACGCACTTGCTCTTTCATGCCACTATTTCCCGGTGCGAAATCTTGCTTGAAAGGGTAGTGGAGGAGAAGTATAAAATTAAATACAAGTATTAGGAAATGATGAACACTTAAATAGTCAGGATTTGTATGAGAAAAGAAAGAATTTTTGGATATCAGACATCTTGCTTTCTTCTTATCCGGTTATTGCTACATGTCCGAATGAAAGCTTTCTATGGGGTCAAGTATTCATAATTGGGATCAACTGGTGCTGGTCTTTCAAGAGATACGTATATGGGTTTGGATCTGGAAAGCGTGGTCAACTAGGTGTTTCCATGGATAATATCATATCAATAAGTCCCCTGGCTACTGTTGGACTTGAAGGTGTTGAAATCGTTAGTATTGATGCCAATGGGGATCATAGGTGCAAAGACTATCCGTAGGCAACTCAAACCGCTGACTCTGGTGGATTAATCAGTAAACAAACTTTTATTTCAAAGATAAAAACATCACACAGACAGGTCCATCATCCGTATTACTCATTTCCTTTTGTTCATTAATACCAAATCCTACACACAAATGTTTCTCATTTAAGAACATGTCTCACTCAGAATCACAAAGATCTATGCACGATTTAGCATTAGTTCCGTGGTTTATTAATATTGTCTGAATTTCGTTAAGTCTTCTTCATCTCTATTGATTGTTGTCGTATCTGGTGCCTCCTCCACAAAAGGTGACGGGCATTTGTACACCTGGGGAAGAGGATTTGGCAGTACTTCAGATGTTCACTGTCCTCGGCGCCTTCCTTCATCTTTGTGCTTCATCCAAGTTGCTCTTGGATGGAATCACATGTTAGTACTAATGTGTGTGTACCGACTAGCACGTCCCTTTTAATTTCTTTTTATTTTTCTTCTCTTTGAAGCCTAACATGCTGAATGAATCAGAATCTCAAATAAATTTTTAGGATATGTTAAACAGTGGAGGGGAAGTGTTTATGTTTCAGGCAACCACCATGGAGTCCCCGTGATCCCTAAAAGGGAAGCCTGTGGAAGCATATTTATGCAGAATGCAATGCATTTTAGATAAGCTGATCTAACAGATCTCATGAATTAAATTCTAAAAGAATGTATTTCTCCTTAGGTTTTTGAAATCTATTGTTATAACAGTGTTATGTCTAAACTTCATCCAAAGCCCCAAAAAAAAGAAAAAAAAAACAGAAAGAAAAAATAACTATGCGAACAAGGGAAGATGGTGCACGAAGACTATTTGTTGCTCCATGTTAGGAATATTGTCTCAAGTAAAGAATTCACGTTAAGAAATAAATTTTGTTATCGACACCGTCGCAACTCATTAGCATGTCTTCATGGCCCAAGAATCGAGGAGTAGCTCGTGAAAGTAATAAACCGATGGGTCGTGGTCAGGCAGATCGCACTGAGCCGAGCACTCACCCTAGTGAATAAAGTAAATATGTTGTTTCATTTAATATCATCCGCCCATTCTTTTTTATTTTTGTTATGTCATTCCTATACATTTTAACTTGTTATTTTCGCTCGTTATCACCGTGACTACGTGAGAACGTGAGTGATAAAGCATACGGGTCAGTGACATGGCAAATTTTGATCAGCACATATGATCAAATTATACCCTGTGCAAGACTTAGGGCAACGAGCTCTACAAGTGCATTCCATGATCAAAGTTTATTGTGGGAGTGGGTTTACATTTGCCATAATAGCATTGTGCACATAACATACATACATAGATTAGGAAACTAAACTCTCTAATAATTGTAATCACTTATATTTTACGAGGCAAAAGTGTGCGTGTTTCCATATTAATCACATAAACTAGTTTACATTTTATTTCTTTTGGAAAGTTGTATTCGCTTATCCAAGTCACAATTCCCCATTGAATGTAGATAATCAAGCATGGGCTATTAGTGGGTGTTAAAATTGCAAAAAAATGGTCAGAAAGCTTTTACCAATAATGAATGCCCCTAAAAAAAAGTGCTAAAAATGCTCAAATGAATATGTGAATCGGATGACCTCATTCAGTACAAAACTAAGGTAACATTCGAAGGAAAAGTAAGACCAACAAAGGGAAAAGAATCAGTACACAAAAAAGAACTATCTTCAACCCTAGCCTTTCTTTGATTTCATCCCTTGCAGATTTTGAAGACGAATGGTAGCCAAAAATTTCGGATCTATGATAGGTATGTTTTTCTACCTAGTACAATTGATATGCTTTTTGTTCAATAAAGTTTGTATTTTGTAATGTATTTATTGAGTCATTTGATTATTGATCAATTATTTTTGGGATCAATAAATACTCTTAGTTTTTACTAAATAATTTAGCAGTAAAAATTGTCGCAAATGTCTAATTAAGGTTGTCTCATTACAAATTAAAATACATGCCTTGTCGAAATGGGTTGTTCTAGAAACTTTTATAGAATGTTGTTGTTTTTCCGCTTTTTTTTAAATGCAAGCACCTAAAGAATACCTGGATGATTTCATTTAAGACAAGGTGCAATCTAGGGAGATAAAGCCTCTCGGGGCCTTGAGAAGCCAAGGCGATCAGCGTGGGCTTTTTTATGTGAGGCGCACCTTACCTAATATAAATAAAAATGATATATCTAACTAAATATTGTCTACAAATCTATAAATTATAAACATATTCAATGTTTGCCAAACAACTAAAAATCTTTTAACTTTTTGTTCTAATTATTTCATAATTTTTTATAATTTGTTTTTTCATTAATTTTCAGATTTTTTTCCTATTTTGTACATTAATTTTCTAAAAATTTCCTATTTTTTTTCAAAGTTTTTTTTGAAACTTTTTTTCCCTGTTTTTAAGAATTTTATGAGAATTTTTCTCTACATTTTTTAGAATTTTTTTCACAATAAAAATAGGAAAAATGAAAAAAAATACTTCTTTGAGTCTTTTTCTTCTTCTTCTTCTTTCCCCTTCAATCCAACTTTGAACGTGTATTTGAGGGGTTTTTACAAGGCTTAGGGTTCAGATGCACAAAACAACGGTTTTTATTGCCGGAAGCCCAAAACGACTTCGTTTTGGAGGTGTTTTTTTTTAAAAAAAAATACAGGAACCCCAAAACGACGTCGTTTTGGGGTGTTTTGATTTTTTTTTTTAAATACAGACCAACCCAAAATGACGTTGTTTTGGGTTGGGTCTTAGGAGCCTAAGTTCTTCTTCTTTCCCCTACATGGAGCTTCTTCTGCTCTCCCCGACACCGCGGGGCGTTGTTTTTCTCTCGACAACTTTTCCATCTGACGACCAAAAAGCAAAAAAATTTTTTAGAGGGAGGAAGAAGGGAAGAAGGAGAAGAAGGAGGAAGGCGCACTCGGTGAAGTCAGCACTGAACCAATTTCGACGCCTCACCCCGTGCCTCATCCAAGCCAGGGCTGGCTGGGAGTGATGGCCCCTGAGCTTAGGTGCGCCTTCAAACTATCCATCCAAAGACAAATTTGTAAGAGTTTGGGATCTTGAAACCCAACATTGTATGCAAATAATTAGTGCTCATCATACTGAAATTTGGTCCATAGACATTAACTGTAGGAAAGTATTCACATCGGATCAACAACAGACCTGCACTCAGTTTTACACCATAAAGCATGACTCAGTGGATGAGAGATCTCTCGTTGTTAAATGGACCTGTCGTAAGTAATGAAATTCATTTGTACAAAACAAATGTGGAAGTTTTAACGATGTTTGGTGAAATTCAAATGACAAAGCGAGGATACAAGGCTACCGTGAGATTCAACAAGTCCGAAATCACGGCTCACGGGCGGCAAGTGAAGATAGTAGAGATTTTATGCGCATCGTATGAGATAGAATCTAAACGTAAAGCAAAATGTAGAAGAATTTTTACTGTATGAGAAGAAGTCTCAGGAAAGAGGCGCTTGATGTGAATGTGATGTTAATCTCAACAAAGGAAGAAAGCTCTATCCCTATTTTGACAAAGCCGTTTTGCTTCTACATACTTCACGAGCTAGCAAGAAAATTTGTTTGTTTCTTTATGTCCTAATACCCAAAGAGCTCTCTAACATCTTTAGTACTATCTTCAACAATAATTTATTTGAAATTTATTCTATTGGAAAGCGCTTCAAGTACAAAACACTTACCATTGGAGCTTAGGGACACCATTATGATGTTTGAAGTGTTACACTTAGCTTAGACAACACTTTGTTGATGGTTGTTTTTCGGTGAAAATTTTTTACTTGCTTTTGGCCCTGGTAAGGGATTTGCTTTTTCCTTCCTGTTTGGTCTAGAATCCTTGGGTGTCCACAAAGTTGGCTTTGCATGGAAAGCTTCTTTGCAGGGAAGGTCAACCCTTTAATACCAACTAAAGAAGAGGGAAGAGCTTAAGCAATAGGTGTTTCCTTTAGGAAGGGGAAGAAACATGACCATTTGTTTCTCCATTGTTCAAAGGCTAAGATTCTCTAGGATTTGCTTTTAGCTATTTTTGGTGTTAGCTAGGTGTTTCCTCTTACTGTGAAGGAGACTCTATTGTTTTAGCATGGTTCCTCTTACTGTGAAGGAGACTCTATTGTTTTTGCATGGTTCCTCTTACTGTGAAGGAGACTCTATTGTCTTGGCATGGTTCTTTTGTGGGGAAGCGGCGTAAAGGCCTGGATGGCAAATTTCTTGCATTTTTGGACAATATGGCGAGAAAGAAATTGGCTCTTTTTTGAGAATGTGATTAGTTCAATTAATAGGATGAAGTCTACTTTTCTTTGTAATCTTTGGTCTTTGGTCAACTTACATAGTGTTAAGAGACCAAGGTCTTTGGTAGACTTTTTGACTTGGGTGGGCTATAATTGATTTCTCTGGTTTTTGTTGTGGGTGGGTAGGTGTTCTCTTTTCCGTGCTTCCCTTTGTTGTATCTCCGTCAGATATCTCCTGCATACTTTGGGCCTTCCGGTCTCCTTTTGGTGGATTAATATAATTTGCTTTTATCTATCATAAAAAAAAATGTAGTGAAGTTCTGGAATCCAAGTACTGGTTCTTGCCTGAGAACTATTGATTCTGGGTATGGATTATGTGGTTTAATTCTTCCTCGTAACAAGTATGCACTTGTTGGAACAAAATGTGGGACTATAGAAATTATTGACATAAGGAGTGGCACTTGTATTGATGTAGTCAAAGCTCATGGTGGCTTTGTCCGATCGACAAATAACCTGTGATGGAGACTGGGCCGGTCAGAAATGTGAAGATCAAGAAGCAGTTTTCAGAATATCAATACACACAAAGAACTTCAAATCAAGTGTGCTCCTTTTATTCTTTCGAACCCTCTTATTTTGTTGTGGATTCACTTGTTCATATATCTCATACTTGGTAGACCTTAAAATTCTTGTTATATGACTACTATTTTGAGATGTATCCCTACTTCTCAAGCATAATACCATACTGAGATAATGATTGAGGAATATCAAGCCAATAGTAAGATGCTCCTCATCTTAAGATATTGTAACCTCATGAGATGCTCTTCATCTTATACACTAGAGTTAAACATTATCTCATTAATTGCTTGTACAACTTGATCACATGTATACAATAAAAAATAACTCCGTAAGAATATTTTACGTAATTTCACATGCAAAATTCTTTTCAATTGTCTTTTGTGTTACAAAATGTCAATCTGTCTTTCAGATAGACTATGTGTTGAAACCATGGGAATTCTTAATTTGAAATATGCCTTATGTTCTCCTTAGTGGTAATCGTAACTGTATTAGTTATGTGGATCAGACTAATTCTCACTTCACTTTACAAAGATTCCAAGCCTTTAATGGTATCTCACGTAAGGTCTATGAAATGAATGATGATGTTCAAGTGGTCGATGTTAGTCTAGATAGCAATATATCCAAATTCTGCATTGTTGGATTGTACAAAGAAAGGTGAGATGACTTCTTTACTCCCTTACCCTTCTATAGCTAAATCTATGATTGCAAATTTATATCATTGTTAGTGAGAAGGTACAATCTAGCTTAGATATGGTTTAGTTGACCGTCACATGGTGGAGTTGGAATGTTGTTTTCTAAAATCCAAGCGTAATAAAGCATTTTAAATTTAAATTGTTTGTTAAAAATTATTCGTAATGTGCAGTCTTAGGATTGTTTGGATTAGATTACAAATTCCACAGAGAAAGGATCATGTAAATGTAATTCTTGTTCTTTGATTTTTTTTTCATCCCGAGTTTTTTCTAATCTTGATGCTTCAGAGGGGCCAAGTCGCTGATTATAGAATGGTGCAAATATTGCTTCTAGATTTCGTACCATCTTGACACATTTATTTGAATCATTTCTAGGTTTTTGTATGGATTCCCTTCAAATTCTTCCGCCCAGGCAGTCATGTCGCTACATGCATGGATTTTTCATCGATGGAGCTACTTACTGCCTTCGCAGACAAAAATTTGAAGATTGGGGTTTGGATTTTGGTGATTGCCATAAATCTATTTTTTCATGCAACAGTGCCTATATTTAAAAGGAAAATTTAAGATTTAATATTGTTTATATTTTGTATGATGTTATCCATCATACTTAGAAATTGTGAATTTCTAATAACCATTTTTATGGTAGTGTTAGTGGTCAGGCAATTTGTACGCAATACCATTATATGTGTTTAGTGTCGAAAAAGACGCCATAAAGTACCGATGCTGATAAGTTCGAACTTTTTTAACCCTTAAGGGACATCATGCGTAAGTTTGGTGTCTCGCAATCAGCAATCGTGGTGATTTTATTATCTCGTGATCGCATGACCGTCGCATTCGCCATTGACTGCATCAAGAGCCCTTTTATTGAGGTGTAAATTAGTTTAGGACAATATTCGGGCTTTAAACATGGATGTTATGTCACACTCAATTTTAATTTCGGTCTCAAGAATTAGGTGTCGATGTTTAAAACTAAGAAAATGCTATCCTCGACATCAGAAAGAAGTTAAAATACCAGAACAAATGTTCGAGTCTCGACTTGACAATGCATTTGAAAACATGTATGTCTCCCAAAGAAGAACTTCCGTGAGGAGCTGTGGCCTTAGCCGCAAGTAGAAAACTCAAGAAACACTGCCCGCAACTAACTCAATCATCGATGCTTGCATATGCTGCAGGATGAGTTGAAGTGTATTACTAAACATGTTGTATAAACATATCCTCTTTTAATCTCTAAAATTAGTTAATGAGTCTAAAATCTTAATATGCCTATAAAATGTTGAGCAATGGTATTGTTTTTGTTGCAGGTATGCTTGTCCAAGCAAAAATGGGTTTGGAAAATAGCCGCAATCCTTCCTCGCCAGTCATGGTTATATCATAGATTTGTAGCTTTTTTATTTGTAATAAATAGCAGATGTTTGAAAATTGCATGTGGAAAACCATTAGAAGTGGCTTATTTTGTTGTAGACTTCTTTAGTGAAATCATTGTTTTTGTCTTGTTTTCTCCTCTAAACTTTTGTAACTCATGTTAAACATATATAATGATCTGAGGACATACCAAATTTAAGAACTTCGTGGTATGATTATGATATTAGTAGCATTCTAGTCATGGTCGCTTAAAAGATTCCTGAACCTTAGACCATCAGAATCCATCCGATGGTGCTTAAGAGGAGCATTAACCCTTGTTCTCTTCATGGTTTTAAGGCCTTTTTTACAATTACTCGTATAAAAAAAAAAACCCTTGTTTTCTTTATGAGATGTCAGATTCTTCAAAATACATTATTCGTAGCTCCTCTCAGGGTTAAGAGCAGCTTAAGAAAAGCATGAAGCTGTGGCTGTGACTTACATTCCCGTCACCCAATACCATCACAACCTAATTGCCCGAGGGTGACATCACATCCTCCTATATTAGTTGTCAATGCTGGAACAATGCGCCATTAGTCAGGATAGAAAAGGACTCCGTGATTCGAAAAAAGGAACTCACTTAATTGCCAGGCCTTTTAGAACAAAGGTGTTCCATTTTCATGCTTTAGTAGAGTTGTCTAGTTATATATTCTATCTATTTTTTATAGAATATACAATTATCACTTTTTTATTCTCTTTAGATTGGGTACACCAAAAAATATATATATAAACATGTGTTCTCACTCCTTAATAATGGACTCTTTTTCATTAGATAGTAACCTGATTCGCTCGTTTTAGTGTGATTCTCAAAGTCAAACTACCTAGTTACCTCTCAAAATGCCAATAGAAAGCAATCATCCAACAAGTGGATGTGGGAAAGGTAGTTGTAGATATGAGAAAAATGATTCCTTATTTATTTATTTTCCAAAGGTACAAACTAGTTGTAGCAAAAGGCTTTCAAGCCAAGAATATTGGATAAATTATGAGGAAACCTTCAATTCAATTTTGTGAAATGAACATGATTAGATTTCAATGGCTATCACGATCGGGCGAAGTGGTTCCACACCGCTAGATATGAAAAAGGCCTACTGATGCAGTAGAAAAATAACTCTATTTTTGCACTTTGACTGTGTTACAGAGCTTTATTATTTCATGCAATGTTCATCTTATATGCAAATAAAAGAAGACCTTGTATAGCTTAAAGGAAGCTCCATGAGCTCGTGACAAGCTTAGTAGCGTCTATTTTTCCCTCAATACCAAAGGATATTCTCTTTTTTTTTTTTTATGAACCCTTGGAATAACTTTGATTGCAGTGAGCGCAAACCAAAGGAATGTCACCATTACTCAAGTTCATAGAATCAAGATAAGGTCTCCCATGTTGGTGGTGGATTTTTAATATGTCAGGTGAAGTTCAACGTAAGTTCCCATATATTGGATTTTCAAACATGGCCTACATTTGAGGCAAATGTTGGAACAAGTTGAGGTTTGTTCAGTAGAGAAGAGAAAATTGTAAAAATATTTAAACGCACTGGATACAAGTTCAAAGAACACCTTTGTGGCCTGGGTCCATGCAGGTCGGCCCGTCAAACTGGTTAAAGAATTTAAAGCAAGGCAAAAGGGGATATTGGGGGCTGAAAAAAGGCTTTACAAAGGCTCGGTCTGGCCCTGTGGGTGGCACTTCTGGCTCAAGCGAAGAGTGGAGAATGAAGGAGGGGGGTACTAGTCCAGGAGCGGAGGGCGCTTCACTCCCCGGGCAGATCCATTGATATTTATGGGGGCTACCATCGCACGCCAAAGAAGGTTGGTCTGATTGGGGGAGAACTTCCAGTTTTGAGAGTTGCTGGGAAAGAGGGTTGAGTTTGGTGCCTACTTCAAGGGTCCCGCTACGTGGCTCCTAGCCAAGGAAACCTGAGGTGAGGGATTTTCTGATGGTAGTTCCGTGGGGTCTAATCAAGGCTAGCCTCTATGTGTCCCGAGAGGTGGGTGATCCCAAAGTGCTCCGAATACATGCAGAAGGATCCAGGTTTGATACTTTGTCCCTGGATTCATTGTTCTTCCCTTTCTCGTCAAGGCCCCCGCTTCGGGGCTCTTCCGGTCTTGGGACCGTGAGCATGAATCGGGGATATGGAACCGCTTGGAGGGTAGTGTCAAGTGATGGAAGAGAGTGGGGAAGGGGAGAGCCATGCTCTAAGGGAGGAGGTCCAGACCGGGAGGGACCCGGTCTTCAAAGGAGGCCATTGCATGTTCGTAGAGCACGGTTATAAATAATTAAAAGATAAATGGCTGCTTAAATTTATGAATACCCAGGGTCACAATCTGCGGCTCAAGAGGAGATTCCGGGTTGATGCGAAAAATAAGAGGCGCAAACAGTAGAAGATAAGAGGAAGGGAACTCAATGTAGACAATATGTGAGAGGGAGCCTGTAGGGGTTAGCACTATAAACTACAGTGGAAAGAGCTAGAATAGAGGTGGAAGAGACAGAGGGAATTTCTTGTTAAAGTTGAAATGAAGTTAAAACTGTTATCATGGAATGTAAGAGGAGCAAACAATCCAAACAAGAGGAATGTTATTAGAAACTTTATTAGGTCTCAGAGGGTGGATTTGGTGTGCTTGCAAGAAACCAAGATTCAAGAGGTGTCTTCTACTGTCTTAGCCTCGGGGCGGCGGATTGGCCGAGCGGAGGGTCAGGGAGTGCGTAAGGTACGTTGGGAATCCTCAGGTTTTGGGATACAAGAAAATCGAGATGGCGATCAACAGCCATTTTTCCAGAATCCTGTATGTTTAAAAATGTGGAGGATGGTTTCTATGGCTCAGGTCTGCGGCCAGTGAAAGCAAAAGGGAAATAAGCTAAAGAACTAGGGGCTTTGGAAGGCCTGTGAGGGGCCCCTGTATCAAGCAAGGACTTCCAATGTGTGGGGCAACCAGACCACTGTATGTCCCGACCGGGACAGATTTTTGGTGTCACCATCGGGAGTTAGTTTTGCAATGTGATTCAAAGAACTCTCCCGAGACCAGTATTTGACCATTGCCCCGTGATGTTAGATAAGCGATGGGATGAATCAAGGCCTTCGCCTTCCCAGGCTTGAGAACATGAGTCTAAGGTTTCAAGGATCTCTTTAGAGGTTGGTGGCAAAGCCTTCAATTTTTCTATCATACGCTTCGCTTCCAAGCCAAATTAGCAAGGCCCTTAAAGGTATTTTAAAGTCCTAATAAAGAGGTTTTTGGCAGAGTGGAGATAAAAAAAAAGGAGGCTTTAAGTAGGATCTCTTATTGGGACGAAGTGGAAAAGGATAAGGAGTTGTCCTTGACAGAAGCAGAAGAGAGGGAGAAGGCTAGAGAGAACTATAAGGAGTGGGTTGATCTGGAAGAGGTTTCGTGGAGACAGAATCCGCAGAAATTCACGAAAAGAAGGGGAGACAAACACTCCGGATTCTTTCATTAATGGCACCAAGATAGAGGCGGAATTCTATCACTAACATCAGAATCAATGGTAGAAACTTGGTCAAGGAGGTTGAGGTTAAAGCACATTCCAAGGCCTTCCGTAGTCTCCTCTCTCACCCTACCACCGGGCGTTTGCCTTTCCGAGATCTATGTCAATTTGATCAGCCAAGACCAAGGTGCTAAGTCGGGAAGAAATGTTCACAGAGGAAGTGAAATTCCCAGCGTTAGCTGGCTTAGTGACCATAAAGCCCTGTGTCCGTATGGCTTTCCATTAGCTTTCCTCGGGTCTTTCGCTGGGATTTCGTGAGAGAGGAGGTCACGGCTTTAGGGAATTCTTCCCAGAATGATCAGCCTGCAAAGCTCAATGCTACTTTCTTGGTTTCGTTACCAAGGGCGTAACCGCTGTGATCTAAAGGACCTAAGACCCATCAGTTTAGTGGGTAGTCTTTATAAAATATTATCGAAAGTGTTGTGATAAATTAAAAAGGGTTATGAGCTTGGTTGTTCCCGTCGAATGCGTTCGTGAAACTTGATTCTTAGCATTTGTGCTAATAGCGAATGAGGCCGTGGACTCTACTCTTAGAGGGAAAGAGAAAGGGATACTCTGTAAGTTAGATATCGAAAAGGCTTATGATCACATCAGGTGGGACTTTTTGTTGAAGATGCTTGAGAGAATGGGGTTTGGTTCTAAATGGATTAGATGGATTAATTGGTGCATCTCCACAGCAACGTTCTCAGTCCTGATTAATGGTTCTCCTTCTGGGTTCTTTCGGAGTTCCAGAGGCCTGAGACAAGGGGATCCCCTCTCGCCCTATCTATTTGTTATTGGGATGGAAGCCCTAAGTTGTCTGCTAAAGAGAGCGGTGGAAGGCAATTTTATTTCTGGGTGCAGGTTTGGGGGTAGAGATGGTGGGGAGATTGTCATATCTCATCTATTATCTGTGATGATACTATCTGTTCCAGCATTATCTGAATTGGTGATGTGAGATGGACCTTAATGTGGTTTGAAGCCTTTTCAGGGTTGAAAATTAATCTGTTCAAGAGTGAGATTATCCCTCTGGGTAGGGTGAACAACGTGGAGGCGTTAGCGGCTGAGCTTGGTTGTGGGGTTGGTTCCCTCCCCACTAAGTACTTGGGCCTTCCCCTTGGTGCTCCTCACGGGGCCGGGATATGGGATTCTATTGAAGAAGATTTAGAAATGGGTGTCCTCTGGAAAAGACAATATATCTCGAGGCGGAGACTTACCCTCGTTAGTACTCTGTCTAGCCTGCCCATTTACTTCCTCTCTACGTTTAAGAATACCAAAGATTGTTTTGGTGCAGGCGGAAAAGATTCAAAAGAGACTACATGGGGTGGCGTGTTAGGCGTAAACCTCACACGGTCGACCTAAGAATCTTGTCTCTGAGAGAAAAATAGAAATTGGAGTTGGGTGAGAGGCCTCTCCATGATGAATCAAACGTGCTTTGTAAATTGGTGTTGGCGGTTTGCTAATGAGAGGACTCTCTTTGGAGCGTGATGGCACCAAGTTCGTGTGAGGAAGTTGGGGGTTTGGAACAGGAGGACATCGAGGGAGGATGGTGCGGCTTATGGAAAGACATTAGAAAAGAATGGCTCACCTTTTCCCAAAACACCATTTCCTCCTTAGGAAATGGCAGGAGACTAGGCTTTTGGAAGGACCCTTGGTGCGAGCGTGCTACTTGATGAATTACCTTTGTTCAACGGCGAGTTCCGCAAGGCATTTAGGATGGCGAGATGTTTGGGATTCCTCAAGGAAGAAAGGGGGTTGGCCCCCGATCTTTTAGACCTTTTAATGATTGGGAGATGGAGGTAGAAAAGGAGTTCCTTCATACGGCCAACAAAAAAAGTGGAGAGCCCTTCGAGGATCATTGTTATTGAAGGAGTCTAAGGTAATGGTTTCAGGTTAGTCTTATGTATCGCAAGTTGAGGTATTCTCTTCCCCTCTGACTTCCCTTAGCTGATCCATCTAGAACTGATTATTCCCCCAAAATGGGGTTTTTTGCTTGGGAAGCTTCCTGGGGTAAGGTGCTTACGTTGGATCAGCTAAAGAGGAAGGGGATCCCCCTAGTAAACAGGTGCAGTTTATGTGAAGAGAATGAGGAAACAATAGACCATTTGCTTATCCATTGTTCGAGAGCCAAGATGTTATGGGATCTTCTTTTGGCCATTACTGATTTTAACTGGGTGTTCCCCCGTACGGTTCGTCAACTACTCCTTGCTTGGCAAAGTACTAGTGTCGGAAAAAAACGAAAGAGAGTTTGGATGGCGGCTCCTCTTTGTATTTTCTGGACGCTGTGGATGGAAAGGAATAGGGTGGTTTTCGAGAATGAGGTCCCCTCCGCTCACAGGATGAAATCTTTTTTTTTGTTTTCCTTGTGGTCGTGGGCTAAGTTGTATAGTGTTGATAACTTAAACTCGTTGGTGGGGTTTTTGACTTGGATGGGGTATAGGTGAGAGGGAGTTGGTTTTTCTTTGTTCTCTTTGAGCACCTTGTGCTCTTATTAATCTATATACTGCTTTTTACCGATCAAAAAAAAAAAGTTCTGATTATAAGACATTGATTTTCAGTTCCTTCCACAAGGTTGTTGTTTTTGTGATTCAAATATGTAACTGTTTTCAAAAGGTACAATTTTTTGAAAAAAAATGTCAAATTTACAGGTACTTGTGTCTTGCTTGTAATTTATTTTACTTCATGAAATATTGAAATTTGATTAGATAAGATGAACTAAGGAAGAAGGATTTTTGGTGTCTTTAATGCGAACTATGTGCTGCCAGGAAATCTCTTCTTCAATTTAAATTTACAGGAGACTCATAAGTTGCTACCATGTATCTACATTGTGAGTAGTTATATGTTTGGCTTTGTAATTTTCAGGAGGACAAAAGAAAAGGAAAAGTTGCTGATTTCCAATCAAATGTTTTAATGCTTGGTCTCTCTCCATCAGATTTTGTTCTTCTTGCACTCTGAATGTTTATCTTGTGATATGGGCCAGGACATTGCGGTATGTAAGCATTATCCATGCCTTTACGCTCCAATGGGGTTTAAATGTTATCGGTTGGTGGAACTAAAAAAGACTATCTTCTATTTTGCATTAAAGAGATTTTTTTTTCCCTTGAAGAGGAAAGAAGAGATAGTGCGGTTAGAAATGCGACCATTTGACTTGTGTTTTATTTATTTATTTATTTTTAAACAAATGTCCACGAATGCACTTTAGACCGTCTTGCCCATTATGAGTAAATTATTTGATTAAGTAGCGAAGAAACTGACACAATTTCTCTTCTTGCATCATTATTATGCTTAGAAGCACTTTCCATATTTTATTCAGATTACTATCATTGAATCGTTGACTTTCTGATTAGAAGCATTTGTTTATGTAGGCTTTACCTTTCTCAGATGCATTGAAGCTTTTGTCCGCGAAGGATTGAATGATTAATTGACAAAGGTTTGCCACTAAACATTAATAGATACTAAGGTATCGAGTAACACTTTTTTTTTATAGGTAAGGTATTGTTGAGATGCAAGAAGTTAAGAACAACTCAGAGAGAAGAAGAGAGAACCAATTCATTCATCATTATTATTATTATTTTTTTTTGGTTTAACACAAAATAGAGAGGAACACAACATTTATATAGAAGGAAAGAACTTTTTGTAACCCAGAACTGGTGTGTGACTTCAACCAGTCGAGTATGGAGGTTAGTTATAGGAGAATGTATATGGTGTGACTGAGGTGCATCATTCTCCATAGGGTATTCTAGAATGTTCTCAACATGCCCCCTCAAGCCGAGTCGGGGAGGGTTCCACTTTTAGCTTGGAGAGCAAGAAAATGGCGACTAAGCTGGAAGAGCTTGGTTAAGATATCAGTTGGTTGATGAAGAGAGGAGACATAAGCGCGCCGATTTTGCGGTGCTTGACTAAGTCCGAATGTAGTGGATATCAAGTTCAATGATATGCAGTCTGAGCATGATGCACGAAGGGTTGGTGGTGGTGTGCACGAATTGTCACACCAAGAAGAGGTGGGTGCCCAGGCGAAAGTGAGTTACGTAAGAAGGCTGCGAATCGGAAATAAGTTACGTGGCAATCAGGCGAGAGCCCCGATACTCAGACTCAATGCTTGAGCATGCAACAACAGACTATTTGCGCGAACTCCATGTGATGAGGTTGCCCCCCAAGAAAACACAAACCTCACTCATAGACTTTCGATCATCAACATTGTAGGCGATCGGCATCCCGAGAGCCCTTGAGGTTGAGGATGGCGGTCGGATGGAAAGATAGACCCAGCGGGTACCTTTGATGGCCTTGAGGACTTTCTTGCGAGGCCATCCCGATGGGCCCACGGTGGAAGTGAAGGAGCGCTGAATTTGCTAACAACAAAGGAGATATCAGGACGGGTATTAGTCAAATATTGCAAGGCACCAATAGTGCTGCGGTAGAGAGAGGGATGATTGAAGGGAGGGTTGTCATTCAAGGCGAGCTTGGAGTTGAGACAAATAGAATCTTGTTGGGTTTTAACATCGACCGTGATCTGGCGAAGAAGATCAAGTGAATACTTGGATTGGTGAAGATGAAGGCCTTTAGAGGAGTGTTCAACCTCAAAACCAAGAAAGTAGCGTACAGGACCAAGGTTCTTGAGGGCGAAACTAGAGTCAAGATCTCGAATGAGCCAAGATATAGAGGCAGAATGATCTCCAGTGATGAGAATTTCATCTCATTAGACCATCGAAGCATCCAGTGAGCGGTCGTGAGGAAAACATGGAGGAGTCCAAAGCGAGGCTCACGAACCCCTAGCGATGGAGAGTGAATTTGAGTTTGTCAAACCAAGCCCTAGGGGCTTGTTTAAGTCCATACAAAGCCTTACGGAGGCGACATACATGAGTAGGTTTGGAGGGGTCTACGAACCCTTCAGTTTGAGACCTGAACACTGTTTCTTGTAAGTCCCCATTTAGAAATGTGTTGTTGACATCAATGGTGTATTTCCATTGTCTGCAGTCCTTTGCAATGAGTGAGAATTATACTGATTATAGAGGCTTTAATAACTGGGCTGAAGGTATCAAAAAAGTCCGCATGATGTTTGTTAAATCCAGCTACTAGCTTTGGCCTTATAAGCGATCAAGAGTGCCATTAACCTTGACTTGCGTACGAAAAATCCATTTCTTTATTACCAATTGTTTGCATAGGATGGGAAGGAACAAGATCCCATGTATTATTCGGCGTCTTGTTCAAACCCGCAGCGCGATGCTAGTGAGAAGTAGAGTGCCTCGAAGCAGAGGAAGGTTCTGGTGTATGGGAGAGGCAGCGATCGACACCACTGGGGCACGAAAGTCATGACTTATTTTTGGTTTGCATGTGGGGTGAGGAAGCGAACAGATTGCAAGAGCCGGGGGCAAGCTGGGAAGAGGTGTGGGAGAGCCGATGGTTCCAGGCGGCCCATTGAGGTGTCACGGGCCCTGCTCGTTCAGCGACACGCACGGCCGGGTGCGGCGGTCTCACGTAGACATTCTTGAGACCCGACGCGCAGCGCCTTATGCCTTTATCTTTGTATTTGGTTTAGCCACACCTTGGGAGGCTCATCAGGAGAGCGGGCTCCAGCTCCCAACCAGTTTGTGCAGGGTAGGCCAACACCCTTCTTAATAGTCGGGTCCAGACGTGACAAGCTCCCAAACTTAAGATTCGGCATGCACGAACTCAGAAGAATCTTGCACAGTCCCGCTACCTTTCTGGAGCGCTCACCTCGATCTTTCAACTAGTCAGCATGCTTGATCTTTAATATGGTCTTCAACTGTGGTCACGGACGCCCACATAATAAGTCCGTGACATTCTCCCCCACCCAATATCTTTTTACCCTCGTCTTGGTACCTTTCTCACCGATCTGAAGCCTTCCTTGGCTTCTTGCTCACCTGAGCCACCATCAAATGAGTTATTTGGTAGGGCCAAGGACGTCCATCTCCTCAGACGCAACATCACACAGCCATGGAAGGATCACCTTGTCACTTCCACCTCAAACTGACACACCATTTGAACTTCCACCCTAGTAAGGCGAGCACCGTTACGCCTTTACTAGGCAATGACGGCACCTTGTGCTATATGGGCCTTGGCGTCCATACATGAGTCCTCATTGCGACCGAGCACCCGCGGCTTCGCCGATTCTTGTGCAGCCGGAGAGATTGACTTTCGGCCACGGGATCATTGAAGCCAACCTGTCTGTTGAAGAACCTGTCTGCTCTAATACCGCCTCATGGGCTACTCGTTCACGCAGCGGTGCGGCCCGTTCGGCGGTCTCACATAGACATTTTCTTGACACCCAGCCTGCCACGCCACACTTATGCCTTTATGCTGACTGGTTTCGCGCGCCCAGGCTCATCGGGGCGGCTCCGGCTCGACCGGTTTATCTCGGGTAGGCCAACACCCTTCTTCATAATTAGGTCCTAAGGGCCGATAGGCTCCCCCGAGCTTAACGTCGGCATGCTGGGCTCAGAAGAATCTTCACCTCGATCCACTTGCACGCACCTCTAGAGCGCTCTCACACCATTAAGCTCAAACCCGTCAGCATGCTTGATCTTCAATATGGTCTTCAACTGCGGTCACGGACGCTTACATAATAAGTCCGTGACAAGAGGCACCAAGTTAATATCAGAGGAGAAAGAAGGAGAAGGAAGGGAAGTAGTTAGGGAAGGAGGGTAAGGAGAGGGCTGGGAGGGACCGAGACAGAAGGAGAAAGGGGAGATGGGGTAAGAAGGTCAGGTGGAAATGGGTGGAATGCTTGAGGAGTAGGGGATGAGGTTGAAAGAGGCAGAGGAGGAGAGGAGACTAAATGGGCATAGGGAAGTTGTGATTCATCAAAGACATGATCTGATGATATACACACGATCTAGATGAGTGAGACACTTATAACCCTTGTTCTTGGGGCTATATCCCAAAATACACACAGGAAGAATGAAATTGGAGCTTTTAATACGTTGTATGGGCAAATGTTGTAGCGCCCAGCCGGGGGGTCCGTTGACTACCGTCGGCCGTGGAATACAAGTGGAGTCGGGTCACCGACGCCACTTTAGAAAATCGGGCGAGTCTCCTTTATGCAGGGAGCTCTACAGCGATACACACGCCCATACACGGCTCCCAAACAGTCCAACATATGCAATATACATCCAATATGGCCACTTGGGCCCATAAACAGTACTCAATATACATACCAACTATGAATCCAACTATATACCCAATAGTTACAAGAGTTAATATGTTTTTACTCTTATAAAATACATACATTAAAATTTGAGAATTCTAATACATGTGTACATCAAAGCCACAACCGGTTCTTCTAATACAACCTCAAGAGCAGAACCGTCTCCTCGCCACGCTCTGTACACCGTAAGCGGGATCCCACGACGGGAGTGAGCTAAAAGCTCGGTAGGAGAATCGCCTAAGTGGGCTCACTACTTCACACAAGTGCGATCTGATGTTCAAAATTAAACACACATTCAAGCAAATGCATGATCCTACTTGAATGTCTGACTGAAACTCGGATCCGAGTCTCCGCTCACTCTCCACCTTTCGCCTAAAGCCTTGGCCATGAGAGCTGTTATTTTATTAGTGGGCAGCCCTCGGAGTAATTATATATGATTAGGTAGCTCAGGCGGTGATATATATTAATTGTTGTGGACTACCCTCCGATGAATATCGATTGGGCGCTCCAGAAGCGATTGTTTTAAGTTTAATGGACTACCCTCAGATGATTTACATTTTTGACTACCCATAGAACCGTCCTCTCTGGGCCTCTGATACGCTACTCGCATACTCTAGGATGTTTGAGTGCATATGGAATGCATCTTATGCCGAGTTCAGTCAGTCTAATCACATGCAAATATATAAACATGAATATACTGCATAAAAATTAAATCACACAAACATGTTATGTAATCATCATTTCAAACATCAAAAAATTGACTCACATGGGCTAATAATCACACCACGAGCAATTTAATTTAAATCACTCGACGAACACTATTTTCACGAAAATATATTTTCAAAGCATTATTCAGGGAATAGTAGAGCCCTAGTTTACTATTCCCGGAAAATCCTGCTGGCGGTTCACTTAGTGAACCGAAATCTGACCATTCGGAAGCCCGATACATACCGAACAACCATTTAATACCTGAGTTAAACCAACCGCCGCCCGAAATTACGGGCATCGCGAGGGCCGGCCCATAAGTCTCCAAAGAATTCCTACAATTTCGGTCCCATGTTTTGGGACCGATCCACAGCCCATTCCCGGCATTTTCCATACACATACATGATTTAAAGCAACATTTTCAGAATTTAAAGACCCAAACAACCCCTCACATTTACGGGCGTCTGGCCATCCAAGGAAATCGAAAAATTCCACGAGTTGGTCCATGTTTTGGGACGATCGGCTTTCAAACCCCTCACGGCCTCAAACCAAAGTACATGGAAAAACCCTTAAAAATAGAATAAAGAACGCAAGTAGGAAAATCCTACCTCTTAGGTTATCAGCTTCGCATGAGCAGGGTCACGCGTAGCCTGCTCCGCGTAGAACGTTTTCCCCTCTTGCTCCGTCGAAATCCAACGGTCCGATTGCGTGTATTTCTAGAGAGAAGTCAGAGACTCTCTCTCTAGAATTTGAAAGCTCAAGCTACTGCATCCCCAATTAAGCTCTTCCCGTTTTTTTTCCTTTGGTCTTTGATTAAATGAAGGAGAAAGCACTATTTGCTATTTAGGTATTTGTGACTTAAAACCCAGCTCTATTGACATATGTCCCTCTTTTACGGTTGATATTGACACTACCTCGGCCGTCGAATTTCATCATTTTCTCACTCATACCTTGTAATTTGCATGAGTACATATTCCATATCTGCAACTTTTCGTGAAATATGAAAATTGAGTTTCTGACACCAGGAACCATGATGCCTCAGCATGCCAGAGCTAAAAATTTATCTCGACAAATTCACGAAATTTTCAGTGCTAACTAGATTTCGCGAGGCCGATTCAACGGTGCAATCCGTTTCATCATCAGAGATCCTGAAAATTAATTCACAGTTTTAACCGTAATTACAATTTGTAATTAAAATTCACGATTTTGCCCTTATTATAAGTGGAAATTTCGGGTCTTATTCTCCTCCTTAAAAGAAATTTCATCCGAAATTCAAGACAATCGCATATCGCTCCACAACCACGTAACCCTACACAACCCTTGCTTGGTGTGTAAACACTAACCTCTCCAAGGTCACAATCAGCGCCGATCCGATTGGCCAGGTAATCCCCAATTAAATGTCATGAATGACATCCATATCTGCGAGTCTTTGTCATTCAGCCACCCAATGCAATTTCCAATGGGTATTCAAATCTCGAGTCACTCCCGACTCCTATCACTTAACTCTAAGTCTGCGTGATAACCTGACCGTGTGTTTTCATCTCGATTACATAACTCTTCGACTTACACTTTGAGCCTCTCACATTTCCTGATTCAACTATGAGTTTTCTTTGGACGTAGTCCTACAGACAAACTCACCCCACACTCACCAAGAGTGGTGAATAACCATACCATGCACCCACTCCCGGAGCTCGGGCGTGTTACCGTGCCGCGAGAGCATAATAATGCCATCTTGTGGCACCCGATCGGGGGTCCACCATGACGAGAATCTCGGAGATCTCTCACTCATAGAAATCTCTCGACCCCTATGAGTCGGCTCTCTACACTCTGAGAAGAACATCTATTCTAGCTTCTCAAAGGTCTTAGCACTGGCCCAGAGCCGAGACGTGTCGGTTATGACAACCGTTGGGGTCGACCTCACGATAACTCGAAGAGTCAGCTCATGTATCGAGCTGACATCTCATGACCAACATGTGTACCGCGCAAGATGCGCTCAAACCACACTGCCAACCTGATCTATCCGCGACTTTGACCCGCTCTACGGCTTTATGCGTATTCTTTGGAGATTAGCATGCTTCCCGGCCCGAAACTAGTTTCTCATTCGGTGTGGAGGAATGAGCGCATACCCTCTGTCCCTCGCGCTGGCGGGATTGCATCATCGAATGCGGATCGCATGCCAAAATGATCCAGTCGCTCATGCTCAATCCTGGTCTAGTCTGAAACTAGTGTGAAGCGAAGTCTTACGCCTCTTTGGCGAACTAGGAAAGCTGATCCTCCCTCCTGTTACCAACACTCGTATCCCGAGTGTTCCAAGTATCCTCAATCTCTCTCTATGGTCGAGTAGCTGACCATGGAGTCATGTCGTCTGTGAAATCCTGATCTTTGCCCCGAATGGACAGCACAGCCATTCTTGAATCTCCTTTAACACCCGACCCGAGAAGCTACGTATCTGAAGTTGACGTTCGGTCTCTCCCGGCGCATCACTACCTCGAAGCCTTCTCACAGGTCGTGACACTCTTGATCGCGACACCGTTGTCTCGAAATCTCACCTCGATAAGTCAAAACTCTTGCCCGAACTTGGCTACATTACAAGCTGATGGTCCTCATCTGCAATTGTAAAACAATCCTCAAGTGATACTCATGCTCCGCTCGGTAGGAGTAGATTAAAATGTCATCCCACGAAGACTACGACAAAGCGATCTAGATAGGGTTGGAACATCTAAGCATGAGATCCATGAATCTTTGCTAAGCGCGATCGTCGATCAATGGGCATCACAGTAAACTCAAGTGCCCATAGCGTCCAGCTTGTCTTGGGGATATCTGTCTCCCTAACCCTCAGCTGATGGTAACCAGTGCGAAGGTCTATCATGAAGTAGACTCACGCTCCTCTCAACTGATCAAACCGATCATCGATCCTCTGTAATGGAGTGGAATTCTTGATCATAATACTGTTCAAGCTTTGCACCATGATCCTATCCTGGTCGAGAAGGGTCTTGCCCTCTTCTTCATAATTAGAGCCCGAAGCGCCCCATGGTGAAGTGCTCGGTCTACTACACCCCTTGTCCAATAGCTCTTGTAAGCTGGACCACGAGTTCACGCAGCTTCGGCAGTGCCATCATGCGAGGAGTCACATCCTGTGCGGTAGTCGGGTAGCTCATGCAGGAAAACATCCACATATTCGCAAACCACTCGAGGTAGATCTAAGTCTGGTCTCGCTCGTCCTCTAGGGTAAGGCTCGCTAGCCAACCCGCTAAGCGTCCTGGCAGCACAGGACTCATATCTTTGTTTGGGGCAAAATATCATCTTTGTCCCCCTGAAATACCAGCTAGATGCCGGAGTCTTGTGTGTGGCGTGAGAATCCTCTGCGCTCACAATGATGCGACCAGTAAGCTATCAACCCGATCCATCCTCAGGATGACCTCGAATTTTGACATGTCCATAATTCTCAAGTCCATTAATGATAGAGTCCCCGAGATCTCCAACTCGCAACCTCGACATATCATCCTTATTCTCGCCCTAATCCCTAGGGGAGACTCACATACAACGACTCCTCTAAGGTCTCTAGAGGTCCTTGCCCATTCCCACCATATTTGGGCATCATTCTCTAGCTAGAACGCAGCTAGTCTAATCCTGGTCGTGTCAGAGGTAACCTCCATAGCCTCTAACACCTTCTCGATCGGCATGACTATTGTTGACCACCATCGGATCTCCTCCCTTGTGAATATCGGAGGATGATCGCCCCAAGCCTGGGGGTTCGCGGGTCTCGCATTCTGTATCTTTGGCACAGTGGTAGTAGCCACTCTGACACCTACGGCGTCTACAAAAAGGCCCATTTGTTCAAATGCCGATGGGCGGTCAATTATCGGTGGTGCGACCCGATGCCAGTGGGCGTCCTCACATGTCCTCGTCCTCTACTTAGCCATTACACCATTACATGGCAACAAAATCATTTAACTTTTCATTTCAGTCTAACTAGCTTAATGTACATGCCAATAGACTTAACAACCATGAACCGACCGTTCATTTTCTAAGTAGGCGCTAAATTCAACCACCGATTTAGTATCAATCCCTAAGGTCATCGGTCCCAACCTTAGCATTCACCCGTTTTCCTATCGCATTACACCATGCATATAAGTTAAATGCCTTAACTACGGCGCAATCACCATTTCAAATAGTAGTTAAATCAAAGCAGTATCTCTAAGACATAACCACGACCGAGACACTAATCATACACATAACCGATTATCGCAATCAATTTAGCGTTAAAATATTGTTTTCAACGAAATTTTGTTTTCAAAAATTTTATTTTTTGAAAATTTTATTTGAAAATTTTATCAAAATTTATTTGATTTTTATTTGATTTTAATTAAATTTAAAAAAATTTTTTTTGAAAAATTTAGTTTATAATGAACAATGTTCATTTACTTGACTCGAGGAAGAAAAGCGGGTCAGCGGATGAATGGCGAAATTACCGCGAGTGCACGGCCGAACCGGCCCAGCACCAGGCGCTCGCCCAGCGCCAGAGCCACCGGCGCTGCCGCCCGGCCAGCCGCCCGTAGCTCGCCGCGGCGCGCCAGCGCTTGTATCGGCATACGCACCATGCGCGCGCGCCTCTGCCCGCCAGCGCTTTGCCGCCTTTGCGCGCTCCCTGCCGCTCTGCGCGTCGCCCGCCTTTCCGTAGCGCCCCCTGCGGCCGCGCCCATTCGCCAGCGCCGCGCTATTGCGCCAGTTTGCCACCCTACGCGCGCCCCACGCGCCCGCCCAGCGCCTGTCAGCGCCAGCTTAGGCACATGTCGTGAGCCGCGATGGCTTATGTGTCTGATCAAGCCACACTCGATCCACTATTACTGCCAATGCAATCCAAGACCAACAACTGTATTGCAATACAGTTTGCTTCCTTCCAATACAAATTATTGCAGTAGCCCACTTTAAATTTTCTGCACTATATTTTTTTTTTTTTCGTTTTTCATTATATATATATATATATATATATATATATATATATATATATATATATATATATATATATATATATATATATATATATATTTTCATTATTTCGAAGAGTGGAAAAAATCATAAAAAATTACAAAAATCATTTTTTTTCATTCTCTTTAATACTCAAATAAATTTATAAAAATTTATTTAACCCCATTTTCTTAAATTTTACACCCCATAAAACCTTAGAAAATTATTTTCTCACCTCATACCAAAATAAATTTATAAAATTTATTTTCTTAACTCGATTTCCGCGAAAAAATTTTCTCCACTTAAATAAATTTATAAAAATATATTTTCTTCCATTTTCTTCAATTTACCACTCGTAAAATCTTAGAAATTTATTTTCTTCAATCCTCATCCAGATAACTTCATAAAAATTTATTTCCTCGATTTTTCTTCACTTAGAAAATTATTTTCATCACCTAATAGGCGAATAAATTTTTAAATTTATTCTTTCATCTTCCTCTTCCAGTTTTTGTATAACTGTTACCATAAAATATTTTCTAAAATACTTTCTAAAATATTTTCCACACTTCCATGTGCTAATCACCAAGCACACATACAATCTCAACACTAAAACATGTCGAAGCACATGACACACAACATGACATGGCATACACCTGTCATCAAATATTCACAAAATCACACAAAACACATCAACACACGTGCGTAGTGTCCCTAGTTTTGTCAGTGA
This sequence comes from Tetrastigma voinierianum, assembly GCA_016808115.1. Taxonomy (NCBI): domain Eukaryota; kingdom Viridiplantae; phylum Streptophyta; class Magnoliopsida; order Vitales; family Vitaceae; genus Tetrastigma; species Tetrastigma voinierianum. The sequence goes on from JAEQBH010000023.1 coordinate 256,806, forward strand.
TTTTCTAAGAAAATCTCATACCTAAACCGAACATCAAACCACACCTAGTGGTGATGCTCTTCCTCAATTATGGCCTAAGCCCGAATTTTCTATCTATAGGTTTCCATATACCTATACTCCTCATCAAACCACCTAGTGGTGATGGATACCAACGAAGCTCCCTAAATTATTAGTAGCCTAAAGCTCCCGATACCAAGTACATCAGCCCAAAACCGGTCCGTTGACTACCGTCGGCAGAGTGGAATACAAGTGGAGGTCCCTCGGGTTACCGTGCTCACTTTAGAAAATCAGGTGAGTCTCCTTTATGAGGAGCTCTACCCAAAAGCAGTGCACATATGCACAATCCCAGCAGTCCAACATATGCAAATATACATCCAAATATAGCCACTTAGGCCCTCACTTGATTTTCGATATACATACCGACTATGAATCCAACTATATGCAATGATTACAAGAGTTAATATGTTTTACTCTTATAAAATACATACATTTAAATTGAGAATTCTAATATACATGTGTACATCAAAGCCACAACCAGTTTCTTCTAATACAACCTCAGAGCGAGCCCAGTCTCTCGCACGCTCCACATTATTTTGTAAAGGGGATCCCACTGACGGGGTGAGCCTAAAGCTCGTGGGGAGATATACTAAGTGGGCTACTCACCACCTAAGTACAGTGCAATGTTCCAAATTAAACACACATTCAAGCAAATGCATGATCCTACTTGAATGTCTACTGATACTTCGGATCCAGAGTCCTCACCGGCTCTCTAAACCGCCTAAACCTTGTATGAAATTATTATTTTATTAGTGGGCAACCCTCCATTGAGTATATATCAATTGGGCCGCTCCAACGATTGATATATATTAATTGTTTAATGGACTACCCTCAGATGAATATCAATTGGGCCGCTCAGACGATTGATAATTTTAGTTATGGATTCTCTCTCCAGTGGATTGTACCCCAGGCTACCTCAGACAGTACTCTACAGACTTATGCAATCTTATTTGCTCACATCTGCAGTGTTTGATTGCATATGGAATACATGTATGCCAGTTCCAGTCGGTCTAATCATGCAAATATATAAACATGAATATACTACATAAAAATTAAATCACACAAACATGTTATGTAATCATCATTTCAAACATCAAAATTAGCTCGCATGGGCCTAATAAATACTGACGATTTAATTTAAATCCTTTCGACCAACACCTATTTCTAATATATTTTCAAAAAGCATTATTAGGGAATGAGTAGAGCCTCGTTTACTATTGGGAAAATCACTAAACAGCGGTTCATAGTGAACCCGAAATCCACGATTTCATTGATGCATACGAACAACCATTTAATACACAAGTTAAACCAACCCACCTTGAGATTACGGGTATCACGGACAGCCCATAAGATCTCAAAGAATTCCTACAATGTTGGTCCCATGTTTTGGGACCGATCACAGTATTCGGCATTTTTCCATACATACATGATTTAAAGCAACATTTTGAAATTTAAAGACCCCGAACAACCCCTGCACATTTACGGCGGAGTCCGGCCATCCAGGAAATCGAAAAATTCCTGAGTTCGGTCCCATGTTTTGGGACCGATCAGGCTGACCACCTCGCGGCGCCAGCCTGTGAAGCAATGGAAAAACGCCAAAAATGGGAATAAAACGCAAGTAGGAGAAAATCCTACCTCTTGGGTTGGCATTCGCAAACGGGGTCACGCGTGGCACAACTCCAGCGTGAAACGTTCCTCTGCTGTGAGTCGATCAAGCCAGGTTCGATTGCGTGTATTTGAAGAAGTGGAGCTCTCTCTGCAGAACCCCAACTCAACTCATCCCCGGATTAAGCTCTTCCGTTTTTTCCTTTGGTTTTTGATTAAATGAAGGAGAAAGCACTATTTGCTATTTCGTCCTTTGTGACTTAAAACCAAAGCTCTAAATGACATGTATGTCCCTCTTTTACCAGATTTGATATTCGGCACTACCTCGGCCGTCAATTTTCATCATTTCTCTACTCATACCACTTATGGTACATGAGTACATGTTATATGTCTTGTACCGTCGTGTCGAGAATGGGATTCTGGCTGGCGACGCGATCTTATCAGCGTGCATTTCATTGTCTCGACAAATTCGCAGCTACGTGCTAACTAGATTTGTGAGACGATTCAGCGGTTGCAATCCGTTTCGTCATCGAGATCTAGAGAATTAATTACGGTTTTAGTAATTACAATTTGTAATTAAAATTACGATTTTCTTGCCACCATTAGCTAATTAGATTACCAAGTGCTACAGTATTGGCAGCAGCCACCAAAGATCGAGAGACAAGTAGTCAGGCTACTGGTGACAATAATAGCTCAAAGGGTGATTTGCTATCTAACACTGCTGTAAGAAGGCGGTTGATGAGGTACACTGCAGAAGTGAAGGCCTCTCACCAGTAAGTTAAAGACATAAATGCTTTTGCAAGGAGGGTGAGGCCAAGATCAACGATGTGTCGGTGTTTCCACTATACCCGACCATGTTGTTGGTGTGTATGAGGGTAGGGATGTCTCACTTCAATACCATGATTATGGAGTAATGGTATGACATGCTGATATTCCCTTCCATAGTTAGTTTAAAAGCATTTGAGTTTGTGTTCCAATTGTCTTTCAACCATATTAACATAGTGAAGAACGGTATCAGAGGTGTCAGACTTGAGCTGTAGGGGATAGATCCACACAAAACTGGTAAAATCATCCACAAATGAGATATAGTAGCTATAGCCTTCAAAAGATATATGTAGAGAAGGACCCTACAAGTCTGTATGTACAAGCTGAAGGGGATGAGATGTCTTTAAATACACAGTAGAAAATTACATTTGATGTAACTTGCCAAGTTTACATGGTTCACAAAACAAGACAGAGGAAGTAGTAACTGGTACATGCAACAGTTGCAGTACTTTACGACGAACTGAAGCATGGGGGTGTCCTAATTGGTTGTGCCATAGATGCACTGTGGTGTTGTCTTCAGTAGAAAGAGGTTGCTGTATCAGTTGGGGAGGAGAGGCTTCACATGTGTGGTTGACTGGCTGGAATAGTAGAATTAGAACAGGGAACATCGGCAACAGCAACAACCCAGGCATTGTATAGCATTGTGGATATGTCAGCAATGGAGGATGGAATAGCAGGAGCAGTGCTGAGGTCAATGTGGAGCAAAGTTGACTTTTGGAGAGACATCAAGTTGATACAATCTGGCTGTTGATTAACCTGCCTTGAACCAGGATGTCCTTGGTAACTTTGTCCCTGCCTTAACATGGCAACATGAGGCATCAAATTCTACAGAACATTGTTATTTAAGGTAAATTGGCTGATATGCTGGATCATTCTGCTTAGAGCCGGTACTAGTAAGATATTTTTGAGTTGTAGTGGTCGAGGTGTAGGGATGTATGAATTACCTATGTGTGTAATTGGTGGAGCTGAGCCATTGCCGACAATGAGTTTGTTGGAGCCATGATAAGTAGCCTTAGTGTTAATGGCAGTGACTTCGGGTGTAGTGTGGTGTGAAGCTCCACTATCAAGGTACCAGGCATCATCGGGAGGAAGACTTGGTATTGTAACAAGAGCCTAACTAGAGGAATGAAGTGGATCGAAGGACTGTGGAACCTGACGAAATGGCTCCATGGTAGAGGTACTAGCAGGAACACCAGCAGTGGTCTGAGGATTGCTGTAGAGAAGATCAAACCTGTGGAAACACTTAAGAGCAGAGCGTCCTGCTCATCCGCAAATCTGGCAGAGTAATTTGAGAGGAGATCCATATGAACCTTGGCCAGGGAAATAAGAACGACCTCTAGGATCGCGCCCACGGTATCCTGGAGTATACTGTCCCCGTGATGGATAATGAGAATCAAGTAGTGGGCGATCAGGTGCTGAAGAATGATTCTTTAGTGAAAGATGAGCTGTATCATGAGACACCTCCAAACCAGTGGAGGAATTGAATTGTTCTAAGCGAAGCTCATAGGCTTAAGCGTGAGTGAGCCTCAGGAAGAGTAACAGAGTCCTTAGATGACAGATTTGTGACGTCGCCTCAAGGCCAAGGCACCTAAAATGTAAAGGACTAATTCCTCATCCGGTATAACTTGGCTAGCGCTCATTAGTTCGTGAGCAAGAATTTCATTTGAGGATATATTGCTCAATTTACAGGGTTCCTTTCTTTGTGGTTGCAAAGAAGTCAGATATGGGATGTCGAGCCTTTTAGTCACAAACAATTGTTCTAGAGTTTCCAAATACCAAGAAGCAGATGTTCATTGAATCAATCACATTGCCCCAAAGCATCAGTTTCAAAGAGATCGGGAAGAGAAGAATCCAGCTAAAGGAAGAGAAATTAGTCCAAGTGTGTCCATTGAAGAAAAGCAGGATTGACTAATACCTGTTCTGAAGATGCTGGAGCCGTAAGCTGATCTGAATCTGATCTCAGAAGATGCTGAAGAAGCAAGAAACTGCTCTGGTTTCGAATTTGTGCCAAGAAGAAATTCTTCCAATCCTTATGCTCGATCTCTAGGCAGAATTTGAGATCATCACAAGAGATAATTTGACCGATCTAATCGAACACTTACAGGAGCAAGTGTAGAAGGTAAGGGAACTTGAGTGGAAGAGGATGAATGTTTTTGAAGAGGAGTGGACGCAATGGAAGCCATTGACGGTTCTTGGAGCTCTGATACCATATTGAGATGCAAGAAGAGAAGAACAACTCAGAGAGAAAAAGATAACTAATTTGTTCATCATCATCATTATTATTATTACTTTGGTTTAACACAAAACAGAGAGGAACATAACATTTATATAGAAGGAAAGAACTTTCTGGAACCCAGCACTGGTTGCGTGACTTCAACCAGCCAAGTGTGGAGGTTAGTTATAGGAGAATGTATATGGTGTGACTGAGGTGCATCATTCTCCATAGGGTGTTCTGGAATGTTCTCAACAGGTATCGAGTAATCCTTTGGGTCATATATATTGTACATGCTTGCACCCGATAGAAACATTAGACTTAATGAATCTGTGGCCTATCATATCTCCTTTGCTTTCTGCTCTATGTGGTCACAGATACGAGTCTCATGTTTTGATACAAAAATGGGGTGCTAAGCACATAACTTTAAGAAGTAAAGGCATGCAACATGGTTTTAGGTGTGTTTTTGTGTATAATATACTCAAACATGTTTTTCTACCTGTTTTTTACTTCATTGGCCTAATTCATTTTTTTTATGGGTAAAAATTAAGTACTAATTCATACACATTTATAAAATAGGGTCTATGGTTATACAAGGTATAAATGTTGTTGTTCGTGTACTCTTTTGGATAAATAAATTTGTACTTTTTCTAGGTTTCCAATAAAATCTGGACGTAGGTTTGTGTTAGTGTGCCCACACAGCTATTATCAATGGAGTGAAGTTTCTGTTGATGTAAGTAATAATCCTTGATCCCCAGTGAAATAACCATTTAGTAAAGATTGCTATGTAAAAAAAATCAAGAAGTAGGAGCACTGCCTAAAATCTTCTAAGCTAGAGGGGCCTTCTTATTTATTTAATCATTTTCTCCCTTTCTATTGTTATGGATTTCAAGCTTTAACCTGTTTACATTTAAAAATTTGTTTTTAGATACTAGATAATATAAATTCTCATAGATGGTACACTGATTTTTACGTAAGGAATTTGACATATTAATTAAATAGATATTAAAAAATTTAAGAACATCCCATATATATATATATATATATATATATATATATATATATATATATATATATATAACAAAACTATACAAATCCTTTTGTTTTGAAAATTTATTAATAAATCCATAATATACATGCTTCCATGTATATGTCTGCCCTTGCCTATGGCATTCTTCCTAAGCACCACCAGAGATTTCCTTGATCCTTTATTCTCTTGGTCAAACTTTGGTGATGTTTGAAGATGAGACCTAATTTAAAATGATTTCAACTTTAATTCCACTAGGATTTTTTGCTGATTTCCTTTTCCTTTGAAGTGTTTGATCTAGTGTTGTTGCTTGATACAAGTAATTTAGAATGTTAACTCTTTATTTCCCTAGGTTGGCTACTTACAGTCGATAGAGTGTAGGTATTACTATTGAAACGTCAAGTTATCTTGTATCCTTGATTCAATTCATCATGGTCTCCAGTCTATTTAGTGGGTACATCATAATATGGATTTGTATTAGAATTAGAGTGAGTTCATACTTCAAGTTAAAAAAGGGTGCTTGGTCACATGGAAAATTTATTCAACTATACTGTATAAAGCTAGGAAACTTTACTGTATAAAGCTAGGAATATGAGCCGGCTCACTTTGACCCATAATTTTAGGAGGATCGAGCTTCAATTTTTATGGCTCAAATAGAACTAGGGCCTAATGGCCTAGCCCGAATTGGCCCATGGCCCATTAGGGTTAAAGTCGAGCTAGCATGCTTGGCCCGAATTGTTTTTTTCTATATTTTTAAATTATTAACTTCAAATATAAATTTAAAGCATAAAAATATGCTAAAAATCAAATAATATTTTTTAAAAAGTCCTTTTTGAACAAAAATATATTTTCAATCCCTAATATTTTATATAAGATTTATATGTTAAAACTATTTGTTACTATTATTTTTTAAATGTCTTACAAACACATTCTTATAAACCCATTTTTATTACTATTTTTGAAATGATTATGAAAATAATTTTCATTAACATTCTTTGAAAACTGTTATATAATATTTTACAATGCAGTTTTATATTTAATATTTTATTTTTTTAATAATTACACATGTTTTTTAATTAGTTAATTTTCTAGTTATAAAAAATATATATTTCTTTTTATTATTGAAAATATAAAAAATAATATTTAAATTATAGTTGTCATAGTGATTTCAATTATTTTAATAAAATAAAATCATACTCATATGAAAACTAATTAAAAATAAGATAATAAAAACAAATAATTAAAATCCTTTATTATATAGTCTTTTAACAACATAAAGACGAATTATAAGTATTTTCAACCAAATTTCATTTTATAAAATATTTTAAAAATTATAAATTTATTTTTTAATGTCTTTTTACTATTTTGGCTCACATAGGCGAATTAAGTTGGTGACCAAATCTTGAGGTCGAATAAAATTAGGGTCTAATGGCTGTGACCCGTGGGGCCAGGAGTTGGCCCGAATTCCTAACTCTAAATTTCTGTAGTTATGGACCTTGTGGTATCTATTGTGGTATCTATTGTGATGATATTAGTTACTTTGTGCAAGCAGGTTGAGCTTGTTTGCAGGATTGCTACAGTGTTATTGCAGACACATTACAATCAACTGGTTACTACCCCATCTATGCGAGGCCTGTCTTAAGTATTCTAAGAGATATTCTTTATGCAAGAGTCAAGGTAATTTTACAATTTAGTCATTCTTTATTATTTCTAATATAATTAATAGATAAAAATAGGTATAGAAGTTTGGTTATTTGTCCGTTTGTCGAGATGTTGGGCAGATGAATTTGGTTGTGGGATCTTGAATTTGATGTTGGCCTTGGATTATGGATACTCTTTGTATAACCCATTTTAGTCGTCGTTAAGTTGCGAACGGCCTTGTGGGTTATTAGTGTAGTCTTGCAGAGCGATGGGTCCTCTCTCACCCATCAAGCCGGTCTTTTGGGTTGGGTTCTTCGATTGTGCTTGAGGCCCTATCACATAATATGAGAAACATTGCTTGATTTTAGTGGGTTGTGTTTGGTTTTTAATAGGAATGCAAAGATGTTCTTGGTTTCAACCTTGCAGCAATGGATCATCTAAAGGTGTGTGTATATTTGCTCATACATGATTTTCCACAGTTATTAATAGTTCCGAATACAAATGACTGAAATGGTTGCTTGTGTTGATTGTGTTCAGCAATTGATGGCCTTGAAATCTGATGCAATCTTTCAAGATGCCAAAACCAAGTTGCTTCAAATCCGTGCTCAGCATTCAAAACTAATAGAAGCAAGGGCTGAAAGTAGAGAGGAAAAACAAAGAAAGAAGAAAAAAAAAAAAGTGGCTGAAGCCTTGAAAAGGTGGTAGTCATATAAATCATTCTTTCTTTTCTTCTTTTCTTTTCTAAAGTGTCATCCTCATTTGCCGCCTTCATTCCAACCCCAATTACAGGTCATATAAATCACCCCTATATGACGAGGTGGAAGTGGAACATTATTTATGGAAAAATGGAAAAATGAGACAAGACAAAACTTGACTTTGACTTCTATAGAGTCTTGACAAAATTATCAATTTTCAATACAAAAAAATTAGATTGATGAGTCATGGCTAAGTGGTTAAAGAGTCTGACAAGGCATAGGGAAGAATCAGATTGGAGTTTCACATATTACTACAACTTTGTAATGTAGTAAATAGATGTCAAAAAAAAAAAGTTAAAAAACTAGGGGCTTATTTTTGAAAACTTTTCTTTAGAAGTGTTTTTGAAAACACAAAGAACATTATTTTGGTGTTTTTTAAAAACTATTATTGTTCCTTGAATTTAATATTTTCTGTGTTCTTTGTATTTTTCAGAAAAAAAAAAAAAAAAAAAGGAAGCAGAGGCATTATCTCCATTGTTTTGTATTTTGAGCAGAGAAAAGCAGGTTTAAAATCGGGGCCCAAACATCACGCCATGTACGATGAGTTTATAATAATCTGTTTCTCAAAATACTATAAATTAGAAGAAAAGGCAAATAATCAAATACTAGTTTTCTAGCCAGGCTGGTTTTTACAAAGCCTATAAGTTATTCTTTATTTTTTTGATTTAAAATAAAAAAAAAAATTATAACTTTATTTTGTGTTTAATGTTTAATTTTTGAAAAATATTTTAAATGAGAAAAGAAATGAAGAGATCACTAGATATCGATAGAAAATAAAAGTTATGGATTTAGAGGTAATAAATATTTCATTTGTAAATTTCACTTATCAATAACTTGCTCAAAATTAAGAGTCGTGCCGAGTTTAATAGGTGGGTGGTTAAATCAAATGAACTCAAAATCAAAATTGATAACTTCATAATATATGATTTAAAATTATTAAGCCTCAATTAGGCAATGAGAAAACATTAGACCAAGATGGAAATTTTGTTGCATGATACCCGATTATTTTCTAAAAATACTTTCAAGTAGAATCTAACTCTCACATCATCATGGCATTATTTTATGGAAATTTTTAGAGGTATATTTGGAAGAAAGAGTTTAAAATAATTAAAATGAAAAAGAAAAATAAAATGAGAAACTTAAAAAAAAATAGGGTTAAGAGATGGCTAGAGAAGGTTACTAAAGATCCAATGAGTCAAACCTTTAGTATAAAATGAAGTGAACTCGTACCCATCCAATGACATTTTCTTGGTCAATCACCGATATGATTCTTTGAATAAAAAAAAAAAAACACTAAGGTGGTACTAAGGTGGTGTGTTTTTTTGGCTTTTTGTTAGCAATTGCTTTAGCATTCAGATATTTAGTTTATTTTTACTTTTTAGCTGATTTTTGTGGCGCTGAGCGGGGAATTAAGATTGTGATCGACATGAACACTCGTGATGTGGGTGACGGGACATTTCTCACGAAAATCGACGAGTCTCCTTTCGGGGGCTACGCGAATACAAAACACACGCCTGCACATCTAAAACGGTCAATATATGATGTAGCAAACAAAAGCGGCCACTTGGGCTCATAAACCAATGTAAAAAATATCGGCAACTATCGAGCCGTAGTTGAGAGTTGAAATTTTCTCTTATCTGACATATAATAAGAATTAAAACAATTCTAATACATGTGTCGTCATAACCCGAAGCGATCGGCTTTCTTCTAAACCCTCTATCTACAGGAATGAGCCGTCCCTCGCACGCCCACTTGTACCTATAAAATAACCTTCCTTGAGGGTGGTAGTACTCGATGAGTGGAATCATACCCAAGTGGGTTTGCACTCTCCTTTCTAAAGTGCGATTGCAATGTTCCAATCGAAACACATATTCAAGCAAATTCATGATCACTGCTTGGATAATACAGCGGCAATCTAAATGCAGGAGTCCTCCAGAGCTCCCTTACACTCACTTCGGCATGTATGAGAAAGCGATTTTTCAAAACAATTCTTGTTGTTTTGAAACTATCTTCTGCAGAGTGTCCCGGTAATAGGTACAACCCGATGATGTGTTGGAGAACCTTAAAGCGATCGCGGTCCTCTGTATCGAAATGATCTGTTGGGCTAGTCTCCCATTTGTTCTCATTCATCTGTGAAATTCCTTTCAAAAACATTTTAGTTTTTCTTCAATTTTTTCATGTCATGCACTCCACTATTTTCTATTTCCCCGGTGCATATGAGATCATTATCTTTTAATTTAATCATTTCAACCAACATATTAATATACGTATATTATCAGTTTAGAATCACGTGCAATTACTAATATCCAATAACTCTCAGATTTGCTCACTTGACTGTTATTTATTCATTTCAGTGACCTACACCCCTGATATATTATATAATTGTGACATCAGATAACGGATCAAGCAGCAAATTTAACATATTAAAATCATCTCAATGACCTACAAACACAATTATACTTTATATAATTATGTCATTATATTAACACATTAAATTCAGGTATTAACCTATCTATTTCCACACAACTCAAGCCATTCATTTTAACAATTCAAGCACACAACACATGGATGATTTTTTGTCCAATTCACCTGACTTAAGGACCGATTTTGCAGTCCGAAACTTGACAGTGTTTGTCTGCTTTGGTCTGACCCACTCGTCAATCTCAGTTCAGCACTTTGGAGTGAATTCCATACCCATTCAGGTCCTACTCACGAGGAAATAGAATTTGTGCGCCAAGATTCCCGCATATGACCCACGTCAGGTTGGACTTCGGGATTGTCCCCGAATGTCGAAAAATTTTCCCGCGGTCGGTCGAAATGTTTTGGGGCCAAGTCAACGACCCATTCGGCGTTTTCATATCAAGCGTATTAATGCATAATTGCCACACCAATGACCCACTAAATTTTACGGAATGAGTCCGCGACGCGATCGAAAAAATCTCAAAGAGATTCCAGCAATTGGTCAGGATTTTGGGCCGTCGAAGCCAACCTAGCGACGAGCCAGCCAAAGCGTCAAAAATGCCCCAAATAAAGTGTAAGCCAAGTAAGGGGCTTCACCTCCCCCGGAGTTTGTCAAAACTCACAAATCGTTGTCCCACCAGCGAAGCCACTCCAGCGTAAACGATTCACTATTGTCCGAAACTGCCGTGATTAGTTTATCGTATTTCTAGAGAAATTTAATCTCTCTAAAAAAATTAAAACCTTTCTTCTTTGTCTCTGCACCTCTGCCTGATTTGGTTTTCATTTAATAACATTGGGAAAAATAACTATTCATTTTTTTGTCAGGTGACAAACTGACTCTAAAATGCCAATTTGTCTCTCTTTTCAGTTTGACAGTGACTTATCTCAGTGATCCATTTTTATCATTTATATACTCATACCATATGGCATGAATACATTATATGTGACTTTACGGTGCATCTAAAATCGTTTCTGATTGCGGCGATACCTCGAAAAGTGAAGTCATTTGTCTCGGAATTGGTTAAATTCTGCATTATCTGCTAGATTTATGAGAAGTTCAATGGTGAAATCGCGTTTCGTCATCAGGGATCTAGAGATAAATTCTGGTTTTAAGCTGAAATTACCGATTGTACTTGACCGAAATTACGATTTGCCTTTTTGGTACAAGTTTCGGGTCTTATTCTCCCCTCTTTTAAAAGGAATTTCGTCTCTAGTGCAGACAGCCGCTGTTTCGCATGCATGTATATGGCGTGCACTCTACCATGCATGTAACTTCCCTAGCTAAACCAGTACCTTCATCCCTAAACAATTTGTGAGCGGCTTGAGGGTGGGTGACACGTCGACTGCGAAAATCTATCGTCGTGTTGACGAGACCACGTCTTCCTGATAAAGAAATCGCATATGCCCGGGTTTCGTAAACCAATACTCTCATTCAAAAATCATTACCAATTATATTCAATCAGTCCAAGGGGAGTTCCTTATTCTGTAATATAAATACATATTAAAATTTACAATTAAGCCATATTATCGAAAAACCATCAAAACCCATGACCGCTTAATCGCCTCAGAAGCGGTTTCTCGGCGCCTGTACACGAAAAATCGATGTTTCGACGATTGAGTATAATAGAATAGTGGAATATTTTCGCGTGGGTTCTTCTCATTTGCAGATCGTATCTGCGGTACTCATTAAATACGCCTCAGTGGCATCACATTGATTTTACTTGAATGTCTGTCTCCGGTCTCATGTCTGGGTCTCACAGGCTCCCTCCACGCTTTGCCTAAGCCATGCATACGAAATATATCCATTTCAAAACAAAGACTGTTGTTACTTGAAAATACGGCAAGCGATATCGGCATTGAAATAACTTAGGGCCCTATACTCAGGCCCGAATTGGTTATTGAACTTTACGACATTCATGGTCACTCATCAAAGAAATAATCACGGTGAGGCGTCTCGGCCGATTGAAGGATCGACTGGATCTGCCTCATGAACCCAGAGGACTCGTGCTCCGATGGATATGAAACTTTCTCAGCGGTGTTAAATCCATGGAAGGCGAACCCTTTTTAATCCTTAACATATGTTTAACGTGTGCGAGGCGAAGTGATAAATTTTTTCTTTGAAACCTTGGTTTTTCGAGGAAAAATTGGCGGGAGTTTCCTCTGTTTTCGGACTTTCCCAAATTTTACAAAACTCTGGCGCATTTAAAAACACTTCTGGTACTGATTTTCTTCATGTTTGGATCTCGTCTGCAACTCAATCGACCTGATATATCGTATATCGTTTATTGTTTCAATCATTGAAAGCTTAGTACGACTCTTTGATTCCATGCATTTTTTCAAAAAATTGAGCTTGGCGAACTTAGCCGTACTTCATGCCTCGTCCTTGAGATCAAAGCCCACGTAGTTCATTTCAACTTTATACATATACATATATACATAACAAAATATTCAACATACAATATTTTAAAATTATATATACAATGAATCTGGTGTGATCTCTCATTAGCCTCATTTCCTTTGCTAGAAGGTACTCTGTATTTTGTCTGGTCTTTAATGTTTTTTAGAAAAACATCTGAGAAAAAGAATGAGCTAAAAGGCCAATTAGTGTACATTTTCATTGAATAACATTTTCGGTATATACCAAAGTAATACATACTTATACAATTAAAAATCCATTTATGCACTTAAACTTTCTTTTCAAGTAATACATACTTATACCAAATAATCATAACATGCCTAAACTTTCTTTTATCATTAAAATTCATTTATCACATGGCTTTCTTTCTTTCTTTTTCTTAACACAGTGGAACCCGGGATAAACACAGAGCAGTTTAAGTCTGACGGTGAGACGATCCCATTCGATCCTGCCATACAGCTGCGGAGCTAGCGCTTCGTAGGAGTTGGGTGGCGACAGTGCGTGTAAGGATATTACTCTAGACACACAATTCCCTCCCTCGATTAGTAACCTATCACTTTACCCTCATCCTTCTAACAGATCCGCCGGTAGATGTCGGTCATGCACGATCGTATAGAATTGCGGGTAACCGTGATAAACATTATGAATACATTTATAAATCCATTTAAATCTTTTTGCTATCATGAAAACTCATATATATATGCAAATATACATATGCATTCTTTACACATTTTAAAGTTTCATAAATGCCTTAACATATGCATACATATATAATTTAATATAAATATATATATTGATCTGAAGATAAACATGTACATTAAATTTTTCATTTACATGAAACTTTTCATTTAGGCAATATAAACATTTACATTAAACTTTTCATTTTAACATCAAAATCATTAGCACTAGCTCAATTTGCAAAACACATCACATTTTTACACTCCACGGTTCAGCTCGATCTTGCTTGCTTCTCGTCGAATTCAGTTTCGTCAGGTAGTCCTTTTCACCTTTTGAGAAAACCACAACTAACCATTAACCATAACTTCCATTTAATCCACCATGCATTCATTTCACTTTAACCACATCATTCATACGTCCATTTAACCATACTAAAAATACATAATCAAAAATGACCAAGTACCTTTTTCTTTGCAAAATGACTTACAATACCTATGTCGATTTTACTCGGGATGCATTTGAAATACCAGTAATGTCTTAACTCCATATTGGCTTACTAGTTCTTTGTACTCTTTTGAAACTAAGGTGCTAAGAGTTCTTCCAGTGGAATCACTAAATCAGACACAGAAACTCACTACGTCAAACAATAGGGCTAATAATCTATGTTGAAAAAACTAAGCGAGAGTGGCTTGAACATATCCCTACTTTGAATGAATTTTTGGGCCACATAGAATCAGAATTCGACAATACCTATTTCTGGATCATTTGGTTTTCCTTGATGTCTAGTTTAATTAGCCATGAATCCTCCGTCGGGTAGAAATGAAAGTTATGGCTAAAATCTGTGGTCGAAATAAACAGGCATTTCTGTCTGAGAGCTGCTCCCAAAAATGCCTAGAATGTGAGCTTTTTGTTTTTCCATCAGTTCAACTCTATAGTCCATATACTTCAAAACCATTTCATTTCATCTTGACATCTCTTTTCTATTCAAATCCTCTTTCACTGCCTTCTTCTTTTCAAAACATTTCCATGAATTCCTCCCATTTCCTCTAATATAGGTTATAACCCATTACACAGCCCAAACACCAAGATTTGTTGGGGTTTGTTCTAAGCCTAACTCAATTACCTTGAATTTTAAACCATGAATCCATACAAAACTATAAATCCTATTTAGTTATACCTTTTTTTAGCACTATCTTCTTTTCTTCTTATACCACCTTGTTCTCTTCCTCTTCTTCTCTCTTTCTCTTCTTCCCTTCTTTTGCTCTTCTTGGCTCTTCCTCCTACTTGAAACGTGAGCCCCTAGCTAAAATATGAGACAAAGTGACTTTTGTTTGTCTCACCCTCTATTCATACTCCCATATTAACCTTAGTGCGTAAGTCGCCGGCGTTTAAAATATTATGCGTCGAGCTTTTTGTTATTCCTCTTGTGGCCCGTCTACACTTTTGATTTTCATATCCTTTGCTCGTTACTAATTCGTCTTGATACCAAGTAATATATCTTTGGCATCAATCTGATGTACTTATATTAAATATATATCACAATTGGATAAATTCCACTTTCTACTTACTTAGGATATAACTTAGGGTCTCTCGTTTATTTGAAAATTCCTATTTAAACTTTTAATATACCACATAAGTCAGAAAATTGCTAGGGTATCTTTCGAGTCTTAGGTCTCAGGAAAAATCATCATGTGAAATTCCTTTTGCAATATGTTAGTTTCGAAAATTAGTATCGTCAGCATACCAGCTGTCTCTGGTTACCCGATTATATGATGCATTATGCCATTTCAAAACCATTTTATACAATATATCAAAATATATCAACATCACAACATTATCAAATTTGCGCTTTCACTTGCAATGTAATTAATAATATGGATCAAACGCGCCCAATTAGCTCGCCAGGCAATTCCGCAATTCATCTCCAATAGCCTATACTCAATTATATTCCATATAATTGAGTAAATCCACAAATTTATCTCAGTAGCTTTATACACAATTATATTCCATATGGTCTTAGGCAAATCCTAATTTATCTCAAGTAGCTTTATGCCAACACAATTTATTTCATAAATTATTAAACAAACACCCCAGGCAGCTCTACCTGATCCACGAATTTGTCTAAATGGAAGCTCAAAATTTTCCAAAAATTTCCACACTTCGGTTTCAAGGTGGGATAAGTCAAACTAACCTAGCGACCTCAAACTAACACAAGCATTTACAAACACTTAAGCAAGGGGTAAAACAAGTAGGATAAAACCCACATCTCCACGGAGTTTGTTAAAGCTCCAACTTTTAGATGTCCGCGTAGCTCTCATCAGTAGATCAATTTTGCCTTCAGCCCCGACGAAATCCGACGGTCCGATTTTCGTAGATCTGAAAAAGAAAGAAGAAAAGAAAAAATAAAAATAATTTCTCTCCCTGACGCCTCTCTTTCCCTGTCCGATGCTCAGCCCTCCTCTTTTTATTTGATTTTTATAATAGTATTATTATTATTATATTATATTATTATTATTATTCTTATTATTATTATTTAGATAAGCGATTTCTATTACCCACATTCGGTCCATTCTGTCACGAAAAAATTTTATTTCTTTTAGTTTATTTTATTGTAAATGAACTGATCAAGTACTTCACGACTTAGAGATTTTCGTAAAAATCTCACCCTTGAAGAATCACTTAGATTCTATCATTGAAGTCGTAAAATATTCTTACTGGATTTTACCCTTTTGAATTGAATTTTCTTGGGTTTTACATTCTTCCCCATAACGAATTTAGTCCAAATTCACCTGCCTCTCGTATATGCTACCTTCTCAAGGCTCAAGGCAGGTATCGGGTATGATGGCATGCTTCTCAGGGTCCACCGTTCAGTACAAACGGCCTGATGGGCAATCGACTCGGCCATCAAGAATGGCCGCCGGCACCCAGTATGTATGCCACCCTACAAGTTACATCACGCTTTATTTCTTGGCTTTAGTCACGTCACGACTGGTAAATTCATGGCTCCACAGAACCCTCGTGAACGAGCCTTGGGCTTCTGGCAAGCCCCAGAAAGAAGATTGATTCTCCTTCATCTTGCAACCATGCCCAACACTGTCCACAGTGCGTCGGAGGCATTCTGATCTCTCTCTATATGTTGAGCATTATTCATGAGTCTATGTCTTGTGGGTGGAGGGCCAGCGATCTTGCCCAGAATGAGACCAGTCCATTCTCAAATCCTGATATGACATATGTGGCATAATCCAGCCTCACTAACATTGGCTCGGTGAATCTAGCCATGTACCATACTTGTCATCGTTTCCTACCTCGACCTACGAAACTCTTGGGCCTTGGCATATCTGGCGTTGTTTGGAAAATACTTGCTCTGGGGCTATGGAGACTCACCGCCCAATCATTGCCTCTAAATCCTAGGAGTCTTAACGATCCAGCGCACCTGGGACTCACCCTCGGGTGGGCGTAGCCAGCTTTAAATCACCATTGCATAGTATATCATAGCCTCGATACATTCTCAATGAAACCAATGAGTGCGCCACCATCGGATCCCTCCCATGTAGCGTCGGAGGATGATGTTAAATCTGGAGGTTACTTGGACCTCCACGACTGCAGCCTGTAGCAATGCGATGGTATGTTTCTTTAATAGCCTCGCCATTTCTTGGAAGTCAAATATTCTTGTGCTTGGCTAAAAACATCTTGGGCGACCCTGCGTACTCGCCCTCGACTAACCATCTACACGATTCAAATATTGATTCAATTTAATCCCGATCTCGACCGAACAAACCCAGAAGCTATTTATTCATACGCGAAAACGTTTCATACCTGATACCCGTACATTCCGTGTCACGCCGAACCATATTCATTTATTAAAATGTCTTTTTTCCTATGTATATATCGCCTGTGCACACAATCACCGCGACACATAACGATTCATCGAATAATCATGTTATACACCCAATCAACGCGCAAAACACCATGCATGCGGTGTTACAATCATCGTGACTTCCCTGGGTAATCAGCGCTAACTACATTCGAACCACCCAGTGGTGGTGTGCGCACACCTCGGGACCATGGCCTGGCCCGGTTCTCGATCCACAGGTTTCTGCCCCCCTGGTTCCACACTCAGGGCAGGTGGCACGAACCCGAGTCCCTGAGTACTAGGTAATCGTATGCAACATGGCGGTAAGCTCTGGGTATTTATGAAGCCTAGGCTCGTACCATCTTTGTGAAGGCGGTATCGGGGACCAGCCCATGGATCACCCACTTAGGGCTCCCAGGGTGTGATTTCACCTTGCTGATGCAGCACGTGATGTGGTGTCGAGTTTCAAGCGCAGTGGCTAACCGGGCCTGCTACTGGCTGCATATCCTGAGCCCATTGCCCGACTGCGCTCTGGTGGCCTGGTATGCTTAAGCTCGTGCCAGGTTGTGAAGGCGGTATCGAGGGACTACTATAACTACACCCAGGGCTCCCCGAGGTGTCGTTTACTTTGGCTGCGATGCAGTACAGTGTATTTTACGAGCTCGGAGGGTCAGTTGACTACCCAGTCGGCCCAGCGGGAAACACTCGTGAATGTCGGGTGACAGGCATCTCACTGAAAATCGGTGAGTCTCACTTTATCTGGGGGCTATAAGTCTGCAAAAGCTTACCGCATATACACATCTGACGATTCAGATATCTTGATCTATGACAAAACGGCTACTGGGGGCTCATAAACCAATGTAAAAAATATCCAACTATCCAACCATAATTCAAGAGTTCAAATTTTTCTCTTATACAACATATAATAAAATTAAAACAATTCTAATACATGTAATACGTCATAACCCAAAGTCAAAACCGCTTTCAAACCTCTCTATCTCTAGATCTAGCCGTCCCCGCACGCCCATTGTACTCCTATTAAAATAATATCCTCGACAGGTGAGCTAATGCTCGCAGGTGGAATCGCCCTAAGTGGGGCTACTTCCACCTAAGTGCAAGGTAATGTTCCAGACAAACACACATTCAAGCAAATTCATGATCCTACTTGGAATGTCTAACCCACCATCTGCACTGAAGTCCTCACCGACTTCACACCGCCGTCGGCATGCATTTAAACGCCTTTCAAAACAATTCTTGTTTTCGAAACTATACTGTGACGCCCCAAACCCGGGGTGTCCGTTGACTACCCGTCAACCCGTGGAACATCTATTTGTCTCGTATCATGAGACCTATACCTAAGTAAAAATAGCCACATGGCGTACACATCATACTCATAAAATGTATATTTTATACAAAATGATTTATTTAGTCTCTCTTCATAAGACCCTTACTTGTGCAAAAATAGCCACATGGCATACACATCATACTCAAAAAATGTATATTTTATACAAAATGATTTATTTACAATTGTGTTTAATTACAATTTATACAAAAAATGGGCCTCTAGCCCAAAATTTTACAAAAACAAGTAAATACAAGATAAGGCCATCTGGCCGTCGCCTCTATGTCCTTGATGCGTCCCATCCCACGATGCCTTCTGGTGACCGAAAAATATATTCTACGACTGGTGAGCAAAGCCCAGTAGTGGAATTTCCCTACTTGTGTTACTCCCCACCTAAGTGCAATGCAATAGCACACAACATTCAACACATGCTAATATATCACTCATGCATATATTAACATAATTTAAATCCATACATCATGTTATTCAGTTTATAATAATAACATAAACTTAGCTCACATGGGCTAAGGTAATAAACACAACCCGGCAGCAAATTCATCTTCGAATCGCCCATTATCACACAAACATGTTATTTTCATGGCAATAACAATAAATCAAGCAATACACAAATGAAATTCGTGGACTCCATCCAAAACACTCTAGATTTTCTCAACTCTGGCCCAAAGCTGAATCGAAACTACGCCATCCAGGCCTCAACAAATCCCCATCCATTACAAGACCCTTAAGCAAAAAGTAAAACAAGTAGGAGAAAAACCCCTACCTTTATGGAGTTTGTCAAAAACTTCCAAAACCGGTGCTCTACGCCGCTGGTCTCCTCCGAAAGGTAACAACTCTTCTTGTCGCTATGAACTGACTGGCCTGATCTCCCACGCATTCTGCAGGAGAAGGAAGAGACTCTCTCAGAAAAATGAGCATCCAAGACCTGCATCTTTCTTTCTTCCCCTCCCCTACGCTCTCGCTTTTGTTCATTCTTTCCTTTGGCTGTTTTTTTTCTTTCTTTCTTTATCTCATTTCTCTTCTCATCCTCTTTCATTTTCTCCCATTTTCATTTCGCTTCTTTCTCCTTTTCGGGAGAATTGACCAGAGGTCAAAAGGGAGGAAGCTCTCCTCCTTTCCTAAAGCCAAATGTGTGGCTTACATTTTTCCATCTTTTCTTATTTCATACTTCTCTTTTTACGACATCATCACTTATACTAGCTTAATACGAGCTACATCTTCCTTTTCGCGCTTACGTATTCATGAGGACATGCAAATGGTTGGCATTTGGCCCTCCATGGCAAATTCCCTCTAATCCCGCCACTTACATCCCCCTCATTCGCTCACAGTCATCCGACACCCCACGCCGAAAAACGCAAATTCGACCACCCTAATCCAACGAAATTCGACGCAGAGCTGTGATTTCACGAGACGATTCCAACGTGAGTCCGCTTTGTCATCCGAGATCTAGGGAATTAATTACTGACTTTAACCCGTAATTATAATTCTCAGAATCAAAATTACGATTTCGCCTTATTCCGTGACTGAATTTCGATCTACATATACTACCGAAATATTCGTAAAATATGACTACCCGAGATAATGTTGGAGAACCCTAAATACCATGATCCCTATCCGAAATGAGCATACTGACCGGCTCTAACCCCATTATCCCAAATTCATCCTGCGGAAATTCCTTCAAAACATTTTCGCTTTTTCTTCAATTTTCATGTCACGACTCACCTATTTTCTAGGCTACCCCGTGACATATGAGATGCATTACGCCATTTCAATCATTTTCAACCAATATATCAATATGGTTATCCAATTTTAGAATCACGCATGTAATTCACTAATATCAACCAACTCCCAAATTTGCTTACTGAAGCCAATCGCTATTCCATTTCCAATGCAGATACACCACAATTATATTCCATATAATTGCCACACTAAGTTAACACATCGCTTATGCATTAAGCATATTAAAATCATCTCACGACCTACAAACACACTATACTTTATATAATTATGTTATTATATTAACACATTAAATTCGTGTATTAACTCATCTATTTCCATTACGCTTTCATTCATTTTAATAATCTGCCACACAACACATGGATGATTTTTTGTCCACTATTACAACCCGGACTGATTTTTAACAAATTCCGAAACCCAAGAAGGTCAGCCTATGGCGCCCATCAGTCTAACCCTGGTTCCACTTTTTGGAACCGAATTCCATACCCATTTCCGGTCTCCTACTCACCAAAATAGAATTTAATGCATAAATTCCCACATAACAGCCCACATCAGTTTCTGGACTTCACGGACTGTCCCAAATGTCCAAAAAATTTTCCACAATTCGGTCCCATGTTTTCAGGGGATCCGATCAAACTACCAGACCCCTGCAAGATTTTTCATATCAAGCATACATTTTAATGCATAATTGCCATACAAAACAGCCCACTAATTTCTGACAAATACGCCAATCAAAAAAATCTCAAAGAATTCCTAAATAATTGGTCCCAAGTTTTGACCATCAAACTAGCTCCTCACGCCAAACCAACCGAAACATCAAAAACACAAATAGTAAAACCCAAGCAGGAGGGAACTCTACCTCTCTGAGTTTGTCAAAACCACAAATCCGGGTGTCCACACGAAGCCCTCTCCGCGCAGAGCGCCTCCTTCTGTCTCGAAGCTCACCGATGGCCTGGATTTGTCGATTTCTAGAGAGAAGTGGCCTTCTAAAAAAAAAAAAATTCAAAAACTTAATCGTCATTGCCTTCGCACCCTACCGTCTCGATTTGGTCTTCATTTAACATTGGGGAAGAAGCACTATTCCATTTTTTTTGTCCTTAAATACTTAAAACAACTCCTAAAAATGCCACTATTCCTCTTTTCCCCAGCTTTGATATTCTGACTATCTCTGGCCAGTCCATTATTATCATTTATCTACTCATACCACTTATGACACATGAATACATGTTATATGTGACTTTCGGTGCATCTAAAATCGTTTTACAAAGACCAAAAGCGACATGTCTCGAAAAACGCGGTAAATTCAATCGTCTCACTGGATCGAAATTTCCAGGCTAGCTAGATTCTCGCGAGAAGATTCCAACCAAAGAAATCCGCTTGTCATCCGGAGATCTAGGAGAATAAATTCCGGATTTTAACCAATTACAATTTTGGTAATCGAAACATTTATTTTGGCAATTTTTCCGTAAATTTGAATTTCTGCCATGCATTTTTTATTGAATTTTTAAATTTTTTGGATGAATAGAAAAAGCTTAAAGATTTGGCTTTTTGACTTCTTTTTAATATTTTTTCTATTAAGAAAAAAATCAAATATTCAAATATGAGAAAATCATATACTTTATCATCCAATTCATACTAATTAAATAAAATCAAATAAATTCTTAAATTTTTATTTAAAAATTATTATCTCAAAATTTAGATAAAATTTTAAAAAAAATGATTTAAAAAAAAACAAATAATTAAATACTTAATTCTGTTAAGCACTATTCAGAATAAAAGTTTCATTCAACATTAAGTAAAAAAAAGAAACATCACCTTACTATTTGAATTATGAGTCCAATCCATTGGTTCTTTTTCCAAAGAAAAAATCAGTAATTCCAAACAAACTAAATCTTTGATTCATCTAGAAAAGAAGTATATTTCTATTATCTATTATACATATATCAATTTCTCTAGTAAACAACCTCAAATTTTCACATACTTTATCTATTTATTTATAAATTTTCTCAATATTTTCTATTTGTAATGATCAATTTTTATTCAGCTGCACTTTAGGTTTGTAATATATATGAAATTTTTTATATCTATAAAAATATTTATTCGTATTTTTCTAGAATGGATAAGAAGAATAAAAATAAGTCATGCAACTACTAAAAATTATAAACTTGTTTATTATACAACTATGATGAAAATATTTTATATTCCGGATTAATAAGATTTACTTTTAATTTCTAAATATTATTATTGAATGTCACAAATTATATCATACAATATCAATTTCTTTAGTAAAACAACCTCAAAATTTCTATTATTACTTTTTTCTATTTGTTTATAAATTTTGTAATATTTTCATTTGTTTTGATTAATTTTTATTTCACCAATATTTTGTGTCAAAATAGCTATGTTATATTTTTTGATATATCTATAAAATACCTCATTCGGTTTTTTTCTACAATGAATAAGACAATAAAAACTTTTAAAATTATGATATTATAATAAAACTATTTTAGCAATCAATAATTTACATTGAAAATTTATTTATAAAGTTTACTATTTTATAAAGGTAAATTACTTATATGATAAATTATATCAATAAATTATTTGTCTTGGTATAAGTCTTGCAATAGTCTTTTGGTTATTTGCTGTGGTAAATACTATCGAAAAATAATTATATAGAAGCGTCAAGACAATTTAATTTTAACAAAATAAGTGTATTAAAAATTTGTGATAATTTAAACTTATTACCATACATAGTAAATGTATGGGTCGAAAAAACTTAATTTTCTTGGTAGTATCTATTTATACAGATTTTAATATGAAAATAAGATTATTTTTTTTCATTCAAAAAATATATATATATATTCTTCCTAACTAAGGTTCGTGAACAAATTGGGGAAGATATGGAAATACTAAATAAATTGTTTAAAGAAGCATAGACAACACTTTTAGTTATGAGCGGTATGTCACACCGCTTATGAAAGATTTTACACGAGGCGGCCCTTCCTCTACAATAAGAAGAAACTTAACAGAGTTTTAGATCAAATACTTTATATTTTAAAAATATAAAATTATAAAATTAGTAAATGCCTGAACAAAGACGTATTTAAAATTCAATAATAGACTAAGACACAATCACGCCAAAACAAGGATGATAAAATTATGAAAACAAATTAAAAAATCCAAATTCAGATGGAAGAGTCACTTTACTCGAAAGATGACGATAGAAAGACACATAGATCGCGATTTAAGGCGTAATTGGTGAAAAATTAACCCTCCTTATTAACGGAAAAGGGGCTTAGAAGAGAGAGCAAATAAGAAAAAAAAATAGGAAGAGGCTACTGCTTCAACTTGAAATTATTATTTTTTAACTATTACTTAGAAAAAATAAAAGAGGAGGAAATATATAATTATATAAAAATACGTAATATTATTTTATATTTATAAATAAGAGACATGTAGATATCTCTGTTACTTTTGTATGGATTCGTATGTGTTTTTCTACTTATTAAATTAATAAAATATAATAAAAATCAATTACTTATGTTAAAAATAGGAATGCATTAATCTTTTTTCTGTACATAAAAAGATAAAGAATAAATAAATAAACAATATGGAAGGTAAGTAAGATTCCTTTAAACTGAAAGACCATCATAAAAAAGAATGCTAAGGTCTCGTAAAGTTCGAAGGTGCTCCACATACATAAGAGAGAATCTCTCGTAATCCTCTTGATTTCCTGTAAGAAATCTCAGCCGTTTCACACACTTTCATGTGCGGTTATAAATATGGATGATGACCTTATTTGCTAAACTACAAAAGTTGAGAGCTTCTCAAAGCGCCAGATAACGGTCTTCTTTCAATGTAGCTTTATTTCTTCTGTGTCGTTTCCTTTCAAGGGAGCTTCTCTTCTAAAGATCTAAACCTTTAGGTTCTAAAGATAAGAAACAACTAAATTAATGACTAAGAACATCCAATAAACATTGCTCAAACGCCGCACGGAGCCTGCTTTAAAAGACTAAGTCAAGGATATATTATTGATGACATCCGATGAGAAAAGAAAATAAAATAGAGAATTTTTTTTTACAAAAATAACAGCTACAGAAGCCTCATACACTGTACATTTAGAAAAGTTTTAAATTTGCTACTTGCCACTAATTTGGGACTATACAGGAAGAAATCTCATGGAGATTTGATGTTTTCAACTGACCATCAAAGAGAAAGACTTTATCCTATCTTCATACTTGATTGGTTGGCTCAAACTACCTTCCTCCTGCCTTTCTTTTTCTGGGCATTTTTTCAAGAAAATGGAAATAAATTTTTAATGCTGTTTACCTCCTCTCTACCACCTCCTGCCTCTAAATTAACCCAAACTGGCCTTTTGCTATGCTTTTAAAATTATTTTTGTTCTCACAATATGGAGAACGCTTTTTTTTTTTTTTAAATTTGGAAAACATTGGAAGAAAAATACAAATTGGGCACAAGCATACTTTCAAAACCTCAAAATGTTATCTGTGTTTCTTGTACCTATTGTGTATGAATAGTTTTCAAACCCATAAACTAAATGGATATCTTCTAGTTCTAGCAACAAAACAACTTTGGTCCTTTTAACGCCTATAAGCCCATTGTTATACACCCATTCCTTGACCAAGTCAAAATGATTTTGTTTAGAAAATTGAAGCATTGGCTTGATGGGTTTTGATTTTGAAAATTACATAAATTAAGGATAAGAGAGCAAATTTTTTGCATAATTATGTAAGATTCTGATGTCAATATTCTTAAAAAAATTGAACCTACTAAGTTAAGCTTTAAGAAAATTATAGTTTAATAATAGTTACTATACATTATTGTTTTTATTTTAATAAGTCCTTTTAATCACATAAATATTATTTGAAAACGATTTATGATGTTTTATAAAATAAAGATTACTTGAAAAATTAAAATGTTTAAACTTTTTTTAATATTTTTAATACATTTTAAAATAAATTCAAACAATCTTTTTAAATAAATAATTTTTTTTATATTTTCAAACAATTTTTTTTATTTCTATCCCAATTTATTTTTACTAAATAAATCTAATATAAATGAGAAAAAGATAATATTTATATATGATTATTTATGCAATTTCATAATTTTTATATGAAGTGGAAGTGGAACTTCATCTCTTTAACAGTTATCATTTGATTGAAAAAAAACACTTAAAAAAGATGAGCTCTTCATTTGTGTAATAGTAAATAAATAATACAAACTAATAAAATTTTTTAGTCTGGAAAATTAAAAATGTTTGTACTTTTTTTTAAAATATTTATTTTATATTTTTTCCAGATAACCAAACAAAAAAAAGGTCTTCATACCTAGGTCTTTCTCCCCTGAAATTTCAGGAGAGTTTCCTAGATCCTACCTTCTTCCATACTCACCGCCCTGAACTTTTCTCAAGAAATAGCTTAGTTAAATCCTGAGCTATACCCCTGCCTCCGATCCTGAACTGAAATCAAGCTTTGGAATCTCTATCTTCTAGTCGATCTTGGAACAGCCATGGCTTCCGGAAACACCCAGATCATCCCTTATTCTCCTCCTCCTTCTTCTTCCAAATCCACCTACGAAGTCTTCTTGAGTTTCAGAGGAGAAGACACCCGCTATAGTTTCACCGACCATCTTTATCATGCTCTGATTTCCCATGGAATCCACACCTTCAGGGATGATGATGAACTTGAGAGAGGAGGAGTAATTGCATCTGACCTCCAGAAAGCCATTGAAGAATCAAAGATTTTTGTTATCATTTTCTCGGCAAATTATGCTAACTCTAGGTGGTGTCTAGATGAACTGGTGGAGATCAGCCAGCGTCAACGGCTCATTTTACCAATTTTCTATCATGTTGATCCATCAGACGTGCGGAAACAAACAGGGAGTTATGGAAAGGCATTTATTGATCACGAAAAAGAAGCAGACAAGAAGAAAAAGGAGAAGTGTCAGAAGTGGAGAATTGCCTTGATGAAAGTAGGCAATCTAGCTGGATATGATCTGCAAAAAAATGGGTAACTATAGCTTTCTCTCTATCTTTAATTTCAAAATTTTCTCTTTCAATATAATTGGGTTCACCTCTTTACTGCTAATAAACTTTCGCCAAGTTGTTATAAAATTTAATAAATAGATTATCCAAACTGCTTCTCATAAAGATAGGTGGTATGTTATTTAAAAATATTCAATGAAGGTACTGATATGATGATATCAAATTTCCACCACTTATCCCCTATTGAAAACATCTTATGGCTTTTAAGTTTGTTTCTTTTTTGCAACACTTATTTATTTATTTTATTGCTTAATTTTGGTTTGAATCTTTTAAGGCTCCTCTTGGAACCTGGAAAGTATCAGGTAAAGAAAAGTAAATACTATGAAAAATGATTTTCTCATGCTTTTTTCAAAATATAAAAGAAAATTAAATATAATTAAAATTTTATATATTTTTAAAAATTTTAGTCCTTATATTATTGGAGTAAAACAAATAAATGAGTTTTTAATAAACATATAGAATTAATTTATTAAGTTTAAACTTATTTTTCATTTTCCTCCAAATTTTATTTCCTTCAACTTTTTTTTATTTTCTTTCCTAGATACTTTCCAGATTTAAAACCGAGCCTAAAACTTTGAAGAAAAGAAAAAAAAAAATGATAGAAGGAAAAAAAAGGCAAAAAAGAAAGAAAGAAGCAAATGTGAAGTCAACATATAAATTTCTGAATTTTCAAATTTCACTTAGAAGTACATCAGTTAGTCATTTGAATGATTTTCCCCTAATCATCTACTACAAAAATAATTTATGGTGTCATTAATTTTGGTGTTATTTTTAAAATAATGACATTATATATCATATAAAAATATTTAATTGGAAATGGTATTTTTAGATTTATGGTATCATTTTCTACAAAGTGATACCATATGAAATATAAAAAAAAAATTGTGTTGGAGTAGTTAGATGATGCTAATTTTAGATTATGGTGTCATTTTTTGAAAGTGGTCTATTGAAAAAGATATTTTTTGATTTTATATTTATGGTGAATTTTCTGAAAAGTGAAATCATATACAAAATTTTTAATTTTATAACTCAATGGTCATTTTATTATATATATACTAACTAGGATATATAAAATTTTATTGCATAAACCATATCTTCTCTCATATTTTCTTGCATCCATAAAACCATGGAAGTTTTTTTATAAAGTGTAATCATAATAAAATAATATAAAAAATGATTTCTTTGATTTCTACAATAAATAAATTTAATAAATCCAATAAATAAATACATTTTTATCTAAAAATAAAGATATAATTTTTATGTATAATAGAATAATTTATATCTTAAGTATTTCTATACAAGTAATTATACAGAAGAATATTTTAACATTTTTTGTTTCGATAATTTTGGAATAAAGTGATTTATTATATTTTTTTCTTTAAATATTAATCTAATTTCTTCTTTAATTGTTCAATTGTTTTAGAAATAAATTTTTTAGGTTGCAATATTTAGAAATACTTGAAAAATTATAAAAAAAAAACTCTTTCCAAATAAATTATATAGAAGAATATTTTAATATATTTTGTATGGATAATTTTGGAATAAAGTGATTTGTTATTAGTTTTAAATAATATCTAATTAATTTATATAAGTACTCAAAAGAAGCATATTTTAATATATATTTTTAGATAATTTTGGAATAAAGTGATTTACTTTACTTTTTCTTTAAATAATAATTTTTTTTTGTTTAATTGGTCAATTCTTTTAGAAATATATTTTTTAATTTGTGATATTTATAAATACTTAAAAATTTTAAAAAAACTTATTTCCAAATAAATTATAGAGAAGAATATTTAATATATCTTGGGCTTAGATAGAATAAAATATACATTTTATTATTATAATTTTAGATAATTTATGGGTTAACCAACCATATCTTTCACAATTGTTAAAGGGCATGATATTCATATTAAATCCAAATCTTAAAAGCTTGAGCTGGTATTATAGTTTGATGTGGGAAGAGGTTCTGGGTTCAATACTTATTATAAACATCACCATATACTTCTTTTTGTTATAGTGCATTGGTTCAACTACAGCGGAGATTACTTCATATTAAATATACATAATTTAGTAATTTGGATGTTTTTTCCTAGTGGTTCACATTCAATTAGTTACTAGTTCAATCAGATTGAGATTACCAACTACTACTAATTTTCTTCACAGTAGCGTTAGTTTTTTTGCAACTTATTCTAACTCATTATGATATACATTGTGGATTGACAGGTATAAAATAAGGCGATAAGGATATTATTAATGTTATCCTCAAAAGTTGAATCAAGTTGTTAGATGGAGGAGAATGCTGGTCGGATGGATTCTCATTTAAAGAATTAAGATCATTAATGAAAATTGAGTCAAATGACGCTCGCATGATCGGGATTCACTGTCAGGAATTGGTAAAACCACAGCTTCAAAGTTGCTCGGCATGACATCTCCCATCCGTTCGAGTAGTATCTTTATTGCGTATGTGAGAGAAAGATCTCAATACTATGGAAGGCCGATTAAATTACAAAAGAACTTCTTAATGGGGTCATAAAGGAAAAATATGGAAATAAATAGCATCGTAGGAGGGGGTTAAGGTGATAAACAAAGACTCGCTCAAAAAGGTTCTTCTATTCTTGACGATGTAAGCAAATCGAGCAATTGAATTCTTAGCGAGAAAGCTTGTCAGTTTGGTCCCTGTGAGTAGAATTATCGGCAACAACTAGGATCAACGTTATCGATGGCGGCGAAGTACATGACCATAAGGAAGTAAAGGTTTTGGGTTACAATAAATCGATCAAACTTTTTTGTCAATATTCCTTTAAGCAAAAATGGGCCCCAAAGAAGATTATGTCGAATTTCAAACGGAGAAAACAAGAATTATGCAAATGGCCTACCGTTAGCTCTCAAAGTTTTGGGTTCTTCTCTTCATGGTAGAAGTGTGCTTCAATGGAAAAGTGCATTGAAAAAACTAAAAACAAGACCCAATATTAAAATCCAAACCGTACTTAAGATAAGTTTTGAGGGATTGGATGAGATAGAGCAACAGGTACTCCTTGATATCACATGCTTCTTTAGAGGATGCAATAAAAATGATGTAACAAGACTAATAGAGCATGCAGAGATTAGTATACTGGGGCTTCTATGTGAGAAGAACTCATAACTCTTATCATAATTACATAGAGATGCATGATTTGATACAAGAAACGTGTAGAAATTGTTTCACTATAAGCATCCTAAAGAGCCCTGGAAGTGGAGTAGATCAGGGGACTAATGAGGGATATTTCTCAGATTGAGAAAAAATATGGTATGAGCCAATTAATGCATAAATTTTGTCGATCTATAGTAATTTTTTTCTTTAATTTTTAATTCAAGTACTTATATATCTTTATGATTTTGCTAAGGTTCTATGTATTTTTTACTTAGCTTATCTTTATATACTCTTTATGTTTTAGGGAACTGTTGCTATTGAAGGGATATTTCTAGACATGTCTAGAGCAAGAGTGATGGAATTTTAATACACTGCTTTTTAAAGAAGATGAAGGGCCTTCGATTGTTCAAAGTTTATCGGAGTTGCGGGGTTTCACTAATCATGCGGGAGGGGGAGGTACTAAGCCCTCGCTCCTAAGGGCTTTGAATTTCTTCGTATGATTTAAGATATCTTCATCGGGAAGGATACCTTCGAATCCTTAGCCTCAAATTTTGATGGAGAGAACCTCGCTGAACTCAACTTCAAGAAAAGCAAAGATAAAATACCTTGGCAAAGCGAAAAGGTCGTATTGATATTTAGTTATATTGTGTCTTCTTTTCTATTATTGATATTTTTAAGTACATGGATATTTATTTACTAAAATAAAATGATTAATTTCTTTTGTTATAGCTTCGTGAAAAGCTACAGGTGCTGAATTTGTCAACTTCTCACCAGCTCACCTACATGCCATGCTTCTCCAATATGCCAAATATGGAGAAATTGAATATTGAATCTTGTGGAAGATTAGAAAAGGTTGATCAATCGATTGGTTTCCTAAAAAATCTTACTTCATTGGATTTGAGTTTGTGCCAAAAGATTGAGAAGTTGCCAAGAACCATTCAATGCTTGGTCGCTCTTCAAGATCTTAATTTAGAAGGCTGTGAAAATTTAAGAAGTCTTCCAAGCAACATTTGCAGATTGAAATCTCTAGAATATCTCAATCTTAGCCGCTGCTCAAAGCTGGAAAACTTTTCCGTAAATCGCTGAGAATATGGAATGTTTAAAGATGCTGGATTTTCGTCTATCAGGCATAAAAGATATTCCAGATTCAATTGAATATCTAAGAAATCTCATTTCTTTGCATTTGGATTCGTGCACAGAATTGAGGAGTCTTTCGAAGAACATTTCTAGGTTGAAATACCTTGAAGAACTTGATCTCTCTAATTGTTATACTGAGTCTTTCCAGAGATTGGTAAGAGTGTATGGAATGCTTATACGCCTTAAATTAGATGGAGCGTATAAAGAGTCTTCCATCATCGATTAAGTTTCTAAATCATCTCTCCGATATAACATCGAGAGGTGTGTAGAAATTCGAGAGTCTTCCGAGCAAAGATTTGTGTTGAAACTATAGTAGAACTTGATCTCTCTAATTGTTTAAGCTTGGAATCGTTTCCGGAAATCACGGAGGATATGGAATGCTTAGAAGATCTTGATTTAAATAGAACATCTATATATGATCTCACTCATTTGATGTTTGATGGGTGCGAAAACTTGAAGAGTCTTCCGAGCAGCATTTGTAGGTTGAAATCCCTTACATGTCTTTCTCTAAATGGTTGTTCAAAGTTGGAGTCTTTTCCTGAAATCATAGAGGATATGGAATGCTTGACAATACTTGATTTACGTAAAACGGGTATAAAAGAGCTTCCATCGTCAATTGAAAGATTGAGGAGTCTTACTTCTTTGTTGTTGAGTGATTGTGAAAACTTGAGAAGTCTTCCAAGTAGCATTTATAGGTTGAGATCCCTTCAATATCTATCTCTAAGTAGTTGTTCAAAGTTGGAGTCTTTTCCAGAAATCATAGAGGATATGGAATGCCTGACAAGACTCGATTTGCGAAAACGGGTATAAAAGAGCCCATCATCAATCAGAGGATCGAGGAGTCTTACTTCTTGTTGTCGAAAGAATCGTGAAAAACTCGAGGAGCCTTCCAAGTAGCATTTATAGGTCACAGATACCTCATCTTCTATTTCCTAAGTGGCTGCTCAAAGTCGAGTCTTTCCAAAACATGAGTGGCGGATTGTAGGATGAACTTGATTTATACAAAACGGTATAAAAGAGCTTCCATCGCCAATTGAAAAATTTGAGTCATCTTAATTCTTTGGTGTTGAGGGACTGTGAAAACTTGAGGAGTCTTCCAAGTAAAGATACTCGAACTTTGTAACTGCGTTCCTTGATATCACACGCAAGATGCTGGCAACAAATTCCAGCTTCCATCGTGATAATAATATTAGATATACATGATTGCCCAAGCCCGAGAACTTTATCAAATAATCCATCAACCTTCTAAGGGCTTTCTCGAATGGTTCAAGAAATTTAAGGTACAATTTTTGTCTAAACTTTTTTTCTTAAAAGTACACAATACTTTGTCAAATAAATGGTATTTATTTCCACTTCTATTTTCTTTGGAATTAATCAAAGAAGATTTACTGATTTTATTTGTTGTTGACTCATCTCAACACCTTCATCTCAAACTACATTTTTTTCATAGTATGTACTTGTGGGAAACCATAATATTTACACATGTCCCTACTACTGTAAGTGCCTTAGAGAGCATGTGATGTATCACATGAATCGAGAGAATGATTAAACTAGGTACTGAATTCCAAAGAGGCGGGTGCAACATCGACATGGGAATCAATAAGAATAGAGCTTCCCATGAATTGGTATCAAGATGACCACTTCCTGGATTTGATTTTCTCAGGTTCATCAATCAGGACCATATGCGAATTTAGTCATTTTAGATTTGGTATTTGGTGAACGACATTCATTTTCGGATGATATGTCTTCCTATCGAATACTATGGAAGCATGGTAGTAAATCGATGAAGTATGGTCATATAATTATCCTAAGATTGCTATTCCCGACAAGTACCATCGCAATCAATATGTGCTCTTTAAGGCTAAGGGCAAATTCAATTGTTACGGGATTCATCTTATATACTCTGAAGATCATCAAAGGAACCAAAGCTTGTCATTAGAGTTTCCTGAGACCCAAGATAATGAAGACAACCATATGTCGTTTGCCGAATCTTCTGAGAATTATGGTGAGAACACATCAACATCACAACATCTTAAGAGAAGGCGTGACGATGTAGAACATAAAACTGAAGGTGGAGCCACACCATAAAAAGATATTCGAGAACCTAACACCGATCTCAAGCTTTAAAACTCCAATCACCAAAGATCTACAGGGTACATCACAAAAAACTTTGTTTATTATATTCAATCACCTCTATCTTCAGTTTGCTCATTTAATTAGCTATAATATATGTGGCCTTGCATCTACTAGGTACATCTCAAAAACTTTGTTTATTATATTCAATCACCTCTATCTTCAGTTTGCTCATTTAATTAGCTATAATATATGGCTCTTTATAGCACTCTATCTTATAATATCCTTATATGAATATAATTCAAAATTGTAAAATTAATAAAGTAGTTTAAGAAAATAAAAATGATGCAACTCGTGATACTTTCTAATTTACACAAGTAGAAAATATTTTTGTTATTTAAAATGTTACAAGAATTTATTGATTATGCTTTTCTTTCGTTTGAATCTCTATATAAGCCCACTACTAATTCTAGAATTAAATGAACACATTTGAAATATAAAATCTACAATTTACCTAAGAAAAATAATTATTTGTCATAGCAAAATTGTTTTGTTCTTTCATGTCCAAAGCTCTAATAGAATGAGGAATAACAGAAAGTTTTCAATTTTATTTTAGTATTCCACTTGTTTAATTTGGTGTTATTGACCTATATATATTTTTGTTAAAGATCTTAATTCTAATTATATACATATCTTTGCCTTCCCATGTAAAGATACTCTTATGTCTAATCATAGATACTTATCTCTGCCTTTCATATTACCTAGGCTATGTTTGGTTTCAAGAAATGCTAAGGAAAATCCATAGAAAATAAATAGGGAAGAAAAGTGGAAGTAAAGAAAAAAGTAGGAAAATAAAAATAGAGGTAAATCTCACATATTATTTTAACTTATTACTTCGAATAAATTTTATTTATTTTAACTCGTCAATATAAAGATGAAATCATTTAAGAATTTGTAAGTTTCTAAGTAATTTTATTCATATGTGATATTCTTTAAAAATTTTCATTAGGCAATCAAATATGAGAAAATCATTTTTCATAGCTTTTTTTCTACTCAATACTTTTTGAGAAACAAACACAACCCAAAAAACCTCGGCTACTACAATCAAATAGCTCATAGAATTGGGATTGCATGCAATGAAGGTTAGCTTAACTTTATGCTGGAAACATTTGGGTTCTGGCTATTTAGTCTTTTTATTGTGCCACATGTAAGATCCATATGTTCAGTTAATTCATAAACCCTTGTTTGTTTATCACGATTTTGAAGCCACTATTTTGGCCTTCTTTGTCTTGTTATGCCTTTCAACTTCACACAATAAGCTCGGGATTTCGCTTTTGAAGCAGGTCACATTGCCTCGACAAGCAAATAAGTACATAGAAGATGATCCCATTGACATAATCAGATCCTACGTAATTTTTTGCGGGGTTTTCTTCTCTTTTTCTCAATTTTTGGGTTATTAAGGAATCAAAGAGCTAAACTTCAACTTTATTTTTGAATGAAACATTCATGTGGTAAGAATACATTTGACAAAATAAGAAACTATAATTTGTCTAGAGAACCCGGCAACTACAAGTGACCGCGTCTTCCTTCAACTATGAACCATTATATAATAAAAAAATTGCTCTCGCCTGAACCCTTCCCACGCCCATTTCATTTTGATTTATGTATGTTACTTACCTCTCTACTTCCATTTCTATTTCATTTGCTTTCGATTTTGCCGCCATTTTTTACTCCTACTCTTGTGTTACGTGAGGTCTTATTAGGGTTTCTCTCTTAACCCTAGTGCTCCTTTAGACTAAGCATTTGTCGCTTTGCTATGTCTTTGGATTTGTTTCTTATTAGGGTTTTGGTTTCAGTTTCGGTGGCAGTTGCAGCACTGGTTGGTTACTCTTCTCTTTGTCTTCGGTCAACAGCAACGATATTTCCTGGCTATATCGATCTAAGGTTAGTGGAATTGTAGAGGTTGATTAAAGCTACGAATCGTGAAATAATATGATTGAGATTTTCATTTGAGGATTAATATCCTCTATGTTGTATATGGGTTTGATTTGATTTGAGAATATCACAATTCACATCCCCTCTTCATTCTTATTATTTTTGTGACCTACTGTAGCATGCCTATTTGTTGTTGTTCTTTGTGATTTTCGTTTCTTCTCCATGTTTTGTCATAGTTATTTTAAGATTTTCCTCAAAATTTGGATGGGATATTTGGACAATTGGTTTCACTTCAATTCACAATTAGTTTGTTTTTGTATTTATAAAGGCATGTGATCAGATTGTAGTAATTTCACTCTATCCTGTATCTAGGTATACTTTGATTCCCGTCTGATACTCTGTTTTTATGCCAGAACATGAGATATGGTCTTCTTAGGTTGGTCCTTGCTCTTGGTATCTGTAAGTAAGAGAAAATGTTTCCATGCTTGAGGATTTTATGGTCTTCTTAGGTTTGCTGGTATGGTTTCCATGCTTTCTTTTTTATGGTATTCTTATGCTTGAGATTGACTTTCTATACAATAAGTAGCAAAACACAGAAGAAATGAGTTCATAACTTTGGTGGCAGCAATGACAATCACTCCATGTTCCCAGTGAATCCATCCATTTCTGTAACCAACTGGTTCAGTGTTTGCTCCCTCTCATCATTTCCCCCACCTATTCAAGTTCCTCTCTGCCTTCCAACATCATCTATCTCATCAATAAAGACCATTAATGGGGAATTTTGTTTTGCCTTGTTGAATAGGTCCCTCACTCTTGAAGCTCCCACCCCAACAAACATCTCAATGAATTCTGACCCTTATAGAGAAAAGAAAGGGACCCCTTCTTCTCCTACAATTGCCTTGGCCAGCAATGTCTTCCCTGTCCCTAGTGGCCCTACTAGGAGAACTCCCTTAGGAATTCTTGCACCAACTACATTTGTTGTTTTTCTTGTAAGATGAAACTTTATTAGTAGCATATATTTTCTGAATTTATAGATTTCATTCCATCTAGATGTTTTTTAGCAATATAGCTTCAAAACCAACTGAGTTTTCCATTTCACAGATTTTCATGCTTACTTGTTTGGTTTCCATCAAATAAACTGTGGTAGCCTGTGGGATGGAATCTATTACTCCTAATGGTAGGGTGATTCACTTAAAGGAAATATAAATAGAATATCCATGATCAAATTTTACAAATCCTGGTCTTTAATTTTCATTTGGGTGTGATCCATTAATCTTACTTCAAGTATTTTACTTTTTATCTTATTTAACTAACTCCATTAATCTTCTTGTAGTGCTGATTGTCTCAGACATTGATGCCTTTTCCCATCTAAATAAATGTGCCTCTGCCACTGGATTTTGTCTTCCTTTTTTAGTGAAGAGACTACTAGAAAAAAAGGGCTCTGCTGCCTAGGCACCTAGAGATTTCTCCTAAATTCCAGAGATGTATAGGGTGTATGGCAGGTGCCTGTAGGAATTATGAAAACTTCACAATTGGAGAACCACTGGCTAAGCATGTAATTAGTTTGGAATCTTATAATCCAGGTTCTTTTGTGCTTTTGTCTAATTACTGTAGTTTTGATGAATGAGCCCCATACTTCTTTTTCTTCCCCCCTCCCCCAATGGGGATCTTTTGTTGGAGAGTTAGAGTGAGCGTAGGTGTGATGATATTGTTATAGGTATTTCTAAATTCCTTTTTAGAAAATCCAAAGATAAAAATCTTTAAGGATCAAGTACACTCCCATATGTACAAAAATCTTAAACTCTTATCGAGTTTAATTTCATCATCATGTGCATCTTGATCATCATCATCTGTTATCAACATGATACAAGAAAACAAATATTGCTCAAGATGACTATGTAAGAGAGCTATTACCATTTTGATCAGTAACTTTGAACAATAGTGGCAGAGTATGAGTTTCAATCTACTTCCCCACTTTGATACATTTTTAATTTGATGCTCCAAATTCTGCTTCTTTTTCAATTCCATCAACTTCGTTTTGGACCTTGTGATTGAGCCTCTCCCTTTCAAACTCCTGTGTTTTAAATACCTTGCCATAGCCTCAGCATTCATCCGTCCCAAAGCCCTTAGTGCCCATTCAGACTCCCTGCTCATGAGCCATCTCTAGGCCCAAATTAGTTATCTTGATTATCTAAATATACATCTTCTATCATTGATGTTTATATATATGTGTCAATGCATGTGCAAATGTGAAGTATCATGGAGTAAACCAATCAGGATTCAAGTCAAAAGTGAGCGAATAACTTCTTTTTTCTTCCCATCTATCATTTAATTTTGGGAATTAGGCCATTTCTTTTGAGTGTGATGA
Source organism: Tetrastigma voinierianum (assembly GCA_016808115.1). Classification (NCBI taxonomy): domain Eukaryota; kingdom Viridiplantae; phylum Streptophyta; class Magnoliopsida; order Vitales; family Vitaceae; genus Tetrastigma; species Tetrastigma voinierianum. Next base: position 294,139 of record JAEQBH010000023.1, read on the forward strand.
TACTGTACATACTTTGGACAACAAAAAATAATATTATAAGACATTGAAATGGCAATGGAAATGTCACTAAGAAATCTCTTGAATCTCCAAGAGGCACATACTGCATGCATGGATTGCAATTGGTCTCCCAAAGAAATGATTGCATCTAATGCATTTATTCTTGTTCTGTAATTAAGTTCAAGTAGCACTTGCATGCATCCATGTAAATACGTTATTGCGTGCATCCATTTGCTTCTTCGTGTAATTTTTCTGCTTCATTATTTTTCTAGTTCTTAATGAAGCCACTTCAGTATTTAAATTAGGAGCAGCTGCTGTGAATCTTGTTGCAGGAGAGAAGCCTCCGGATGTTTACTCAGAAATTGCTGCCAGGTTAGTCATTGTCTGTGATAATCTTTCATTTGTTATGCCTTCCTTTTCCAAAAAGTATGATGGGGTGCTATGAAACTTTGTATGCTTTTTCATGCTTTTATGAACAACTGTTTATTGTTCTACAACCTAAAAAATTGCGAGCCCGAATTCCTTGTGGCCACACCTGAGAGACTTTTTGGAGCTCAGCCACACCTGAGAGACTTTTTGGAGCTCATTTCCTTGAAAGCTATTGACATATATGGTCTCCTTATTGGTTTACAATTTACTCTTTTCATAAATGCAAACATACCTGGGCATGCATGGTGTTGCTATTTGTTTACTTTTTTCAATTTCAACTTGGCTATTTTAACACAAGAAAATAGAACTAGGTATCTTTGGTGTGGATGTATTTTCTCACAACTAGGGCTGAACAAGTAGAATGAGATGGCAATGGATAAATATGATTACTTGTTGCCTTGAATATGAAGGTTGACATGGGATATTCTTGTCAAACTGTGGATACGAAGCATGCATACATTTTGATAAAATAGAAGGATATTGCTTCCAATATTGAACTACTATTAACTTTTTAATTATCTTTTTTGAAGCTTGGTAGTAGTGAAGTTTTGTTTGTCTTAGCTAATTTACATTTCTGTTGAGCAGTAGCTTGAATGGCCACAAGCAGGAAAAATATCAGCAGCAGACATGAAACACTTGCCAGCAGTAAACAAATGATCAATACAAAGCTTTTCAAGTGTATGTATGCATATTGCTTAGTGTTTTGTGTGTGTGCTATAGGAGATGGTGAGTGGGCAGAAGAAGAAGAAACAAAGAAAGGGTTGCATTCATAACAAAATCGAGGTTGAAATCCTAGATGATGGAGTCAAATGGAGGAAGTACGGAAAGAAGATGGTGAAAGAACAGCCAAATCAAGGTACAGTAACAGTAGCAATCAACAGTAAAGAAATATTATTATTATTATTATTAGTCTTTTCATTTTGTTTTATTTTTCTTGGCTGGGTTTGAAAATATATAATTTCCCCCTACTTATGATCTTTAAAACTGAATAAGTCAAGTGAATTTGCATAGCAGGTAACTGAACAAAAGGATTCCAAATTTGACTAATAAAGTCTGATATAAGACGACCATCAGAGAATCTCTCTGTTGGGAACTTGAAGTAGGTCTCTCCATAAAACCAGAAATTTGCTAATTGTTGTTGTCAGAATCAAAGAAAGAGTCTCCAAATATGAACAAGGCTGCTGCTGCTACTTCAGCTGCTTGGTTTTCTGGGTTTTGGGTTTTGCTGAGAGTGCTAATTAGGAAGAGAAGTAGAGTTGGAATCAAGATGCAGGAGGGGGAGCTGATCAGCCTGGCCATGGCTTAGGCTTAGACTTGTTCACCTTAGTCTTACTCATCATCATGCCTTATTTATAACTGACCCATAAATGTAGTTAGATTATGGATTTTAGGTTTGTTTTTATTTTTGATAAATAACCATAACCCTTTATGCTTCCAACAAATATGCAATAATTTGAAATGGTGTGAATTTTTTATTTTTTTTGACATAGATTTAATCTAAAAATGATTTTCCCATGTTTCAGGGGATCCTGTAAACTAATAGAACTAACTTTGTGTCTATGCTGATTGCTGACCCTTCTTGGAAGCATAGCGAGTCAAGCGAGTCTTCTTCGGTATTTTCTTTTTCGATAAAAATAAACTATGAATGATATATCTGTATTCCCAATTTCCTAAACCCATTTGGATTGGCCGCGGCGGCAACCCACCTTTATCGGCGGCTTTGGGTTAATGTTTTGGATCTATCTTCAAAATTTCAAGTAGAGTGTTACTTCCATTAATGTTAATAAGACTCTACCCTGAAAACTACATAATATTAAGACTAGATATGGGTCTGAGTTTTTAGGTGAGTTCAAGCCCATATTGTGTATATTAACCATTATAATAGATGGGTCTATTATTAAACCTGAATAGCTTTTGTGGATCGATTTGATTGGTTAGTTTAAGTCAAGTCAATAAACTAACAGAAACGAATATCAAAATCATCATGAATCATATAAACCAATATATAACAGATCAGATCATATTCAGAGCAAACTTAGACATATGCAATGGCAAGGCATCCAATTCATCTCTTTTACATAACTCTTGATTTTCGGGATTTGGTCGGGTTCCTATTTGTGTCATCAAAAATAATTACATCCTTGTACCTTGTGACTTTTAACGAGAATGCTATGCTCTCCATAGGATCCATATTTATACTTATTGATTCCTTATAAGCGATCTTGAACTTATACTTATAACAATCTTATACTTACTCGGGAATTACACTTATAATGGACTTATCATGTGGATCTTATACTCATGACAAACTTATTCTTATCAGGTCTCTTATACTTATAGCCGTCGGATCTTATTCTTATTCGGATTTCATTACAGCATGCGAGCTTATATCTCCGATCTCAGTAGGAGTTCCTGAACATACTTATCCTACGGGTTTACACTTATCCGGGCTTATGCGGAATGCAGTAGGTACTACGAAACTAATCGGATATAGAGTACCGTAGGTACTTGAGCTTATATTAGTACCTCGTATCTTATACTTGTACTCTGAGACCTGTATCCTTGTCTTTACGGATCTTCTTTGTATTCGGAGTTTATTAAGTATTTCGGATCTTATCACGGTATTACAGACATATACATGCCATTTAGTTTTGTACATGTACTTAGAACTTATACATGTATTTCAGATTTTATACATGTATTGCAGTATATACTTGTCTTACAGAACTTACTCTGTCTTCTGAACTTATCACGGTATTTCGGATCTTATACGTGTATTCTGAGAACTTATACATGTATTTCAGATCTTACATGTATATTCTGAGCTTATATTTATCTGACGGAACTATAGTTGTCTGGGACTTATTCTTATCTTACAGATCTTATACTTGTGTTACAGAACTGATTCTTGTATTTCGGATCTTATTCTTTTACGAAGGTACGTAAGGTACGATAAGTCGAACGGATCGGGATCTTGCGGCGTCTGAGGTCGGATCCGGACTTATACGGGATCACGGACATTAGTCTTTCGTAAGACGGATCCGCAGTTCATTAGGCGGAGTACGTAAGGAGTATGGTAGTTTATGTATTTCTGTTTTCTTAGTATCTGAGTACCCAGTAAGTCACTACGAGATATTCATTATCTGAGAATGCGCCAGTCTTCTGAGAGAGAGCAATCTGAGGAGGTACGTAGGTACTACGGAACATGCTCTGAGATGTACCGTAGGTACATGAACTCTTATATTCATTTAACATTCGATTATTAGTGTTTATCGTATAATTTATATTACCTAGACCGATGTCTGAATGGTAGGGCCAGCTGTATGATAAGTCTTGAGGGTGCAGTGCCGGATCGAGAGTGCCGTCGCGTGTCGGAAATGCGTGCTGAATTGTGCGAGAAGCACGGTCGAGGGGTGCTGTGGCGCGCTGTGGAGAATAAGAGTGCTAATGTGCGAGCACGGTCGAGGAGAAGTCTTGGTCGCGCTAATCAGTACCCAGAAGTACTAATGTCTTGAAACACGTCGGAGAGTCTTAGTGTCGTTGATCGCGGTGGCAAGCGATTACTACGATTGATTCAATAACTTACTGTCTTATGGTAGCATTATTAGCCACATTATACGTTCGCGACGGTCATTATTCAATCTTGGTAAGGTATGATGAGCATGTAATCACACCTTAATCATGTATTCTTATTCTTCTATGAATCTCGTTAACTTCGGAATTGGAATCAATCGATCGGATGCGTCAGCTGAAGTTATGGGCATTTCATGCCCGACTAGTCGGTTCTGGAATTTTACGAGGATAGTTGTGATATTAATTTCTGGTACATTTCTGTATTTGACACTTGGTTATTTGTGCTCCTTTAAATCTAAGGTGATGGGTTCATTTCCAGTGGAATCACCCAAATCGGAACCGGAACTGAGTTACGTCAAAACATCCGGACTTCTCTATGTTCAAAGGCTGGAATAAGAATTTGAAAACTTCTTAGCGTAGTGCAGCTTTAGTGAATTTTGGAATTTGTAGAGTCAGAATTTGGAATACTTATTAAATATGGTTTGTTCTCGGAAATTACGAAACATTTAAGTGGCCGCTTGAATCGCTCCAAATCGGATAAGAAATGAGGAAGTTATGACCAAAATACAAAAGCTAGTCCAAAGGCGGAAAACGGAACAAGTTCTACGGTAGAACTTAACTTCTACCGGTGGGAGCTTGGCCAAAAATGACGAGAGTCGAGTTACGGTGAGACTTAACTTCTCTGAAGTAGAAAACTTAGAGAATGCCAGTTTTGTTATTTCTCCCACTTTTCATGCACTCTTCCATCCCGAACCAAATCTATACGCCATTATACGCTAAAACCATTTCAATTTCATCTTTTAACCTCAATTATCCTCAAATCATCTTTCAATGGATATCTTTCTTCCAAATTCTTTCATGAATCACTTCCAAAGCCATTCTAATATGGGTTACAACCCATACACAATTCAAAGTCAAGGATTTGTTAGGGTTTATTCTAAACCACAACTCCGTACTGTCATTTAACCATGATCAAACCAGGGAATTCCTTACTTATCTTGTTCACAGCCAGGTTTTACCTTAATTTCAAGAAATCTAAGGTTAAGATGCAATTCGAAAACCCTAGATTTGGAGACAAGATACTAATCATACAAAAATCTTAGAATCCCATGTGATCCACTCTGAAAATCATGTCAATTAGTTTAAATACAAAAATCAAAGTTAGCCTGTGGCTTGCTTGATCACCTTCCTCTCTTCCTTCTCTTAACTTCTTCTTTCTTCTCTTAACTGCGGGTTCTCCCAATTTTGAGACCCAAATTTGGTCTTTAAATCCCATATTTACTGAGCCTTGTTTGGCCCTCAAAAAAACCATTTTTGGAATTGACTTTCTCTATTTTCTTTTAAGCCCTCCATCTCTTGGTCATTTATAAATAAACTTTCATTTATTTTTATTTTGGCCTCCATCTCATCATCTACATCTTTTTTGGCCCACAGTTTCTCTAATTATGACTTTAAGCCCCTTTGTACCAATTAAGGTGTCTGTCCTTGTCTTGTAAATTTCTGGTTCTGTTCCCGTGTTTCGCATTTAACTCACGAAACAGTCAAATTATACTTACAAAATACCCTAAACATATCGAAAACGACTAGGGTATATTTCGGGGTGTTACAGGTCCAACATGATCAAGTGGGAGTGTCCTCCCTTTCCACATGTCAACCTCCTATTGGCTCCTTTGATTTTTTTCATCATCTATCCATAACTTTGATTTCCTTCCTATCAAGTGCGGTGACATGTCACACATGGGCCCCAATTTAGGCTCTTTGCCTTGACTTCGGTTCATTTGATATGGCCCAATGCGAGCCACTCAACAGTTAAGCCACATGTCACTCGTCACTCGCGCTTCGCAACGCAAATTCGACTATTTCTAATTCAACGAAATTCGACTTGGTATAGATTTGGCGAGACGACCTAACAAGAAAGTTTATTTCGTCATCCGATATCTAGAAAAATTCCGGATTTTCAACCGAAATTACCGTTTTACCTTTTCTCATAAAATTAAATTTTCTCAGGTTTTACATAACTGATGCATGTATTGCAACTTTTTCACTAACAAGAAATTTTGGATTTTCTTTTTTAGAATTTTAGTATGCTAAAATTTTTTGTCAAAAATTCAAGAATTTCTCTTTTTCCACCAAACAATAAGAGATGCACACTTTTAGAAAAGTCCCTCCAAAATATGTAACAGTAATATAGGTGAATGCAATAAGACAAAACATAGAATTAGGCTTTAAAAAATGACTTTTAGAGCTCATAATAATAATGGAGATGGATGACCAAACTAAGGTTGTTCGTTTTAAACTGTTGAAAACTCAGACTTATATCCAAAATATAAGGTAAAACATAATGCTATACGAAGTTTTAATCCTTTTCTAAATTGACAACTTTATACACATCAACCTTTCACTACTACCTCACCCTAATCTTGACACGTAAACCAAGTTCTCATATCTTGTGTTGCATCAAAATATCATACATAAAGTTGTACATAGGGTCTTGCTATAAAGCCAAATCTACATATTAATTTAATTCTAATTTTTAGACTTTAACTTATTTATTTATATATTGATTTTCTATATTCAACAAATTTGAGGAATAGAAACTATAACCAACATTTTTGCAAATCAAACATGATCGGATCAATTAGAGCCAATCTCGAACAGGGCCACCAATTGTCTTAGAAAGGTCATGAACAAGTTTCTTTAAGTAATGTAATTTGGAGCATATAATTGTGAAATCCCATATTGGAGGTGCTATTTTATACATATTGGCTTCTTATGGGAAAGGAGAAAAAGTTTCTATACATGTATTGACTCCTTCTGTTCATATATACAGCTATATGGGAAAATGAGAAAAAGTTTGTATACATGTATTGACTTCTTTTAACATGAAAACATATTTTAAAGTAGTTTGGTGTATGGATGAGTTTAAAATAGATAATATCTATCTTAATAGAGTTGATAAACCTTAGCAGTCTCTCATTTTCTCTCATATGTTCTCTTTTCTAGCCCCTTTTCCATTAGTAAGAGGGATGATTTTTTTATCATTTTTTTGCCTGAAATCACACATCTAAATCTCTTTCTATCATTTTCTTTCTCAATAAAGTGTTTTTCCACATAGATATGAGTTTTTATTTTTTAATTTGTTTTTTCATGATTTGTCCCTACCTTGAAAGGTGCCATAGGGAGTTTATTAGTTGTATGATTAGATGGCAAAGCATATTCGATCACGTAGACAACAAATCAAATCATAGTCATTAATATGATACGTAACCGATTCATATGTACTATAGTCATTATAGATATCAAATGTACGCTTGAGCCGATTCACAAGTGTTATTAATACTCGATGTCAGGTCATCCTCTAAGTTTTTAGTGAATTTGATTATGTAATTCTATCGAATGTATTGATAGATTGAATCAATAAAATTATCTATTTTAAAAAAGATAATATCTATATTATTATAAGTAAATACAAACATATACGCCTGATCTTTAAGTGAATTTATATATGTAGATCGGATAAAGGATCAAATTTCTAGAGCTGTAAATACATGGGCTCCGGCTGAGAATGGATCATCACAACTATTACCTTGGATGTGAGCTCATCTTCGGACCCCGGTAGTTATTCTTTTTTTTTTTCTAAGTTGAAGGAAATATGTTTCCTTGATTCACTAGATAATGGCTTTGATAGGAAAGTGATGATTGAAAAAAACATGATAGACTTAGTCATACAGATGGAATTCAGTGGGAGAAAATACTCTTATTTATTGTTGTCGATTAGCCTTGTTAATTGAACATGTGTTCTTGGGAAAATGAAGGAAACGGTTAAGATAAAGAAAATTCTTTTTTCTTTTTTTCTTTAAATTAAAACTTTTTTTTTTTGACATCAAGACGAAATATGGCATTATGAATTAATAGTATCGCATATTAATCCGTTTGAATGATGTATGGGTCATTCCAACCATAAAGCTAGTATGTCTGGAGCAGCATTTCTCTCGGCAAGAATATGGCAAAGAAATTGTTTTGCCTCTTAGTAAAAGCCACTGAAAAATAAGGTTCTCCTTGTAAAATGGATAAACAATCTTTGATCAAAACACCAAACTCACTAAAATCAGCAACTCGGTTCTGCAAAGCTTGAACTACTTGGAGTGAGTATGTTTCAAATATCACTCGATCAAAACCCAACTGCTTGATCCACGACAATGCTTCCTGCAAGCCCAAAGTTTCCAGCTCCCTGACTTGAAATAAGCCATTCACTACCCGAGAGGCGGCATGCAGAAATAGTCCTAGTGAATCATGAACCACAATTCCCCAGCTTGATTTGCCTTCCTCTCGAAAGATGTCATCTATATTGTGAATATAAATCTGTTAGGGTCATACAATGTTGCTTTCAACAGGAAAGGTATGACTTGGCCACAGCTTTAGTGCTTTCCGAATAGAGATTCATCAAACAAAATTCAAGTGGAGCTAAATAAACTGCTTCATTACTTCAGATCATGAGAACTAGTACCGGGACATTGTTACGTTGGATCCATATAGCCTAAAGAACAACATTGATTTTTCCTATAGTCTCCTTGTCCTGAGTATTTATCAGTTTAAAGAACCATTCTACAAGGCTTTCAGAGGTGTTAGCCATAGAGTCAATCAAATCAGACACCTTCAAATTCGACCAACAGGATATAGCAAAAGGGCAAGAAATAAATATATGCCAAGCATTCTCGAGGCCATTCACACAAAAAAGACGAGGCATAAAATGCTATACTTTAATCGAGTTGTTCTGGTAGAGAACCCTACACATTCTCCATAAGAAATTTCTGATATGAGGAGGGGCCTTCAGGGCCCATATGTTACTCCAATCTCCTTCTTGGGAAAGCTGGCTATGAACACCCAATAATTGAGTAAGTACATGATACCCTGTTTTCACTATGTACTCGCTTTCGCATTCTTGTAGTGCTGCATATGTCGACCGCAGCAAAGGATTGAGACAAAGGTATACACGTATTTCAAAGAACATCTCTACTTCCACAAATGTTCATCTCTATCTAGTCTACCTGGAATCATTAAATCACTAACTCTCAAGCCATCTAGCTCTGCACCTTGACATGTTTGTACCCAAAAATTCTGATAATCTCTCAACCAAGGATCAGTCCAAACATCAATCTATGTACCATTACCTATTCTCCATCGAATATCTCCGTCAACAATGGAAAGACTGAAGATATCGCAAACTTGACTAGACCCCCAAAGCTGCCTTCAAAAATCCCTATGGGAAACTATTTAGCTTTGAAGATCTTGTAAACAAGAGTATCAGAGGCAAAACAAAGCTTCCAACCAATCTTTCCTAACATAGCAATGTTGAAGCAATGAAGGTTGCGAAACCCCATACCACCATTTTCTTTCTTCACACTCAGTTTATCCCAAGCCAACCATTTTATGCCACCATTTCCATCTTTTCGCGATCCCCACCAAAAAGAATTTAGCATCTTTTGAATTTCATCAAGAATAGAGGTAGGCAGCATGAAGGTACTCATATAATACGTCGATGATCAAGTACCGCCTCTTGGATCAACACTTCCTCACTGTACTCGGATATAGGCTCGCTTTCTCCGCCTCGGATTTTGCCACACATGTTCTTTAATGTGGGTGAATACCATCTTCTTCCAATCAACGAGGGGAGCCCAAAGTACCTACCAGTATTGAGGGGATTTGATACATCCATAATGTATGACAACCGAAAGGTAAGAGTGGACGAATATCTAACCGAACATGATGCTAGATTTTGCAAGTTACCTCGCTTCACTAGCTTCTGTGATTGGAGAGAGTTTCTTCCACTGAAGACAGACCACCGTGGCTCGGAAGAAAAACAGACTATCGTTTGCAAAAAGGAGATGAGAAACAGTTGGTCCAGTCCTACTGACCCGACACCTACGCAAAGAGTCCTCGCATTCCGCCTTTTGATCAACAAGGATAACCCCTCATCACATAAGATAAAAAGATAGGGAGACAGTGGATCACCTTGTCGCAATCCTCGATTCGGAATGATTGGCCCTACCTCCCTACCATTCACCAGGACATTATAACGCATTGTTGAAACACATAGCATCATGAGATCGACCCATCTATTATCAAAACCCAATTTCAACATAATCCCTCTGAGGAAACCCCAATCTATTTTGTCATAGGCTTTGCCGAGCGTCAATTTTAAAGTACACATCCCCGTTTACCTTTATTCTTCCTCTTCATATGGTGGATTATTTCGAATGCCACTAAAACGTTATATGTGATTGACCTTCCTGAAACAAATGCAGCTTGCTCATGAGAGATGATCCGAGGTAACAACTTCTTCAATCGGTTTGCCAAAACTTTGGCCAGGATTTGATAGTTAATACAAGCCAATTTCTGCTTTAACTGGCGTTCTTGGATTCATGTTTCGAATCAAACATAGTTTCAGGGCTGTTTACCTACTTAAGGAAAACATAAATTATTCATCCACTCCAGGATATCCCTATATACGTCGTCACCTACAAGATCCCAAAATCTTTAATTTAAAACTTAAAGTAGCTTTTAAGAATATATTTGTTCTTTATAAACTTAAATGTTTTACATAAATTAATTTATATCTTTTATGGGGAAAAGGTGCACAAATGCCCCCGAAATTTGTTTGTATGTCCCATTTTGTACCTAAACTTTTTTTGCGTTCCAAGATAGTCATGACGTTTACTTCCATAATTATCCATACCCCCAGCCAGAAATGACATATCGCTAAAATCCCTCAAGAATGCCTAATGTGTCATATCCAATCTGGTTGTGACTTTTTTTAACGGGATGAACATAGATGACTGTAAAAGTAAACGTTAGGGGTATCTTAGGACCGGAAAAAATTATAATTTACATCAAATGAAACACAACACCAATAATATAAGAAAAACGAGATCTTTGAAATGTCTAAAATCTTTTTATTGAATTTATTATTTGCACTTTCTTGTTTTTTACTTCAATATGGTTGTAATAGCAGGGTCCTAATCTCATCATATAAGAAAGTTTTATTAGCAATGGAGAGTTTCCATCGGAAGATTTTTGCCGACACATCTTTCCTCCACTGCAATGCATCGAAAATATATGTCATTAAATGTATTCCAATTAGATTATCACTATAAGATTTTTCTTATAGGACATATATAAAATACAGTATTACAAATTTTATCTCTTATCTTTATATAAATTATAGAAGACTTGTAAACTACTTATAAATTTTGAGAATGAGCTACCTAAAACATAATGCTAAAATTCCAAAGTATTACTAACAAGATTAACAACAGTTGACAGTGAATAATTCAAAGACATTTAACTGTGATAAAGAATATTCAAAATTTCTACTACTGCACAAGACAAAGAGGTAAGCATTCATGTTAATTAATAAATCAAATTGCGGGGGTTTGTGGGGAAGGAGGGAAAGGATCAAGCAGTGGTCAGAATCACACACATTACGGGAATCATAATCATAATTCAGGCCAACAAACTCTGTCTCTGTTACAACAACACAAACTGATTCTCTCACACTTCTTCTCTTTTTAAACATTATGTTGTACTCTTTGACTATGATGATATAACCCCGTCGTTCATTTTGTGCTGTCACATTCCTCTGTCTTGGCTCTTCTCACAAACATCACCAAACACTTTCATGGTATCAGAGCTCATAAACCGTGGATTCTCTTGTCATTTCGTTTTTCTTTCTTTCATTTTCTTTCCATTTAATTTTCTCCAGTCAGATTTCAACCTACACCGATCTACTTTAAGATTCGTATTCTTTCCTCGTTTTTAGATTTTTTTTTTTTTTGGATAGAAAATTTCTGCAACAAAGAAATTATTCAAGAACATCTCTTCTTCTATCATGGATCATTCATCCACTCAATCTTCTAGTATCAACAGAATAATTCATCAAACCCTCCTCTGCAGCTTCTTAATCATGTTTTGCCCATTAAACTAGATAGGAACAACTACGCCTTCTCTGAAGTATTCAAACAAACAGTATTCATAATGGATTTGAGGATTAAGGATGGTACCAAGAAATGTCCACCCAGGAAATTCGACTGCGAAGCAAACCCTGAGTTCATCAAATGCCCACCTCACACTTGATAGTAATGATCCAGATTGTGGGGTATGAATCTTTCATGAAGCCTGATTGCGCTGCAAAGGATCTTTCTCTGCATCTCTAAAGCTCGACGGTGCAATTGAGATTAGAGTTTCAAACAATCAAAAGGAGGTGAAACTATGATGGAGTACATCTTGAAGGTAAAAACTATAACATAACCTTGCTGCCATTGGAGAACCAGTAAAAGAGGTGACCAAATTCTTCAAATCTGGGAGGTTTGGGACCTGGAATACAATTCATAGTTGCTTTAACATCTAGAGATGAAGATTTGTCTCTACATTCTGTCTGATAGCACTCACAGCAAAGACCCACCATAACAGCCCTGGCCCAGAACTTGTTCCACTATAGCCCATGACGCCACACTGCTCATTACAACAATATGTCCCATCACACTCAACATTCATTTGAGACCTCTACTTATCAACAGTTCATTCGTTTCCACGCAAAGTCAATACAGACCTCCACCACTGAGATTTTTTGTTTCACATCATCCGCCTATCACAATGCCAGCTAAAGGTTTAACATGTAGCAATGAAACAAGCTCACAGGTTTGATATTGCTTTCAAGGATTCCTCCAGTCTTCACTGCCTTGCCAATTCTCAGAAGAACTCTCATTCCCATATGCCATGCCAGCATCTAAAACACTCTGAAGGACTTGGCTTTGATACTATAATCAACTTTTACATGATCACAACCAGCCTTCAATGTTCATCCATCACACTGATCAACATTGAAACAACACTCTCATCTCTCATTGTACAGCTTAGTTTTTTCATCTCTGATATAATCACTTGCAACAAGCCTTCATGTCTTCAACCATCCACTTAATCTAACAGTGTTTCAAATCTCCAATGATAATAATTTTTTGAGCGTCACTTGATCATTTCTTTATGAAAAGATCAGGTCCAAGATCCGCCGTTTCAGAAAACTCTTTAAACCTGGTTTGTGCCACTCTTTGAACCCCAAAGTCTTCACGATCTTATTTATCTTCAGCTGTCAACTCCACAACCTCTACTGCCTGTTGAAGCCATCTGCATGTCCGACTTAGTCACCACAAAACTAGCTTTGGTCTATATACTGTTCTCTTTGTAACTTCCGCTACAAAGGCCTGTAAGAACCACCTGAATAAAAAGATTAGTCACTTAGCTAAATCCATAAACTTCCTTTTCTTGTCTCTTCACACGCATCATCCCTGAATTTCTGACTGACTGTGGGTCTCAAGAATCATGTCCAAATGCACCTCTTACAGATGATGTTTTTGATTATTGATTTATTCTTCACTAAACATCATTTTTATTTCATCCAGATAAGATCAAAAGGATTGTTCAATGATTAACTTCAAAATCAGAAGAAAGGCAATCAATACTCATCAAAATCAATCTTATTAATGGAGGAATTTTTACCTAAATCCATTCTGTCATGAATATCTTCATCAGGTCTCATGTGCCCATAATTCCTGCAAAATGGGAGGGCAGAGAAAATTCAGGGACTCAGAGAATGAGGCTGGCACTTTCAGCTCAGGCCTCCTGCTCCTCAAATATTGACAGGTCATTCAAATGGCTGCTTATCTTATTAATCTTCTCCCACCAAGGTCCTCCTATCAGTCACCAATTCAGCTTCGTTTCTATAAAGCCTAAATTATAATTTTACCCTCGCATATTTGGATGTCTTTGCTTTCCCTTCCCTCAGACCTTACATGATCAGCAAACTGCCTTATAGGTCTACTCCTTGTGTTTTCTGGCTACATCATCCATAAAGGCCATCTTTGTCATGATACTAAACTGATCGATTTACATCTCTTGGCAGCGTGATTTTTCATGAAAATACATTTCCAAGCCTGCCTCCTTGGTCCTTACCAGATACTTCTTTCCTTCCTCAGAGGCCCATCAGCCTCACCAGGGCCCTACCTCAACTGCATTCTTTCTCTCAAATTCCCATCCTTGTGTCCTCACACTCATCTACTGCACCCCTTTACCTCCTCCCTTCTGCTACCAGTTCCTTTTACACAACTATTTCTTCATCCATTCCTTCCTCCTCCCCTCAAACACTATCCCATGATTTATGGGAGAAAATCCTGGGAATCTACACCAAGAAGGCTTATCTTACTTAGATTACAGAACCATGAACATATGCTCAGGCATCTAAGCACCTAGTTTATCAGCTTCATGAATACTTGAATATCAGGCTCTACTGCAATCAGATCGGACCTTGTTTCTCCTTTCTTGGTGCTCACACAAATGTCGTTGGACATAAGGCCATACAACCAGATGGTCTGTTGATAGGTTTAAAGCTCAAATAGTAGCTCAAGGTTCCACTAAACAGCAGGTGTTACTCTTTGGACACATTCAGTCCTATAGCTGTTTCCTGCACACCGCTTGATTCTTGCTTTGGCTTTCTTACAATGGGTCATCCGCTCAACTGATTTGAAAATGCATTTCTAACAGACTTCAGAGGATGTTTTCATGGCTCAACCTTTGGATTCACTGATTCTCATGTCTTCACTTGTTTGGTGGTAAAATCAAAAAGATCTTATACTCAAGCAGACCCCAGATTCTGGTTTCTAAGTTGTTGTGTGGTATTGGTTGAGTTTGCATTCCCACTATCACATGACAGACACCTCTCTGTCCATAATAAAGTTTACTGATATTCAGTTCTTATTGTATACGTTGGACGATAAAGAATACAGGAAGTAACTCCTTCTCACTTCTCAACAACTTAACTATTTTAATAATAGATTCTCTTAGAGATTCCTAATAGTTTCATACTTTCTGGAAATCTGCTACCCAACATGGTGACACTCTTCATCTTACTCAACAGCTATATTCATCTTCTTCAAAAAACACAAATGGTTGACACCAAACCAGCTCCACTCCAAGTGCTTCTGGAAGAACACTTTCTCTGGGCATGATGGTCTTCCTGTCTTGATCTTTCAATATTGTACTATTGTTGGGGCTCTTCAGTATGCTCATCACGAGACCAGATATGTTTTTGATGTAAAGCAAGGCTTAAGCAATTCATGGGTCCAACTGATGCTCATTAGGTGGTCGTTATGCATCCTCTTATATCTGAAGGGCACTCTCTCCTTTGGCTTGCAACAGTCAACATCGTCTAGACTTTCATGATTCTAGATGATTAGCATCTTGCCCCATGGACTGGAAGAAGCAATTAGTGGATATTTATTTTGGTTTCAATATCATCTCCTATCCTCCCAAATGCGTGGTTCTAAAAGTAGTGTTGAATCAGAATATCGAGCCTTGTTGTCTTCTCTCTACTGAACTTGTATGGATTCAATCTCTTCTCAAAGAATCTTGTCTTCCCATTGCTCCTCCAACTATATGTGATAAACTAAAGTGCAGCACATCTAGCTCACAACCCTCACTCAAGAGCAAAGCACATTGAATTGACCTTCTATTTTGTCAAGAAGGTTCTTTCAACCAATTCACATCAAATATGTTCATCTCAGGATCAAATCCTAATATTCCTAACTAAACATCATCTGCTTCGTTTTGCACTCTGTATCAAGCTCTCAGTGATTTGGCCCCTGCTTGAGCTTGAGGGGGGATGATAACCATCTAACTTCCAGCCAAACAAGTCATAAAGATCAATTAAGCATCCAACAAACTCAGTCTCTGTTACAACAATACAAACTGATTCTCCTGCCACTTCTTCCTTTTAAAAATGATTCTGTTGTACTCTCTTGGCATTAGGATGATATACAAACTATCAGTTCAGTTTTGTGCTCTATCACATTCCTCTGTTCTAGTTCTTTCTCACAAACATTCAATCAAACATTTTCAGATTTCTCTTATTAATATATTGTGCAACAAAATATGTTGGAAATGCACTAGACAGTATGTGTAAAATATTTTGTTAAAAATAGAAAAGAAAAAGAAAGTAAAAGAGAACAAAGACACAGAGACTACTACAGAAATATTATATCCTCAAAGTCCTTTTCATGAAGGAGGCCCAACCTTTGCATCCAGAATGACCTATTGAACTGAACTTATATCAAACTAAGAATACAACTTAACTATGAAATTTAAAACAAACCAATCGATGAATGAATAGAAGAAAAGCAAGAATAATGATAGATAAGAGGAATAGGGCATTTGACTCTAGTGTTAGTGCAAGCACTTGCTACAAGAAGGATTATTGAAATGAAAGAGATTGACAGGTAATGTTAGAAGTACATTAGTAAGAAGATGCAGAGCATAAAGCTTATAAAGAGATCCAGAAAAGTAAACACTGAGCATCTTCAAATTAGGGAATCTTTTACATCACTATACTCTTGGGGAATTTGATAAATGGAAAATTCCACTCTTTCATCTGACAACCACAAATCCAAAATATATTTAACCTATGTATATCTGTCTGAAAAATAAAGAAGATTCCTGATATTAATGTGGATCAACAAAACATATTATTGTTTTCTTAACATGTTAAACTCAAATTTCCCAAAGAAACTTAGTTGTATGCAGACCATATGCTTCTAGACCTTAACTTTTCTTTCTTTTTCTCTCTCTTTTCTTTTCTTCCAAACTAGAATATACAATGAACTACCAAAGGTCCTCATTAGAGGTTGATGACAACAAACAATACATTGGAATTCAAAGATCCCTTTTATGACCTAGGATCGGTTATATGAAGAAGTTAAACCATCTAGCTTCGACAACTTTATATTTTTTAAGAAACCATCTGATGGGAACACAAGAATATAAATCAACACAGCTTTTTTTAGCATAAACTCACATCAATAACATGGTTCAAAGCCTGTTGCAGAGCTATATCGCAGTCACGCCTAAGATGGTATCGGGTATCAGACTTAGTGCCAAAGGGGGGAATAAATACATTGAACTACATCAATGATTCAATTAACCTTAGCTTTAGCATCATAAAATTTTAAAAAGACAACCTAGAATTGATACTACAAAGTCAATGATTCCAGTTACTGGGAGAAGCCAAACCAGCAGATCTTACCTCCTTCATCTCAAGTACCCAACTTTGCTTGGTTGTACTGCCAGATATCGCTGTAACTCCTAGTTGTGACATGACGAAATCAAGTCTCCCAAAGCAGCATCTAACGACGATTCTAAGACAATCTCTTAGTTAGTAGTGCTTGAAAATGAATAAAGGAACCTGAGTGTTAGAACATGGTAGATCTCTATGTTAAAGATAGTTTCTTATCATTATTTACAACTGTCTATAAACAACCTACTCTCAAGGAGAAAGGGGACTGGCATTTATAGATCCCGAGAAGAGCCTAGAAGCGAAGAAACAGGAGACAAACAAAGTCACACAGATTATGACTTCACACAGCATTTGATGCTGTTACATGGGTAAGTATGGGTGTATCTCGGGTGTAGCGTACACAGCAGCAGTAGCTAATTTGGAAGCTTCTCTCTGATTCCTGGAAGCTTCTCGATAGGGTTGCAACATGTAACAAATGATACTCTCCAGAAGGTCTATCTCAATAAATAATCCTCCTTTGTTGATATTAATGTAATGCTCCAGGTTTGTTTTTTACTAATATAAACCATGATTTGTATTGCGGTCTTTGGTTAAGCCAAAAGTGTAGACAAAGTGTTGTGTTATGATTGTGTTGTATCTCTTGTAATAAAAAATTAAAAAACATGTATAATTGAATGAAAAGTATTCGAAACAGGGCATGTTTGAGAGAAAATGAAATTCTCGTATGTGAAAACGGAAACTAGTATATACTGAATAAAAAGTAGGTCAGTCTAACCACTGATGTACAGCTGGAAATAACAAAATAAGTTTAACTTCTAAATGACTAACTGTATACAAACTGGACTGTACATATTGAATCCAAACAAGTTCACTAGCAGTAGAAGCAAGGCACAATATTCAGCCTCCAGTTGAGGATCGAGGAAACAGTAGACTGCTTGGGAACGCCATGATATTAAAAAGTCCCCAAAGGAAACACCGTATCCTGTAACAGATTTGCAGTATCAAAGCGCAGACCTGATCTGAGGTCGGAAAAGGCCTTAACTTGAAGAGAATGTGTGGAAGAGAAAAAAATTCCTTGTCCAGGATGTGATTTAAGATATCTCAATAAATGATGAGCAGCCTTCAAGTGAGGTAAATGGGGACATGCCACGAACTGGCTGAGTTTATGGACGGTGAACATGATGTCTGGCCTGGAAAGAGTCAAATACAATAATCTGTCAGTAAGACGTCTATAAGCAGCAGCATCTGGAAGGGATCATAGCTACATCAGAACGAAGATTAAGCTTAGGAAGCATTGGAACTGCAGCTGGTTGGCAAAGTAAAAAACCAGTATCCTCAAGTAATTGGAGTGCATAATGGCGTTAAAATAAGACCATACCATCAGAATTGCGAGCAATCTCAAACCAAGGAAATAACATAAAGTTCCCAAATCCTTGAGTTTAAGTGAAAAGCAAGTAGGTGTTCGAGCTGATCAATAACAGAGAGATTAGGTCCAGTGGTAATATCATCAACATAGACAAGAGGCAACAAGGAGGAGCCGAGCCTTTAGTGAAAAGAGAGTAATCAGCTATAGATTGAGAGAAACCAAAAGTAAAGTAAGGCTTGAAAATTTTGAATACCATTGTGAGAGGCTTGCTTTGAAATCCATATATAAACTTGTACAGTTTGAAATAACCTCTTGCCATTATATTGGTTTCACCTTGTAGAGAATAACGTGAGGCAACTCATATGCACCTCCTCAAACAAGTCACCATGGAGAAAAGCATTGTTGACATCTAATTGAACAAGATGCCACTTCTGCTTAGCTGCAAGTGGCAACAAGACTTTAACAGTAACCAGCTTCAGCAACCGGAGAAAGTCTGAAATAGTCTATTTATCTTGTGCGTTATACCCCTTATACCCAGCAAGCGGCATATAGTGTTCAATAGAACCATCTGCATTAAATTTGACTTTGTAAACCCATTTACTATAAACATATTTACGTACTGAGTGAATGCTGCACAGTTCAATTTATTAGATTCCGCGACCTCCAATTAAAGCTTACGTACAGCACACCAGTGAGAAATTTCCACGGCTACAGTGATGGTGAGGGCTCAAGTGGCGATAGAGGGCTTAAGGTGAAATATTGATAAGAGGGTGAAGTATGATAGAGACAGACCAAGTGGATAAAGATATTTAGTGGCGCATAGAGGTGAGGATTTATGGGAAGAGGCTGCAATGATAGTCTTGAGAATTCGTAGGAGGCTGATGTGGTATGGAAGATCTACGAAGAGGCAGTGGTTGAGAAACAGTTGAGGGAACTGATAATGGGGATATTGGAAAGAATATGAATTGAGACCAAAAGTATTAGAACAGAAGGGCTGGGATGTCAGGTGAAGTATGAGGGAAAACAGAGGGGAGAACAAGGTTTGGGAAAGGATCTCTAAGTTGATCCAAAGGAGTCATAGTATGGAAAGGAAAAACGGACTCATGAAAAACAACATCTCTGGATATGCAACATTGTTTGGCTTGAATATCATATAGCTTGTAGCCTTTAATCCCAGGAGGATTTCCAAGGAAAACACAGGCTCGAGCACTTGGCTAGAATTTAGTTCTGTGAGCTGCAAGTGTTGAAGAAAAAGCCAGGCATCCAAAAACCTGAAATAAAATAGTCACTGATTTATGATAGAGCCAGCTCAAATGGTGTCTGATTATGCAAGAGAGGAGCTGGTGTTCTATTGATCAAATAGGTGGCTGTGAGAATGCAATCAGTCCATAAAGGTAAAGGAACCCGGGAGTGGAAAAAAAGAGCTCTAGCAACATTGAGGAAGATGAGCAGTGCTTGCATCAACAACTGAATTTGTTCTGGCCGTTCAACACAAGAAAATTGATTATAAGGACACCTTTCTCATGGAAGAATTCAGTGAGGCTAACTCTTTGGCATTATCAGACCTGAATTCCTTAATAGACTGAGCTGGTAGCAACCATATTGTAGAATCTAGAATAACAGCTGCAGCATCAGATTTTGTTTGAGCAAAATGAAGCCCAGGTGATCACAAGGTGAAAATAGCTGTGGCCAGTGTAAGAAACAATATGGTAAGGCACCCAAATGTCACGATGAACAAGATCAAAAGGGGAATGAGCCACATGGTTATTAGAAGTAAAAGATAATCTCCTTTGTAGAACATCACAAAAGGGGAAGCCTTATGAGCTTTAGAAACACCACAACGTAGAACATCTTTCAACATTCCCAATTTCTTGTGACTCATACAAACAATTATACTAAAAGTAAGAATTATTCAGACATGATTGACAACTATAGTAGAATTGGCTGAAGGATGAGGAAGCCAATTTTATCAGAATGCAAAATGTAGAGATCCCTACACGATCTTACCACTTAATCCTTTCTCTGGCTGCGCTTCCCTGAATGATAGAAAAGAATCATGAAGAAACTGGCTGTGACTTGTGTATCTGAGGTAAAGGCACTCACATACAAAGATAAAAGAAACTGAAATTTAGAGCTGAATGGGTGTTCCTGAGAACTAGTCCATCCATAAGTTGTATATCCCCATACAAATTGATTGGTATATGGGTATGATTAGGTAGTGTCACAGTGGAGTTGGAGATTGGATATAGTGACACAAAGGCATTTGCATTTGAGCAGATGTGCCTAGTGGCACCTGAATCAACTATCCGATAGTTGGGACGGTTGAATGCATTCAGATTAAATGAAAAAATATTGCCTTAGGAAAAAAAGAAAAGAACCGGAGCCCTTCTGTCTGAGTACTGGAAGGCGCAGCTGGATGACTAGACAATAAGGTCATGAGTTGTGTGTGTGTCTGAATTGAGGGTTTGTAGAGGAAATCACCCATTGGAAGACTATGCATTCAAAAAGTTAGACAAAACAGTCTCGGAAAGAATATGTTGAAGCACTTTGGATGTATATTAACCAAATTAGTAGTAGCATTTGCCGGTGTGAGATGTGCTAGTAGCTTCGTCAATATTAATAAGATTTGGGCAGTTAAATGTGACTAAAATTAAATGAAAGCATGTACTTGTAGGAAAAAAGAAGAAGAAGGAGAGCCAGGGCTGTCTAAGGTACTGGGAGAAGTAGCAGCTGCCAGACGATTAGACAATAAGGTCATGAGTTGTTGGTGTTGTACTGAATTGAGGTTTTGTAGGAAATCACCCATTGGAGACTGTACATTCGGTTAGACCATTGATCTCTCAGAAGAATGTATTTAAAGCACTTTGGATCTAATTGCTATTAACCAAATTAGTAGTAGCATTTGCCGTTTGCATTATTATGGATGATATCCGAATTGGATAACCATAGAGTTTGTAACATCGATCAGCTGTATGGCCAGGAAAATAACAATAATATTACAAAAAAGTCATTCCACATTCTAACCATATAGTGAGTATTTTGAATTCTACAGCCTTTAATGGTGCAACAAAATTAGTTTTTGAAGTGGCAAAGTTTTCAGGGTTACTCTTTGGAATATTAGTTTTCACAGTAAATGCTATTGGATTGCCAGTGTCTTGAGAAAACTTTATTAATTAGTGGCATGGTGTACTCCATCTGATGATAAGCATGAAGTCCAGTAACTCCTTTACATGTACACTTGCCGCAATTGCAAACAGGTTTGTAAATTAGTTCTTACACTATTATTTTCAGTTTCATCAAAGTATACACTAACAGATTGTTGATCTCTTCTGACTCAAATTCATCAATTCTCAGCGTAATTAGAAAAATTCTAGGCCCATTACTTTATTTGGAACCTATCCCGATAGTCAATCCAAATTTCACGAGCTAGATATTACCAAAGATAATGCTATGAAATTTCCATAGAAACTGAGTTGAGATCAAGAAATTACCATATTATTATTACTGAATTGTTCATTCTGTAACTGAAGTCATCATCAAATCAGGGTTTGGGAATGGATCCATCGATGAACCCTAGCTTATTTTTACTGAAAGGGCAATCGTCATAGCTCGCTCCACTTGAACTGTAATTGTCGCCAGTCAAGGTTGAGAAACTAGAATCAGACCAGGACTGTCTGAATGATGAAAGAAATAAAGCTTGTTGGTCGTCGACGGCGGATTGTGTGAAGATTTGAGTAGATTCACCCGGAACGACCTAGACCAGAGTGATTCCATGGTTCAAATAACGAAGAATGAGTGGGCAGTCAAGAAAGACAGAGGAAGTGCAGAAGAAAAGGAAAAGCGCAGGTAAATGAGAGAAATGAAATTTGAGAAAACAGATATATATGTACAGACAAAAAACGACCTTAGAATTCTTTGAAAGGAGGAATCATCTCGTCTCATGTCACATGAAATCAAACAACTACCTTAATAATATTTTAATAAAAAGATTAAAGAATTAAAATTAAAAATGCTACAAAATAATAAATAAATATGAAATTAAAGACTTAATTTATATTCGATATTAAAAACATATAATAATTCATTTAATCATGATTGAAACTTAAATAACTAGAAAATCATTTTAAAATAATTTTTTTAATTCAAAATGTAAAATAGATAAAAGAAGTTAAAAATGTGTTAATAGATTTAAAAGATTAAAATCCATTTAATGAGTAATAGATCATAATAGGGGAGTTAATAAAATTTATCTAATACTTAACATATACTATTCAACTTAATGCATTAATAAACTAATTAAATGGTTCATGCAGTGCTTGTGTGAGGTGACATAATTATTTAGCACATCATTTTTAGGTTCAGTAAATTTTCACTATTTCTTATTTTAACAGCGTAAATCTCAACTATAGTTGTAAATCTTATTAAAAGCAATGTATTGTGGTATTGTTGTAGGCCGCCGCCGTGACCACGCCGCCGTGCAGCGGTGGAAGCTCGCTCATAGGATATCCTCATTACATTTGAGTTCTTTCGCGCCACCAGAAGTTGGAAGCCTTGGGCGCAAATTAACGGTAGATGGGGCGTCTCTGGTACCAAGCTGACTAGTAGCTCAGTTGGTAGTAGAATCAACTCTGCCCCATTGGGATGGCCCTGGTCAGTTGGAGTCTCTGCGGAGCGAAAAAACTTTAGGGAGGGCATGATATTCTGTGAGTGGGAGAAGCCCTTCAGAAGGGCCGGGTGATTACGAAGGAGTGGATTCTGATGGGCCACGAGAGCACGTCACAGTGTGAGACCCATAATAAAAAGGCATACTTTATTGTGAACCCCACATCGTAACCACCTAAATCAAAACCTGCCAGTGAAAAAACCAGCTAATAGAATATCTCATTCCATGGCCCAAGATTCACTTTTCGCATAAGAGGTGGCAAGGCGCAGGAGTGCTTTTAGTACGATAGGAAGCGTAAGTGCGGCCAGACTAATAGCTCGGTTGGTAGTAGAATACTCCCCATTGGGCCTTAAAGCGCAGTGCAGGATTAATCTCTGACCGAAAAACCCAAGGAGGGCATGATATTACTTGTGAGTGGGACCAGCCTGAAGGGCACCAGGTGATTCTGAGAGGGTGGACACAGGTGGGCCACTGAAGGGCACCAAAGTGATCTGAGGGTGTGGTGCATGATAAAGGCGCCTTTTATTGTGGGACCTGCAGCCGTGGCTGGCTCGATGCGCCCGGTGGAAGCCTATTCGTGGGATATCCTCCGTGCTCCCTTGGGTTCTTTCGCGCTCCCCGGGTTCGAGCCCGGGACTGGGGTCTTTGGTCGATGGGCGTCGTACCAGCTGAGCTGTTGGCTGGTTGGTGCAGAATCTTTAAGATGGAAGCCAGGAGTACTACAGGTCTGAGTGGGCTGAGGAGAGCGGCGATGGTGAATGCTCTATGAGTGAGCTCCCACTGAAGGGTACCTCGAAAGGTGATCACGAGGGTGAGGTCTCCCACTGGTATGCCTATGAAAGAGCAATAAGGGATTAACATTCATTTCAGGTTATGAAATAGGATTGCATTTTGTAGCAGTCACAGCATAGTTGTTGCTAACATGATATTGTAAAAGAGAAAGAAAGAAAAACGGCTTATAGCATAGGAAAGGCTGGTTTGTGTGTGGTCTTTGGTCAAGCCAAAGTGTAAAACAAATGTTATATGTATTATGTGTATCTCTTATAGTAAGAGTAAAAAGCATATATAATTAGATAAAAGTAGAGGAGAACTGGAAAAAGGCTGTCCTGTTTTCCTTGCCCAAAAATGCTCTGTATTTCCTCTATTTCTCTCCTTGTTCTTCTTTGATTTTCTTGCTCCAAATCTGTTGCAACAATCCCACGTCAAGTAAGCAGTTTAAGAAAACTGTGCTGCATCCATAATCATCTCTGCTGCAACAAAAATCAGCCCCAACAAATCGGTATCAAAGCTCGGTTGAAGGAGGATTTGTGAAGGAGAATCATGGCCAGTACAAGTGATGCTAGTGTAAGTGTCTATGTACTTTGTTCCAATAGGATATGGTGTAGAAAATGAATGTGTAGAACCAGAATTTTTTGAAGATATGAGGGTGAGTGAGAGCCAACAAAAGGAAGTTAGAAAGAAAATAGAAAGTTGAAAACAAAAGTGCTCTCAACATGTTGCATAGAGCTGTGGCTGATCTATTTTTCCCCAAAGAATATGTAAGGAGATTCAAAGGTAAAGAAATGGGGAAACTGATCTTTTAGAAAAGAATTTGAGAATATGAAAATTAAGAAAATGAAACTATAAAATGAAATATACAAGTTTCCACAGAAACATTAAATCAAATGAAGGTGTATGGAGAAAAAATTCAGATCAAGATTTTAGAAAGATTTTATCAGTGTGCTCAAAAAAATTTGATCAATTGGCAGTATTATAGAACAAACAATGGATATCTCAAAATTGAGTTTCAGTGAGTTGCTGGGTTCTCTAAAATCATTTGAGCAAAGGCTGAATAGAAACACAGAAAAAACTATAGAAAATGCTTTTCAATCTAAACAATAAGAAAGTAGAAATCATCACACTATAAATCATACCTGGACCTTGTCTATGTACAATTTAGGAGCAAGGATTTTTCTATTATAGTGCTTGATGAGAAATTCAGAACAAATGTCTAATATTGATGTGTGGAAAGACCTGTAGCTTAGGGATGATAATTAAAACAATACTTTCTTGTTACTAATTATAGTATAAGAAGAAACAAAACAAGATAGGAGTTCTCTTTTGTTTCTAGAAATATTTCAAATTTCTTTTAATAAAATTTTGAATTTTATATCTCATTTCTTAATCCTATTCAACAAGCACATAAGCCAGCTAGAGGCAGATATGATCATTACGAAAATTT
Organism: Tetrastigma voinierianum; assembly: GCA_016808115.1. Lineage (NCBI taxonomy): Eukaryota > Viridiplantae > Streptophyta > Magnoliopsida > Vitales > Vitaceae > Tetrastigma > Tetrastigma voinierianum. The sequence goes on from JAEQBH010000023.1 coordinate 319,505, forward strand.
TCAACATTCTCAAATGTGACTTTTTTTTTAAACCATGCTTTGATTTATTGTCAATCATTTTTATAAAGTACCTTTTTTTTTTTAAAGAGATTAATTTATTGATTCAGGTTAGCCATAAATCAATAGAAACACGGAATCAAAAGTTTTAAAAATTTAAAAGGATGATGCAACATCCAAGTTAATAACAAAACGGATCAAACACGCATTTGATAATTCAAATATATACCCCACAGGCTCTTAACCACTTGAGATAGGTCTTATTATCACATCATTATCTTAAACTTTGCAAATAATGATACAACATCGAGTTATATGAACGGACCGGTTACGATAATTCAAATATACCGCAAGCTTTTAACCACTTGGGGAGTGGAGTCTTATTGTGGTCGTACGCTTTTAAACCTAAAGAGTGATCGACATCAAATTAATGTAAAAACGGACCATTTACACATTTGATAATTCAAATGTACCACCTTTGATCTTAATCAGCAGGGGTAGGTCTTATAGTCATGCGTGGCTTTTAAAACTTTAAAAAATGATCTGGCAGTCAGGTTAATAATAAAAACGAATAATTTATACGTTTGATGATTCAGATATGCCCACCTGAACTTTTGACAGGGTGGGTATTGTTGTCATGCACACCTTTTAATCTTAACATTTTCCTTTTCTTCTTCTTTTTTCTTTTATCTACCATAAATAGTTTGAGCTCTACTCAAATTATCAGTGATGACAAGAGTCATTTGAATTAATAGACATGACAAAAAAGACGAAATCATAAAGATATTGTAGTTATACAGGACCATCAATAGAATAAATCTTAAACAAGCCTAATAATATATTTTGAATTAAAAACAAAATATCAGTATCAAATGAAGGACTGATTGTGTAAAAATTGTTGGAGTTAAGATTAATTTTCAATTTAGATTAGTTCAGAAGCAAAGGAATTTTAGTCTCAGATATCTTAATAATTCTAGTTATTAATATTCAGGATTGGGTTCTAGATCAATTTTTCATGACTCTAGTGTTTGAACAGTTTTAAATCTGACTGAATTTAGTTTCATGTGTTTATAATGTTTCAAACTATGTCTTGTTTCTGAAATCTTCTTTATAAGAAGTTTTGTTCAGGCATGTTAAATAAATATTGTTTTGGTTATTGAGACAGTATCAGTTATGATTATACACATGTGTGGGCACTATGACAGAATGCCATATTCAGATCTGAGCCCATTTGTTTATGAGTTTTGTTATATCAGGACACTATTAATCTTAATTATGTCAGTTTTCACAAATCTTTGTTTGACCTTCTATCTGGATCATTCAATTATCAGCTGAAGACACAATGATGTATATGGAGGACCATGTGAGATGAAGATGTTGATTAGAGGACACGTCTATGCTCTAGTCATGGTTCTAAAGTACATGTTACATAGATTAGAGGTTGTTGCTAAATATGTAATGCAGGTATGTTGAAGACCTGGTTGAGCATTCATATATAAAAGCTGTAAATCAAGAACCACAGGTGGCTTACTTTATAATCAACTTTAAAATTATTTGTCTTGCAAACACTCTACCACTTCTTTGAAAGAGGATCCACAAGTAAAGTGCAAAATGATAAATGGCCCAAATATTTTCTGTGATTATAAACTTCAAATCTTTAAAATGTGATGCAAAAACACATTCAAGTGAATTTATGATTCCCTACTCAAGTACACAGCACCCAATCCCGTAGCTCGAGTAAATCGTATTTCATACTTGTATCTAAAATAAATATAATCTTTGTTTTCAAAGAAAGGTTTTGTTCCTAAGACATATTATGATTTTCCGATAAAATTCTGTTGGACAAGCCCTCAGGGTGGTGTTGGATAATATCGAAAGCTTGATCCATCGTCCTCCTGCAGGATGATTGTTAAACAACTCTCTAAGGAAATTCTTCGGAAAATCTTCTGCATCAAATTCATTTTTGAAAACCATGTTTTCATGTCGTAAACATACTGCATTACAGGTTGCCCCGATGCATATGAAATGCAATATGTCGTTTCACCATAAATCATGGTAATATATCACCCATGCATATATTAACGAAAATCATCCTAAATGACATATTTATTCATTCATAACAATAACACAAATTAGCGTAATGGGCTAATAAACAATAAACCAGTCCACCATCTTGGAGGCGCCGACATCACACATACAACGCAATATATTATTTAAACATAGCAATAACATATCAACCCACCGAAACAACTCAAACGGTCATGAGTCGGGTTTCGGAATTGTAAAACCAGTGAAGGATTTAGCGGCTCGATCTAAGTTTTGGAACCAAATGAATGCCATTAGGCCCAGAACATCTAACTATTAAAATGGCTCTTAGCCAGGGAATAAAGCAGTGGAAGCCCTACCTGGGTTTTTCGAAACTCCATGATATCGATGCCACGCGCGTAGGCTCTTGTAGTGGGGTTGACTTTGCCTCTTGTCTCAGGGTTGTGGTCGATCAGGAAATGCGAGAGAAGTGGAGCTTTTAAATACAGATTTTTCTCTTCTCTCTTTCCTCTTTCATTTTCTCTCTCTATTTTCCCTCTCTTTTCCCTGCATCAATCAATTAGATTAGTGGGATGTCATATAGAAAACACTTACATGTCGACACTTACATTGGTTGACTTGGATTCACCTTTATCCTTTATGCAAATTTCTGTGAATTTTTTCCAATGGCATGATGCCATGTCTCTTATGGAGTGCATTAGGTACAAGTGTTTGTTCATTCAGATATGACCACGTGTACGGCTTTTGGTATTTCGCGATGTCTTAAGTGTCCTCATGGCTCTGGGTCATAGCGTAAAATTGGTATGCCGAGAATTCGGCGAGTCGATGTAGTAGTAGATTTAGTGAGGCTTATCTCCCACGGTGAAGTCAGTTTCGTCATGAGATCTTCAAAAATTCGGTTGACCAAAATTACCGTTTACCATTTTTCGGAAAGAATTTAAAATTTTAGGTTTTTCTGAATACATTGAATTTTTTCTTAAAGAATTTATTACGGATAGATTTTAAGATCATATAATAATAGGAACTCAATCTAATCAACCAACAGACTTGACCTAAAGATTGCATCATAAACTATTGAATCCCATTAAGAGAGAATAAAAGGATGCTTTTAACTTTTGACACATATGAGTGAAAGAAAGTGATACCCTAAGAGTTTTTTAATTTTTGATAAAGAATAATAAGGAGTTTGTAACTTACGAAGAATTTTTTTTATAAATATCAATTTTTCAAATTGATTAGCTAGGTACATGTAGCTTAAAGTAAATGATGATAAAGTATATTTCTAAAGCATCTTTACAAGCCAAAATCGAACAAACAAAATCACAAAATCATCTTCCAAATTAACTATTAAGTCTTCAAATAACGATAAAAGGAAAATACATTTCTTCCATGACTTAAAGATAATATTGACTACAACTGGATTATAGTAAACTTATGTTAAGTTGAGCAAGGTTGGACCCACTGCTAGTATTAATTCTATCTCATTTGTGGCCCCCAAACTTGGGCCTTGAACATAATGGCTCCCATAAAATGTTTTAATGGAAACAAATACTAGTTGAAAACTTTTCAAATTAAACTAGTTGAAAATAATTTATTCTATACATATTCTAATATAAATAGGATTATTGTTCTTTTCTTAATTAAAGTTCTTAAGATTTATTTGAACCGTAAAGTCTTGAGGAAAAAAATATTAAGGAAAATGATTTTCCTTATGTTTGATTTATTTATGAAAAATATAAAAAGAAAATCGCGTATAATCAAAATTCTTCAAAAATTTACAAACCTTTTTAAATTTTAGTCCTTATATAATAGAAAACTAAATAAGCAGAGTTTGAAACATATGGAACTAATTTATTATGTTTATAGCTATTTTTATTTTATTCCAAATTTATTTATTTCTACTTTTCTTCTCTATTTTCTTGTCCTAGTTTTGCGCCAGCACTTTTCGGGCTGCCAAATGAGAATAAAGAAAATAATTTTCTCATCTTTAATTTACCATGGAAATATTAATCAAAATCAAATATAATCAAAATTCCTCAAAATTTTGGATCTTGCTTAAATTTTTTTTAGTCGCATGTATAATAGAAAGAGATAGATCAAATGAGTTTGAATAAATATATGAAATTAATTTATTATGTTTAAACCTATTTTTTATTTTCCTCTCTTTTTCTTTCCTTTATTTTCCTCTCTATTTCTTTCCCTTAAGTACTTTATGGGCCCAGGCAGCCTAAATGGTGGGATGAAATGGAAGAGACTAGTAATTGTTTCCAAGAAGGATAGAAGACAACTCTTTTTAAAGGGATTCGATCAAAGAGAGTGAGTGAAGGGGTTGGGTTTGCATATATGTACAAGAAAAATCAACATTTCTTTCATGGATTCTCGTGTCAAAAAAAGTGACAAGATGGAACGCAAAGTTGCATAGTATGTTACCGCTTTTGTTATAAAAAAAAATATAAATGTATCCAAATGCCTCTCAAGTCTTTAATATTTATTTATTTCTTTATGGTTTTGAAAACATGCCTCTCAAGGGATTCAATCAAATTAGAATTATGCTAAGAGAAAAATAAACACTTGGATTATCACATTTGGCTTGAGAAAAAAGGCACTCCTTTCATTTGTCTAACATTGGTTAGAAATCATAAGGTGGGAACAATAATTAAATCAATTCGAATCTAGTCAATTAAAGGAAATGAATCATTTGTCATTTGTCGATTTGAATCTAGGTCTCCCTTGTTTAGATTCTTGTAAGGAGACCATTGATGAGAAGATTAATCATTATCCCAAAAAGTTATCAAAGGTACATAACTTCAACATAAGACGTTACCGCATCTTCTATAAAAAATGAAAATGTATTCAAATGTATTCAAAGACATATTTATCTCTTTGATAATTCTTTGATATACCTCCAATTCTGTTGCTATGTCAAATCACTAATATATATATCACTTTGATTTTCCTCCACAAAAAAGCATTTTTGCAATATAAAATCAGCGATCTTGATCAAATTACTCTCGAGGTAATTCCCTAATCACCAAGTCATTCACAATTTGGGTATACCAAGGAGTAGTGGTGATGTGCATGAGAGATTCATCTTGGAAGTCTTCATTAATTGGTCTACTAGGAGGAACATGGTCAAGAGAGTCTAGATGGATGATATGCTATCTCATTTTTCACTCTTTATTATCCTTAATATGCAAGTTGAATTATTAGTGTAAAATTATCCATCTAGTCGGTCTTGCTTTGACACCTTGCTTTCCTAGAAGGTACTTCAGAGCTAAATGGTTTGTGAAGGCTATTGATGAGTATCTTAAATACTAATTTTATCCTTATGTTTTACTTAGGTTTAATAGTTTTATGAGATAAATAAGTGTCAATGAGCTCTATTTTCTCACTTTTTGTGGTCGGACAACCATTAGTGGAAATAAGAAATCGAAGAAAAATAAATAAAGATCATCGTATTCTGACAAACATGTGATCCTTTTGCTGCATGATCTTCTCTAGGCTCCCTTATTGGAATGGGTAGATTTTTAGACTCTTTGAGGCTTTAGTGATATACCAAAACTGGAAAAAAAATTTAATTACACGAAAATGGAAAAATAATAAAATTGCCTGAATGGTTTAGGGAAGCCTGAAAAATTCTCTAGATCTCGAATGAAGAAACAAATTTCACCGTTGGATTTGTCTCGCGAAATCTAGTTACCACGAAAGATTTCGTCGAATTTTGAGACAGTCAAATTTTCGTGATTTCTTTAGGTGGATGGTTATTCAGTGACCCGGGGACGAGATTCTCACGAGAATATCGGGAGTTAGGAAATAACTCACGTTAAGTTCATTTAAAATAAATTAGACTTGAGCCCAGGACAATAAATTGTTTGAGGTAGGACGGATCAGGCGGGATCGCGTGACACGTAGAGCCATGAGGGCCACACACTTAACTTTAGTTAAGTTAAAAAGAAAACAAAAGGAAAAGAAAGGGAGAAAGAGAGAAAAATGGAGAGAAGGAGAGGAGAGGAGAGAGAGAGAGAGGGAAAAGGGGCTCTACCTTCTCTCTACGATATACGGAGACCGGGTAGTCGGTTTCCGGCGAACCAAGAACTAAAGTCGGAGTATGCGGTGAGGGCTATGTGTGGATACTGGAAACTCCAAGTTTCGTAGAGGTTTCACATGGGAGGTTCGTGAAGTCGAAACCTTTGGGTTCAAAAAGTGTCCGTGAGACTTCCTTGGGGCGTTGCTCACGCTCCAAGATGTAGTGATTCTTCCTACTTTGGTTTATTTTCCATTCTAAGGGCTGTTTGATTGAGGTTTAATGACCTAAAGGGGCTGTTTGGCCCTTTTTTTCTCTAAGGGGCTATTTGGCAAATTAATGGGTTATGGGAATAGTGCCCTGTTTTGACCCTATATGATGTCCAATTTTTGGGGCTGATTTTCGGTTAGAAAAATGGAGAATTTGGACCAGTATCCTTCAAGGAAATTGTAGCCCTATTTTATAGCTTGATGTTAGGCTTTTGAATCACTAAATTGGAATATACATAACTTCGAGTTATAGTATTAATTTTAAAGAAGACTAACTCCTAATTTTGTCGTATTTTTAATGAACCCTCTTGTCCAAGTTTTGGGACTGATTTTATTTTGTGAAAAGTAATTTGGACTAGAATCCTTCAAGTAACTTATATCTCTATCTGAGAAGTGATGTTAGGCTTTGATCTTAAATCGGACCTCTATAACTCAAGTTATATGGTCCATTTTTACTTTACGGGGCTTGGTAGGCTTAGGCTATTTAATGAATGGTGTCTAGATTTTTTTCTGTTGGTATATGATTTGTAGTATATCATTCTTTAGATTGAGTGATATACTTGGTTGAAATTGTGTGTTCTAATGGTTTGGCTTGTGATGTGCTTGTATGAGTAAGGCCATTACATGGCTTATTGCAGGTTAGTTGTGGACATTTTTTGTCACAATTCGGCCTAGAGAATGATGGATGTCGCTACTCGAGTAAGTAGTGATGACTTGTAGTCCAAATGTATGAACATTGATATGTGGCATGAGATTATATGATATATTTAAGATTTATGCTTTTTATATAAAATGTCCAAATGATGCATGAAATAATTATGCATGAGTAGGCATCGCATATAACACTCATATATATGTGTCATTGTATGAATAGGCAATGGCATGATTGCATTGCATATGCATGAAGACAGCGCATGACATGGGTGTGAGTGCGTAGTGAGGGTCTCGACAACTTTGTGTTTGGTGTTCGATGGTATGTCGTGGGTACATGGTTGATCGACACTGTGTTTTGTGTTCGATGGTGGACTCGGTAACATAGGACAACGTCGAAAATGAGTCTCACGGTTTTAAAATAAAATGAAAAATATGTGTGTTGGGCATAGCAAGTTGGGGTAGATCTCCCCTAGGGTTAAAGTGGCATTCGCGGTTAAACATGATCACCCAGGGTGGCAAATGGAAATGTCAATAAGGCGAAATCATAGTAGTTCTTGTTGGACATGATCACACATGTGGTGGCTTCGTAAATTTCGAAAGGCGTGCGTCTGATTGAAGCAGAGAAATTATTGTTACATTCCTTGTAACCATATGATTTTTGATAAATAAAATGGGTTTTTGGTTATAAAACAAAAACTTTGTTTTGGAAAAAAAATGATAATTGATGGAACATAAATGACGGTTTCACACTTGGCATATGCATGTCTGAGGGTTGATGGGGACTCGGGAGCGTAGGATAGGGTGGAAGTCGGCATTCTCGCTCCAGCGTGTAGGCAATTTGAGTAGAATGTGTTTTTACTTGAATGTGTGTAATGGCATTGCATGTGCACTTAGGTGGGGAGTAGCTTTATAGGAATTATTCTCTACTGAGCATTTGCTCTGTTTAGTCTTGGGACCCCCTTTCGGGTATAGAGTGTACAAGGGACGGCGCTCGACGGCGAGTGATTATCTGTGAGGGTAGATGTGTGGCCTTGATATTACCTTTGTAAAAAATGTTTTGTATAAAAGAATTGTAACTAAATTCTTTTGGGACTATTGTCTAAATAGTTGGGTATGTAATTATGGTAAGAGAGCCATGATCAGACTCTTATGGACTATAATTAAGTGTTTTATTTTCATATTTTAGATTTAAATGTGAATGAATGGGTCTTGGTAAAGGGATGTATATTGGGGATATGGACAGAGATGGACCACATGGTCATACTACTTACATTGAGACCACAGATGGAGTTTATGGTTGTACTATTGCTCTGAGGTTGTATGTTTGGTGAGCTCTCGAACAAGAAGACCCTGCGATTTTTGTAGCGAAAATAGGTCCGATAAATGGGACACAATAGTGTGGTATCGGGGTTACAAATCCACAGGAATTCCACGGGTTGATGGGTTGTCAACGGGACCATCGGGTTTTGGGGTGTCATAGCTTGGTATCGAAGTGGGTAACGACTACTGGGGGCTCGGGTGTGGGTATCCGTAGTATAGTCACTTAATCTTGCTTCGTCTCGACTAGGTATCACAAGAGTCTAGGTACCACAGTCTGGGGTGATGGGCATGGGCTGGATCATGCATTGTTGTGTGTTGCGTGTTTTATTAATGATTAACATGATGTGCTTGATATATGTGGTGATTAGTGTGAATAAAATACATGGTAGATTGTATATGGAACACTAGGGTTAGAAAGAAATATAAACTTAGGGGTTGAAAACAAAATGAACAGGTAGTTAGAGGTAGTTTGTATTAGTGTCTAGCATTGCCTTACCACTAAAGGAAAGGATGAGCAGTGCAAGTTCACTTGATGTTAAAGTCTATTAGTTGTTGGCATGTGCACTACTAGTTAGACTGAGATAGAAATTTGATAACTCTATTGCTATCTGACACGTGTAGATGACTATCAAAGCAAGAGGACACCCAGGTGGTGGGCAGAGTAATAACCCATAACCACCGGCTTTTGACTAACAGACCTTCATAGAGGCTGTTGTTGCTGCGTCTGCTACCCTTATGTAGGCAGGTGTTGTTGCGCCTTAGTACCTGACTGGTGCGTTGGGACAAAGGGAGCTCAAGTAACCTCTAGAGGTTTGAGGCACATGATCCTCCAGCCCTCAAGGGAGGAGGAGACCCGATGGTGGCGGGTCATTGTTTCCGATTAGTGTCGGAAATGATCGGCTAGTATTAAGAAGAGAGGCCAACCTTCTTTGGCTCCGGGGAAGCGGGCTGTGCTTGGCACGAATCTCAAGGAGACCAGGCGTGGCTGCGGTAAAGTGGTCGATCATTAGTGATTGGGGAGACATGAGGCTGCTAGCGGAAAGGGTGGAGCGTGTTTCCATTGTCACCAGCCTGGACACTTTAGACGGGATTAGTAAAGAGGTGAGGATCAAGAGTTATAGGACTACTGGGTCTAATCATTAGTGGGACATGGCGATTTCAGTTTATTCTTTTCTTACTGATGCGAGTGAGAGAAAGGCCGATGTCAGTCCCCAGTCTTTGCCTGGCTTGCCCAACTATAAACGAGACAGGCGATATGGTGGTGGGACAGAGGCTTCCAGGCGGGTTCCGAGGGACCTAGGGCGATGTCTCGCCGCGCCACACCTGATTGAGCTGTAGATCGGTTGGTTATACGGGGTATGTTTACGCTTTACTCACTTTGCTCGTGAATGTGTTGATTACAGTGCATCGCATTCATTTCATCGATGCATCATGTGTAGGGAAGAGGTAGGCTTAGGGTTAAGATCTTGAAGCGGTTATTGTGGGCTCTCTGGAATTAGGGTAGTGTGGGCCAGGATATGTCGGGGTTGTGAGTTAGAGATCTGCGGAGTTACTCCTTTACATGGACCTAAAGGGTCATAGACATGAGTTTGATGTCATCCTCGGGATGAGTAGTTTCTGACACCTGGAAGTCGTCGTGACTATGATCGTGGGAGATTTCTTGCCTACACACAAGGCAGGTTTGTGTTGTATGTTTGGGGGATAACCCACATTGAGTTTACTGAGGCCGTATCTACAGGCTCAGTTCAGCATTCTGCAGGTAATTGATGGGTTGGCTAATGACCTTGCTGGAGGGACGGTGAGATTGGATTTTGGTCTACCTCGGGTGGTTTGTGAGTATGAGATGTCTTTCCGGATGAACTACCGGGATTACCTCCGCACAGGGATGTAGACTTTGTTAGTGAGTTACACCCTGGTACATCACTCATTTCTATGACTCCTCCTTAGGATGACAGGTTGAGGTGCGGGAACTCGAGGTCGACTACGGTGTTGGAGCCGAGGTTTTATTAGGCCAGGCACTTTGCCTTAGAGGCGCTCGTTTACATTTGCTCAAAGAAGGACAAGACCCTTTGACATTGCATTGACTGTCGTTGACGGGGTTACGATCGAGGCGGTATCCGTTATCAAGTTGTTGTTGTTTGATCGATTGAGAGGCGCGAGTCTACTCGAATGAACCTTACGCCGATTTGCCATCGATTAGTTGAGAAGCGGATATCCTTAAGACAACGTTTAGGGCCAGCGGTATGGGCGTGGAGTTCACGGTGATGCCATTTGGCTTAACCGAATGCTCTAGCGGCATTCATGATCATCCCATGAATGTTAACCTACTTAGATCTGATTAGAAGTATTGATCTTTGTGGACGACTTGTTTTGATGTACTCTGGTTGAGGAGGAGCATGAGGATCGCCCGAGGGTTGTTCTTCGAGGCCCGCCCGGAGAACTTCATTTTATATGCCAGAATGCGGTAAGTGCGGAGTTTTGGCTTGCGGGGGTGAGATTCTTGGGACGCAGTGTCGACATAATGTATCAGTGGGTTGGTGAGAATGTTGCCAAAGGTTGGGAAGGGAAATGGTCTTTGAGATGCGCAGTTTCTTAGGCCAGCGAGGGGGAGTGTGAGAGATTCATGAAGGACTTCTCCCAGGTGGCCCACCTATGCGGGATTGACGAAGAGTGGTCGCGGTGAATGACTTTACGTGAGCATTCGGGGTGAAAGGAGGCTTCTGACTCTTGTGATGGTCCCGTAAAGGGGGCCGATGCGATCTTATGATGCCTTGAAGGGCCAGTTAGGATGTGTTTAGTCTGATTTAGAGAGGGTAGTGGCTTATGGTTCTTGGCGATTAAAGAATCATGAGTGGGATTACCCCACGCGCGACATGGAGTTGGCGGCCATAGTCTGCGCCTTAAAGATTTGGTGTACTTTTACATATGGTGCGGCGATTCGAGTTTTAGGACCGCAAAAGAAGTACGAGTATGTCTTTATGTGGGGACCTCAACATGAGAGGCTAGCGGCAAGATGGGTGGAGTATATAAAGGATTATGACTTCACTTTACAATACCATCATGGTAAGGAAAATGTGGTGGATGACGTGCTCAGTCGGAAGTCACGGGGAGTATTGGCTAGTGTAAGCGCCGGAGTGTGGGATCTTTTCGGGTTGGCAGAGCAGGTTTAGGCTCACGAAAGGTCGAGCTCGAGTGTCTTAAGGTTTAGTACGCAACTTCCCTAATGAGTGGTGATTGAGTCCCATGGCGGGCCCAGCGAGAGATAGTGTCATCGGGGCCAAGATGCGATCGGTGCGGGTGATGAAGGGATTTGGGCCCTCACCGCGGTGGTAGTCTCTCGTATAGAGGGACGGGGTTGTGGTTCCACTGGTGCGGTCCCAGAGACTTGATTTATAGTGCATCGATAACCTGAGAGTGCCATGATCTTCATCCCTAGTATTACTAGGCGGGATATGAGAAAGGGGAGACACGTTAAGGGACTTTGTTTAAGCGATGTCTCACGTGTCAACGGGTAAGGCGGAGCACTGGGGTCCAGCGGGGCTACTCCGACCATTGGGGGTTAGCCAGTGGAAGTGAAGACATATCCTGACAGTTTTGCATGACTCGCACGCAGGACATCGCGGGCGCCGATGTGGTGTGGGTGATAGTGGGCCAGACTCACTAATCAGGGCACATTTACGTAGTGAGAGGATGACCTTCACCTTTGGAGAATTCTCTGGGTTGTACATTCGAGAGATTGTCTGGTTACATGGAGTACTAGTCTCTATCGTATCGGACTGGGATCCCAGGTTTATGGCTCACTATTGGAAGAGTTTCTAGAGAGCCATGGGAACACAGAGCACTGCTTTTCATCCACATACAGATGGCCATTCGGAGAGGAATATACAGGTTTTAGAGGACATGTTGCTAGCATGTGTCCTAGATCTTAAGGGTAGTTGGGAGGATCATTTTCTCTTGGTGGAGTTCGCTTACAACAACAGTTATCAGGAAAGTATACGGATGGCACCCTATGAGGCTTTGTATGGGAGGCCATGTTGATTTCCGATTTGTTGGACCAGAGGTGGGAGAGGGTCCATCACGGTCGGTTGATTAGAGACACCTCTACGAGGTGGGTTTGATACGAGCGTCCTCTCGCGACAGAAACTGACGGAAGATCTATGTAAAGCGGAGCGACGTCGACCTCCCAGAAGTTTGGCGGTAATGTGATCATGTCTTCTTGAAGGTGATGCTAGAGAGTAGTCGAGGTTGATAGCGGAGGAAGCTATCGCTCGAGATACGCCGGGGCCTTGAGATACTAAGAGGTGGGAACAATTGCGTATCGGTTGGCATTATCGCCGAGTTTATTGAGTGTCCATGAGGTATTCCATGTCTCCATGCTCCGGAAATACACTCCAGATCCGATCCATGTAGTGGATTAGGGTGAGCTTATTGTTGATACAGAGGGGACCTTCGAGGAGGGACCGGTGCGTATCATGGATAGCCGGGATCAAGTTTTGCAATGGAAGACCGTGAGGCTAGTGAAGGTGTTGTGAGCAGAGGGTTGGAGAGACAACATGGGAGCAGGACACGATTAGCACTTCAACTATCCTTTCTTGTTTAAGGATAAAGGTAAGTGGTTTAGCCGTTTGGTGATTAAATGGCTAGTTTGTATGCATGTGATTGTGTACGGTTGCATATGTATATGATGTGCGTGCTAGTGTGTGTGTGAATTTCGGGATGAAATTTTTTTAAGGGGGAAGAATGTAAAACCCGGAAAAAAATTTAATTTTTCTGAAAAATGGAAAAAATAATAAAATTATGCCAAAAATAGTTAGGGAGGCACAGGAGAATTCTCTAGATCTTAGATAGCGAAGATTTCCTTGGATTGGATTAGTCTCATGAAATCTAGTTGCCGAGGAAAGATTTAAAATTAGGATTATGGGAACCAGTCAAATTTTCATGATTTCTTTGGGTGGATTTGGTTATTCAGTGACCCCGGGGACTAGATTTTCACGAGAATCTCGAGAGTTAGGAAATAACTCAAGTTAAGTTCATTTAAAATAAATTGGACTTAGGCGAGACAAATAAATTATTTCGAGGTTAGAGAACGGATCGAGCGAGATCGTGTGACACGCATGGCGCCATAGGGCTACGCAGCTTTAGTTAAGTTAAAGAAAACAAAGAGGAAAGAAAGGAAGAGGCTTAGGAAAGAAAGGAGAAAGAAGAGAAGAGGGGAAAAGAGCTCTACATTCTCTCTACGATCTCTAATCAGGTAGTGGTTTTTCGGTGGACGAAACTAAAGTCGGAGTATGCGGTGGGAGCTACCGTGGATCTGAAACTCCCGAGTTTCGCCGAGGGGTTTTTCGCACGGGAGGTTCGTAAGTAGAAACCTTCAGTTCGAAGTGTCAGTGGGGACTTCCCACCGGGGCGTTACTCACGCTCCAATAAGAGTGAAATTCATCTTACTTAGTTGATTTTCCCATTATAGGGGTTGTTTGTTTGTTTTTTGCCTAAGGGTACATTTGGGAAAATTTAATGGAGTTAATGGAATAGTGCCCTATTTTGACCTATGTATGTCTAGTTTTTGGGGCTGATTTTGGGTTAGAAAAAAGGAAATTTGGACTAGTATCCTTACAAAAAACAATTGTATTTTATCAGAACTTTATGTTGACTTTTTTAATCACCTAAATTGGACCTCTATAGCTCAAGTTATGGTTCATTTTTAGGGATTGCTCCAAGTTTCCTTGTTTTGGCTAAACCTACTGTCCAGGTTTTGGGACTAATTTTCGACGGGGAAAAAGTGAGAATTTGGACTAGAATCCTTCAAGTAACTTGTAGCTCTATCTGAGACCTTGATGTTAGAATTTTTAATCACCCAAATCAGACCTCTATAACTCAAGTTATGGTCCATTTTTCAGGACTGCTACAACTTAAGCTATTTAATGAATGATGTCCAGAGTTTTGCCACAATTAGTATATGATTGTAGTATATCATTGCTGGAATATAGTGATATACTTGGTTGAAATTGTGTGGAAGTCAAATTGTGTGTTCTAATGGTTTGGTTTGTGATGTGCTTGTATGAGTAAGGCCATTATATGGCTTATTGTAGGCTAGTTGTGGACATTTCTTGTCATAATTCAACCCTAAAATTAATCGTCTCCTTCGAAAAGTAGCAGGTGACTTGCATGATGTCCCAATGTACGTGTATTGATATGTGCATGTATTATATGATATATTTGGAATTTGTATGCTTTTTTGATATAAAATGTCCAAATGATGCATGAACAATTATACATGATAGGCATGCACATATAGCACTCATTATATATGTAGCATGGTATGAATTAACAATAAGCATGATTTCATTGCATTATGCACTAGACATCTGGCATGGTGCCGAGGTGCATGGTAGAGAATCGACATTAATGTTTAGTGTTGATGGTATGTCGTGGTACATGGTTGATCGGCTTGATGTTTGGTGTGATAGTGGACTCGGTAACATGGGACAACATCAAAAATAAGTCTCATGATTTAAAAAAAAATGAAAAATATGTGTGTTGGGCATAGCAAGTTGGGGTAGACACCCTCCTCCCTAGAGTGAAAAGGCAGATCGGTATGATTAGACATGATCATAGAAATTGACCCATAAGAGAGAGAAATGTCAACAAGGGCAAAATGCCTAATGAATTTACTTGATTGGACATGATCACCGGCGGTGAAAGTCCGTAAAAATTTCGAAAAGGCGTGCGACATCCAACGGTGAGAAACCAGAAATCCGTGGCCCACAATTGTATAAACACACGGGATTTTGATAAATAAAATGAGTTTTGGTTATAAAACAAAAAGCTTTTGTTTTGGAAAAAAAAAATTGTCATTGATGGGCACATAATATGATTTGCTTTACTGTATCGTGTGTGAAGTCGATGAAGTCGGGACATGGGGTGGGTGGGTCATTCTCATCCATGGCATGTGGACGTTTGAGGTAGGAATGTGTATGTTTTGCTTGGATGTGTGAGTGCACACATGTGCCTGGAGTGGGGAATTATTCTTGTGGGGTGTTCTCTCTTTGGTGTTGCTGGCCCAGTAGGTGGAGGCAGCCCTTGTGATTGCATGGGTGTATATGGGAGAGGCAGCGCTCCAATGGGAATATGATTATGAAGGAGGAGCTGATGTGGCCTTGATATTACCTTTGTAAAAAAGTGTTTTGTATAAGGTATAACCCAATTCTTCACAGGACTAATATCTAAATAGTCAGATATGTAGTATGGTAAGGGGTTGTGATCGGGACTCTTACGAATTTATGAATCAGTGTTTTATTTTCATATTTTAGGTTAAATGTGAGATGAATGGGTCCCAGATAAGGGATGTATATTGAGGAGGATATGGACGGGGATGGACCCCGTGGTCATTACTATACATTGAGGACCACGGATGGGTTGTAGTTTATCTTGTTATACAGGTTATATATTGGGTAGAGATCCTCGAACAAAGGAGACTGCCCGATTTTTGTGAAAATATGGATCCCAGATCGTGGGGACACAATAGTGTGGTATCGGTGCCCAGAAATCTCTGCTAGGAGATGGGTTGGCCAGGGTTGTCAAAAGACACAGGTTTTGGGTATCGCGATCAGACACCGAGGAATGCATGATTGGTCAGAATGCCAGTCACTGACATCCTGAAGTGAAAGGAGACATGAAAAGGATGGTCGGGTAAAGCTTGAGTCCCACTTTCGAGGCGCAGGTATGAAGCACTCACGCTATACAGCTAAAGAAGCATGGATACTCCGCTTTAAGCGTGGTTGACTTCTTCTATGTACCACAGTAGGCTCCCGTTTTTTTTCCAGCTGCATTTATGACATTCGGCTCACGTCCACTTGTTGCAGGCGTGATGTAGGGTGTGTTTTCTTGAGATCCTGTCTCTTACTGCTCTCTTTCTTTTGGCCATAAAAGGGAAATTAGGGGCATTTGGGGGCTCGGGGACTATCTCACGTCTGAAAGGGGCTCTTGGGGTGGAAGCTTGCCTATGTGACACCGATTTACGGGGTCGTTGACTAGTGAGTGCAGTGGAAGATCATAGTACTTGACCTGGTGCCATTTGCCGTGATTGCTTAGAGTTACTGAGCACCACCTTGATACATCCACCAACCCCGGACATTCATTTGTATTGAAGTTCAAAGCATGGAGACTAATACCTTAGATACCAATTAGTAGAGTCCCAGTCATGACCTGCTTTGTGTACATACCGTATATGTGGCCATTCGAAGGTATTTAATTACAATTCTTTTCTCTTACATAAACAGAAACTTGATAAACTGTCCAGAATTTTACAAAATATATAATAAAGCCATAAATCCGGCCTTCTTCACCACTAAGATCTCAGATGAGTTCCATACTCACGGTGGCCACCTCGATACCTGAAATATTTTCTCTGACGGGGTGAGTGGCAATTACGCGTACGTGATGTTTTGAATCAACAAAATTTATACACTGGTAACTCACGTCTTTTGGTAGCATGACTCTTCTTGGTCAGTGACTCTAAGTCGAACTCTTTGGGATGGGTTTTGTCTTACAAATGGTTTGTAGCAATGGTTCGAAATGGTGAGGCTTTTGTTTGGATTTTGGATTTGTCGAAAGCAGTGGTTGTTTTCTTATGTTAGTAGTAATTAGAAATAAAATGTAAAAGGGCCTTGAGTTTGGATACTAGTTTTGGTATGATAGAGGTTGCGAAGGTGTCATAAGTTCTTCCTCGCATTAGGGTAAATGACATATAGTCATTTCAAAAGAGCGATCTTTGTTTTAACTTTAGAAACTGACCCTTAGTAACATTCCTCTTTGGAGAACATGGCATTTCTTGGGCATTTTAGTGTTTCACGCGATTTGAAATCGTTGTTTTAGCCTGCCTCGTTAGCTCTAAATGACATCTAATAGATGTAAGTATCTACCATTAAGAATACACTTAGACAAAAAAACATGCCAGTATTGACAGGAAAATACATTAAAATAGCTTAAAAACCTAGTTTGAAAGTTTGGAACATAAATACCGAATTACAGTCTGAAAAGCAGAGAGGAACACTAGCAACCACATCCCAGCCTGGCTAGCAGCCTCATTCAGGGTTGGGGCATCCAAACACACTTTGGGTTGTGTCCTCGAAGGGGGTGTTGTGACCTAGAGAGAGAGAGTGAAGGAGAAGGAGAGGCTGAGGCGGGAAGCAGTGGCCGTAATGAAAAATGCCTTTAAACAAAAGTTAGGTTACAAAAAGTTCATAACATGGCTTATATAGCCTTACAAAAGGTGAAAAACCAAACTAACATCACAAATAGTATCATTACGGTGAGGTGAAATGTCCGAAAAAACCAGAGCAGTGGTTTGAATTAGAAAACATAAACAGAGAATTTTAATATAGCAAAAAATTTCACTATATAGCGAAATCACACAACATAGCGAAAATTTCGCTATTATAAATGAAAATATAATAGCGAGAAAATTTGTAGCTCTATTGAATTTAAGCTATTACAGTAAAAAATTTTATATCTTCTCTTGCTTAAATCGTGATCAAATGATAATTGCTTCTTGTTTCATCTTCAATTTCTTCATTCCGACTCGATGTAATGATACTAAATCTATAGAACTCGACATAAATCATTTCGACACCGATATGTAACTTGATATGGTAGGATAGGTTTATGAGCACACGAAAACTACCCTGGCTTGACCTAGAAATACAAACATTATTAGTACGAAAGGGACTGCGTGTCAATTGGCTTAGGTAAATATTATGATTAGTACACAAAAGCACTTTAAAAACCTTTATCTTAAATAGGACTCGAAATAACACTTTTGGGTACTAATCCACTAACAGACACATTGCTAGTCCGAAGTATGATACTGAAATAAATAACAAACATAAAATGAAAATATGTAGGTCAAAGGTTTATACTTGATAATGCATAATGTGTTAGAATCAGAAAACCTAAACTAATAACCATCTCGAAAGAATGAAAACTATCTTGCGTTGATGACCAAACCAAACTCCTCGCAAGAGGGGCATAGACAGGCTCTTCCTACGAAGAAGCTACGGGTTTATTTGAGTAGAGGTCTCGATCATAAATTATGAGAGCTATGCGTTCTCCCAATAGAGGCCCCTATTATATGCACAACGTGTTAACAGCCTAAATAGATCAAGACACATCGCACACACACAATTCTTTTGCGTTGTAGGGTGCAATGTTTGAGGGTGAAACATGAAATCAGTGCTTGGGATTAACCGACGACTCCCAAGCCAGTGAAAGGTTTAGAACCATTCATCACAAGGATCTTTTGACCACAAACTCTAAAGAGTTCCACAGGACCTCCCGAATAATTCAAACCTCTGACTCCTACAACTCATTGAAACTCCACCCATCCCACAGTGTAGCAAACATAAGTTAGTGAAGCTCTGACAGTGAAGAAGAGTTTGGGCCTTCCCGGGCTTTAAGACTTTCGCCATAAACCCCACAGGACCAGTGCTGGGTTTCAAGGCAAACAACCACGATTCAATTCTTTTCTTTTCTTTTTGCTTTTTCTTTTTCTTTTCTCACATCTTTTTTTTTTTGGGTACATTGTGTGGCTTGTAAGTCCAAAAATCTATTAAAAATTAAATAACACTAGATTAGGATTTACCAGCATAGGGGTTTGATCAGAATCATAGCCTATCATGGAGACCTACCTTGTTTTCGGTGTGTGTATAATGACTAAAGGTGGAAGAGAGGCGTTAATCTGACAGAAGGTGACTGATCCATCCATAACTCGGCATAGGGACTTTGTCTTGACACCATTAGGAAAGACTTAAGTTCAACCTGCCTAAGATAAACATTATGCAAATATAAAGTTAAGTAAATAAAAAAAAAAAAAAAAAAGAGTGCCAAAATTAGAAATGTAAAAAACTCTTATAAAGCTTTTGATATAACCAAAGGGGCTGAATCTGAGCTTATCATGGCTAGACATAATACAAACTAAAAAAATAAACCCTTTGCCTACTATTGGCTAATACATACATACAAAGCAGGTCTATACAGAATAAGTGAAGCGGGTTGATAAAGTATTAAAGACAAGAACAAAGTATAATAAACAAGGCCAAACGGAAGTACTATAAATGCCACATGGAAGCCTTTGGATCTCTGACAGAGTATAACTATGTCTCACGAGTGAGGGGATAAGAAAGTTAGAGAGGAGTGTGATACCTCACTATCTTTGGTGGTGAAGTACGGTCGGATCTGGAAGGCTCTTTGCGACAATTTCTTCTTACGTCAACGAGACATTGGTAGGCCTATGAGGATGATCATGAGTAGTGGGTGTGTATGCTACATCCTGTTGTTGGTGGGGTAGTGTGATAAGTATGGTCGATTACGTGCTAGAGTGACCTCGGCTCGGGCCATCCGCTCGACCAATACGAGTAGTAGCAGTGAAGCGAGACAACATCAAAAGCAATTGATAAATCCCTAGTAGTAGCGGGGGGATGCTCGGATACTGGCACAGCAATCATGGAGGGATGGAGCGAGTGTGTCTCGGTGGGAGTGGAGCTGAAGGGGACGAATCAGGCCCAGTCCTCTCCACCTCCCTGCCTTGGGATGTTCGCTCCTTCCCAATTGGGTCCTCTGCAAAATCATATTTACCTCCTCCTGGTGTGAAGAAAAGAATGAGGCATGGCGGGAGACAAAACAGGGATATGTACGAAGACTGGCGTGCAGGCGCTATCACGTGGCTCCCTCTGGGGACAGGATGTCTAAGGCGTAGTGTAGTAACCTCGACATCAATGATGGAATGGCCTCGCGAGACCGGGTCCTTACGGTGGATATACTCCTCGAGAGATGCTCAAGCGGTCATGAGCTCGGCGGGTGGTAGCGGGATTAAGGTATAGGTGTGTGAGTATCTCGAGAGACGGGCAAATCTCTGGCGATGGCTAGGCATTCTGATATACGTAGGTTATCAAAACTGCAGCGGAGCTGTCTGTGGTGATATTTGCATTTCATGGGACTCGGGCGACCATGATGCTGACCGGATCTACATATGACCGGACGCTCCCCGATATGTCATAGTGTGATAAAACTCAGAACACCACCGGGGATGAAGAACTGCCTCGGGTGTGAGGCGACAATGAGTACCTCTGGACCAGCCACTTATCGAATCTGAATCGTGGTCAAGTTGCTCTTGTCTTTGGCATATCATAGTATGACTCAAGTGAAGTCGCCAGCACATAAGTGTTCCGAGATCGGATCTGGCTAAACATTAGACAGCGTGATCCTCGTATATATGTCGCAGACGATGAACTGTTGATCGGTTGGAGGCGACGGTTCGGACTGAATCGCGAAGACTCCGTGGATATCAGGGCAGCAGAGGTGGGCCCTTTAGGGTGGTCGCGGATGCATTGGAGAGGGTGGGCGAGGTCCCACCGGGTGTCTCCTTTGGATGAGGCGAGACCTGAGAGCTCCTGCGGAATAGGCTGCGAGGCGGAGACTGCGCATTACAGCGCGCCCGGGGCTGTGGGGCGCCTACGAATCGGCCGGAGAATGGCCTGCGGCAACCTGGATGTGCCGGCGCCGTTAGTAGCATGGGTGCCCGAACCGGGCTGTAACGATGCCTCTGCGAGTCTGCGAACCATGGCGGGCGGGCTAAATGCGAGATGGATGGCAGCGATTGTGATTGGGCGCGGCTCGAGCAGCGGGGCTCGGCAGGCGGCTCCGGCTTGATGTGGTGGTGTCGGTAGGAGGCGTGAGGGCGGCGGCGGTAGCGCGACAGGGCGGCGTCGGAGTGTGGGCGGTGAGGCTGTGTGAAATTTGTGAGAGAGGCGAGGAGGCGAGGTGATGCGCACGGGGTTAACGGGCTTGGGCATTTGAAGAGTCCCCAAGCAGCCATTTATCTTACAAAATTAAAACAAAAAATATAAAAATAAATTAAAATAAAATAAATTATTAAACTGAATATATATAAAAAAAAGGTTTTTAAACAAAACTAAAATAAATAAAAATACTAAAATTGAAATTAACTAAAAATTGACCAAAATAACTAAAACCAAAATTTTTGAGTTGCAGTTTGGTCTCAGTGGAGACCAAACCAGCTCAGTGGCAGGGACTGTCTGTCATGGAGGATCAGGAGAATCCTCCTCGTTTGCGGTGTTGTGCGACAACGACGCCATTTGATTCACATGCTACTTGGTGTTGAATCAACAAAATTATACTAAACTCACCCGATCTTTGTCGTGGCATTGTCTTGTTGCTGTTTATTCAGTTCGACTTTAGGATGAGTTTTAAATCTAAATGATTTGTATAATGGTTCAAATGTTTGGGGCTTTGGTTTTAGTTTGTGAGCGTGATTGTTTTCCCACTATGTTGGTAGTAATTAGAAATAAAATGTAAGGCTGCCTTTTGAGACTGAGGCCACTAATTTTAGTATAAATAAAGGGTTTATAGAGTGTCTCAGGTTTATTTCCTGCATTAGGACAGAGCGATACTGGTATTTTTCAAGCAGGATCTTACTGTTTAGCTTTAAAACCAAACCTTATGTATTCCTCCATTTTCAAACATAACATTCTTTGAGTATTTAATGTTCTGTGATTTCAAATCCAGGTCTTAACCCTACCACCTAAATGGCTCATGAAAATGACATCTGATGGATGTACATTGATGTATCTACCATTGGAATACAGACCCAAGCCATGCCAAAGTATTGACCAGGAAAAATACAAAACTAAATAGCTTAAAGACCACAGTTTTGGAAGAGTTTGGAACATAAATCTGATTACTGCGTCTTGAAAACGGAGGAATTGTGACCGTGAGCTATTCATGGACTCAAAACTGGGGTTTGGGAGGACCTTATCACGACCTGCTCTTTGAGTTGTCAATGCCGAGGAGGTGTTTTTGGCATTCAGTGAGAGGGAGGAGAGAGGCGGGAGATCAGAGAGCAGAGTTATTATTGAAAAATGTTCCATTAAGTTGGATTATAAAGGTTCCTCTTTGTAAACATAGCCTTCTGAAAGGTGAAAAACCCGAGCTATCCTAAATAGTATCGCTCCTGGTGGGGTGAAATGGAAAAAGCAAAGCAGGTTGTTTGGGACCAAATATGAATGGAAGTGCAAAAATTGTGGCCCAAATTTAGCTAATGAAAAACCCAATATCATAATGAGAATTAAGCTGTATATCATGATCATATATAGCGGTGCGACATATGTAGTGCGATTATAATGAAAATTTTCATATGACAGAGAGTGTTACATGGTGATCACCTCATAATAAATTTTATATCTTCTTTGGCATCATCATCAAACAGTATTTACTTCCTTACATTTCTGTCTTCATTTCTTCATTCCAGGCTCAGATATAATCAAAATATAAATAATGGGACTTGAGCGTAAATCAGCTCAAACTTGAATATAATAAACAGTCTTGGTAGGATAGTTTCTTAAACCTGTAGCTTATCCATAGTGACCTCAGTACAAACATTAGTACTAAAGGGACCTACACGTGTCAATTGAAGCCGTCATCTGGGTTAAATACCTAGCACTCAAAACCTATCTGCGTAACAAACAAATAGCACTTTTGGGTACTAATAAATCTTATCAAATAGATAGATTTTCCTACAAAGGGGATACTCACACCTAAGTGCACATGCAGTATATGATTTGACAATGTAGTAAATTGGTAAAAACTAGATCATTTCTACCATAAATATCCATATGTCATTTTGAAATATCTGAGCTCACACATTATATGCCTTATGTAAACTATCATTAAAAACAAAAGAATTTTTTTTATAAATCACTCATTGGTTTAACATCAAGATCAAAACTGCTGTTCAAAATCCATGTATCACCTTGGGTAAAATGAGCTTAGGTCTCTCGCGTAGCGTAGTGTGCCTTAGGCCTTTAAGCGGAGCTCAGTTGGATGCATATCCGACCGAAAGTTGCGGGTATTCCACAGGGGTGTCTATCAATAGCGTTGCTGAGACCCATAAATTCGGCGTTGTGACTCACGGAGTGTCAAAACCAACGAGCCTGTGGCACCAATATGATGATGATTGGCGGTGTTATGCGGTTTGTTCATAATATCGTTATGTTCATTGAAATATACGCGTGTTATTCGTACGTGCATGAATGTTAAGACCTTTAAATATGAACCAGTGTTGACAAAAGTATGATACGAAAAACTATTATTTGGTCATAACAGTGACATTGCTTGATGGACGGTTGCGTTCTGGATAGACCATTGGACCGCGTAAGATCATAATATATAAATTTTATCTTTACTACCGGCCTAAATATCAAATGGCAGAAGAACTTAAAAACATTAACAATTTGTGATGAAAATTTGGGTTTGACTTTGTAAAGCGGATTCATTAAAGATTTTGATTGGTCTTAATCATATATTCGCGATCGCATGAAATGACAGTGGATTTTCATTAGGAAATCTGATGTAATTTGCAGGTGAGGATGAATCCCCTTAAAACCAAACCTACCCCAGCTACTCAAATCATACTATTGCAAACTCGATATTAAGATGATTTTGGCAATTCAAATATGTCTTGAATGTTTCACTGATGTTGCCTAAAATGTTAATAATAATGGAGTTGAGAATTCAGCAGTGAGAGAACATCTTGGGACGCCCGATCGATGAATAATTTTCAATTTTACGCATCATTTTGAATCTTATTTAAGCTACTTAAGTTGGAAGATGCATTGTGAATTTAACTAGTTTGGATTTCTCCTCTGACCTTGCAACTTCACACTAATTAGAGATTCATGTTCATTTCTAACTCATGAAGTTATAATCTACTTGTAAGATATAATCATCTTTATCAGATTTGAGTATTTTCCTTTTCGGTACTTCACACAGATCTTAGGGGCCCCAGAAATTCTGCCCCCATAAGGCAGGATATTGCGAGCCTTCTCGATTTGGATGGTACCTCGTCCTTAAATCTTGTCAAAATTCTCCCATCTCCTTGATTAGATCCTTGCTAACAGATCATATCTCTCAAGAAAACTCTCTGACATTCACTTCAATCCATAATAAACTATCTCGAACCACGAGGTAAGTTAGTGATTTATTTGAGTAATCTTCCCGAGGTTCATTAATTCCACGGGTATTAGTCTGCCATGCCTGGCGTCTGCCCTCGAGTTCTCCATCTGTGTCACATGAGAGGATATCCTGCGACAAAATCTGATACTTTGTAGGTACACAAACACTATGTACAGAAACAGTTGGAATTAAAATATCTGATCAGATCTGGTAGAATTCTAACTAATGTGTTCTTCCACTTTGTGCTTGGAAAAGTGACTATATCTTAGAAGCAGACCTAGAGGCTGAATACCAAAAGTGGATTTCACTCGCCTAAGTGACTAACTAAGTATGTAAATTCACTGAGAGTGTAAATGAATTGAAAAAAATGAAATCTAGAAAATTTCCAAAATCCATTTTATTCAAAACAGTAATGAAAGAGAAAATTTATGAAATTCCCGGCTCAGAAGGTTTACCTTTACAGTTGGAGCTGCCTTGGAAAATCAGCAAACTAAAAGCTACGCTCAAACTAAATCTACTAAGGTATAAAGCCAAAAAGAAAAAATACCTATATAGAGAGTCTTGACTACCAGAAATCTTGAATGGAAGCTTATACCGTTCGCAGTAAAATCATTACCGACTTTATCATTGGAGTGCGCGAGGCGGGTTGTTGAGACCACAACGTCGTATTTGTGCATTGATTCGCCATACCGGGTCGCGATTATCACCAAGGACTCTTGTGTCGGCGATAATAATATAAACACCATTTGATCGTCCACTATAAACCGCTGATCGCCGGTTCAAATCCTTTTTCAAAGTTGGTTTGGTGAATCGTTCACCGCATTACCGCGGTCGATAAATAATAAAATGGATTTAAGTCGAATGCTCGATCCACGAGATCTCGGGAATTTTAAATCAACTACCTGGCGCCGATTTCCAATATTATTTGGACCTCGAATGATAGTAGGATCCGACATTAAGGTCTTTGCGGAAAATTAACGAACAGAGGGAATTGGCGAGCTTTATCAACATGTTTGGAAAATAAAGAATAAAGAATAAAGAATTTCTAATAAAGGCGAATCTTGAATAGTTATCATCGAAGGACACACTCCAGTAGAAAGCTTGATGATAGTGGCTTGCTCGATTCTGTAGTTACTCTGATAAAATTTCTTGATTAACTCCAGGTTCAAAAATGCATGGCGTTGCCAAGTGTGTTTGGTTCTCTCACATCCATTCATTCATCATTCTGTTTGAGACCTCTAAAATCGAAATTAATATACTTTTAAAGGAGACTTCATATCTGGGTATTTTCTTTTCTGATACTTCATACCCATTTTATGGGTAAACCTTAGCTCGAGTTATCGGTCGACGAGGATATCTGTTGCTTGATTCCTCCTCCTCGAAATTAGAATGAATCGACATTTTCCTTGATTAGATCCACAGCCTCTGTGAGTTAGGCCTGCTCAGGGTAGTGTAGACTCTTTTTAGAAAATAGGCCAGCTCATTAACTAGATTAGCGATTCAGTGAGAGGAAAGGTTGCATCTAAGTGAGCTTCAGCTGAAAGATCACTGATAGCGGTTGGTATGTGAAGGGTGTGCATTGCTCTGGGGATATCTTCACAAAATGATCATCACTGGAGTTCTCCTTGAGAAATAGAATAATGTGTGCATTTTATAGAACACCAGAAAGCGATAAAATTTAGTCCCGAACCAATCATTAACGATGAATTTAATTGGTGGTCGCAAATTTCTTTAACAAAAATTCTCTCTTGGGAAGGAATCGAGTCCCATTATCATGTTCTTCAATGATGGTTATAAATTCTTGAATCTGATCGACGTTCATAGGTCATGGAATGATGCATAGATTGGGCGAGACGATCGAGTTCATGGTATTATAGACTGTTAGGGTGATAGTTTGAAATAAGTAATTAAATTAAAACCCCAGGCTCAACGATATAATCGAGTTGGAAAATCAGAAGAATCAAAATATGACGTAATGCTCTTAGCATTAAAAAGGCGAGTGAAAAAAGAAAGAAAAAAATAAAGAAGAAAATGGGCTTTTCATTTATCAGGACCTCTCAGTCTGGTAACTACCAGCTCTTAAGTCTGGCTGAATCTTCGATATGTTCCTCAAAGTTTCAAACCCAGGCCCCCTAAATCGATGCTTCTTCGCCAGATATGAGGTATCTGGAGACCCCAAATTCATATATCTTAAATCGCGACCTTTGGTTTCTTTAACTATTATTGTTTATCATGAGGTGTGACCTGAATCCCACATCATGGGCGGGCGTAGCTTTATATAATATGATTTGATGTTCTTGATCTGCTAATATCAAAGAAATCATCTTATCATGACCATCTTCTCCATGTCTTAGCAGGGTTTCGAAATTTAATTCTCTCACGATATGTGACGTCGATATCTTATGCGACTTACGGCAAGACGCTTCTCAGTCTTCAAGCGATGTCTTGGATCAGCTAAGAGCTTCGATCTCATGTCGTGACATCATCTTATGGAGCGTAGGCTTAAAATGATGGCTGTGTTCTTAGCACGAACATCAATGTCTTGTCGCGACATCCCCTTATGGCTCTGCATCTTTGATACCATTGATTCACCGATGTCGCGACGGATGCATGTCAGCGACATCGCTTAAATCGCCACTGGGCTGCTCGTTCATTTTTTAGTGTCGCGGAGCGCCAGTGTATGCGACCATCATTTCATTATCGAATGACGCACTTTATGACTTTTTACGCTTTCCCAGCGGCCGGTGCGGTGTCGTTTTTATCGGTTACTTCTGCGGCGGGGGCTTTATTGGTTGCTCTTGATGTCGCGACATCTGGGATTGAGGGCCATGACCTTGCTTTTACGCTGACTGACTTTGTCGTAATTGCGATATTAGTGAAACGATCATCTTGTGAACCTGAGCTTCCATGACTTCTCTTCCAGTGGTGGTCTTATCATGCGAGCATAGGAAGCGCCTTATGCATGAGCACCATAAAATCATCTCCAATTTATAGATAATGTTTCAGAAATATGAGCTTGGATGTACAGTGACTTATACAGTCTCACGTTAAGTCTTGATACATCAAGATGCAGGCTCATTACATGATCTTCAGTGGTGCATTTCTGATGTGGCGACATGGGCTCCCGAGTCTCTGCACCGCCTGCTGGTATTAAGGCGGTGTGGCGACCTCCAGGGTTTATGCGACCATGAGCTCCTAATCTTGTTTCCTTGAGCGGGAGCGTACTGATGTAGTGGGCGCCGAACCTGTGATTTTGAAACGCCGGGTCGATCTCGCCCGATAAATGCGACCGACGTGCATTCAGGTTGCGCCTGGCGGCGACCTCGAATTGTTGCCGATGTGTGAATCGATGTTGCTGTCGCGTTTGCATCTGCCCCAGCACTAAATGCCCTATCTTTGCGTATTCTGTCGCATTTGTGCCTGAATTCCCCGATCTTCTGGTCGCGACTTCGAGCTGAATTTGTGCAATCTGATAAAAATGGTGACTCAAAGCGGGTTCATCATTTCTACTCTAAATGAATTCATGCATACATTCTTTTATTAGTGTTTTCCATCTTTCATACTTCTTCTATTAATGACAGTGGTGAGTTTCTTATGGGTATGTCAATATTAAGTTTTTAATAATCGACGGAAAGGTAGTTCAAGGGATGGAGCACTTGGCTCAATCGACTCCCCCAAGACTCAATTTGTATCTCAAACGAAAGGAAAAAAATTTGTTTGTCTCAGCAGAAGGACATTCATTCTATGGAAGAAACAATTCAGTTAATTCTTGAATGCAGACATCTGAAGAATTTTAATATAACCCAGATCCCAGTTAGTTAGATTACCTCTCCTTTCTTCATGTGAAACTAAAATCATTAGAAATTATTTCTGAACAGTGACTCAAGGTGGATCTGTTGAGCTTAATGGTCATTTTTCTTCTCATTTTCATCTTAGAATCATTCAACTCCTAAAGTTCTTCTGTTTGAATTGTTTCGATTCTTCAATTCATAGGCTTGTTTCATATTAGTCTCCCATAATGTGGTGATTTACCCAGGTATGAGATCAGTCAGGTCTTTGGGGCTCTATTATCTTAGGCTTGGTATTGGTGGAATGGAAGAATTTTGAATTCAGGTCACTTGGCTATTTTCTCTTCTCATGCCGCACTGTTTCATACCCATGTTCTCCATAGCTCCCTAAGCTTCGTGTTTGGGACATCTCTCAATTCTTCAATTGAGAGGCGTATTTTACAAATTTCACACTTGTAATTTCAACGAAATTTCCTTGGTTATTACCACTCAGGAATAGTGATGTGGTGTACAACTTTGCAGAAGCTTTCAATAACAGACTTTTTGGGTTAGTAACCACTTTTGAATCGCCATTAAGGGTACTGGGTGTTGAAACACCCTAGAACAATTGTTCGAAGTTAGGCCCACGAAGATAAAACTTATCCCCTAGAAACCTTCTTTTAACATTTGCATTTTACTGTTTTCCTTTGCCTTTTTTTCTTTTCCTTCCCTTTTGGAGTTCCTCCAACTTCCACTCCCCCCAGGCGCTGCCGCACTCTTCTTCCTTTTTATTCATGGTAATATTCGATTCACTTTCTGAAAAAATTGTTTCTGAATGATTTAGGAATTTCAATAACTTTTGAAAAACCAAATTACATTGCTTCAATTCAAAGACTTAAAGGTACCCATGCTGCTGCCATCAGTAAGGAATAGCTGAGCCAGCTTTCAACCTCCAAAAATACTTTCACATCATTCATTATCATTTATCTTATCTAAGATTTATCTATTAATAACAATTCAGAATGCAGTTGAGCATTTGTGACTAACTATAAGGAGTATATTGACTCGGTTTTGTGATGAATAGTTTAGGCTCATTGATATTCAAAGTTTCATCAAACTTCCCACAATTCCTCTTCTAATTCAAATAAATCTTCACAATTTCATATTATTGCTTCCTCTATTCTGGAACTTATTAATTAAATATAAATAAATTTTGCCTGCCATGTTAATTCATACCATGCATCTTGTCTTATTCACAATTTTTACTCTTTAAGAACACACTCTACTCTCTTCTTCATTCAGTCTCATGAAACCTCTGGCGTTTATCACCGGAACTATTTCCTGCGTGATTTCCCGATCATTGCAACCACAGACAAAATAACATTGAGCAAATCAAATGCAAAGTAACCTGGCTCTATTCAATTTAAATTTCTCATTTATTCTGATTTTCTTTCTGTATTGGATACAGTGAGATAAGGATGTTCTTGAAGGGTAGACGAGGAGAAGGAGTCACATTTTTTCTTCTTTTTGGAAGAGGTAGCAAAAATATCGGATCAGATCTCGAGTGTTAAATGGGGGTTGTGATTTCATTTCTTTACTGCTTTTCTCTTCTTGGTTTCTCTCGATGTTATCTGGTGTGATCTCATTAGAGTCGACTTTCTTGTTAAGCACATCTGTCTCTCCCCCGAATCATTCATAGTCTTTCGTTTTTAGGTCATGACTTCTAGAATTTAGAAAGATTATTGTTAATCAAATATAAGTGCCAAACGACTATACTGCACCAACCGGGATTAGATATACATTGAAATATCTACGTAGTTCGATTTGTTTTCCCGACCATGTGAGATTTGTAGGCAAAGCTGGAAGCCTTTGATTTGCTGCACAAATTTGGTATGTTAACTATCCTCTTTTTCTAACAATGCTAAGGTTTGAGAGTCTCGTCCAGCGCTTATTATAAGCTTCATGACTGGTGAGTTTAATGACAGATCATGATCTATATCATTTCTGCTGTGAACTCTTCTCCTTGGCACGCTTTGCATGTTCCAATGCTGTTCCTCTTTCTGACCAGTTCTTCTTTCAACGCAGTCTCTCTTCCTTTCATATCACTCGACTCCTTGCTCCCTTTCTTTTACGTCTAGTTCTTCTTAACCCTTTATTTGGTCTCTTCAGTTTCTCCTTTTTCACCACCTTCTGAATTCCTTGTTTTGTTCAACTCACTTCTCTTTCTTCTGTTCTTGCATAGCATTTAGAAGTCTCGATGTCAGTTGTTCTCACGGTGCTCCTGCGGAGCTTTCCTTGTTGGAAATTTACATTTCTTACGAGGCGCGAGAATGGGGAAAAGTCATAGAGCGCCTTAAGTCTTTTTGCCCTTCGTATCTCGGCTTTAAGTACGATTTGTTTCTTGGAGGTGGGAGTTCCGCTAAGTGCTCTGCTCATGATGAGTCACTCCTCTAGGTCTTTCATTCTGTTCCTTCGGCAGGCGACTTCCCTCTGTGCCTACGGCCTCCCTTTTCACCGGGTTTCTTGGCTGCCACCAACTCACGTCTTGAGTGACCAGCTCTAAGGGGACTTATTCGCTACAGCCAGTTCTCTTTCATCATTCGAAGCGCAAGCGTGATTGTTTGCTTAGTGAAACCGAACCTCTTTTGTTCCGCTTCGCCCGATACCTCGTGATAGAGTTCTCTATGTTAACTCCTATATTGATCTTGCTACCCATAGGTATAGCATCTGTGTCTGACTTCTGGTACATTCTCTCAGCATGTCCATCTTGTTGGAACCAAAGCAGGCGCCCGAAGTAAAACATACCTTTCCTTTACTGGTGAGCTCCCCCAGTGAGTTCTTGGGCTTGCCCGATGCATGGCGGAGGGGGGAGGGGGGAGAAAGAGGAATGAAGCGTGTGTTCACTTTCTGTTCTAGCTGGCCAGCCATAGTGGAGCTTCTGACCAATCTTTACGAGATCGGCACTCTAAAATTTTATTGAATTTTGAGCCATGTTTGTGCATTGTCGACCACAGAAGCCGTTGATGGCCTTAAGCCGTATGAGACCCGATTCCCTCCTAGCAAACAAGCCTCAAATATTGCTCCCTACCATGTTGGAATAAAACTCTCACCGGTCTTTGTATATCACCTTTTTGGTGCCTTGTGAGAGTCTCTCCCATCCTCTACTGTTCATCATCCTTGGGAAAAAGATAACTGGGTTTGAATCTCTCTATAGCAAGCCACCATTGTATGTCTTATTCCCAAAATAAACTTGTGAAGCAGATATCTTACACTTCTGCTTCTCTCCTTTTCCCTTTCCCTTTACGCGCTTTCTTCAGAGTCCAGGAGCTTGGGTGCTTAGATGGCGTTCTTCCCTTGTTCTTCTGACGACTCTCAATAGCTGTTCTCCTTGATGAAGTTTCTTCTTCTGCCTTGTTCGTGTTCCTCGTTATCTCGTCTAGGTTGGGGACCGGTGTGGGAATTTCGGCCATTGGAAATGACTTTTGAAGGTTGGAGATGTGGGTTTCGGAAATTAAGATTCGAAGGGAAGGCGGCGAATGGTTGTGTGGAGTTGGAGTGAATGAGATAGTTTCAACGGTTGCAATTAAATCAATGTTTTGTGGGGTGGTGTCACTTCCGATTTTATAGCGTCTCGCGACTTGATTAAGCCTCCTTTGTTTGAGATCGCAAATTTGGGGCTTTTGGAATGAGTATGTGGCGTATTCGGATTTTATGTCAGCGACATAACCGGGGATGTCGCCCGACGATATGCAGTTTCGGGGAGTGTGCTTGGATGTGTGAAATTCCTTCTCAACTACCGAAACCTAATTCCTTTGTCAGCGACATCACGGTGATGTCGTGACATAGATCTCCCTTCCTTACTACCCACTAAGCTGTTCTTTCAAAAGCGGTCACGACATTGATATTGCTTGGACGGCCAGCGCAATGTCGGCGACGCCCGACCGCTTTTGTTGTGTCCCGGCCTTTAATTCAATGATTTCCAAAAACCTTGAATTTGTTCTTATTTCACACTTAGACATTTATCAGTACATTCGAACGCGATTTATGGATTGATCCTTGCATCAGGATTTGGTTTAGAAAGTTACTCCCTTTTCTCATGTTGCGACTCTGCAATTCTTGGAATCTTTCTATAATTGCGCTATTCATGTCTTGAACCCTTGCGAGAAGATCAATATCTGAGAAAGATGCGGTTAAACACGATCAAGTGCAACAACAATAATATCAAAATCTATCCTTAAAAACTCAAGTCATGACAACTCGACAGCTAAAGAAAGAAATAATTCAAAAATTTAACATCGGCTTGTTAAATCCTCATGGAGTTTGCCTCCCGTTAGTACCTTCGAGTTTGAGTCCTTATGTTCTTTGTTGTTGTACTTCTTCTTTTCCTTAAGAACCGGTTGGAGTTCTTCCTTTACTCTTCCTTATATTGAAATGTCACTTCAGCAACATCGTGACCTTGATTATCATGATGTGATCTTGATGTCGCAGCTCGAATGTAGTACTTGACACCATTGTGTATGGCGCTCGATTGGATTTTAATTTTCTGGAAATAATTTCGATGCGGGAGTTAAACAACGAGAACTTTGATCCACATTACGAACTCTTTTCGAAGATTCTTTGATCATGCCATTTCTTTGTACTTATCCTTGTATATTCGAGCATTATCATAAAACCATTTCAGTTCTTCCAATTCGAGACGATTGGGCAGTCTTTCTTCCTTTGCGACCTTAAATCAAAGTTTAACTTCTTGATGGCCCACATTGCCTTGTATTCTAATTGAGGTAGATGACATGGTTTGCCGAACAACTTCTGTATGAGGACATTCAATGGGGTTTTGTATCTGATCTGTGGCGGGGTATCATCAAGTTTGGAAGACGATCCTTCTGCTTGAGCTCACAGTCTTTTAATTATTCTTTTGATCTCCACACATTGGAAATTTACGCTTGTCAGTGATGCGGGGATGATAAGCTAAACTCATTATATACTTGATCCACTGTCGCTCATGAGTTTTGCAAATATTTTTGTTCGCGTTGGTTTACGTCAACAGCAAATGGTCTGGGGGTTCCCAGAGCACCTTTCAGAAATATTCCCTTAAGCTCACATTTGTGTGCCAACATCATTCTGGGACAGAAAGCACTTCACCCCATTTGGAGACATAATCTCTCTTGCCCAGCGGTATATAAATGTTTCCAAATAGAGGTGAAGGAGTCTAATAAAATCTATTTTGAACATAAATTTGTATCACCATAATACCTTTTTTTAGGAGGCATTTCATTCTATTTACTGATATTTCCAATCCCTTTGCATATCGATCACATAGTTTCACCCATTACGCACAATCTCACGAAGATAGTAGGCCAATAAAACCACGATTGCCGAGTATCTTGTGAGTACATTCTTTCCCTCACGGCAAATCCCAATATAGTGATCTGCCATTCATTAAAATTATTTGCGCCATTCTCGGCACACATCTTCTTATTATCCTCTCAACCTATCTTTTGAATAATAATGGGTCATGGAAATATAACCTCTACTTCTCAGTTAAAGTTTCCTCTTATTGTGGCGAGTTACGAAACGTACTCATGGCTTGAGATAATTCTAATATCAATATACAAATGAGTTGGAAGGCAAGCAATTGCTCATGCAGGAAGTTCTCTGCATTAGCGCATTGTCTTCTTCATCAACGCTTTTTTCTATCTTGATGAGAAGTGATCGGCAATCACATTGTCATCCCTTTTTATCTTTGTACAAATCAAACTCTTGAAACAATGCCATCTTATCAATCTTGGCTTGCTTTCCTTTTTCGACATCAAGTATTTGATTCTTTGCATGATACGTGTGAATTACCATAGGATCCCAAAATATATTACTAAATTTTTCACAACAAATACTATAGCTAGCATCTCCTTTCGATTGTTAGGTAGTTCTCTTAAAGCTATTCAGAAAGGTCTTACTAGCATAGTATGTATTACAGATACTTTCTCCTTTCTTTGCCCCAACCACGACTCCATAGCAAAATCACTTGGCATCACATTATTTCAAAATCTGGGTTATTAAATGCGATGACTGTAGATGCAACCTGTCAGTCTGGTACCTTGAAAATATGTGAGATCATAAAAATTGAACTGCAGGTATCTTCATTAGCACACTTAGTGATGCAGCTATTTTGAAAGATCTTTAAGTGAATCTGTAAAAAATGACATGCCCAGAAACTTCTTACTCCTTTTCTGTGGTAGGTGGTGCGAAGTGCGGATAATGGATA
The DNA here is from genome assembly GCA_016808115.1 of Tetrastigma voinierianum. Lineage (NCBI taxonomy): Eukaryota > Viridiplantae > Streptophyta > Magnoliopsida > Vitales > Vitaceae > Tetrastigma > Tetrastigma voinierianum. Next base: position 353,870 of record JAEQBH010000023.1, read on the forward strand.
AACACTGGGTAGTGAGTACGAATCCATGACGAGAAATTTTATGCCAAGAACTATACCTTGATTACCAAATGGCATTTTTTCCGAACTAATTCATTTGTTTGTCTGGCATCTTTGGAAATCTTGTTTCGGTATTCGAGACATTGATCAGCTGGACCCTTGATAAAATCATCCATGAAAATCTCATCGCTAACCCCGACCATCCCGAAAAAATAGACATGTGCACCTGCGGAATGTGATTTAGACATACATAACCCCGAATGGCATCATACGAGAGGCCCGAGGTACCATAAGGGCATGTGAATGTGGTCTTCTCTTGATCCTGCAGTGCAATAGCAATGCGATTGTACCACGAGTACCCATCAGAACAAAAGTAGAGAGGGTGGCACCTTTAACTATCAAACCTCCGATCGATGAAGGTAAAGGAAAATGATCTTTCACGGATTTCTTTAATATTGACTTCACCTTAATCAATACATACCACTCCCATCCTGCCATTTTAATTCTGCATTGAACAGATTCATTTTTCATTTCGATCGCGATAAGCCCTCCTTTCTTAGGAGCCACATGGGTAGGCTCACTGCAAGGTACTCACGAAATAAGCGTAGATAAAGCCGGCATTCAACAATTTAATTACCTCTTTTATTACTTCCTTCATCAACTTTGGATTCGATCTTCTCGTTATTCTCTGAATGGTTTTAGAGATTTCTTCAAAAGCGAGTCTTGTGCATGCAAGCTGTTGGTGTGCCTTCGAGTTCTTGATGGGCGAGCTAAGATTCACTTATGCTTCCTTAATATTTCGACAATCTTTGTTCCGCCATCAGTGCATTTGAGAAATTATCAGTCTTTTTCTTGGTAATTCTAAGTAAGCATACTTTAAATGACACGGCAACTCTTTCAAAACTAGCCCCATACAATCTTTGGTCTCACAGTGGTTTTCCCTCACCCTCACTATTTTCCCAGCCTATTTTACCATTTGTGTGAGTTCAACACGGTTTCTATAGAATGAAAAGCTGGCGTATGGAATTGAGAACAAGTACTCCCCGATATCACGAAATTATCATACATTGGTAAAGCGATCTTCTAACCTTAATGTTTCTCAAATTTAAGTAGAAACCGAGAATAAATATATTGCATCCTTCACTTGTCTATCTATATTTGTCATACTTTTGATCCAAGTTAAATGTGCTGACTTCTTCTCCAGCCCTCGGGGCCAGAGCTTCCATACGCGCCGTGTCGATCGGAGGCGACTCAGGTGGCTGGAATGGTCTTATCGCCAGGGGTACTTGTGAATATTCTTCCCGTGTCGAGAATGATGAAGTCTCACCAGAATGCAATTCACGCAGTATGCCACCTCTTCAAGCCGATCCATACGGTTTCCACCATAATCCACCACATCACCGCCCATTGCTTGAAATACGCCGATTCTTGAAATAGCTCCCTAAAGCATAATTTCTGGCAGCGAGAGAGGCATGATTAATACTAGCTCTTGATGGCTTTGGGAAACTGCAAATTCGATCCACTCCGGCGATACGGAATTGTATTGAAACTTCTGGGTCCTTCGTCTTTCTTTGGTAGTTCTTTCTTGATTCTTTGCTGCAGTGGCGGTGAGATTCACTATTCCTTCCTCTACTATTTTTCTTTTCTTGCTCGGTATATCCTTGAAATTTTGCATGCGTGGCATCAGGTGCATGGTAGGAAATACGATCTAGCTTGGAAGTTCTCAAAACCTGTTGCTCCTCCATCTTTGATTTGCGATCTTTGTGGAAATGGGGCTATGAGCTTTGATTATTGGATGTTATTTCCTTTCCTCTTTCTTTATCATTCTCAGTACAATATCATACAGTATTGCTCTTCTTTGTTCTATCATCATTTCTTTCCTCTCTACAACTCCTTACCCACTCTTATTTTTATTCATGGGTCTTTAGGTTCTTCCTTGTCACTTGGGAAGGCATGCATTTCCTCAGCTTCTGAGGTTAGACTGTTGCACCACCTTATTATCTCAGGACTATAGGATGTTGTTGGTGTTACGAAAAATTTTAGGGTGGTAGCAGATGCTTCCTGTTCTCCCAAATCTTATTTCTTGGAAGGGTTCTTGACTTTATTGTCTCCCATAAAGCTACCGGCATCATTCTCGAAAGTTGGGGCCCTCCTGCAGCCTGGTATTCATTCACGTGCTCATTTCATCTGTATTTCTTCTTCTACTGGAACCCTAGTGGCTCTTGATGCCCTTGATGAGGTTCTGTCCTGCCTTTGTAGCCGAGCCCTCCACCATCCAGAGAGTTCTCATGGTTCCACAGGTCTTAGTGATAATATCTGGCGGAAAGTTGCGGGATTGGTTTGAAATGTCGCTCTTACTTCCTTAAATAATTAACGCCGCCTCGCAGGCTAGTTCCCTTCTGGCGCTTCCCTTCATTAACTCCTTTCTATTGCTCCTATTTTCGCCCAGCGGGTGTGTGTCTTTCTTTCTTGCTTGTCTAGCACGTGCGCCAATGGCATCCCGGCTTGGCGCCGCCAGGCGTGTGCTTGCTCGGCTCCGTGATTCCGCCACTGCCATTGTTTCCTCTTGGCTTCGAAGGAGTTTTCATGTTACATTTGGCGAATCTTGATCGGCTCCTTTGCCTCTTGTACTTTTTCTCTTGGAATGCACGCCGGCGCGAAATGACGGTCACGCTTTTGATATATCATTCATGGCATGATATCTGATATCCATCGAGTCTTGAGATCTATCCATCGTGCGGACATCTTCTCGTAGCCGTTTGAATCTTCCCAGGCTACATATAGGCTTTGTCTTCCCCCTATTTGGAACACAATGATTTCTCTGCCTTCTGTTGTTAAGGGCACGGGGAAAGAATCTACCCTAAGTAGGCCTCATGCTCCTCCCAGTATCAACGAGAACCATATGGTAATGATTCGTACCATGTAATTTCTTGTATCTCTTAGGGAGAAATGGGAATAGGTGCGATTTATGACTTACAGTCACCCCGATGACCGCGGTGTGACGGCCATCACGGGAATCTTCCAGGTGCGCCGTTTGGATCTTGATTAGGATGACCCGATGGCCCGATCTTCGCGGACCCGTTATGTCGATCTGCTTCAATTCAAAATTATTATTGGCATCAAGCTACTTGAATTTGTCACGATGCATTTGATGTCTTCACCGTATAATTGGTGCTCGAGAAAATCCTCCATTTTATCAGTGGTAGGGGCATTCCCAACTCCTACGTATGTATTTCAGCACAGTCACGCTTTCTTCTTCCATGGTTGAGTTTTACGCGCTGGCGTGGTGTCTTTCCGAAGCCTGGCGTCCTTTATTTACGTATCAATTGAGATAGTTGACGATACATTTCTATGCATCGAGTTTTTGTGAAAGCCGACACATTCAATGCATCGGATCGAGTCAAAATCAACAAAACATTTTCAACCGCGTTTGTTACCCAAGATTGGTGTTGCAAATAGTCCGCATAAATGGCCCATTTTTTGTTCTTTTTCTTTAAAAATGTCCAGTGTATTTCCTTAACATCACGAATATTGATTTATTAAATTCTTTACGATCCGCCAGCGGCGCCATACAAAACTTGTTGAGAGACCAAAGCGTGTTGCATTTATGCATTGGTGTATGCGAATTATAGCGTTATCACGAAGAGGCCCATTATCCCCAATCCACGGGCAACAATGTCATAAAACTTGTTGATATTATACTATATAAACCACCAAATCACCGGTAATCCTTTTTTTCAAAGTTGGTTTGATGCGATGTGCATAAAGTACATACAATTAATGAAATAAATAAATAGTTTAAGTCGGATATCGATCCAGGAGATCATGAAATTTTAAAATCAACTACCACGACTACTTTCGATTTCAATATTATTTGGACCTCGAAAATGATATTAGGATCCGGCATTAAGGTCTTCGGAAAATTAACGAACAGAGGGAAATTAGCGAACTATCAACATCTTTGGAATAAGAATAAAGAATAAAATTTCTAATAAAAGGCTGAATCTTGAATGATTGTCATCGGAAGGAACGCTCAATCGTAATGGCGGAACTATCGATTCGTAGTTGCTCGATAAAATTTCTTGATTAGCTAGTTTCAAATCTGTCCAAGCGACCTTGTAGTATGGCCCGGATCTCTCCACACTCCACGAGTTCTACCATTCATCTAATTTATGATGGGATTATACCGATGGGGTAAAAACGCTACTTTTTAAAGGGACTTCATGTCTGGGTATTTTCTTTTGCAATACCATACAGCACTAGCATGGGGTTATAAACCGCCAAAGCTCCAAGTGTCGGTATGAATACCACAACTTCGAATTACTCCTCTCGAAGTAAAATGATCCTTATACACGCCCGATTCGGAATCACTATTCTGCTGATTAATCTCCTCTCAAAATTGAAATTGAACTCATGCGACGTGAGCTGTTCTCATTCAGCTGGATCTTGTTAATGGAAGAGGATTTATCTAAAGTGGGCACTGGCTCAGATGTTTAACTTGCGGAGTTTGTTGCCACACTTTGAAGATGTGAGTGACAACACCAGGGACTCCCATGGGCGCCACCATGTCTTTCGGAATATCATGGAAGCTCGGGATGGCGTAACATTCGAAATTTTGGCGCGATTATCAAAGCGGAATATTGGATCTGATGATCAGAAGCGAAAACGAGATAAATTCGATCGCGAGAAGTCGTTTCATTTTCTTGTCAATAAGAAGTCGGAAGAATGAAGTCGCGACTGTTTTTCGTGTTGTATGCTGAAGGTGTGGTTCATCAGTTCTTGGTGCTGTCTGCTCGATCTTGGATGTTGCCGGGTGGATGACCAATGATTCTTGAAATTATGCATTCGAACGTTCCGTTTGGTGTGAGAATGACCGAGTTTGTGGAAAATAGATAGTGGTTGGGCTTGGGCTCAGCGTTGGGTCAGATTGGGATCTGTAGAAGACAAAGATCTGGAGCATGATGTCATACGACGGCGAATGAAGAAATTCTGGAAAAGAGAAGAAATAAGAAAATGTTTGTTTATCGGACCTCAGTTAATGGGCGCTGAACTCTTGATGACTGGGACAGTGATGCATTTCGGTTTCTGTTGATTGTCGATATGGCTGAGCGTGGGGGCTGTGGGGTGTCAGTTGGGTTCTGATATCTGCGACAGTTTTCTTGTGACATCATGGAGTCTCTGTGACCTCTTCAGTCCCGCAATCAGGATGCCAGGTGCCTCACTTGGCCTGATTTGGTCCCGTTCTTGTGGAGCGTTATCATGTTGTCTATCAGCGACATGATCTTTTCCTGACAATGTTGTGGGTTTCAGTGTTGTCTCTCTCATAGATGTGTGTGAATATCTTGTCTGGGACTTGGCTTGGAACGACACTGGTGATTGACATTGATATTGTGTCTTGGAATGTGACTTGAATATTAGTGTGGTGTTCATAAATGCTCCATCAGAAACATGGAGGGGAGAAATGACCAGTTATTCAATGATAGCCAGATATATCCGAGCATCTATTCTAAATATATGTTTCTTGCTCTTTTGTGATGGTAGTTCTGATCATATAGTGACCTTATGGATCCTCATGTGACATCAGGAGGAGAACTTCTGTATCTTGAGACTCTTCATCAGATGTGGCACTTCAGTTAAACTTGAGTGTGGGCCTTAAGGTGTCTCAGACCTTGTGTGAGGCTGTTTCGTGGCGAGGTCGGATGATATAATATCATTGCCTCTGGGCCTGTTGTTGCTCTTAATTATTCAGCGACGTGAGATCAGTGTGACTTGTTGTTTTTCACGACTGTGAAGCGTTTAACAAATATTGTTGGGTGCCGGGCCGAATATCTTTGCATGATATCGACTTTGCGGGCGACTCGTTCGGCTGTGGACGACGGATCATTAATAATGGCGTCGACGCCGTGACGACGTCGGCGCGTTGGATCTTCGTTTAATGACTTTTGATGTCGTGACCCGCTGATCTCCACGGTCCCATTCTTGATGTCACGACATCGGTGGGCCAACGCAATCTTGATGGTTTGTTCTGATGTCGACGTGGGCTCCAGTCTCACGCGCGCTGGCGTGTTTGTCTGGCGGTCTGCCGTTGTTTCCAGTTTTCTTGCCAGCGACGTAAATCGTTTAATCTTTATTTCGTGACGGGTGCCACGATGCTCGTGACTTGACCTGGCGATTGAAGCGCCGGTTAGTCCTCATCGCCCGATGTCACGACCCGGCGGTAAGTTCTGCGTGACAACTAGTTGTTCTTGATGCGTGGCGAATCGGTATTTATTGTCAGCGACATTTCCTTCTTATTTACCCTCTGCGTTCCACTGTCACGACATGCCTCGATTTCTCTTCCAATCTTCACGAGGTCACGACTTGAGGCTTGGGCGTATAAAATCACATGAACTGACTCGCCTGGATTTCTGTGTTTCACTCGTCAGTCATTTTTATTCCATGATGCATTTCCATCTTTCTTGCTTCCTTCTACGCTAATGACAAATTGGTGAGTTTCTTCATGACTACTGTATGTCTCAAATAACTAATTTTAACAACTAAAATCAAGCGGAAAAATGGACTAAAAGAGATGACTTTTAAGCTCATCCATGATGTTGTACAGATCCAGATTTTATAGCTGTTTGAGTTTGCTCTATGCGACATAAAAAGTTATGTCGTGACAGGAGGATACACAGTCTTGTCGGAATTAAAGCCTTTTGTGGTAGCATGGGATTTTACATCCACGGCACATTATAAGAGCTTTTCTTGGAATTACATCTAATAGGAACTTTTTAAATCTTAAGCCATATATTTTTTGATCATTTGATCTTGTTCTTATTTGCAATAGGAAGATCTTGTGTCGCGACACAAATTTGTTGCACCTAGCTTTGCTACTTCTCCTTTCGGAAATTATCGTAGAGTTTCTTTGGTTGCTTTCAGCAGTTCAATCAAGATGAGTTTTTCTTTATGGGCAACAATTTTTATTTCTCTTGTCCTTGACTATTTGGATGATTTATTCATTGAGCATGGAGCTTTGCATTCGCAGCCTCACACAAAGCTTAGTTTAATCTCAGTTTCTTTTGATTGCTTATTGCGGCCGGGTTTTCTTATCTGGCGACAAAAATTCTATCGATCTGCGACTTTATTGTCATGTGAGCTTACGATGCAGCTTCGCTTCAATTCTTTACTATGTTGCAACATGACTTTTCTTTGTTGCCATTCCTCTTGCATTGCTTTTCAACTTCTTGTCACGATAGAGGATTCAACTCCCTCATGTTTTGTTTGTCGTGACAGAAATAATCTTTGTCGTAACAGAGATTCTGTTGCTCCATGTTGTGAACTCTGAATGTTATGTCGTGATAGGATTTTCTTTGTCTCCATGGCTCTTCTTCATTGAGCTGGTTCCATGCTAAAAACTTTGTTGCAACATAAAAACACTTGTCTTAGCTGACCTGTGTTATATTTTTGCCATTTTCTTTCATGACAGAGCTATCTTTTGTCGCGATAGAGTTCATCTGTTAATCTTCAGCCTTTTATGTTGCGACAGAGGAAAGATTGTCATGTCAAAGTTTCTTTGCCATTTGCCTTTATCATTGTCGCGACAAAGTTAAGAGTGTCGCGACAGTAATGTTTACATTCTTCTTCAGATATGTTGCAACATAGAACTCTCTCATGTTTTGTTTGTCGCGAGAAATTCTCTTTTTCGCTCGAAGTTCACTTCCGACTTGGCTGGGCGAGACATACAACCGCTTAGTCGCGACATGCTTCTTTAGCTCGTTGAAATTTCACGCAACAAACAAAAACTATGTCGCGACAGAGAGTGCTGCAATTGCCATTTTTTAATTCTTTTATGCTGGAATTTTTTCCTTTTCCAATTAAAACTTGCAAAACGAAAAAGTTGGTGAATATTTCATAATTTGGCATAAAAATAGATCCTCAAACCGCCAAAAACATACAAAAATGGATTAAAAATATGAGTTTTGTCAAGCACGTGCGTAATATCCAATCTGATCGGGAACATAAATGTAGCGGAATTTAAAATTTTTTATCCCTTAACTCACCATGATCATGCTTCATAAACCTAAGGAAGGGTAAACGAAGTTACCTCTTGTAGATCGATTCGCCAAGCCTTCAAAGTCCACTGCCTAGTTTATCTTGGATCTTCAAAGGTGCCAGATTTCGAAAAGTGACCACCTCTACAAGTATCCACACACACCTAACAACAATGAACGATCTTGTCAATGCTAGTTCAAATTGCCTTCCTCAAACGAAATTAGGTTTTCCTTTCTTTCTCTCGTTTTGGTTGTACTTAGAGTAAAAAGACTTAATTACTACAAAGTATATATGTTCATATATATATATATATATATATATATATATATATATATATATATATATATATATATATATATATATATATATATATATTTAGCCAAAATGAATTTATTATTATATATTTAAAACTTTTTAAATAATAACAATTTAAATTAAATCTCACTTATTATTTTATCCAATAAGAAAATATAACAAATTAATTATTTGTTATAATTTAAACTACTAATTTAAACTTTCTCAAAATTAAATTTGAATTTAAATAACAACTAATTGTTATTTGTAATTTAAAATAATCTCATCATTTTAAATTACTACAGAGAGTGAAAAACCATAACCGTTATTATTCGTTCTTAATGTGCGACCCTATAGGTTCAATTAATATTGGCAGGCTAAATCACATTTTGATCCTACAAGTCATAAGTGGTCTCTAGCAAGACATTATGACTACCCAAGTCAAATGAAAAGCTCATGATCCGAGACAACCTTAATATAGCTAATGACATAATCCTTTTGTCTCATGATATCTTGATAGAATATAAGGCATGGACCTAAGCTCCACTTTATATTGCCTCTATATTTGAGCTACTAAACCCAATTAGATCGGGATTCCAACAAAATGAAATTGGATCTCCATCAATTCATTTGAGCACCCACTACGCATTTTTTAGTCTCAATTGTTTGTGACCGTAGATATCTATCTTATAATAAGAGTAGGGACAAATTCCATCTTAATCGCTCATATCTCACTACATAATTCTTATTATGTTCAAGTATAACCTTTATAGTCATCCCATTAAAGACAACGCTTGATTATATCAAAATACAATATTCTTTGCGTTGAGAATTATAGCGATCTCAGTCAAAGAATTTAATGACACAACTATTAGAGATTAACTTATGACTTTGATCCATGTATTAACTTCAAGTGATCTGCCCGTCTCAATATTTGTTCTCAATAAATAGATATAAATTTGATTTGTATCTCATACACATATTCCATCCCATGAATATCAATCAAAATTTATACTAATCGTAATTCATTGTTATTCCCATAACAATAACCGACAGGGACATTTAGAATAATTAATAATATTATCTGGGCTGACATTATATATAATAAACATGCAAATCATCATAATAATAAATTCTCATAAATAGTCAAAATGCCATGTCCATACAATAGGCCTAGAGCACTATTACTAACAAGTTTTAGACTCATCAGAGAGCTACATGCAACATCTACAAATCATGGATAATTATATCTACTTCATATAATTCACATCCATCTATAACCCATGTTAATACATCAAGTAAGCATATATCAACATGATTTTCACATAACTTGCATGTCATTCAATCAAGCAATAATACACAAACTGGATCTTCATGTTCAGACCCAGAAACGACATACACAGTTCAGCATGTCAGTCCATATCTAGTAATGACACACCACACACAACCTGTTTTCTAGCCCATATTTTCCAACAAACACGAGCTGTTTCCAGCCCATATTTTTCAACAAACCCAAGCTATTTCCAGTCCATTTTTTCAAGCAAATACAAGCTATTTCTCAGTCCATATTTTCCAGCAATTACAAGCTACTTCCAGTCCATATTTTCCAGCAAATACAAGCTATTTCCAATCCATATTTTCCAGCAAATACAAGTTGCTTCTAGCCCATATTTTCCAACAAATACAAACTATTTCTAGTCCATATTTTCCAGAAAACATAAGCTGTTTCCAGTCCATATTTTCCAGCAAACACAAGCTGTTTCCAACCCATATTTTCTAGAAAACACAACCTGCTCCAAAACTACATTTTGGAAATGTGCAAAGGACCCAGAACCGTCCTTGCTATCAACAATCTGATCAAAATTGTATTCAACCAGCCCCACCGTTAGGCTATACCTCATGGCCGCTGAATGACCCTTAGACAACACAACCGGGAGTCGAGAGAACCCCTACCTCTAGAGCGTTTAAACAATGCCACTACTCCTTGGTCCGTTTAACTGAAAACGGGAGGGAGAGAAGTCATCCTCCTCCCTTTCTCCTTCTCTTCCTTTCCTTTCTTTTCCTTTTCTTTCTTTTCTCTCTTTTCTGTCTCTTCCTTCCACGAACTCGTTTTTTGTTTTTTTCTCCTCGACGAACTAATCACATTTTCCATTTGATATAATTCTTTTTTTTTTTTTTTTTTTTTTAATTCTCCATTTTAGTGACACATGGTTTCCATGTGTCACCTTCACATTCATTCCATCTTCCCATGTGGCAATAAGGGGTTCCATGCATTTAGCCATGTGGCATTTTCCACCCACATGGCACCTAATTTATGGTCATGATTCCATGTGGAACCCCGCCACTTGTCACCTTTCCATTCGCCGCTCTCTCGTAGTACATGAAATTCGATCGCCCCGAAAGCCGACGTGAATTCGACCGCAACTAATTTCACGACGAACTCAATCTGCGGTGGTCTCGTGTCATCATCCGAGATCTAGAGAAATTCCCAAGCATGCATCTTGTACTGTAACGGTAATCTATCATTTCACTTTACCCGGGTTTTCACACCCTTGAGCATAAAGCTTTGGGGAAGGAAGGCTTGACGAAGAAGGAAATGAATGAGGAGAAGATGGGGCTTTTACTCATATTTGTTTATCTTCTCTTTCCCTTCTTGATTTCCTCTCTTTAATATTGTATTCATAGTGATATGCTCTAGCCCAAAGGGCATATACATCACATTATATGTTTATATACATGAGGAATTTATCATTTTATCTTGTTATTTAAATCGTGGTTTAACTCGATAAAAATCGCATCCTCGAATAGTCGGGCTCCGCTTTATGTCATCAAGCATGTGACTTGATAGTAAACCTTAAGGCATAAGAACACTATTCTAAATAGTCCATAGTCGATCATTATCAGGGAATAATAATGGCGTAAGACTCATTATGTTTTCTGAGAAAAGACCACGCTTTGGTCGGTCATGAACATAAGATGCTACTCGTAACATAAATACATGTTAAGTTCATGCTATTAGATCTGGCCCGCTATGAGAAATACTACATGGATTATGTCATTGCACTCATTGCAGTAGTGGTATTTAAGTCCTTCGACCTGAATTTACCATGGATTCCTACATGAGGAACTTGTCTCGACGTAGCCCAAAGACTTCTTAACCAGGATGGTACAGAGGCTGGTGGTCAAGTATGCAAAGAAATCATGTGGAGGAATGTGAGTGATAGTGAAGGAATTTGTCCCGCTCTTAATTGAGTGAGATGTCTATCACCCTTTGATAAGTGAGATTGAGAAATGCATGGTCGTGTTTGAATGAGATTGATAGAGCTATCAATATCATTTGTTTAGTCGGCCTTACTGAGAATCAAGAAACGATTAAGTTGTATAAAGATGACTTCATCCATGCTTTGTGCTTAATCGAGACATTGTGTGACAAAGGACTAATATCATTCTATGGTAAGGTTATTCGAGTCATCGAATTCACTTGATTTGGGTAGTTATAATGTCTCAAGTAGAGACCACCATAATCAGGCTTAGAATATGATTCGGGGCTCACACAGATTGAAAGTGAACTATAGTGGTCACACATAAGAATGAGCTATAATGGGATGTTAGAAAGGCTCTCTCTTTAGTCCATGATTAAGCCCAAGCCCATTAATGTTAATGGAATTTGGTTTAAATTCGTTTTAATAAAAGGTGGGAGGCTTGATATAAATATGAGGTTTATCATCTAAAAGGAGGTGGTTCTTTCAAGTCGAGGTTTTTTGAGAGAATTTTTTAGAGTTTTGAAGACACTAAGGTAAGCTTTGGAGCCTAGGGACAAAGACTCATCATAAGGTGCCAGGACATCCATCCCATCCATTAGTTATTCGTGTGGGATGTCTCCTTTAGAGGGTGTTTTCACACCGCATCGTCTCGCTCGTTGCTACCGGATCAAGCTCTGCATGAGTTTTGTGAACAGGTTTCAAAGATGTGTATGATCAAGCAAATCTGCACTAGTTGAAAAGGATTCGGTCTACAAGAGGTAAGATATGGATTTCCTTGATTCATTGTTTAGTTTCATCAAACCACTTGGATCCTGATGCATTTTAGCGTTAAACTTTTTTTTTTATTTCCATTGCGTTTTCTAATCGTTGGATTCCAACAATATTTTCTCATTTGATGAATCAATTTTCTTTTCTGTGGTTTTAGATGTGCTTTAGTTAGGATTTATGTATTTGGGATTTGATTTACTCTCCATTTAACGCTTCGGGATTATGTCTATTAAACTATACTATTTCCTTTATCAGGAAACCCGTGAGAAAATATAATTTTTCTCGAAAAAGGACAAAATGGTAATCAAAATCCGGAAATTTCTAGATCCTAAGATGAAACCACTTCACCGTTGAACTGCCTCGCGAAATCTAGCTACCATCGCCTAATTTTCATCGACTCAAACAAGATGTAATTTCACGTTTTTCGAGGCACGTAGAGGAGTGCAGGACACTTGGCACTTTATGAGTGGCTCAAGAGGTGCCACGTGTCCTGGACAAAAAGGGTCAAACATGAGCTCAAGTGGGGCCCATGAGTGACAAATGGCACCTGTGGAGCGATGCCAAATCTAAGTACTGACAATGGACAGTAAGAATCCCAAGAGCAAACCCGATGATCGATGCTCAAAAGAGAGACAATTCTCTTACCAAGTCGAACTAGTTTGGGTGAGGGAGAAGGAACAAACCGTGGGATAGGAGAGAGAAAAGAGTGGGATTTTAAAGAGAGAAGCCTTACCTTCTCTCTAGGATTCCCGACGATCGGACCGTCTGCCGGGCGCAGGCAAGAAGGCTAGTTGTTCCCTCACGGCAAGGGCTACACGTGGTACCACAGGAGTTTCGAAAAACTCCAAGAGGTAGGGTTTTCTCCTACTTGGCTTATTTTTTATTTAAGTGTTTCATAATGGTCATCGATTCGAGGCCGCGATGGTCATTAACCGCCTCCCAAAACTCTGGGACCTAATTAGAAAGGGGAATTTTTAGAGCCTCGGTTGACATCTACCTGACCGTCAAGACCAGGTGATAATTCTTATGCATTAAATTATGAATCGCTGCTGGGTTGAATGGTTTGATTTCCTGCTCCACAAAGTGGAACCGATGCTTGGTGAGTGGGCTATGATGAGTCTAAAAACTCATTTGATTTTTAATTCATTTTTCTAAGCATATTACAAGATAAATGTTGAATCATATGCAGAAATGTGGATATTTTACTCAAATTTAATTTTGCGTAAAAATACAAAGATAAGCTAAAATCCCAAAGAAAAATCGAAAAGATTAGCCTACAAGAAAATGAAGTCACAACCGCAACCCAGCTGACAGAGTTTATTTGTCTCACTAATTCCAAGCCGCGACATCAACAAGACTGGCTTGGGGGAAGAAATGGCAGACCTTAGCAAGCCGGAAGTCGACTTGAAGTCGAGCTTGCAAACCGTAATGACCAAGGCAACAAGTGAAAGAGGTCATGATTAAAGGAAGTGTGGGGTGAGACTAAAGGAATAATTAAGGTAGAATCTTCGGTCGCGACACTACTTTGATGTCGTGACGCCAATTGAGTATAACTGAGGTCGCGACATCAATATGATGTCGCGACAAGGATCAGTCAATAAGAACACAAAGGAGGTCGCAACCTGAAGTGAAGCTAGACGAAGTCCTTTCAAAGAAACTGAAGTTGCAACCATTTATTAACCAAGGATCGCAATGATGTCATACCACTGCTCAAAGCTATGACCAAGAATCGAGCGTAAGAAATCCGTGTCAACCATTTCGAAAGCACTGACTACGTTTAACGAAAAAGAATATGAGGTCGCGACTCATGATCAAATATTTGTGAACATGTATATATCTTAATTGATTTTACGAAACATCGGAAATACTTTAAAATATCGGTGGATATTTTTACAAAATATCTCTGCTATTAATTTTTTTCATATTTTAATTATATAGATTATGATAAATGATTCTTATCTTAATTAAGGTAGATTAAAATCAAATGGATTAGTAATTATTAAATTAAATATGTTATATTTAATACATTATTAAGATATTATTAGTGTTAAAGAGATATTATTTATTTGTTTTTGTTATTCTTATAAATATTATGTAGATAATGAGCAGATTCAAAATATTATATATTATAATTTTAAATTTAAATGATATTATTTTTTATTTCTTTCCCTTTTCAAATTAATATTTGATTTAAAATATTATAAGTTATAATGTAAAAATAAAAATAAAATAAAATATTATAAAGGGATTATGAACAAATAAATAATAAGAGAATATAAAAAAAGTTTGCATTATATATAATAAGTACAATGAATGGTCGGTGGTTGGAGGAACACCTGTGCATTTTGTGGGTTTGAAACTACTTAAGCAATTTTTTCATATTTTCGAGCCAAAGAAAATCGAAATTTTTTTTTCCAGAAAATTCCGCTTTTTTTCTCTCGGAAAAATCGGTTTTTTCCGAAAAATCGGCGATTTTTCTCCGATTTTTTTACTTTCGATTTTTCCTTTCCAAAATCGTTTCCAACCCAACCGAAAACCGATTTTTCATCTAGTAACTACCGAAAAACAATTTGTCCTGGTCGCCGACACGCATGAGGTCACGACTGAATAGAGGTCGGAATGGAGGAAATCGGGTTAAGCACAAAGAATTGAAGTCACACTGCAGGGGAAGAGAAATGAACATCAAAGGAGCCACATCACCTTGAAGTCGCCATTAAATTTGAAACCTGTGAAGGCAGAAGACCACCAACAAGATCGCGACCAGAAAAAGAAAGTCACAACCTCGAAATCGCCTTTATAAAACGTAAATGTGGTCAGCAACCTAAAACCGAGGTCAGCATTCAAAGCCAAAAAGAAAAGAAAGACAACAATGTCGCGACGTGAAACCGTGGTCACGACATTGACTCTTGAGGAACACTGAGCTAACAAGGTCGCGACCATAAACGATGTCGCGACCATTAATCTAAGCAACTGTAGGGAATCTGGTCGCAACATAAACAACAAGGTCGCGATCAACAAGAGCACCAGGAAATCCATGTCGCGACATCAACCCGAGGTCGCATGTGATGCGAACCGGCTTCTTCGGGGAATTCCACATGAGCTTCGGGATTCACCCAATTTTTACGCGCATAATGCATACGCGCGTTAGATAATAAAGCGCTTTCCATCTTCACTACCCGTAAAAGGGAAAGGAAGGAACTCAAGCAGATACGAGTAGAATTTTATTTTTTTATTTCTTCGCTTTTAAATTCTTTGATTTGAATATGATAACCTATGGAAGAAATGAGTGAGCCGGGATGTTTTATTTCCAGATTTTCTTCTTAAAATTATCGTCAAAATTTATGAAATCTGGGATAAATTTCTCGAATTCATTTCTTCTCGCTCATTGCAATTAGAGTGGTCAGACAGGATCTGCCCATTTCTTAATTCCGCAATGCAAGACCCGAGCGCGTACTGCGTGGATTTGATTTACATTTAGTTACGCCTTCTGCATAAATATGGAGAACTTAATTGGGTTTGGATTTACTTATTTGGTGTCGTTTTTGAATTGATAAGTTCCCAATAGTAGTACCGAATACCAGTTGAGGGAATGTATCGAGCTCTGATTTCCAGGATGCCCTCTGCGTGACATAGAGACGGAGATTCCTAAGAGCTGCGAGCATTCTTTCTCGGGTATGTTAGGATCACCATTGATGAACCGCTGCTTTGAGAGTTCACTTTGAAAAATCCCCATTCGCTCATAATTGAAGTCGAGGAGTATTTAACAATATAAATGATCGTAGAGTCACCTTAATCTAAAGGAAGTTCCTAACCCCATGTTGTTGAGATCTAATCAAGGGAAAGGGACGACCATCAGATATGGAGGTCGAGCCACCACCAAGTGGTAGAAATTTCACAAAATTCTCGAGAAGGAAATGCGAAAAAGATCTACGGCCATCAAGAAATGGGTGTGAAGTATTGAGAAAAGAAAATACCCGCATCTTGCAAGAGAACTCGAATACAGAAATGGGTTTGATCTTACCTTCTCGAGATAAGCAAGGGTTTCCTAACCAAAGCGGGAATACGGAGAAATCCAATTCCAAAATTTAGAAAATCTCGACAAATCCGCATCCATACAATGCACTGCAGCAATGTATTTTAAATCTGTAGAATTGACTGTTTCATTGTAATTCACTGATAGTTATCATTTCTCACAAGAAATTGATTCAGTCCAGTATTTTAGTTACAGTACATTTTTATTCATTTACTTTGTTATATCTTAGTTCAAAGTAAGATAATAGTCGAGGATCTTCATTTTTCGTATAAAAACTTTCATTTCAGTTTCTAAATTCAAATAGTGCAGAATTTTAGTAGTCGCGTAGTCGGGTCTCTAATTCGCACTTCAATCTCTATGGGAATGATATCTGGACTTACATTCAGATTTTACTACTTGTATGACCTGTGCACTTGCAAAGGTCATAGACTGTAATCTATGTTTTTTTAATCATGAACCTTATGAAAGAATTATTTTATCAAACAAATCTATCCAAAGTGACATGGATGCAAGAGAAGTGTAAGGCTCTTGTAACTATGTTAATTAGAGGGGTTTTTATTCTACATAAAAAGAGGCAAAACAAAGCGCCCATGGACAACCCACGTTGCTTGTGGGACCGCCAAAAATATTCTATTACTGATTGACCAAACGTCTATGTGTTAATTGCATGAAATATCATAGATGAATGGCTTGAATTGTGTGGAATTTAATACGTTAATGCATGGAATTTGATGTGTTAACATGATGTGGTGATTTGATTTATGTTAATATATGCATGTAAATATATTAGCATGAGTAGTTTGGAAATGGCATAATGCATTCCATGTGCACCGGGGTAACCTAGGAAATTAGGTGTGAGTGCATGACATTAAAATAATGAAAAATGGAACATGATTGTGAAAGGAATTTCGATGGAATATTTTTCGAAGAATTGAGTTGGGAGATAGTCCAACAGATCACTTCGGATGAGGACCATGACTGTTTTGGAAAGTTCTCCAACTAATTCGACTCGGAGGGTAGTCCAATATTTTTACAGAAACTCGGTAGTGTGTTTTCGAGAACAAAAAGTTTTTTTTTTTTTAAAACGGTATTATCTCATACATGGCTTAGGCAAGTGCGAGGAGTCGGGTGAGAACGAGACATGGATCAAGTATGACATTCAAGTAGATCACATATTTGCTTGAGTGTGTGTTTACATTGAATCATTGCATGTGCAATTTAGGGGCGGAGTAACCCATTTAGGATAATTCCACTCACCGAATTTGCTCACCCTGGGTTTAAGGAATATTATTTCAGTACAAGAGCGATCTAGGAAGGCGACACTATTAGAGGCCATTTTGAGAAGAAAGCCCACTTTTTGGCTTTGATGTCTTTGTAAAACATGTATTAGATTCTCAATATTAATATATGTTTGTAATAAGAGTGTAATCAACTCGAACTATGTAATATAATTGGTTGGATGTATTTCATGAGGATGATGTGTAGGCCAATGTTGCCATTTTTACTCATGTGTGTGTCTCGTGATACGAGACGCAGAGATTTTTCGCTGTAGTTGATTTGGTGTCAACGAGACACCCCGGTTTTGGGGCATCACATTTATACTTGTTGATGATTAATCATTGATATGGGTTATGGTTCAATTTGAGAGCTGACCAGACCATGATTAGAACATCGTCAATTCGCCATCGATAAGATTCCTACGGTTTCAAGGTGGTAATTAAGGCTCTGCATTTATCATACTAGGACTCGGGGGCTGAGTAGAGATGCAAAATACCTGAGTTATAGGAGTAGATTGTGGCTTGTCGAGAGAGATTCACATATGTAATAGAGAGACTTACCATTAATAGTGATTCGAATGTTAATTAGGGGATAAATTGGACCTAATACATAATGATTAGCTAAATGAAATCTAAACCCTAGGTTTTCCACTTTATTTCTTATCCTTGCATGTTAACTTAGGATTTTAGTTTATTAGTTTTCTTTTTCCTTCTCATATCTTCCATCATCCAAATAAAGCTAGGATTAGCAAATTTCAAGATTTTGTAACCCATTCAGGATCATACTTTATACTTTCATTATATTACTGAGGCGACGAGTGTAATTTGCTCACATAGGCATACTATTTTATATAGCACATTTTCGCCATCAGCGCTTATAGAGATCCTAATTAGTCATGAATTGAATTTGTCAAGGATTTAGCACCACTACAAGAAACTACCATTTTCTATCGTGGTGTAGTTCTTTCGATTCATTAAGGGCTTGTCAGATAATAATAGATCATATAGAATTTTTTCTCTTTTCTTTGGATGGCTCTAATAGCTTGGTAACTAGTGTCACACATCACTTTGAAAGGGAGATTCCAATTAGGTGCTCTTATAATAGGTTCACTAGTCAACAAACTATTCAACTCATTGATTAGTGCTCGAAAAGTGCTATTTTGAACCCTGTTTATTACAGTTTTGAGCACTTTTTGTGTACTAATCAGCGTGATTAACCCAATTTGCACATTAAGGTCCCTACTATTCTATTGATCATATTTTGTGGCTAATTTTATAGTTTTTGCAAGCTATTTATGCCAAATGTGCTCAAAAAGTGCTATTTTGAACCCTTCGTTTATTATAGGTTTTGAAACACTTTTGTGTACTAATTCGGCCATGATTAACCCAATTTGCACATTAAGGCCCCTACTATTTTAATGATCATATTTTGTGGCAAATTTTGTAGTTTTTGCAAGCTATTTATGCCGAAATTGTCGAAATGATCCAAGTAATGGGGCACTGAGCTCAAACTCATCAGAGATCGAGACTGTGGCGAAAGAAGAGCAGAAATTGCAACAAAATGGAGCACTACAGGAATTTTTGCTAGGTGGCAAAACTGCTCCCGCCCCGCCACTATTCATCCCGCCCCAATCGCTCACTTCTCACACACTGCTCCTCTGCCTCGCTTGCACATTTTGACTTCTTTTGTTATTTTGCTTGCTTTCCAAATTACCCCTTTTTGTAATAGTGATAGTTCATTTAATTCTGGTACTTTGTTGTCTTCGCTATTTAAGCCATTTGTAAACATCATAAGGAGATGTTTTTAGCAAGAATAAACTTTTAGGGCTCCGGGCTTCTCCCATTTTTCTCCTTTCCCATTTTCTTCCGTTTTCTTCTCCTTTCGGCTACCAAATACTCATTTGAGGATGACAACTCAGAGGATGACAACTCAGAGGATGGTTGGCTAGACCACTTTTTTCCTTGAAGAGGAGGGATGTTAGGTGTAGGATCTGAAGGTAACTGTTGGTTCTTTGTTTTTAACGCAAGTTTTTATTGGCATTTATGTTCCTATTTCTCACTCTAGGTTAGAACTCCTTTGATGTGCCTTCATTGATCAAGATTTTTGGAAATCTTTTAGGTTCAAAGGGATGCTGGTTGCTAGATCCACCGAGATTCATTAGTCATTACCATCGCTATGAGGTAGATCGTGATGACGCTTTCAATTTGCCTAGAGCATTAATGTTCAATAAATGTTGTTTTTCTCAAAAGGAAAATCATAGGTTTTAGTTTTAAAGCTAATGAAGATCCGGTTCGAAATGACTATAGGTCATCCTCCCAACGCGCGAGGAAATGAACCTGGAACCTCTCGCCAAAGGATCTTAGAACCCAAATGCACAAACAAACCCGACACTTCAAGGATAATTCTTTTTCATTTTATTTTATTTAAATTTCAGTTTGCCAACTATTACACCCCCTGTTTTTACAAAATCCCAAAATCCAAATTGAATTCACCATTTTGGCCTTCACTGTAAATCATTTGTACGAAGAAAACCCATCCCTGTGTTCAACCTTAGAGCCACTAAACTACAGTAGCTTTGCTACGACAGTAGGATTTAGGATATATATTTTGTTGATTCAGGAACACTTACTGTGGCACGAATCACTCATCAAAGCTCTTTTAACATTTTTCGCCTCATTTAAATCGAAAGGCCCCATCTATGGCAGTTCACATCGGTTCAGCCGCTTGGAAAATACTTCATAAAGTGTCTTTAAACTTGAATGGCCGAGGAATCGGGATTTTAACTCATTTTGACATTTGTTGGTGGAGGTAGTTTACATTTGGGTCAATCCTTCTCACTTTATCAACTTCAATCCTTTCTTTCGTACTAGATGACACAAAACAATGTCTTGATCTACCATAAATGACATTTCTCCCTAATTAAACACAAGGTTCTTTTCAATGTATTGCCAAAGAATACTCTCCAAGTTTGGAAGGCACCCTACTAAACAATGTCTTAATTTTCTCAAGATTTGGATAAAATGTTAATTTTTTATTGATTATATATGAATTTAATGTATAATGAGGATGATTTTTTTGTGGTATTTTATATTTTAAAAATAACTTTATAAAAATGATTTATCATAATAATTTTCAATTTTATTTTTTATAAATATTTTAAAATTTTATCAAACATTATATAAATATTTTTCATTTTATCATACTAAAAAATTAAAAATCATAGTACAAAATAAATATTAAATTAAAATATATTTTTAATACACTAAGATGTTAAGATGTTGATTTGTAGTCTATAAGAAACAAACAACTTAACACACTTAATAACAAAGTATTAGATAAAACAAACAACTAATGTTTAATATTATTACACTATTTAAAGTCTAAATTAATGGATAATTATGAAATTAAAATAATATAAAATAATTTATCTTTAAATCATTAAATAATAAATGTTAACTATAAAATTTAATGAAACACTAATTAAGTACTCAATGTGTAACTAGAAAGTGGTTAATAATTTAATATGTTAATTCAATAGCATTATTTAAACAATTAATAAGAATAAGTAGTATCATACATAAAAAATTAACATATATAATTTATTGTGATGATTGCCTTCCAAACTTGGAGAGTATTATTTAGTGCTGCATTGAAAAGAACCTTGTGCTTAATTGAGAGAAATGTCATTTCAAAAGAAATGATTGAGGTTTATAAGGTGAAAGTTGACCTAATCGTAAAGCTACCTCTACCAACAAATGTCAAATATGTTTGTCAATTCCTTGGCCATGCAGGATTAAGAGACGCTTTATCATGTATTTTTCCAAATTGGCTATACCAATGTGTGAACTACTTGCTTAGGATGCTCAATTTAAGGGCCAGTTTGGTAGTGCTTTTTAGAAGTGTTTCTAGGCCTAAAAACACTTTTAAGTGTTTCCAGGACAAAGAAAAGGTGTTTGGCATTATTTTCAAAAGCACTTTTGAAAATTCAAAAACACTGAGTATATATATATATATATATATATATATATATATATATATATATATATATATATATATATATATATATATTTTTTTTTTTTTTTTTTTTTTTTTTTTTGAGAAGCACTTAGGAGGTGTTTTTTTTAAAAAAAAAAACAATTTAAAAGTTTTTGGATATTCCTAAAATACCTACTTGTTTATCGTTAAATATCTAATTATTTTTCCTTAAAATATCTATTTATTTTATTTAAAAATCCGAATAATATGATATACTTTTAAAATTTTAAATAATTAAAATATTTTTGTAATATTGTTTAAAAAATTCCTACAATCATATAAATATCTAAAATTTCAATATGAATTAGCAATCTAACTAAGAGGGGGTGGGGTGTGAATTGGTTTTTTAAAAAACTTTTCGCACAACAACAATAAATCTTGAAACTAATGCAACAACGATAAAGTAAAGAGATAAGGATGTGGGAAAATAAAAACTCAGATGAGTAAAGTGGTTCTAAGACAACCTTGTCTATGTTCACTTCTCAACCTTCAACTCCAGAGGTCAGAACGCCCCTTCCTTGCTCGATAATGAGGACGCCACATAGGACAGAGACTTCTTAACCTGATTTTTTGACATTAGTGGGCCCATTTCAATCATAAAATTCATAATAACATAAACTTATATGACTACCACCTTAGTGGTGTTTAAATCGTCTTGTAAATATATGCTTGAGTCCATCTACTTGTATTTATACAAGTTCCACTATTACAAAATATTGTATTTTACATTTATTACAACACAAAAAACCAATTCGAGGACCTACATATGGTGGACTCCTCTAATGTTGTATCGCTTCGGCGAACAATGCAGATGCCCCCTCAAAATCGTGAAAGGCCAGAAAAATGATTTTTTTTTAAAATGGCAAAACAATAAAATTTATAGCACATGTTGAAAACTGGAAAAATTTCTAGATCTTGATGATAAAACGACTCACCATTGATTCGTTCTCGTAAAATCTAGTTACCTTATGAATTGAATCGAATTCGAGACGCCTGATTTTCATGATTTCGTGGCGATAAGTTCTAGTGAACCCAAAAACGAGATTTTGAGAAATGATGTAAGTAAAGTTCATTTAAAATAAATTGAACTTAACTGAGATGAAATAAATTGCTTTAGGCCAAAATCGGACCCGAATAGGTGTGGACACGTGGCGCAATGTGGACCATTCACTTAACTTAAGGTTAAGTTGAACAAAATCAGAGATTAGAGGAATGAGGGCCATTCTTCTTGTTTTTCACGCGTAGAGAGAAAGAGAGAAGGAAGGAGAGCTTCCAAGGCTTCTCTCTAAGATCTACGGAGCTCCATTATTCGACATCCGCCATGACAAAAAGTTTATCACGCCGACGAGGTACGCTGCGGTACCAAGAAAGATGGGTTTCACCGAAGATCCAAGAAAGAAGATTTCTAGAATTTGAAGTTGTCGGGTTTAGGAGGCTTCCCTAACGCTCTCATCTATGCCCCAAAAGGTGGGATTCTACCTTGGTTTATTTCCATCTTTGGGTTAAGAAAAAGGGTTTTCCTTTTCGGGGGTCCCCATGAAGGCAGAAAACTCGGATTTCCGAAGCCGCTCGATGCCTTCGCTAGCCTAGGCAAAGGCAGGAATCTTCTCATGAAGATTGTTCTGCCTAGCGGCGGTGCCGTTCGCCAGGGAAAAGGTGTGCTCGCTTAGGTGAGCCTAAAGATTGGGATTTTGGGGTTCTGGTCCACCTAGGCGAGTGAACCACATCGCCTAGGAAAAGGTGGGCTTCGCCTAGGCGAGCCCAGGGCCCATGTTTGTGGTCTGTCATGACCTATTTGAGGCTCGGTTTATGACTATTTGTGGCTTGTTTCGGGGCCATTGTATGAATTGTTTGAAAGTGTTATTGCTTGACTAAGTAGTGACATGTTCGGGATACAATATACGTGGTTCTAATGTATTGACATGTGATAAATTTTGTATGTGTGAATGGCCATCACATGGCTTGATTGTGTGAAATGTCATTGCTTTAACATAGAATGACATGTTGTGTGTTGATGTTGATATATGCATATATGATATATTGACATGAATGAAATGATTTATGGAAGTCATATGCAGGTGATGTGATTGTCCATGACATCCGGTGGGTGGTGTGATTTGTTTTGCCCATGTAGCATCATACATGTGGTGTGATATAACATGCAATGGAGCATTACATTGCATATGCACGGGGACATCACATGGAATGGGTGTGAGTGCATGGTTGTAAATCAACACTGCGTTTGGTGTTTGATCAGAAGTGACTCTGTCAGGACGACGTCCATCGCAGCCACAAAGGGTATACATGAAATTGAAAATATGTGTTGGGTAATAGCAAGCAAAGATAGATACCCCCTTGGGTTAAAGACCGGATATTTGTGGTTATACATGATCCCCAATGGTGAAAGCCCGTGAAAGTGTATAGGCGTACGAAGCTTGCTATGGGACACTAAAAATTTGCTGCCCATAATAAGACACATGGTTTTGAATATAAAATGATCATTGAGGTGTAACATCCAAAAATCTTTTGGTTTGAAAACAAATGAATTTTGTTGTAAAATGATCATTGGATGTAATCCACAAATGATGGATCTTTATCACACTTTGACATCGCACAGGGTACGAGTAGGTAGGAGACTTTTCAGATGATGAGCTCATAAGTGACTCTGGCATGCACGTGATCGGTCTCCCATCTCATTCATGGCATGGTGATTCCCATAGTAGAAATTGTGCTTTACTTGAATGAATGAAAATGTGGATTGTGGAACATGACCATTGCATGTGAATTTAGGTCGGGAGTAGCCTTTGTAGGCGTTTACTCTACTCGGGCGTGGTTCACCTTTCATGAAAACATTTAAATAGTGGAGTACACCGGTGGATGGCACTCACTTGAGGCCACAAGAAGAAAGTTGGATTGTGGCTTTACAAAAATCTTTTTGTAAACTTTATGTGGAAACAAGTTTTTCCATGTACTTTATTATGCAAAAGAGTTGTAATTAAACCCTTATGGGCTGTTTTTAATTATAATTCTATAAATTTTAAATGAATGTAGCAAACAGTCTCGAGTGGCCATTTAGTTACTAAATTTGTGGATCTCGGTAAATGGGACCATAGTGTGGTATCGGGTCACTCGATATCCATGGGTCTTTCGCGGGTTAACGGTTAGTCAACGAACCCTCAGGTTTTAGGGAATCATAGTTTGGTATCTGAGCATAGGTATACGAGTACCTAGGGCTTGGTGGGCATGAGTATAGGACATGCCTTTATTTGTATCAAAGCTTAGGTTCATGATTACATAGTGCTTATCTGATACTAGCGTCGTAACTAGGTATCAAATTATAGGTATGCGATTACCAGTATGTAATGGATGGGGTCTGTAATTATCAGATTCATCGCGGTGCATTTCATGTTTTATGCCTAAATGCTACATGATTTTGTGCTTTGTGTTGTGTGAATTGTATGCATGTTAAAATGTGGTAGGAAATAAAAGAGGAACACTAGGGTTAGAAACATAACCCAGGTTCAAAACATAAACTGGGTAGTTCAGTTATCGATACAAGAGGTCGGGTATACACTACTAGTTAGATAAGAAAAGGAAATCTCACTCGCTATTTGACATGTGTAGACGGAAATTCAAGGGAGAGGACGTAGAGGTGGTGGATGGGGCAACAACCAACCACCATCAGCCTTTGACCAACGAGCCTTCATAGAGGTTATTGGTGCTGCGACTGCCATTGTTACACATGCTAGTGCAACTATGGGCCAAGGAGGGGCGAATAACCTCCAGAGGTTCAAGGCACATCATCATTCAACCTTCAAGGGAGGAGGGGATCTGATGGAAGTTGACCATTGGTTCAAACAAGTTGACAAGATCCTGGAGCCCATGGAGATCACCTCCGATGCCACGAGGATAAGGTCAGGCTACATTGCGCCTAGATTCGTGAACTTGGCGTGGTGGATCAGTCAAAGCCTCAAGGAACTTGGAGGTAATGACATAGGAAGAGTTCTACGAGCTCTTCATGGGCAAATATTTCTCATCATATACTCAACATGCAAAAGTTCGGGAGTTCCTAGAGTTGAAACAAGAAACAATGACAGTGCTCGAATACGTGGCTAAGTTCATTGAGTTAGCCTGTTTCACTAACAATTTTGTGGCCATAGACATGGCCAAAGTGAGAAAGTTTGAGGATGGTCTGAAATTCTCCATCTGGGGTAAAATTGTTAGATTTCTCCAGCAAGATTTGGACTCGATGGTTAAGACAACTATGACTATAGAGAGGGAAGTGGATGACATACGAAGCGTCCAAGATGCGGGTGCCAAGGATAATAGGAGGAAGAGTCAACCTTCTTTTTCTAGCTTAGGGAAGAAGTAGAGGACTTCTGCTCAGCAAGGTTTTTAGCGACAAGGTGGTGGCTATTAGGGGCAAGGCCGATTAGTGCCCAAAAAGTGCAATTTTGAACCCTATATTAGATAGGTTTTGAGTGCTTTTTGCGCACTAATCATGTCATTTATACCAATTGAAGTGTTCAAGTCTTCTTAGTATCACTTATGCTGTTTATTATTTTTACCGTTATGCTTGCGCACTTGAGTTCAATGCTCTAGATGTATGACGAATCATGAAGTTTTTTGAACTCAAGTGTCGCCATCAACCAACCCAAGAATCAATGAAAACTCCAAGGCAAAGTGAAGAAAAAGGATGCATCAAGACGTGACGAATGCGTTGAGATCAACAAAGCCCGGAATTTTCGCTAGAGTTGCGAAATTGCTGGGGATTGCTTAAAAGCAAGCAATCTTAGCTTAAAAATTTCGCAACTTTAGCTAAATGGCCAATTCACAGACCAAACCATCTCTCGCTGTATTAATCGCCTAGCGAAATTTTGTATTTTCATCATTTAAAATTTGCTGAAGCTAAATAAATTAGCTAAATAAATTACTGTGTCTAGCTTAAATTTCCCATTTTCTACACTTGTGATTTCGCTACCACAAATTCCTTCTCGCCTTAGCGAAATGCACTCGCCCTCACATGCTTTTTGTATTTACTGTTAACCGACTTCAAATTTGGTGTATACTCATTGTCCTATAACTTAGCCAAATTTGTAGGTTTTTTTGCATTTTCTCAGACGAGGTGGCTTCCATATATAAACCCCTCCTTTTTTTGTAATAAGGAGAGAAGAATTTTGGGGAAGCAAGATTTTGGGGGGAGAAGATATTTTGTAAGTTTTTATTTTTGTAAATAAAGTCTCGTATTTTTAATTAGGTTTTGCTTTTCTCTCTTCTCTCTCCTCTTTCCTTATTCGTCGCCAAACACCCTCTCGGAGGATGACAACTCAAGAGATGCTTGGCTGCCCTCCTTTCTTTGAAGAGAAGGAAGCTAGCTTGGTGGTGGGGTATGTGCATGTTGTCCTCTTGTGAAAGTCACATCGATTTATGGCCCTTATCTTCTCAAATTAGGGTCATTACTTCGAATGCTGTCGATTTAGCCACTCTCCATGTTTTTTGGTGATACACACATACTTATTGCTAGATGCACCGTGGTTCAATAGATGGTCTCTTACGAGCTGAAATGATATTTAATGCTAGGGTTTCAAAACAAAGAAGGCCATAGATGCATACCCGTGTTGACTCAAATAGGAGTTGGGATTTCTAGTGTTAGGGCTCATAGCTAAACATAGATCCCAAGCAAGTGCTCGACTATGTCGTATGTCATAATCCTCGAGGATAAACCCGAGGACACTTTGTTCGCCTCTAACTTACCAAGAAGTGACTCAAATCTTCAGTTAACTTTTCAAACTTCACTTTCGCTTACAATTTCTCAGTTTTCAACCTACTTCCATCAAGCTTGAAGCAAATCCAAAAGTCCAAATAGAAAGCCTTACCTGCACTTATGCAAATCATTTTTAGATGAAAACCCATCCTCGTTCTAATCTCCTGACCACTATACTCAGTGAGCTTCGACTACGGCAGTAGTAGGAACTTAGGTGTATATAAATTTTGTTGATTTTAGCTTCAGCCATCGCGGGCACGACCAAATGCTACGCCGCTGCCGGATGGTGCCAACCACTAATGATAGTCATGTACTTGATCAACATCACAAGTGTGGAGGCAAACCTTTTACCCTTTTGTCACTCTCGCCTGCAGAACCGCCTGAGCTTCACTTTGCGCAGAATCCAGACCGCTTTTGCTTTACGCCGCTTTTAATTTTTTAGAGTTAATTTTAACCTTTTTGCGCAGCTTTGTTGTTGCCTTTATGTTCCCCTAAATTTTCAGAATGTGTTTATGCAACAAGGATGTAGACACATCGTAGACTTAGGATAAGTACACCACCTAGCTAGTGAAGCCGCGTACACGATACTATGGATCCCATACCCGAGGAACAAATGTAGAGTCAAACTAGGAACCTCATGAACTAAATGCCTATAGAATCCACAGAGGATCATATCCATCCCTCCTAGAGTTACAAGGTCTCCATCCCATCATTCCTCCACAAGACAGCAAGATCTACTGGCACTTTCATCCCACATATCATATGGAACAGAAAAACTATAATGCCATTAGACTTGATGGAGGCTCATAACACTTTCCAAGCAGCAGATGACAGGATTGTTGAAGTCACGTTACTCCATCGACCTCAACATTTATGGGCCAAGACTGGGTCAACCCAATGAGGCCAACCAGACAGAACAACTAATAAGCCAATCAGCACAGTCTTCTAACGTCACAATTAACAACGAAAAGACACACCATACTCTTTACTGTGATACAGAGAGTGCCACGCACAATGGGAGAGATTTGCTGAGACCATCGCTGCATGCCCACCATGGGTTTGATACATGGATGCCGGGTAAACCACTTCTACTATGGAGATGTCTCCGCCATGAGGCGCCTTGGAAACCATGTGTGGAGGAGATTTTCTAAGTAAACATCCCGATGAAGCCATGGATTTTTTTAAATTACGTGGCCAGACTTCTATGGTCGGATGAGCCTAACCCAGAGAATCTGACAAGATGAGACCACCAAATAACCAAAGGGTGGGATGCATGCACTTCCGTGAAGAAATAGAGATGAGCTAGGATTTCAACCCTAGCAAGGAAAGTGGAGGTTTAATGCAAACACAAACCTAAGAGGCACAGCTGACCGGTAATCCTGCATTAAACCAAATCCTCGCACTAATTTCCAATCCCCTGTGCACCTAGTAGAACCATGTCCTATGGTCTCGCAGCTGAAGGATTTGATGTCAATGTGCAACACTTGTGAGACAATACAAGCCACAACAATCCACCCATGGTAATACCTACACCTAATTGGAGGAATCAATTCCTTAACCTCTCACGGACCCAACCCCCTGCTTATGTACCCCCAGGGCCAAACTCGCCTGTTCCCAATTTCCAACCACAACCACCATCATCCTCTTCTCCTGGAATGCTGCCATATTGAATTTGAGTAAGGTGGTGGGCAACTTGTTGAGGAACAAAGGAATCAATGTGCAATCAAGGCACAAAGGATTGACATCAGAGAAAGTACATTGAATAAGAGAATGGGAAGGGCTTCGAGAGCACCAACCGTAAATTGATAACCCAAGCGAGTCACTACCAAGATCAACAAGTTGCTTCGAGGGTATGTAAGAGAAAGGGAGGTTTCATCACAACAAAGGCCAAACCCAAAGGAATCCATGAGGTAGATCATTCAACAATTCAGAATGGATGAGGTGAAGGCAATAATCACCCCAGGAGGAAAGAGGTCGACGCAATCTCATGCTAAAACCCGTTGAAGAATCTGTGCAGTTAAGAAATGCAATTTCCCAGCATATTCTCATAAAGAAGGATTCACTTGAAATACCGCATACCACCTCCATTTCCACAAGCACTTAGAGGTAAGAAGAAGGCATCTCAAGAAGTTGTGCATCTTTGAGGTTCATGCGCCTTTCTAAGGGTTTGATACCCTTTATTGGACATAATCAAACATGCCCGCTTATGCAAATTTTGAAAGATCTTGCACAATTGGGTATGGACAGGCATTGAGAAAAGGCATTTTCAAACTTATCACGCTGGTGCTATAATCCAAAGCAAAATACCCTCGGCTGCCACAAGGATCCGTGATCTCCCACACTTCAGTCAATATTGGTGGAATTGCATAGACAAGTCACGGTTTAATGAGCCACAGGAACTTAATGCCATATTCGCATACAAAGGCTAGGTCTAGGTGAACTTAAACCTACCAACATCACACCATCGCCGATAGATCGCGAAAACCTTGGCGATAGTTGAGGATGTCCTTGTGAAAATAGGAAAATTCTACTATCCAAAGAGATTTTGTGGTGCTACATCGAGCCAATTGCGAACCCAATCATGCACTCAATCATCTTGAAGACCATTTGCCACAAAGAATGCAATCATAAATCATTTAATGGAGTCATGCAACTTAACCTGCAACATGACTTTGGAGTTAAATATCTTTCATTTGAACAACAAACATGAGTTGCTAGAAAAGGAAAATCAAAGAACTAATGAAGTTACTTTAATCGTCACAGTGTGAAAACAAAATGTCCAGAATTGCAGGAGAGATCAATAAGGAGATGAAGAGATATTGGTCTTGCCATCAACACCCAAGAAGCCAATGCTCAATTTAAGCCATCACAGAGGAGCGCATCAACAATCGGGCATCCAATACCATGGAGTCAAACTGTGCCATCGCATGGGTCAGAGTGAGATCATCTCCTCGACCCTCCTCGAGTAATTTTAATAAATGAACCTGTTCTATGTTTTCAAAAAAAAAAAAAACCGAATTGCAGTTCACAATTTTTGCTTTTTGTTTTAATTCAGTCAATTTTAATACTTTTGGTTATTTTTAGAAAATTTTTAACTTTGCAGTTTTCCATTTTTAGTAGTTTTGTTTTTATATTATGGTATTTTTTATTAAATTTCTAATTCAAGTATCATCTAATAATTTGTATCATAATCTTTTATATTAATTATATATTAGTAAATTAAATCTAAAATTTTGAATTTCGAGGCAAATGAGTCACCGCTTAGATCGAAATGAAGAGGGAAAGACCCTTCTTGGCCATCACAAATGCCTATTTAAACCCTGGGAGCGGGTCAAGCCATTTTGTCACTTTACATTTTCCCCTCCCAAACAAGCCCCGAGTCCTAACGTTCTCGTCACCGCTGCCTGCCTCGAGCTTCGTGGAAGATCCGCCACCACCGCTATATCGTTACCGGCCGGAGTTGTGCTCCCGCACAATCGGAAGCTGCGGACTGTGAGCCAGC
Source organism: Tetrastigma voinierianum (assembly GCA_016808115.1). Lineage (NCBI taxonomy): Eukaryota > Viridiplantae > Streptophyta > Magnoliopsida > Vitales > Vitaceae > Tetrastigma > Tetrastigma voinierianum. Next base: position 384,835 of record JAEQBH010000023.1, read on the forward strand.
CCCCGTCAAGCCCCCTGCGGCTTCTTCGCTTCCGCCGTGCATTTCGCCGTAGCCATCGCACTCGTTCAGCCCCGACCGAAAGCCTCCACCACGCCAAGACGCCCCGACCGCCATTGCTCCCGTACCGAAGCACGGCACGAGCCGCGAGCCTCCATTGCCGCGACAGACAAATGCGTTCGCTCGCATTCGTGCCTCGCTTTTAGCATCCGAGTGCATCTCGGGCCGCCCGCAGAGCCTCGGGCTCGTATTCGCATTAGTTACATTTTCGTGAGCGCAGCCCTTCCAAGATTTTATTTCCGATATCAAATATGGTTCAGACTGTGGTGGGTCCCCATTCTACTACGGTGAGATTCAAGACACTCTCGAGCGAGTCCCGCCTCCAAACTGGCCCGACCAAGACTAATACTGCCCCCGAGATGCACCGAGAAGCCTCGTGGATTCCGACGCTTATCGTGACACGGACGGACCCCGTGCCCCATCAACTGCACTCCCGAGGAGAGTCTCTGGAGGCCCAGTTCTCCGCATGCCCAAGACATCGCCCAGCGATCATCATCCTCTCTCACTAAATTGTCACCACATTCGCAGAGGCGACATCATCACCTCAGCTGTCACCTGCCTCGAGGATTAGACGACCTATATTCACCGGGACCCCGACACGGAACGAGACCTCGAGCCGTAGATTCTCATCGATCACCTACGACGCCCCCGCTACGAGGGTCGATCCTAGATGTGGAGTCCATGTGAGGTTGATCGAGGAGTATTCATAATTACCTTTCATGACTCCGAGGCAGCATTACTACCCACGAGAGTGGTGTCAGCTTTACACTCAATGACCTCTGTGAGGACGCCTAGTCCGCGGAGCTTCGCCCGCATTGATGATCGCCGCGAGCACTCGTAGCGGCCGATATTTCATCACAAATTCCCGCCCGCGATACCGCCGCCAATGCGTAGGCCAGATCAGCCCACCACTATCGCGATGGTTCGAGTAATCGCTAGAGACACCACCGCCGGACCAGTATTTTACAGAGGCGGCCCCGCCTCGGCGTCGCCGATCATCATCTGTTCAAGACGTTTCACCCGCTTTCCAAAGATTACGTGATGCGAGGAGGGAGCCGTATTCAGGCGCTTTACCTGGATTCGATTTTTGTTCGTCCCTCCTGAGCCTGATGGCCTCTGCTGCAAGCTCGAGGAGAAGGTCCATCGGAAGGACCTAGCACGAGCAGAGAGATTCCACCATCGATGCCGAGACTACCTCCCCTGTGTTCTCGAGTACTGGGATTCCCAGAGGAGCCCCGTGATCGAGAGGAGGGATTGATGCTCCTTCCTCGGTCATGTCAAGAGCGTGATGACTATGCTCAGATTCTTCCACCTACCAATTACGTGGATCAGGAGGATAGACGGTCGGAGGTCGAGGACCACCATAGCGATGATATACCCGCCCTCGAGCCCAAGATACATGTTAGAAGTTCTGGCTCCACAGATATCACCTTCATCCCTCCTCCACACTCACCACAACACAGCGCATACTCCCCACCCATCCTATTCAAAGACACCATTCGGGCCGTGAGTACGTACTCATGCTAGCTCGAGAGAGATAACCGCGTGATGGATGCTATCTATACACCAGTAGCCACTACACAAGCAGCCCAAAGATGTACCAGATCAAAGGTCGCCCGTTGTCACTCTATGCTTCGGGCCAGACAGACGCACTTCTAGCCTCGTTCCTCGATCAGAGAGATTCACTACTGACTGTACCTCTATTCGATGTTTCTGACAAGAAGAAGAAGAATTTTTCAGATTCACCACCACCACAACAAATGTAGGTGGTTAGTTCTTTATGATTTTTGTATAGTTACCAAATTTTTATCAACTACCTACTGATTTTTGATTAGGATTTATGTTTTAGCCACAAGAAGTGTGATATTTTGTTTAGCTTTGGTATACATGTACTAGCCATTTTGGCTATATCAAAGGCTATTCGATTTATATATACACACTTTTGCATACCATGTTTTGTACCTCCACCATGGGTATTTGTTTTTCTTTTCAATCGACAATTGAATCGGGCTTCAATCGACAATTGAATCGCTTTTGCCGGAGTAACAGAATCCCCCGTTTGTCACCTTATGTTAGAACAAATTCCATTATGCTTGAAATAATTTTTTGGTCATCATAGCCCAAAGATGCTCAACTTGAAAATTTCTCCTTTAGGCTAATTCACACACTCCGCACTCCGCATTATTTTGATAGGTCAGAATTTGTTTTGCCTCCTTTCGCTTGCATAGCCGCCTAGGTGTTAAGTAACCTAGATAGGTTTGTGTTACTCCATACTTGAAGACCAATGTTGTCTTCCAAAAGGAAAAGAAAAGAAAAAAAAAAAAAAAAAGTTAAGAAAAAAGAAAAATAAAGTCGTGAAGTTTTGCTTTTGAAACCTAACACCTGGCCCGAGGTGTATGGCGAAGTTTTAAAACCCGATGCCCTAAGCCTTAATTGGTTAGAGTCATCGATTTAGTGTTCGCATAGGTGGATAGGTAGAATCTAACGATTTGTAGGTGCTTACTTCGTCATTCGAGTCCGAAAGTGAAGCCTCGTAGCTCAGGGTCAAGCGATCTCTCGCTTCGATGCTCCTAAAACCTTAATTGGTTGGGAGTCATCGGTGGACCCTCGTTACACGGACTTCGTGGTCGCATTTTAAGTATCGCATCCTACAATGTAGTTGAATAAAGAAAGAAGAGTGTAACTATCCTATTCCAGTTGTTCAAATGCCTTAAGGCCATGTCACCGCTAGTCAGAGAAGGGATAAATTTTTGCAATTTATCGCGTAACTGCTATATAATAAACCATTAGACTTAGGTGGAAATTCAAGTTGAGAATCATGGAACCATTGGATTCAAATTATTTGTATGGTTTTGGCTCTTTCATTTCGGTTTTCAAACTGTGTCCATTTTTCAATTTAAGAACAATGTTATTTGTATATATACACCTTCTAATCATAACCTTTTGAAAATCACCATGCATCTCCTTAGTTTTTGCATTGCTAAGGGACTAAGTAAATGTTTCGTTTGGGGTGATTAGTGCCCAAAAAGTGAAATTTTGAACCCTATATTAGATAGGTTTTGAGTGCTTTTTTGCGCACTAATCATGTCATTTATGTACCAATTGAAGTGTTCAAGTTCTTAGTATCATTTTTATGTCAAGTAGAGGTTATTTTTGGTCAAGCTTTTGTAGGTTTTTAAGACTTTGGGAGTTCAATGTCAGAGATGTATGATTTAACTGCGAAGTTTGAAACTCAAGTGTCACCCATCAACCAAATCCAAGAATCAATGAAAATCAAGGCAAAGTGAAGAAAATTGATGCAACAAGACAGGACGAATGCAAAGTGGGAGATCAACAAAGCTCCTGAATTTTTCATAGAGTTGCGAAAATTTTCAGGATTGCAAATCAAGAACCTTAGCGGTGTATAACCTTAGCTTAAATGGCCAATTTTCGCTAGACCAAAACCACTTTCGCCAGACACTGCTTTACGAATTCAGATTACATCACGAAAAATTTTCGCTGTTAGCGAAATTCGCTAGCTAGTTAAATTACCGCCCAGCGAAATTTCCCTATTTTCGTTACACCTTGTGATTTCTCCATTACCTAGCTAAATCTTCACTTAGCGAAAATGCACCCGGCCTCGGCCATGCTTTTGTATTTAATGCTAACCGATTTCAAATTTGCGTATTACTCTCGTCTCTATACTTAGCCAAATTTGTAGGTTTTTTGCATTTTCATGTATTGGAGGTGGCTCATATAAACCCCTCCTTTTGTAATAAGGAGAGAAGAATTTTTGGGAAGCAAGATTGGGAGAAGATATTTTGTAAGTTTTTATTTTTGTAAATAAAGTCTCGTATTTTTAATTAGGTTTTGCTTTTCTCTCTTCTCTCTCCTCTTTCCTTTACTTTCTTGGCTGCCAAACACCCCGCTTGAGGATGACAACTCAAGAGATGCTTAAGGTTTCCTTTCTTTGAAGAGGAATGGAAGCTAGTCAGGTGGGCATGTGCATGTTGTCCTCTTGTACCGAAAGTCACAGACCGCATTATGGCCCTTACCTTCTCGTGGTTGAATAGCTTCAATGTTGTTGATTTAGCCAATACTCTCCATAAGCTTTAGATAGTGCATACTTATCGCTAATGACCGTGGCTCATTGCATATTTCACGAGCTTTTGAAATGATATTTAATGCCAGTGGTTTCAAACAGGAAGGGCCATAGATGCATGCTACCTGTAAGCTGACTCAAATAGGAGTTGATTTCTAGGGGTTAGTTTGCTAGTTAAACATAGATCCGGTTATGCCCTTGAATTATAGGTTGCATGTCATAACTCGAGGATAAAACCCGAGGACAATTTGTTCGCCCTAACTTACCAAGAGCGACTCCAAATCTTCAGTTAACTTTTCACACTTCACTTTCGCTTATACCTCGCTCAACCTACTTCCACCGCTTTTGAAGCAACCAAAAGTCCAAATAGAAAGCCCACCTTCGCACTTATGCAAATCATTTTTAGGATGAAAACCCATCCTCAGAAACGACTTAGGACCACTATATCATAGTGAGCTTGACTACCAAGTAGGAACTTAGGTGTATATAAATTTTGTTGATTTTAATTTCAGCCATCAGGCAATTAATCAAAGCCAGATCAACATCCCAAGATGGGAGACACTTTAGGGCTTCGAGCCAACCAGAGAAGAGAGCATGTTTCCAGTGCCACCAGCCTGGACACTTGAGACGAGATTTCCCTCAAAGGTAGGGATCCTAGAGATATGGGACACCACAGCCCCAATCATCAATGGATATGCATGGATTCTCGATTTGTTCCTCTCATCTTCACTATGGCCCATTGGAACCGATATCAATTCTAGGGTGTTTTATAAGCACCTACTACTTTTAATGTGACAAGCTAAATGGGATGGGACATGGGCTCGAGGTCGGCGCGTGGCTCACAGAAAGGACTTCTCAGCACCTGGGTAAGTACGTTTACACCGTTTATTAACTAGACTGAGCTTTCTGTAGATTAGCTGGTTTCAGGCACATTTATACCGTTCGCCATGGGCAAGAGTATTGTTTGATTTGGTGCATCCTATCTCATTCATTGTCGCATCTTTTGTGAAAAGATTTGGGCTTAGAGGTTGAAACCTTTTGAAAGTCGTTGGATAAGATATGTCGAGACATGAAATAGAGATATTAGGGGATTCTATTCACTATGGACATGAGGATCATGGACATGTTGGAGTTTGATGTCATCCTTGGAATGGACTGGTTGACGGCGCACCGAGTCATCATTGATTATGATCGTAGAAGGGTTACTCGCCACACATTGATGAAATGGGTGCGTCAGAATATATGCTTGGGATACATATGCTTTTACCTACAGAGCTCTCAATAATATTACCATTCTAGATGGTCCGAGCATTTGATGGTTAGCCGAAAGCCTTACTCCGGAGGAAAAGGCTAGACAAATCAGTCTACCTCGGGTGGTTTGTGAGTATGAGGATGTTTTTGATGAACTACCGAGATTACCACGATAGGATGTAGGACTTCACTCATTGAGTTACACCCTAGTACATTGCTTATTTCTAAGTGACTGCATAGAATGGAGCTTGGTCGAAATAAGTGAACTCAAGGTCCAAGTACAAGGATTGTTGGACATAGGTTTTATTAGACCGAGCACTTCACCTTAGGGCTCCTGCCTCTATTTTCCAAGAAAGATAAGATCCTTTCCCCCGCTATGTATAAACTATCAACAATGAATAAAAAGGCTACTTCATTAAGAATGTATACAATTCTTCACGGGCGATTACTGATTTGTTTAATAATTGAGAGGCACTGCCCACTTGTTAGATCTCCAGACTATACCATCAATTGAGAGTTAGGAACGTATATCCCTATGACGGCATTTCTAGAATACGATATAGCCATTTTTAGTTCACAAAGATGCATTTTCGACGACCGAACGTCGGCAAAGATTCATGGATTTTATGCATAGGTGTTCCACCCCCTACTTAGACGGCTCACTGCGGGTTTCTCATGGACTACATCTCTGGATCTACTCCAAGTTTGAGGAGGATCATGAGGGTCACTTTAAAGGATTGCTCTCTTGACTCCTGAGAGAACATCGCTTGTATGCCAAATTCAAAGAAGTGTGAATTTCGTTTACCGAGGAGAGACTCTTTGGGCAATGCGGGTAAGACAAGAGGCGCTATGAGCTGGGAGAGCCAAGTCACTTCTAGATACGTAGAAGCTGGGATTGGTAGGGCATATAGGATGTTCATTGAGGACTTCTCCCGATTAGTCGTGACGAGACAAAATCGACTCGAAAGGAGGTCAGGTTTCAGTGGAATGAACTGTGTGAGAAGGCATTCTAAGAATTGAAAAGGAGGCTTACTTCAGCTCCTATTCTGATAGTTCCAAAGAAGGGACAGAGGTACACAATGTATTGTGATGCTTCCAAGGACGGACTGGGATGTGTTTTGATGCAGTCTGGGAGAGTGGTGGCTTATTGTTCTCGACAGTTAAAGAACAAAGAGTAGAGTTACCCCACGCATGATATAGAGTCAAGTACATTGTCCTCGGGTTTGAAGATTTCGCGTCATTATTTATACGTGAACAATTCCGAGGTGTTTTAAGACCACAAAAGTCCTAAGTATATTTTCACATAGTGGGACTCTCAACATGAGGCAACATAGGTGGATGAGACCGAGGATTAAGATTTCACTTTGCATTACCACCCCGTAAAGAAAATGTGGTGGATGATGCACTCGCCTGGAGGTCACGGTTGGCTAGCATAGCTTCCTCGGAGTGGTAGATGATCGAGACCATGGGACGTCTCTGACCACAAGATAGTGATCATGCCTGGGTATACCTTAGGTTTGGTGGCTATGCCTTCCCATTGAGCGCAGCTACTGAGTCCTAGGACAAGACACGTAGATATTGTCCATTAGGACCTGGTACATGGGTACAAGTGACGGTCAACATTCACACTGACTATAGTCTCGATATAGGGAAGAGTCATGGTTCCCGCCTGGCGTATATGAGAGGAGATCCCTGTGAGTTCCATTGCCTCTTTCGCTTTGTCGTTTCCATCCAGTGGTACCTAAGATGTACCATGATCTTCATTGTCAGTTTTTGATTAGCACCCAAAAAGTGCTATTTTGAAACCTATTTAAGATAGGTTCTATAATTTTTTGTACTAATCATATTAGTTAAGCTTCATTGACACTTGCAGGTCCCTTTGGTACTAATGATTGTATTTCGAGGCTGTTTGTAGTTTTGTAGGTTTCGCAGATCTATTCTATCGCATCAAGCTAAGCATATCGGTCGAGCTAATTTACATCGAGTTCGTATGATTTATCTTTTGATCGTGATCAAGCCAGAATGAAGTTGGATTCGTGAGGAACAGAGGTCAGGCACTTCCTATTATAGCGGGCTTCACACAATAGCGAAATTCTCACATATAGAAATTCTTACATAGTGAATTTTCGCTATTGTAGAGAATTTTCGCTACATAGCAAAATTCCTCACCTCAGAGCTAAATCCTCGGCTTCCTGTTGGTAGGTACACAAAAGATCCATTTTTGATTAATTTCTATTTATGCCCTCAATGTAATTATACTATTTAGATAGATTGGTATTTTCACCGGGTTAAAGGTTATATGTTTTTGTGAACATTTTGTAACCTAACTTTTCATTAAAGGCAATTCCATTACGGACCCCTGTTTTCGGCCCTCATTTGCTCTCTTCTCTCTCCTCTTTCTCTCACTTTCTAGGCAATCGAACACACCCTTTGAGGATGACAACTCAAAGGATGTTTGGCTAAATCCTCTAAACCTTGAAGAGGAGGGTTGCAAGGTAGGTTGATAAGGCTTGCTGGCTGTGTGTTCCCCGTTTTCACGGTAAGGTGCACCGCTGCATTTATGGTTCAAACTTTCAAAACTAGGTTTAAAAGCTATTTGATGTATTTTCTTTGGTCAATACTTGGCAAGCTTTTAGGGTTCAGTGTATTCTTAGTGTTAGATACACTGACATCCATTAGTTGTCATTTACGAGCCATCGGAGGTAGGTTAAATGCTAGATTTTAACTATAGGAACATTTAATGCTTAGTAAATGCTATGTTTCAAAGAGGAATGGTACTAAGGGTTAGCCTTTAAGGTTAAACCAAGATCCGGTTTTGGAAATGACTATAGGTCATTTTCCTTAATGCGAGGAAATAACCCGAGGACACCTTTGCAACTCTATCATACCAAATTAGTGGCCCAAAACTTCAAGGACTTTTTTACATTTTATTTCACTACCTTCGCTAGCATGCTGACAACAACCACTATTTTTGTACAAATCCAAAATCCAAACAAAAGCCTCACCATTTTGAATCATTATACAAATCATTTGTAAGACAAAAACCCATCCCTGTGTTCGATCCTAGAGCCGCTATACTGTAGTAGTTACGCTGCGGTAGTAGGAGTAATTTAGGTTATAAATTTTGTTGATCCTATCCATCACGTACTTTAATCAATGTATGCGCTGTTTGATGGTGCCTTATTACGTATTTATTAGTACGACGAGTACTTGTAATCCTAATTACAAGTATTGGTGACCTTTTAAACCTTTGTGAATTCCATTGTTTAGAATTTTAAGTTTTTATGAATAACAATCATTTTATTTCTTAGCTAACACTGGCCTGGCAAGCCCCCGTTGTTGTTCTTTTCTTTTGTTCTTTGTTTCACTGTGTTTATGTACCACTAGGATAGATATATCAGGTAGATTGCAAAGAGTTAGTACACCAATTGAACAAGGTTGTAAAGTCAGTGTACACAGTGAGCAAATGGATCTCGTTTGAAGAACAACAGTTAACATGAGCTCCAATAAATCCAACAACATATAGGTCAATGAGGGACCACATACACCCTCCTAGAGTGAGTGCTCCTTCCTTCATCATACCACCTGCTGATGATGTGGTAGTAAGACCCTATTTGATGCCCCTGCTTCCCACTTTTCATGGAATGGAGAATGAAAACCACATACGCATATCCGTGGAGTTCGAGGAAGTTTGCACAACTTTTAAAGAAGGTGCCCGACATGGACTCTGCTGTCGAAGCATTTCCATCGATTAATCGAAAAACAAGGCCAAAATTTGGCTCAATTCACTAAGGCCGAGAACAATTAGAAATTGGGCCGAACTTCAAGTTGAGTTTTTGAAGAAATTTTGAAGAAATTTTCAATACAACGAGACAGCGGCAGAGGCAAATCTACACTTACTCGGCCTACGATAATGAGAAGTTTTATCAGTGTTGGGAGAGGTTCATGGAGACCATCAGTGCATGTCCACACCATGGGTTCGATACTTGGATGCTTGTGAATCACTTTTATGATGGAATGTGCCGACGTGAAGCAACTCTTTTTGAAACCATGTGTGGAGGGGACTTCACGAGCAAGCACCCGGATGAAGCCATGGACTTTTGAACTATATGGCGAAGCCTCCAGGCATGGGATGAACTAAATCGAGAGAAGGTGAAAATGAGGCCTTGACCCTCTATCGAGAGCATTTATGCACTTTCCAAAGACACAGAGATGAAAGCAAAATTGACCACTTTGACTCGAAGGTTGGAGGAGCTTAGGCGAAATCAACATGAAGTGCAGCGGTGATTGAATTGCACGCATCTCATCCGGCCACATTTAATTGTCGGTCAGTAGCCATCTTGGAGTTCATTGTCAATGGTTCCTTCGAGTGAAGGGATTTGATGCGAGCATGCCCATGTCTTGGGTCGAAATAAACCGGTAATGATCTTTCAGTATGGAAACACATAACCCCTGATTGGGAGGAATCATTCGAGACCTATCATGGAAGAAAAAACCCACATATGCTCCCAGACCTGACAAGCGATTTAGCTCCCACCTCGAAGCTACTTGTGGCGGCCTCCACTTTCTTCTCTGTTGAAGCGGCTTGATTACGAATTTAAGCAAGGTAGTAGAGTACCTTTGTGGAGGAACAAAGGTGTTGAATGTTCAAACTAATCGAGAAGGAATTGGGGCCGGTAGAGAGCTACGCTCCAACGAAAATGGAGCAATATGCATTACGAGATCTCCAACAAATATGACAACTTGCAAAGTTCCATTTCCTAGGTGTCCCAACCGGCTGAAGGAGTCTGAAAAGGAAATTCCCTTCCCGAGACACGAGAAAAATCAGGGAATGCATAGGAGACCAGCTCTTGATGATCCCAAATGCAAAAATTGATGAAGTCAGCGTTAGTAACATTGAGAAGTGGTATAGAGGGCGAGACCAGCGGTCCCAAAGGAAAACCAACGAAAGCTCCTACGGTGGATTTGAACCACTAGAGGAAGAACAACCAGCAGGGGAAGAGGTAAAACACAGTGTACCCCCTCCTTTCCCACAAGCACTTCGAAAAAGGAAAAAATCAGTTAACCAAACTGAAATTTTAGAAGTACTACGGTAGGTGAAGGTAAACATCCCTCTTCTCGATATGATCAAGCAAGTCCCCACGTATGCAAAGTTTTTGAAGGACCTATGCACGGTGAAAAAAGGATTTAATGTGAATAAAAAGACCTTTTTGACTGAGCAAGTGAGTGCCATCATTGAGTCGCGAAGACTCACACATGAAGTATAAAGAGATCTGGGTATGCTACGTGTCCAGATTAACATAGGCGGCACTTGTGTGGAAAAGGCATTGCTAGATTTGGGGGCGAAGTGTTAATGCCTTTTCCATGTACCGGCGACTTAAATTTAGCGAGACTTAAACTGACCATCACGTTGTCTCTGGCGGAATGGGTCCGTCAAAATACCAAAGGGACCCGAGTTGAGGATGTTTTGATTGGTGGACAAATTCTACTATCCAGGTGGGTTTTGTAGTGCTTGTCTGCGGCGAGTAGTAGTAGGAGCTAACCGCTGTGCCCGATCATCTAGGAAGGCCATTTTTGGCCACTTCTAATGCGATCATCAATTGTCGGAATGGGGTGATGCAGCTAACCTTTGGAAATATGACTTTAGAGCTCAATATCTTCCATCTTAGCAAAAAGCACATGCACCAACAAGAGGATGATAGTGAAAAGGTTTGTGCGATAGAGGCCATCCTTGAAGAAGCGGCAGAAATGAAGTACGCTTGTGCAAGATGTATTAACCGAGGGGAGTTGGTTGTGATGTGAAGACCAAGCGGGGCTTCGAGGTGAGTGTTGCATGGCCAATGGAAAAGAGGTGGAAGTTTACCTCTACTTCTTGGGCGAGGAACATAGTCCTCAGCTGATTAGATCTTAAACCCTACCTATTAAATTGAAATATGCATTTTTGGGAGGAAAAATGGGCATCCCGATAGTGATTTACACCTTTATTGACTAATCATGAGTTAATTTGCTTGAATTCTCCACGGGGGAATAAATAATCGGATGGAAAGATTTGGGTTGAAGGCATCGACCAATAGTATACACCCATCATATTTACTTAGAAGAGGAATGTCGAAAGCGGTTTGAAAATGACCAAAGAGGAGGCGAATCGCATATCTGAAAAGAGGTGAATGCAGTGGAAGTGTTGAAATTGCTCTGTTTGGCATCATATACCCATGTGAGTGGCTCTTGGGTAAGTGCAACCCAGTAGTGCCTAATCGGGGGGTTACCACGGTGCTCAATGAGAAAGTAGAGGAAATGCCCACGGAGCTTACTCTGAATTTGGAGGGGTATGTCGACTATAGAAGGCTGAATGAGGTGACGTGAAAGGATCACTTTCCCTTACCCTTCATAGACCCGACTCCACAGAGAGAGAGTATCGGGTCGATCCCTTTTCTTTGCTTTTAGATGGGTATTAGGCTACTTCCGGTCGAGATGCTATGAGATGATCGAGGGAAAAGACCCACCTTCACTTGTCCTTTTTGGGTACATATGCTTATAAGAGGATTCGGCCGATTACAGCAATGCCCGGAGCCACTTTTTAGCGTTGTATGCTCGACCATTTGTGATATGGTGGAGCGTATTATGGAGGTTTATATGGATGACATAACAGTTTACGGGGAAAGCTTTGATGAATGTCTCATCCATTTGGGAACTGTCCTCCACAGATGCATTGAAAAGAATCTTGTACTAAACTGGGAAAAATGCCATTTTATGGTAAATCAGGGCATAGTGTTGGGGCACATCATTCCAGGAGTGGAAGTGGATAAGGCAGTAGAATTGATCTGAAATTGCCGTCTCTACTAATGTGAAGGCAGTCTGGCAATTCTTGGGACATACGGGCCATCGCGGAGTTCATTCGAGACTTCGAGAATTGCTAAGGCAGCTCTATGACTCTATGAAAAATGCAAAGTTTGAATGGGATGTAGAATGCGAAGTTTGAGGCTTAAGGCACATTTGACTTCTAACACCCATTGTGAGAACACCCCGGCACTTGCCTTTTGAGGTAATGTGCGATGCTAGTGACCTTCAGCTGTCAGAAGTTCTGGACAAGTAGAGGGAAGCGAGTATGTGGTGTATTATGCGAGCAAAAAACGTTAAATGAAGCTCGGAGAAACTACTACTACGGAGAAAGGAAGTGAGCGGTGAATTACATGCTTTAGATAAGTTCCAATCTTATTTGATTCGGTCGAGATATTGTAATCTTCATAGATCATTCGGCATTGAAATATCTACTCTGAAAAACCGGAATTCGAGGCTGAAGCGTGGGTAGGTCCTATTCGCTGCGAGGTCCAGGCCCTCAATTAGAGATAAGAAGGGTGTGGAGAGCGTTGTTCTTTGGTCATGTCTCAGGATTAACCATAGCACCACGATACCACAGCCCTCGTATTTTGATGAATTTCCTGAGGAGTCTCTCGACAGTGAGTATAGCACCATGGTATGCTCACATTGCCAATTTTTTGTTAACAGAAGAGTTACCAGTGGAGTGGACAACACAGGACAAAGTTGGCACCATACGGGTTCATTGATGTATTGGGAAGCGTGTTGTTCAGTATTGTCTTGTCGGATAATAAGGAAATGTGTTCAGAGAGAAGAACATGAAGGAATTTCGGCCATTGCCATGATAGTGCGTGTGGAGTGCATTTCGCTTCCACGAGAAAACAACCATAAGTGATGCGTCGGGCTTTTATTGGCCGTCATTGTTTAAGATACCTCGCCCATGTGCATGCGGTGTGATAAGTGCGGCGGGAAAGATTTCGATCTCACATAATGCCCTTGAACCCCATTTTAGTAGTTGAGATTGTTTGATGTATGGGGCATCGACTTCTGGGACCATTCCACACTTCCTTATTTCTTCTACATCCTTGTGGGGTGGACTACGTGTCCTAAGTGGGTTGAAGCCGCGATTGCCATGCTAGGCGGTGACCATAAAGCGATGCTAAAATTCTGAAGGAGAACATTTTCTCCCTAGATTTGGAGTTCAAAGCAATTATCGGTGATGGAGGTTCTCACTTTGTAACGAACCTTTAAGAACCTCTTATCCAAATATGGTGTTAAGCACGAGGTAATACCGGGTATCATCCCGAACCAGGTGGTCGAGTGGAGCTCGCCGACCAGGGTAAATAAAGACCATCGATGAGAGTTATTAATTCCTAAACGAAAGGATTGAGTCTTTGAAGCTACAGGCTCATTGTGGGCATCTGAGGCCAGCATACAAACCATCCTCGGAATGTCACAGTATGAAGCAGTTTATGGCAAGGCTTACCATTTACCCATTAAGAAATTAGAATACAGGCGTGGTGGAAGCGTGCGAAATTTGAACATGGATATGAGCCATTTTGGCGAAGAATGCTTGAGATTGGCTGAGTTAGAAGGCGAAGCGACTTCGCTGAATTCCAAAGGGTACTAAGGATAGGCGAAGAAGTGGTATGATCGACTCATAACCAGTAAAACTTGTCGGGATCGAGTCTCTGTATGATTCAAGCTCCATCATTTCCTATGACTCAAATCGCGATAGACGGGCCCATTTATAATCCACCAAGCATATTTGAATGGATTGGTTGACCTTCTCAACCAGAAGACAAGAAAGTATTTAGGTTAGCGACAGTAGTGAAGCCTTATCTTTATTACATACCATTGCAACGAGGAGATATCCCTGCTTGATCCCTCGTAATGACATTCCGATAGCGAGTTGGTTTTGTTCGATGAGACCAAGCTGGCTCATTTTTTTTGGTCAAATTTTTTAATTTATTTTATTTTAATGTTTTTATTTATCTTAGTTCCTTAATTAAAACCTTCTTTGATATGTTCGACAATGTTTTATTTTATTATTTTATTTTATTTCATTTTTTTATTTTTGGAAAATGTGGTGCGAGGCTGAAATTTTACACTCAGTGTGAAATTTCGGCCTGAGTAGTAAATTTCGCCCCTTGTGACTCTTCGGCTGCCAGGGGTCCCTTCAGTTGCCCAAATGCACCATTAAAAAGGCCCCTCCTCCTCATTCTCTTTCAGACCTCCCCCTAGCGCAAGCCCTGCATGCTGGCGCGTCTCACCTACGCCACCCGACCTCCCTATTTCGGCTCCTCTTTGCACGCGGAAGCGGCTCTCCCTGCCGCACATCCCTCCCTCACCGTGCCAGCGCTGCCCCAGCCACCTTTGCTTGGCACGGCGGGCGTCCCACGCACGCTGTTTCGGCCCTCGGCTGTCGGGTTTCCCGGTTCCCGGTGTTAGCCTCCGGCGTGGTTGCACATCACGGAGCCGACCCGGTCGAGCTGGGGTTCGGACCGGGTGCCCTTCCCGGAGATCGGCGCGCGGGCACTTCCGAGGCTGCCCGCGAGACCACTCTGACTCGAGTGCGGCACCTCTTACTTTATTTTCTTCTGACCATGATGCAGAATCCGACTCTAGTGCAGTATTCCACGAGGAGTCTCGAGAGTCTTTGAGCCCAAATCCAGGGCGATGCGAGCCGGGTGGGACCTTACCCCCCTCTCACGTGCATCCACGATACCAGGAGCGCCTTTGAGCGGGCGGACATACGGCGGGTCTTACGCGTTCGGGCAGAGCGCCGCCACCTCGGTGATGGCGAGTCTGCACGGTCATACGCCTCGGTTACATCGCGAGTTAGGGCGTCCCGCTATTCCGGTGACGCGATGCAGGAATGTGGTTAATGGAGTGCGAAAGGACTTTCGGAGAGTCTATTATGATGTCAAACATTAGCGGCGGACCACGATTAAAGTTATCTGCGGTTGGTCGAGGTATTCACGACCATTATGAGCTACGATCTGGTTTTCATCCCCGGGTGGTTCTTGGGTTTACCATGCGCGTCGGGGTGTCGATCGGATCGGCTTAGTTCGGTATAGATGGTCGTCACGGGATACTACGAGCTTGGAGATATCTTGCGCTCTCAGGCACGCGATAGTTACAGCTAACTCAGTAGTGCTCGGTGTGGCCTCATCCCTCGCCCATAGAGATGGTTCACTCGCTCTCTCGAATCTGATAGGATTTATCCTTGTTGCGAGATAGCTTCCTCACGGATACTCCTCACGGACCACGTACTTCGGTCCAGAGTACATTCTGCTTCATCACTATTTACAAGCACGGATTTGATACAGAGCTGTATCGGATATCTGGGGGGTTTTGGTTTAATCTGGTAGAGCTTATCATGACCGCCTTACTTCACTTTGAAGATGAGATTACATCCTTGAGGGCTGGCTCGAGGCGGTATTCAACTCTTGATGCGAGGGTTGTTATGCATGTCTTGAGAGACCTTGGGTTCTCGGAGGAATACGTATTGAGCGTCGGTAGGAGTTGACTATTATTGTATCCCTTAGGCCCAGGACCACATCCTATCCCACTCTCTTTTCTTTTACACCAGCAGGAGAATGTAGTGGATGATTATGTGGGTTTTACTGAGGGTGGCTTGACTTGTCTCGATTAAATTCATCCCCTCGATTCGCTTCCTCATGATATCTAAGGCTGCGGGCCGAGTCCTCACGTGTCGCGGCTGACCATCCCAGGCACATTCTTGTCGCCAGGGATTTATTGGTTGTTATGGATGCCATCCCCTTTATCTTGCCTTGCATCTTTAGCGGCTTCTCAGACCGACGTGGCCCAGAGTGGATGTGGCCGCCAGTGGGGTCACTCGCACGAGAATCGGGCTATACTTCTAGCCAGTTGACCACCTTGGTCTCCCACGATTCTTGTGTGAGCCTATCACGAGGCCACCACTCGCTAGCCGGTCCAGATTTGTATTAGATTCGGCGGCTTCTACGGATGTGTGCGGTCGCGGCGGTATCTTCGATCGCCCGGCTTCATCCACGGCCGCAGGTGAGAAGGTCGCGCTGCCTCTGGCTTTGGATCCACTGCCCGGTGGGGACGATGATACTTTGTTGGGGGAGAGTTGGCGCCGAGTGGCACTTATAGTACTTATGTTTTGTTTTGTTTATACTTGTGTTGTTTTAGTTTTATGATGAGTCGAAAACTCATTAGATTTTTAATTCATTTTGAGTTTATTAGCAAGAATAATGTTGGGTGTTTGCAGAGAAAGTGATAATTGACTCAAATTTCGGTTTGCGAAAGTGACATTATTTCAATTTCAATTTGCGGGGAAAATCTGTTAGAAAATCAAATTTTAGCAAAAGTGAAGAAATCGACCCTCTGTGATTGAGGTCTGCTTGGGAATTTCGATCGACGGGAAGTTGCTCAGGTAATTCAAGTCACGACATCAACAATTTGGCTTTGAAGAAGAAACTGAAACGTGAACAAATTGAAGTCGTGACTTGAAGAAGGAGGTTGCGACAAAGAAGACGTGGTCGAGATTAAAGGAAACAGTCAAATGAAGAAATTCATGTCGCGACTTCATTTCGATGTCGCGGCAGCGAACAAGAAAAATGATGTCGCGACGCAACTGCGGAGTCGCGACAGGATGCGATACATGAAGCCCTGAGAGATCTTCACAAAGAAATCCATGACTAGTTTTTAATTAAAAGGGTCAAATTGAAGTCGCGACATCTTATGCGGTCGCGGCGTAAGCTGAAAAATTGGCGTATAGCAAGAAAAATGATGTCGCTGACCACTTTCATTCGGTCGCGACCTAAAGAAGAGTGGCGAAGAAAGGATGTAAGCGACATCACTTTGATGTCGCGACACGGAAAATAGTTTGGAAGAAAGAAATCGAGTTGCAATGTGGAGTGGGTAGCGACTGAAGAAGAAATGGAAAGCAAAAGGGCGCGACATCACCGTGAGGTCGCGGCGTAAAATGAAGTTAGAGACAGAAAAACACCCAGCCAGTGCGACCGAGTCAAGGTCTGACATGAAGTCGTCTTACAAGCGGTAGCGAAGTGGTCATGATCTAAAGCGAATGTCGCTGACCTACGGAAAGGAGGAGGTCGCGTGATCGCGAGCCATCGAGGGAATTCCGTAGCCATGACATCGACTTGAGAATTGCGACATCGACGCTGAAGGAACCTTGAACAAAGATGTCGCAACATCACTTCGATGTCGCGACCACTAATTAGGGATTTTGCAAGACAAACTGGTTGCAACAGAAAAGGAAGAGGTCGTGACTGATCATGAGCCATCAAGGGAATTCCATGTCGCGACATCAACTTGAGGTCGCGACATAGAACAGTGAGCTGGGCTTTTTCTTTGGATTTCCACCTAGAGTATTTTTGGGGATTCGACCCAGATTCTTTTTCTTTTTACAGTATAAATAGAGAGCTTTCGAATAGTAAAGTAGTTTTCTCATATTCACTGCAATGAGAAAGAAGGAATTTCAGTGTATATTTTAGAGTAGATTTTTATTTTAGTTTTATTTTACGGTTTTGAATCTGGCTGTGCGAAGCGAGTTGGCTGGATTTTTTTAGTTATGTTATTTTTCTTCAGTATTACTGCGCAGAAATTTGGGGAAATCTAGACAAATTTAAGGAATTCATTTTCTTTTAGTTTATTGCAATTACAGTGGTTGTGCGTGATCGGCACTCCATTTCTTGATTTGCGATGTAGTGTCGAGCCTGACTCGGTAGATTTGATTTACATTTAAGATTCTGATCTTTCCTTCACAATTCCACGAAGAATTAATTTAGGTTCGGTTTTACTTAATCGGTGTCGTTTTTAATGGATAAGTTCCCAATAGTAGTACCTCTCTTACGACCTCAGGATACCCTCTGCGTGACAGGGGCGGAGGAGATTCACGAGTTGAGAGCATTCTTTTACGGGTATGTTCAGTACCATTGTGACTATTTGAGCTACGAGTTCATTTTGATAAATCCCGTTAAACTCATGGTGAGTTGGAGGGTGTATTTAACAATATCCATGATGAGAGTTCTGTAATCTCTTGAGTCGTCCGTCAAGTGTTAGCTTAGATCCCAATCAAAGGAAAGATAGCCCTTGTCTCACGGAGGATTTGAGCACCATTTATGTAGTAGAACTTAAATTTAATATCACGAGAAGGTGAAGTAAAAGTTCTGCTGTCAACAGGAAATGGGTGTGAAGTATTGAGGAAGAAAAATACCCAATCTTGAAAGAGAGGAATGTGGAATACGAATTGTTGGTTTGATCTTGTCTTGAGAAACGAGATCATCAGTGAAAGGAAAAATCAATTCCAATAATTAGGAAATCTTGGACAAACATCGGATCCATATATAGAGCAAGTAACGGATATAGTCTTTGGAATTGTTTGTTCCATTGTATTTCATTGATAGTTTCGTTTCTCCGCAGTGTGATTCGAACCATTCTTTTATGCTGTTTTTTTAATTCATTAATTTTGTTTTTAGTTTAATTTGAGCAATTCAATAGTATAGATTTTAATTTTTGTTGTTTTGATAAAATTTTCACCATGAATTTTGAGTCCAAATAGTATGAAATTTTAGTAGTTGGGGTAGTTGACACATGATCGCTATCAATTTAAGTAGGGTGATACACGGACTTACGTTCGGATTCTTACTTGTATGACTGTGCACTTGCAGTGTCATAGACTGAACCCTTATTTTTTTTATCCTGAACATTAAGAAAATTATTTTAGCAAGCGAGAATTATCAGTGACATGGGTATAAGAGAGAATTGTAAGGCTATGGTAGTATTTATTTTGGGGTTTAGTCTATATAGAAAAGGCGAACAAGTTTTTATGGCGCCCCGGATTTATGAGGATTGAAAGAATTAATTAGATCGATATCTTGACGAAGGAAATGCTAATTTGGACATTTTTGAAAAGAACAAAAATATCTTTCAAGCGGTGGCTACATGTGACCACTAATTTTTAACAAACCATGTTGGACATAATTGTTTAGTTTGACTAATCATTAATCGAGTGTGTTTGATTACGGGGAAAACCTTTAATCGTAGGAAACGAGTTAGGCTGGAATTCAATGAACCTTTGAAATTGAGAGAACACTCGGGAGCTTAAGAAGGCAAGCGGCAGGCTATGGCGGATAGAAGTTATGACCAAGCGGAGACGGAAGGGGCGACGACCAGAAGACCCATTCTTGACATAATGGAAGTTTACGGAGGCTATTATTGAAGAATGATGCGATCGAGACGACTACTTGTGGATGCAAATAATTTTGAACTAAAGCCGGGGTTTAATTACAATGGTTCGTGACATCAGTTCTTGGTCATCCACGAGACAAATGAGCACACAGGAAGATTTCGGAATGGCGAATAGAGTGGCTGAATGATATGAGACCCGGAGGTGATAAAGTTGCATCTCTTCCATTTCTTTGAGGGCTTGACCACATGGTATGAATCATTACCATATGATTCTGTTGATGTAGGAAGTGGTAGAAACTTACTTGATGATTCTTTCCCCATCTCACTTGAAAGAACTGACGAGAGATAGTATTCCAACGAGGGAAGATGAGGCTTTATGTAGCTTAGGAAAGACCGAGGAGTTCTTTGAAGAGGTGCTGATACATGGAATGAGATTTGAAGACCCGGATGGACATAGTGTATCATGCTAAATGATACATCTAAAGGGCATTACTCGATGCTTCATCTTTGTGGAGCATTCAAGCGGAACGAAAGGCGAGAGATGATCGAAGATTTAGCAAAATGCAATGTGGCTCGGCATTTGAGTTTTCAAGAGGAACTGACAGAGGAAAGGGGTCATGGGCGAAGCGAGATAGTGACCATGGAAGCAAAGTTGGATGCCATAATGCGCTGGGACAAGATAAACAAGAGAAAGATTACCCTTTGCTCATGAAATAGGAGTGAGAGTGGAAAGAGAACTTAATAGAAAGAAGAGAGTGCTTCTAAGCGTGCGACGAGGAAGAGAAGATTGCACATGGTGGCGAGGAGGTTAAGAAAATAAGTGAGAGCGAGGCAAAAGAAGTTATCCATTTTCAAAGCCAAATCTAACTGCCCACACACACTCTGATCCGACAGAGGAGACATAGAATTTCTCATGTGGTGGAGGCACTACGGCCCGAGGCGGGGGCGACATCCTCAAACATGGATATCGGCGACCACGAGGGTTCTGACGACGCTGGAGTTGAGGCGAAGCTAGATATCAAGGTCGAGAGGAGAACCAGCTTCATTTGAAGAACAAATCTTTGCGGTTCATCAAGGGGATAAACGAGAGGCTATTACAATTCCATGAATAGAAACTATCGGCTTAGGCTTTCAGTGGGTATACATATTTGGAGAATGCTAGTGCCTCGAGTGAAAATTTTAGAACCTGAGTGAGGGAAATTGGCCCAGATATGCGAGAGAGCAAGAGTGCAGCATTTCACTAACAGTGTACTCGAAAAGAACCAGCACAACTTGGTCGGGTTAAGAAGTGGGAAGGATTTGAGCGGCAACAAAAAGATGAGAAAGGAAAGAAGAGGCCGGCGGAAGAGAGGCAAGAAAGGAAGGGGAAGAACTAGCCCAGTTAGGCAGGGAAAGTGGCGGCGAGAAAAGAGAGGAGTGAGCATACACTGGTGCCATTTCCCATAGACTTCAAAGTCGAAGAGCCCAGGGAAAGTTGTTTTCTAATTCTTGGATATTTTCAGAAAATAGAAATAAATGTCCCGTTGCGAGAGGTGATCAGCCCCGAATGCACTCTTTGTGCAATTTACGAAGGAGATATTTGACGAAAGAATGGCGAGGTTATAGTTAATTTGACTGCTACTTGCAGTTCCATTATCCAGCAGAAGCTCCCAGCAAAGATGAAAGACCCTGGCAGTTTCACCATTCCTTGCTCCATAGGGAAATATGAATTCAATAAAGCTTTATGTGATTCTGGCGCGAGTATAAATTTGATGCCTTTATCAGTAGTGCAGAGACTAAGTTTGGGGGAACTTACCCCAATAACAATTACATTGCAGATGGCTGATAGATCAATGGCACAACTAGAGGGCATTATGGAAGATGTACTTGTCAAGGTTGGGAAATTCATTTTCCCAGTGGATTTTGTTATCATGCGACGGGATAAGATACCCAAGTTCCTCGTTACTGGAAGGCCTTTTCTGAAGAACAGGAGCTGCCTTGATAGACGCATTTAAAGGTGAACCGACACTGTAGTCAGGATGAAGCAGCATTTTATTAATAGGGAGTCCGAACACCCCTAATGTAGGCGCATGTCAGATGGATGTAAGAAACAATAGCCTTCAATGATGAATTGAAATCTTATCAGATCATTCAACACTCTATCAATGAAATTGAGATGAATTTTCGCATCTTTGAGAGCTTTGATTGTGAAGTACTGCCTTCAAATGTGTTTAACAAGGAAACAGTCTCGATTATAAATGAAAACAAATAAGATGAGGTGTTAAAATTTTAAACAAAGAAACTCATGAGCGTGAAACTAAGTAAGTGTAGGCTAACATCAAAGAATTGCCTAGTCATTTAAAATATGAGTTTTTAGAGAACCGTAAGCAGAAACCGCTATCATATCACCGCATTGGATCGGTCAAAACGTAGTTGTCGGTAATTATGAGGAAATACAAGGAAGCAATTGTCGGGTCCATCAAGATCCTGAAGGGTATCAACCCCCATTTGTATGCAC
The DNA here is from genome assembly GCA_016808115.1 of Tetrastigma voinierianum. Lineage (NCBI taxonomy): Eukaryota > Viridiplantae > Streptophyta > Magnoliopsida > Vitales > Vitaceae > Tetrastigma > Tetrastigma voinierianum. The sequence continues at coordinate 406,743 of JAEQBH010000023.1, forward strand.
AAAATATCATTGAAGATAATGCAAAACTTCTATCGAACATCAAAGGGAGGCCGAACTCTAGTAATGAAAGAAGTTGTCGAAAAGAAGTTCTAAAATGGTTAAATGCGTGTTTTATATATGCTATATCGTATAAAGTTCTCGGTAAGCCTAGTTGCACGTGGTTCCCAAGAAAGGTGGATTCACCGTGATCGGGAATGAAAAAGAATGAACCGATTCCTACAAGAACCGCGATGATGCAGGGTGTGTATCGACCACATAAAATTGAATAATCGTAACTGTAAAGGATCATTTTCCCCGCCTTTCATTGATTAGATGCTGGATAAAGCGGGCAGGACACCCTCACTTTTGTTTTCGACGGATACTCTAGATATAACTAAATCTGCTATCAGACCTCAAGATCGTGGAGAAACCACTTTACATGCCCATTCGTACTTTGCCAGAGAATGCCATTTGTCTGTGTAATGCCCCCGGTACCTTCCAAAGATGCATGATGTCTATATTTTCGATATAGTAGAAGAAGTTATGGAGATCTTCATGGATGATTTTAATAGCTGTATGGATCCGCCAACAATGCCTCGCATAACTCCGGGGACAAGACTAAAGGTGCAAAGACAAGAATCGCTCTTTGAAAAATGCCATTTAAGGTTACTGTATGAAATTGTCTCAAAGTACATGATTTATGCAAATAGGTTTTCGAGGTAGACCAAAGTAAAGTTTTAATTATAAGAAACCTAATGCTTTCACCCACTACGCTCAAGGGAATCGAAGTTTCAGACATAGTCGGATTGTATAGAAGCATTTATCGTGATTTCTCAAAAATTGCTATACCACTATGCGTATTACCGAAAAGATACTAAATTCTATATTTAGATGAATCCCGCCGTAAAGCATTTGAAGAAATCAAACTGATTAGTTAAGCTCTATCATGGCAAAACCAGATTGGAAATGTAGAATTTGAAATCACAGATGATGCCGTTGATTTTGCAATGGGGATTATTGTATAAATATGAAAAAGTGTTCAAGGCCATCTACTATGCTAGAAAAACCTTTAATGAAGCACAAGAAAATTACTCTACTAGGGAAAAAGAGATGCTGGCAATAGTATTTGCATGTGAAAAGTTCAGGCCATATATTTTGGGGTCCCATGTTGTTATACACACTCATCATGCAGCAATTAAATATCTAATGGCAAAGAAAGAAGCAAAGCCAAGATTGATTAGGTGGGTGCTATTATTATGTGAATTTGATTTAGAAATAAAAGACAAGAAGGGTAGTGACAATGTGATAGCCGATCACTTGTCAAGAGTAGAGAAACCACTGCATAAGAAGAAGGAAGAGAAATAGCGTAAAAATTTTCCGTATGAGCGCTATTTCAAATTGCCACTCCAATCACCTCGGTATGTCGATATTATTGTGAATTTCTTAGTCAGGAATTATGCCACCCATTCACTACCATCAGAGAAAACTAAGGACCGATAGTGAGGGTACCATGATCCGGATGACATACTATTGCTTAAAGAGGAGCCGATATGATTATAAGGAGATGTGTACTGTAAGGTGAGCAAAGCAACATTTTAAAAGAATGTCATGCATCACCTTACGAAGGACACTTCTCATAGAGATAAAATGTACTCATGTACCTCCACTAGAATTTTACCGGCCTATGATTTTAAGGATTGTTTTAAAATGGGTAAAGTTAGGATCAATGCCAAAGAATGGAAATATCAGCAAAAGCAACATGAGATGCCCCCGCATGAATCCCGTGGTGCAATTGTTTGATGTAATGGGAATGGATTTATGGGACCTTTTCCAGTTTCTTTTGGAAATATATACATTCCTACCGTGGATTATGTATCAAAACGGGTAGAAGCAAGCAGATGTCCAAAGAATGATGCCAATAAGGCTAGGGTGATAAAGAAATATTCTCGCCAGATTGAGACAATCTAACTATAATTAGTGACGGAGCCATTTTGCAACAAGGTGTTTGACAAACTCACAGATATGGTATCAAACACATTACGAGCTTTGCTTATCATCCTCAAACAAATGGGCAAGCTGAAATTTCCAACAGGAAATAAAGAAAATTCTGGAAAAGACTGTAAGCTCAAGTAGGAGAGATTGGTCTTTGAAGCTTGATGATGCACTATGGGCATACAGGACTGCTTTTAAAACTCCCATTGAAATGCCCCCATATAGACTTGTTTTTGGAAAACCTTGCCATCTACCTCTCGTTAGAATATAAAGCTATAGGGCCATCAAGAAGCTTAATTTTGATTTTAAAGTCAAGTAAGGAAGATGGGCTACCCAGCTTAAAATGAATTGGAAGAGTTGAGGAATGAAGCCTATGATAAGGCCGTAATCGATACATGATAAAACAAAAAATGGCATGATTAACGAATTTCGAGGAGCGGAATTCGGCAGAGATCGTCTGGTTATTCAACCTGCACTAAGACTCTTTCCAAGAAAAGTCGAAATCCAAATGGAGGGACCATTTACAAGGGTATCAAGCAATACCTGGGGGGTAGACACTAGAATCAGAATCGCGAGGAGCTCAAAGTTAATGGTCGAGATTAAAGCATTACCTCGGGAAAAAGCAATTGGAAGATAAACCTCAGTTCCGAATGAAGAAGATTGAAGAAACAGTAACAATGGCAAGCAGAAGTCCGTTTAGAGACTAAAATGGAGCAAATTTTGTGGAAGGCAATCCACACCCGCTTGTTTTAAATTCTTTTCTTTGTTTCATTTACGCTTTTGTTTAAAATTTTTTATAGATTCCCCAGACCGTATTCATTAGTGATTAAAGAGTAGTTAAATATTTTGCTTTTACAGATAATGAAGATTGTGCAAAAGGACGCATCTCCATTCAAACATCTATCGCATAAGAGACCAAAAGGGGCGCTTTTTTCTTCTTCTTTCTTTCTGATTTGAATTTTTTTAAATTTATTCTCATATAGCATGATTGAAAGTTCGGGGAATTTTTATCTTTGCTTTGATGCTTAACCTGAATATGAAGCATGATGGTTGCTAAACTCTTGCATGATACGTATGAGTTGAGTTGTAGTTGTTTCAACGGAAGTGAATATATTGAAATTGTTGTGAAATTGAGTGTTTATGTTTTGGATCACAACATTAATTCAAAAGTGGCAACCAAGAGTGCTGGATGTGAATAATAAAAAGTGAAAAAGTAAGTCAAAATAAGGTCACAACCGAAATAAAGGAGTAAAGAACATTTTTATGTTGTACACAATTTTCCCCGGTCAGGACCAAATTCCTTTCGTGTCACGACATGTACTTCAAGTCGTGACCACAAAAAGCCTGAGAAGAGTAAAACCTCTAATTTTGGGAGTCCAACAGTAAAAAAAATAAAAATAAAAAATAAAATAAAAAGTCATTGACAATCATTGATTTAGTGGCCCAATAGTTAATGTCTTGACTCCCGAGGCACTGTCATGACATTAAACCCAGCGTCTATTCCACTTCAAATTTCGTGAACTTAATTCAACTCCAACCTTTCCCAACCCACATTCATCTTTGGAATTTTGAAACCCTAGAACCATGAAGTTCAGCAATCCCCTTAGAAACCTTCAATCATGGCAGCAAACCAAGATGAAGTCAACAATCTAAACGAAATGATCGACGAAATCATGCGAGATAATGTCGAAGCAGTAGAAGAAACTCAGTCGGGGACTCAACCTGAAGAAGAAGTAAATGCTGAAAAAGGAAACCAGCCAGAGGAGAAGGAACAACCTGAGAGAGCAGAAACAGAAGAAAAAGACTTCATTTCACAAGAAGCCAAAGAATTGTGGAACAAGGTGATGTATGATAAAGACTTTATTTGCGAAAGAGGTTTTGGCAAAGTAATTTCCCTATTTTCTGAAGTAATAACAAAAAGAGGTTGGGAGTTCTTTTGCGAACACAAATCACCAGGGTTTGTAGCTCTTCAAAGGGAATTCTATGCAAACATGGTAGGAATGAAGGATGATTCTGCAGAGAGGTGCCTGGGTGCCCTTCGGTCGATAGAAGCATAAATGAAGCGTTTAAGCCGAGAGATTGCCAAGCATGGGTCAAATACAAGAAATTATGCTCGAGAGCCCAAATTATAAAAGATAGTGAACCTCGTTGACTGGAGGAGAAGGGAAAGTGGGAAGTGACGAAGAAGAATCCCCATCATGCCATCAAGTTATGAGCCTCCTACGTACAGGCAAAGGCCTGGGTTTTATTTTATATGTCTCTCAGGATAGTGCCTACCGACACCTTAAGACGCCGTGAGAACAGAGGAGCTATCCTGTTGTATGCCTTTTTGAAAGGATACAAAATAAACATGGGAATGCTAATTGAAGAATCAATCAAAGGGTACCATCATAGCAATAAAAGAGGACTGATTCCTCACCCTTTCACTATTACTGCACTGCTTTCCAAAGGTGTGGGTGAAGGGAATCCGGAGGAAAGAAGTAAGATGTCCTCGAAGTCCCTCCTAACCCTTAAGGAGTGACACGGGGCCTAAAGGAAGAAGGTAAGGAAGTGATGGTATTAGAAGGAAGAAAAAGAGCGTGAGGTAGATACAAAAGCTGATAAGAGAAGGAGGCGATGCCGCACAAGAGATTCTTTCCAAGGTAGGAAGAACTCCTAAGGATAAGCCCAACATATCCTTTATCTCCGTAAGGCCAGAACAGTACCGCTCGCGTAAACCTCCAAGAGCATAGAAGGAAATGTTGAGATAAATGGAAATGCTGAAAACAATGAAAAGGAAATGGAGGAAAAAGAGAACTAAATGGGAACAACAACAAAGGATCGTAGAAGAATTGCGGAGGCTAAACTAGGAAGGAAGGAACAAATATGGGAAGAAAATCGAGAATAAGAGAAGAAGAACATGTAGAAGAGTTGAAAAGACAAGAAGAGAAGATGATGGGGTAGAATACGCATGCATGCAAGCTTTCTACAATAATCAATTCAAAAGAGATGCTGAATCGCTAAACATCACGGGGCGAAGGAGAAAGAAATGGAAAATAGCATAAGAAAGATCGACGGGTTCAAACACATATATAAAGAATTGTTCAAAGAGAGTTTGAGAAGATAATGAAAGAAAGATATCAATAGCCTGGAAATTGGATGAGAGTATGAAGGAAACAGGTTGAAAGTATGGACCTAATCAACTGCACTTATCCAAGCCGCTTGAATGTATCTCCTCAAGTAGAAGGAACAAGAAATCAAGTGGGGGAGAGGCAAGATACGCTTATTCGTGCAATGCAAATCGGTAATGAAACATCTGCAAAGGGCAAAGGAATCTCCCCTGCCTTAGAAAAGCAAAGAGCTGAAATAAAATTCCCCAAGTTTACTCCCAGTGAAGCCAGTTTTGATGTAGACCCTCCAAACATAATACCAAAAAGGGAATACAAGAGAAGAAAGGGAAATCAAGGTTTTAGCATGTTATACATATATACATTCCCAAAATTTTAATGGAAACCGATTAGTTCATCCTAATTGTCCCTGTTTGATTGAATTCTCATTTTATTAGTATTCTTTTGCTTATTAGGATGTTTCTCACTTGTCAATGAAAATCGATTGTGGATAAATAGACTAATTTGATTGAATGTTCATGATCTCTCGAATTTTGTTTCGTGTCCTTTTATTTTCTCGTTTAGAATCAAATAAATAATTCCATTCTTTTTCAAGAATGAATTTGAAAAGAATCAAAATCGACTAATTAAACTCGGGAATTAGAGATATCATGAGCGAATTCGCTGAAGCTGCAAAATTTGGAATTGGTTATTGTTGATGGAACAAAATACTGCTAAAATAAATGGGCAAAAAAAAAACAAAAAAAAAAAATAATAATAAGGGAATACAATGGGAAGGAAGAAATAAATACAAGTCTTGAAGAAATAATACACTTAGGTCAACAAAACTTATGAAACTTTGACAAGAATTAGGTACACTGAGATCTGCAATTAGAGTCCATAGTCCTTAACTCGTTTGATTATCGATCGAGTACAAATCCTAGGTGAAAAACAAACTCAACAAGAAATGATAGAGAGGCCATCCTGCGCCTTAAGCTTTTCTAAGCCTACCCTCAAATATGCTTAAGCATTATTTAGTTCCTTGATTTGTTTCAAATAAGCCTTTCGCTATTTCTTCAATAAACAAATAACCTAAAATCAAATTCCTTCTCGTAATAAACCCGCAAGAATGAGCCCAAATTATCCAGCCTAGCCTTTTAAAAAGTTTAGTATAAAGGAAGAAACAATTTGGGGGAACAATATTTCCAAATTTTGACAATGAAGGAGTTGAAGAAGTAAAGAAGCAGAAGTTAGTGAAATAAGGAATAAGTTTTGTCTTGTGGCCTATTTCCCTTGAACAAGTAAGCTCGTAGGGGTGTTTTAACACCTAACACTCTAATGCCAACTGGTATGGGAGTTGCTAGCCCAAAGTTCTCTAAGAGTAATAGAAAGCCTAAGAAGACAAAACATTGCACTATTCCAAATCTTAGAAAATAAAAGCAAAGGAGTTAGGAGAACAAAGAAATCTCGGGCCTTAATCAAGTACATATGGAAATTGAAATTCCATAAAAGAATTCAAAAGATAAATCAAAGCAAGATTGAGGGGAGAATCAGAAAAGAACAAAGAAGAAAAAGGGTGGAAGTTGGAGGCAACAAATGTATAGAAAAGATGGAAACTGGATAATTTACAACCTAAAATTGTCCATTATCTACCCAATTACCTAAGCCCAACATTACAAGCCTGAAAGACCTCATTGATTTTGAAGGTTGAACTTACCTACATTAGTGGAGATCAATATGAAAAACAAGCCTATGGGACTTTGACAAACAAATAAGAAAATAACTTAAGATTAACTAAATTCAACATGAAGATGAAAAGGATTGATGACCCGCACACAATAATACGTAACAAGACTTGTAAAATAAACTCGGCTTAAATACATTAGTTTATCAAGAAATTTTGTGTTGTGAAGTATACCATGCCTCGTTTTGCATCAAAATCTAAAATTTAAAATAATGTTGGTATTCTAATCCGGCTCAAAATGGTGGAATGGAAAGACTGTGGGTACGAATCAAAAAAATGTCCTAAATTTTTTTCTGTTTCTATTTGTTCGAGGACAAACAATCCTTTCTCTTCTCATTGGGGGACAAGCAAAATTTTAAGTTTGGGGGAATTTGATGAGTCCAAAACTCATTAGATTTTTAATTCATTTTTCTGAGTTTATTATGAGAATAGTCGACCTTGCTAAGTAAAAGTGATACTGACTCAAATTTCACTCTGCAGAAAATACAAAGAAAATCAAATTTTAGCAAAAATCGAAGAAATCACCATAAAGAAAATCGAGGTCACAATTGGAAATTTCAACCGAGAAGTTTAGTTTAGTATCTAAGTCACGACATCAACAATTTGGCTTTGAAGAAGAAACTAAAACGTGAACAAATTGAAGTCGTGATTGAAGAAGGAGGTTACGACAAAGAAGACGTGGTCGAGATTAAAGGAAATTACCAACAGAGATTCATGACATACTTCATCAGCGCTCGACGCCAAAACAAGAAAATGATGTCGCGACATAACTCGAGGTCGCGAAAAGGATCTCCGTCTATGAAGCCACAAAGAGAGATCTTCTAGTAAAAGAAGTCGCAAATCCACTTTAATTAAAGGGTCAAATTCAAGTCGCGACATGCTATGTGTCGCGACATGAAAACAGAATTGAAGCCTTAACAAGAAAATGATGTCGCAAATCTCATCATCTCAGTCGCGAATTTCCAAAGAAGAGCTGAGCAGAAGAAAAGGATGTCGCGACATAACTTTGATGTCGCGACCTGGAAAATAGTTGGAAAGAAAGAAATCAGTTGCAACATGGAACTCCAGGTAAAGAAATTTCAAAGAAAAGAAATGAAAGCAAAAGAGGTCGCGATATCACCATGAGGTCGAGACATAAAAATGAAAGTTACTTAAGACAAGAAAACACCAAATGTATCTTCATGACTAAGAAATCAAGGTCACAACATGAAGTCGTTCTATAAACAAAGAAAGTGGTCGCAACCTAAAATGTATGTCGCGAACACGTAGTGCGAAGAGTCGCGACCGATCACGAGCCATCATGGGAATTCCATGTCGCTGACATCAACTTGAGGTCGCTACACAAGACCGGCGAACATCAACAAAAGATGTCGCAACATCACTTCGATGTCATGTAATTAATTAATTAGATTTTGCAAGACAAACTCCAAGGTACCGTAAAAGGAAGAGGTCGCGATCGATCAGAGCCATCAAGGGAATCTTCCATGTCGCGACATCAACTCGAGGTCGCGACATGTAACAATGAGTCGGGCTTTTTCGATTTCCACCTAGAGTATTTTCGGGACGCCCAGATTCTTTTTTTTTTTTTTTTACAAGATAAATAGAGAGCTTTCTCAATAGTAAAGTAGTTTTACCTTCTTCACTACCCAAAGAAAAGGGAAAAGAACAGGAACTCGTTGTATATTTTAGAGGTAGATTTTTTATTTTTAGTTTTATTTTTGTTTCAATCGCAAACCGGTGCGTAGGACGAGTCGAAATGATATTTTTAGTTATGTTATTTTTTCTTCTCGCATACTACCCGAAATTTATGAAATCTAGACAAATTTATGGAATGCATTTCTTTCAAATTTATTGCAATTACGTTGGTCGTGCGTGATCGACACTCCATTCGATTCTCCGTAATGCAAGAATTTAACGCAGTCACTGGATTTGATTTACATTTAGTTACGCCTTCCTTCACAATTTACTTAAGAATTAATTTGGGTTCGATTTTTACTTAATCTGTCATTTTTAATGGATAAGTTCCCAATAGTACCTAGTACCGCCGAGGGAACGATCTTACCTCTCGACATCCGTAGATGCCCTCTCAAGTGACACGTAGAGACTCCGAGATTCCCGAGTCGAGAGCATTCTTTCTATGTTCGACTACCATTGACTCCATCTCCGAGTCTCGAGAGTTCATTTTGATAAATCCCCCATTCGCTCATAATTGAAGTTGGAGGGGTGTATTTAACAATATCAACAATCAGAGAGTTCACCTTAATCTACAGGTACGTCCCGATCCCCGTGTTAGCTTAGATCTAATCAAGGGAAAGGGATAAACCCATAGATCTGGAGGTTGAGCCACCATTTATGTAGTAGAACTTAGCTAATATCCCGAGTAGCGGCAAAAGTTCCGCTATCAAATGAAACGGCGTGAAGTATCGAGAAAGAAAATACCTGTGATTCGAAAGAGAATGTGAATACTGCAGTCAGGTTTCGATCTGGGTTTTCAGAAGCAAGGATATTAAATCGTTGAAAAGGGAAACCAACATCCCAATAATTAGGAAATCTAGACAAAAACATCGATCCATACATATTCAAAGTAACTGGAGTATAGTGTCGAATCGACCGCTCCATTGTATTTCATTGATAGTTTTCAAGCTTCTCACAAGAACTCGATTCAAACCATTCTTTTTATGTACAATTTTTTTAGTCATTAATTTTTGTTTTAGCTTAATTTGAGCATATTCAATAGTATAGATTTTAATTTTTGTTGTTTTGATAAAATTTTCAATTAAGGATGGAGTCCAAATAGTATGAAATTCTTAGTAGTTTGGGTAGTTGGACCGTAATTCACTATCAATATCTGTGGGAATGATACCCGGACTTACATTCAGATTTACTACTTGTATGACCTGTGCACTTGCAGTGTCATAGACTGAACCCTTATTTTTTATCCTGAACATTAAGAGAAAATTATTTTAGCAAGCCAAATTATCCAAAGTGACATGGGTATAAGAGAATTGTAAGGCTCTGGTAGCTGTGTTATTTTGAGGGGTTTTAGTCTATATAGAAAAAGGCGAACATTTTATCAACTGCCTACTTGTTTTGTATGGGACTATCTGTTAGTATGTATTAGCCAATAGTAGGCAGTGGTTTATTTTGTCTAGCTATGTATTGTGCTCAGCTATTATAAGCTTGTACTAGCCTTTTTGGTTATATTAAAAGCTTTATAGAAGTATTTGCATTTTCTATTTTACCACCCATAATTTTTTTTATTTTCATCAATTTTTGTATATGCATAATGTTTAGCCTCATAGCAGATGAACTTAAGCCTTCCTAATGTGCCTGGGTTAGAAGGGTCCTTATGCCGAAGTCGAGGGATGACTAGTCAAATTCTTGTTGTATTTAACCTGTTTCTTCCACCTTTAGCTAACCACAAACCGCGCACGTTAGGTCTCAATGATAGGCTAAGAAACAGCACAAAACCCCCTCTTACGATGCAAATCCTTTCCTAGTGTCATTTACTCCCTTGAATAGGTTACGGACCCCCATGCATAGAAGGCCAATGTGTCTTCCAAAATAAAAGAAGAGAAAAAGAAAAAGCAAAAAGAAAAGAAAAGAATAGAATCGCATTGCTTTGCCTTGAAACCCGAGCACGGTCCGAGGGCTATATGGTGAAAGCCTTTAAAGTCCGGTGCCCTAAACCTTCATTGGTTGGGAGTCGCCGACTTAATGTTCGCTACACGGGTGGATGGGTGGAGTTTAGCGAGTTGTAGGTGGCCGGATGTCGAAATCATTCGAGTCCCGGTGAAACCCCATAGAATTTCAGGGTCGAAAGATCCCTATGGCTTGATGCCCTAAACCTTCGCTGTCAGGAGTCATGTTAATCCCCTACAATGTACTTTGGTGAAGTCGAACCCTCGAAGATTGCACCCTATAACACAAAAAGAATTGTGTAATAAGGGCGTCCCGATCTATTTAGGGCTGTTAACATACAAGGTTATGGCATTAGCTCTAATAGGTGGGGTGGGGTGGAGCTTACAAGCCAGAAGTTTATGATTGAGGCTCCCCGATCAACAAACCCGTAGCTTTGTAGAAAAGCTTGGTTCATGCCTCGAAGAGGGAGCTTGTTGGTCAGTTAACGCGATATAGTTTTCATCCTTTCGAGATGGTTTTTAGCTTAGGTTTTCGTGATTCTCATTGCAGGCTTTGCATTACTTGTAAAAACCTTTTTGACCTCCCATGTTTTTGTTCTCTACTTGTTGATTACTTCTGGCATTACTACCGGACTATCAATAAATGGTTTGGGTGGATTATTACCCAAAAGTGCTATTTTTAACCCTATTTAAGATAGGTTCTAATTTACTTTTGTGTACTAATCATATTAGTTAAGCCGATTGACACTCAGGAGAGTCCCTGGGTACTAATGATTGTATTTCGAGGTTGCTCGGTAGTTTTTATAAAAGTTTCGCAGACCTATTCTATCATATCAAGCTAGGCATATCGGGTTGAGCCGATTACATCGTAGTCTCTCAGATGATTTATCTTTGATCAAGATCAAGCCGTGAAACGAAGAAGCTCGGACCAGATGGAAGCAGGAGCAAGGTGAGCATCAAAGGCAATTCTCATGAGTTGATAGCGAAATTTCGCTACAATAGCGAAATTTTCGCTATGTATAGCAATTTCGCTACATAGCGAATTTTCGCTACATAGCGAAATTTTCACCTGTAGCGAAATCCTCTGCTCCCTGTTTTTGTGTCCGTTTTGATTAATTTCATTTCTGCCCTCAATGTAATTATACTATTTAGGATAGATTGGTATTTTCACCTGGTTGTAAGGCTATATAAGCCATTTTGTGAACATTTTGTAACCTAACTTTTCATTAAAGGTAATTCCATTACGAACTTTGCTTTTCAATCTCATGCTTCCCTTCTCTCTCCTCTCTCTTTCTCTCACTTCTCTAGGTAAACCAAACACACCCTTTCTTGAGGATGACAACTCAAAGGATGTTTGGCTAAAGCTCCCAAACCCTAAAGAGGAGGGTCATAGGTAGGTCAGATAAGGTTTATGTGTGTCTCCTGCTTTTTCACGGCTGTGCACGCGTATTTATGGTTCAAACTTTCAAAACTAGGTTTAAAATCTATTTGATGTACTTTCTTGGTCAATACTGGTAAGCTTTGTGTTCGCTGTATTCTAGTGTTAGATACACCACATCCATTAGTTACACTACGAGCCATCTGGAGATAGGTTGTGCTAGATTTTAAATCTTATAGGAACATTTAATGCTTAGTAAATGCTATGTTTCTGAGTGAGGAATGGTACTAGGGTTAGCCTTAAGGTTAAACCAAGATCCTGCTTGAAATGACTATGTGTCATTTCCCCTAATGCGAGAAATAACCTATGACACCTTTGCAACCCTATCATACCAAACTAGTGGCCCAAAACTTCAAAGACTTCTTTTTACATTTTATTTCGAATTACCTTCAGTTATCATAGTGACAACAACCACTATTTTTGTACAAATCCAAAATCCAAACAAAAGCCTCACCATTTTGAATCATTATACAAATCATTTGTAAGACGAAAACTGTTGTTGGACCAAAAGATATATACAAATTTATGATACCATTACCAAAGGACTATTGTCTAATCCCCAGCAATAATGCCATGAAACTTGTTGGTTATATTTCTTTGCAATTATACTCATTAAAATCTGCTTCCTTAAGATTAGATAAATTTTTCACATCCAAGATCCCAAGTCCACAGGTCGAACAAGTAATAAACGGGATTTAGTCCGTATATCGATCCCAATGTAGATCTCAAGAATTATCAATCAAATACCCCCATTCTCAATCACTGTTAATTATTTGACCTTTAAAACTAATTGAATCAGCTTAGAAGACTTAAAGTAATGAAAACTAAAAAGAATTGAATTAATAACAAATGAATTGAATACTGAAGTAATAAAATTGCAAATTTAGAATGAACAGTTATCTTTTAAAGGGAGCATTGAAAATATAGCTATTGTGAAACATCAATTCCTGTAGATTGCACTGTATGTTACTTATTGAACCACAGATTTAAAACTAGTCCAAGGAATATGATAGTGCAGTTGGATCTCTCCAAACCCCACCGTTCATTATCTAATCTTCACTGTTTCTCTCGAAGACAGAGTGTTATAACTACTTTGATCCGAATTCTGCTTTGTTCTGGTATTTTTCTTTCTCAATACTTCATACCCACAACATGGACTCCGCAACCCAATTCCTAAGATTAAGTCATTGCATGGGTTTACACTATACCGGTTTCTTCCTCAAAATTAACAAATTTCATTCTTTCCTCGATTAGATCTGCTAATACCTGGATTGAATTCACTATTCAATCGAGGCGAACTCTCCTCAAGTGTTTAAATTGATAAAAGCCCAACCCATTTCTCGTTCCAAGTGAGAAGAGGATTTATCGCTTAATTTCTCACAGCACACTAGATCAACAATGTCGCGTTAACATACCTTCAAAATTGTTCATCACTCAGAATGCCTCGTGTCAAACGAGGGCCTTCGAAATCGTGAGCTTGAGACAATCCCGCACGGGTAAGGAGACACCGATATTGGGATCACAATGTGAAAATACACAAGACCCTCAAAGAAGTAGATTTACAACCTAAGTTCAAGACACGAATAAAATTACGCAGAAAGATAATTTCGACACAATACAAATTCAATGGAAGTCGGGCTTTCTAAATCACCGGATTACACCATACAATAGCTTACTCGATCAAGAAAGCTATCAGAATAGGCAAGTTAAACTAGTAGTTCGAATCTGGGCACTTGTCCAAATTCAAATTACCGCATTGAACAATTGAAGGAAAATAGAATCTCGCATTCACTAAAATTTTAACAATAACGCCTGGCCCAAATTTGAAATAAAGAACAAACTAATCTAAAAATAAAAAAATGAAAGAAAATTGGGACACAGGAGCCAAAGAACCCGCATCTCTCTTTAAGTTGACAAAAAAATTGTTTTCCTTCAAGAGAAGCCGCAGATTTATGTGGTTCCAAGTTTGGCCCCACTCGATGCACCTCTTGACTTCGCCAACCGGCCCTGGGTTGTCAGATGTCGCGACATCGATTCTTTTGTCGCGACCTTGTCAGTTTCGCTATGTCGCAGGTTTTGTTTGGTCGGACGCAGGTCGCCATTATCTCTGAGCCGTTGTCGCGACAACTAAACACGCGTCGCGACCTTAGTTACTAGAATCGATGCTCGATACGAATGACGTCGCACCATAGTTATTTACAATTGATGTCGCGACTAATTTAATGATGTCGCGACCTACTTTCTAGCTTTCCGTGTCGCTGACCGCTCTTGCTGTAGCGACCTTAACTCTTTGTACTGGCGTCGCGATCATCGTATGACGCCGCGACCTTCCGTCTCAGACAAATGGATGTCGCGACTCGACCGCTGTCGCGGACCCTTCACCCTTTGTATTTGATGTCGCAACAGCTGGCTGATGTCGCGAATTTCCGACCGTTCGTCGCGACCTTCTTCTTCGCTCAAGCAGGCGACCGCTTACGATGTCGCAATCTCTCCTTTCGCCAAGTAACCGATGTTGCGATTAACCAGGTGTTGTCGCGACTTATTCTCTTTATCGCGATGTCGCTGACGCCATCGATGTCACAGACAACTTCGATGTGCAAATATTGATGTCGCGACCGATCGAAGGTCGACAACTTGATTCGCTGTTGATGTCGCCACTGGATCGATGTCATGACAATCCCAGATGCAAAGGTTGATGTCGCGCACCTCCTCGCTTGCGTCACGACAACCTTGTCCATCGCGACTGGTTTAATTCGTCGCCCGGGCGATGTCGCGACCTCATGTCTTTTTCTTCCTCAATTCATACCGCCGACTTGGAGTTTTTGTCGTTTCAACTCGCTTTCTGGGCCAATTACTCCCTTTCTCTTTCGCTGCAGAATCGAGTTTTGTCGTCACACCTTGATATGAATTTTCATCACTGCCAAGGCTTTACGACATTAGTCCTTTAATCCTCAGGTGCCTCCACAGACATAGCCAAACATTATATCAAGAATGCTCAGCCACCTTTCCTCGCTCTTTCTACTCGCAAAAATTCCTTCTCTTGAATTCATCGCATGCTAGTTGGTGAGTTTTTTTCATTTCTACATTACTAAATCACTTTAGATAAAAATCAATCAGAAAATGGACTGAAATCCATGACTTTTAAGCTCATCAAACTCCCCAAACTTAAAGTTTTGCTTCATTCTTAAGCAAAGAAAAGAAAGATTTGTTTTGTCTCCTCAAACAAAAAGAACATTTTTCTGCTCTGTTTTGGCAAGATCACAATTTAATTGAAAACTAGAAATTGCATTCTTTCTCGTATTCGCCAAGTCCTACGCCATGCAGGTTTTACTCAATCAAAGCGACAAACCAATTTGTTGAGTTTGTTTTATAACTAGTACAACACTGATCCCGTCAAGAGTAGGATGGTTTTCTTTCTCATTTCAAATAATTAACCCTTAGAGGATGTCTACGCTTTTATCTTTTACTGATTTTCCAAATTCCATATGTTTGTTCATATTGATCTCCACTAATGTAGGTAATTCTAACTTCAAGATCAATCAGCCCGGCTTGTAATGTTAGGCTTGGGTAATGGGTAGGATGGATGGGATTTTTTTTTTTTTTTATGTTAAGATTACCAAGACTCTTTTTCCTTTCTTACTCACATACTGCCCTTTTTCTCCTTGCAATTTCTTTAATAAACTCCCCCGAACTTCATGTCTGGGGATACCACCTTGATTTTCTCTTCTATTCAAAATCAGATAGCTCCCATTTCTCTTGTTTGTAATTCAAACTGGGAATTTTCTCTCGTCACCATTCAGAACAAGGCAATGTTTTTTGTCTTTTTAGGCTTTCTAACACTCTTAGCGAACTTTGGGGTTGTGAGCTCCCATACCGGATGGCATAGTACTAGGTGTCAAAACACCCTAAGAACTTAATTGTTCAAGAGAGTCGCCGAAGACAAAAACCATTCCCTTAGTTTCTTTTCTGTTTTATTTTCTCGTCAGAGATCTTTTTTCTCTTCATTCCCTTTATCAGATTTTCTCCTTGTGTTCCTCAAAATATATACTCCCCCAAACTTTATTTCTTCCTCTATCCTTGGAATTCTTTCTTGCAATCACAAAGTTCTTATCGAGGATTGATTATTTAGATGGGTTAGGGTTTCCATTGGCTTATTTTTGAAGGCTTGTTTTGGCTCAATTTCTGAACTAAGGTATATGCATTAGCATATAAATAGGGATTTGCCAGAATGGTTCAAACTTTCCAAGGATGGCCTCGTACTTATTTCTCGTTAGTCAGATTACCTAGGATTTCGCCTTGATCAATAATCTAACAAGTTCTAGAATCGCTGATTAACGTGACTAACCCCGAGGATGTTCGACTATATCGCCTCGATGAGGATTTAAACATGGCATCCACCGTGTTCCTCGACTCACTGCTCATACCACAAACTCAAAACATGTTTTGTCTTTCAATTGTATAACCATCCTTATCCTCGACTCATCACCTAAATTCAAATCAATTATGCAATTTTATGTTTCAACTAATTATGTGCCATTCAAATTTTATTCCGTAATTATTCGTGTTTCATCCTACCATCTAATCAATTACCTCAACTAGCCTATATTAAGATATGTCGTGCATTTTCTAGCCTGAGCTAAATTCTATTGTTATTCCTCTGAAGAATTAAAGCAAAAGTAAACACACACTTCTTAAACACATCAAACAAATTTATGATTTTATTCATGAGAGCAAAATGTCAGGAGCAACAGGGGATAGGAATGAGAGAGATTGGATAAATCAATGAGAAGTCTATTTTTTTCTTTTCCGAGGAGGAACAAAGATATTCGGGGGATCAAACTGGAGGGTGGCCAAGCTGGGGTTGAACTGGGAACTTCATTCGTCCTCTTCTTCTTCTTGTCATTTTCCCTTTCTATTTGTTCTTCAATAAACAGCCTATCAGAGATCAACTCTTCTTATTCGCATCATCTCGCTTTCACCCAATGTGTTCATCAGACGTCTCCATTTCTCATGACTCTTAAAAATTTGATAGATTGTTGTTAATCAAATCTAAATTTTCCACCAGATTTTTCTTTCTTATAAGCATCATCTGGCTATCAAGAACTTTATCTCCGTCTTCATCTTCTCTTCTCAAGTCCCGTAATAAATGAGATACAGGAATTTAAACCCTCGATTCGCCTCCTTTCTTGCCTCGCCTCGTCTTCGAATCCCTTTCTTTTACGGTTTTGTGGAGTTGAGAGTCTCGATCATACTAATTACGTAGAATGATCTCATGACTAAGCCGCAATTTCTTCAAAAGATCTCGATCTCTTTCCTCCATTTCCTTTAACTTTTCTTCTCGTGCTCTAAGATCTTTTATCAAGCCCTCCTTTATGCCTCCAACTCTTTCTTCCCATTTCCGCTTCTTTTCTCTTCAACTCTCTTCATACATTTCCTCCTAATGGTTCAGTTCCCTTCCCATCAGTTGATTCTTCTTTTCAATTCGCCTTCATACACATCTTCTTCCACTTCATGAGCGCTCCATTTCTCTTCTCTTTCTTCCATACTAAGATAGAAATGAGCATCTCCATTATTTGGTTATTATTTTCGGGCTCCTAGAGCTTTCTCCTGGTTCTCCTGGAATCCCTGCTTCTCACACAGAGAGCCGGCTAGTGGGGTGGTGAAATCTATAGGATTTCTTCTATCCGTCTCTACGTCCCTCCGCAAAAATGTGAGGTGTTCCATTCCGTCGTGTTTCTAGATTTTGTTCTTCTGCTTCCTACCATCAAAGTATGTCCTCTTCTTCTTCTACCACCATTTCCCCTTTGTATGCTTGTTGCCTCGGAAACCGTTGATGCTTCGTGTTTCCGATGGTACGTTTCCTCCATGGTAGGTTCCCTAAATTTAACTTCCTACCGGCTTCCTATAGCTCTTCCATGATTTTGTTCAGTTCGGGACGAGGGTAGAAGGGTCACCATTTGCTAGTTAGGAATTTTAGGGGGCGTGGATTCGGTCTAGGGTTTTCAAAATCGAAGAAATCGTATAGAGAACGCGAAGATGTGATAAGTTAGATTTGCTTCTACTAAGGAGATGATAATGAAGAGAGTTTCTCAACAAATTGAATTCAATTATTATCAGGCTATTTATTATTTCATTTATTTGCGCCTTGTCGACTTCAATTCATGCTGCTATTGTGTGCTGTCATTAAATTTAGGGCATAATTAAAAGCTGCCCAGCTGGCAAACTTTTCTTTTATGTCGCGACATAATATTGTTTGTCACGACAATAGTTAACTGTGGGAGGAAGTGTCCATTCCAAGGTCATACATCAGCCGGCATCGTGCATCTCATGACATTGTTGTTGTCGCTAATTTCACGCTTCGAAGGAATTACTCTTGTCGCGAATTGAATTTGCTCGCTTCGCGACTTCAATTTCGCCGCGACATAACCGCTTGGTCGCAAACGACAAGCCCTTTCTTCCTTCAAGATCGATCGAGTCACAACATCAACTTCGCTACACATATCAATTTTTGTCGCCACATGCTTACGCGACCTAGTCCGCAATCGCCTAAATTTAATGAACAGACAACTTTTCACTCTTTTACTGAATAGTTATTCTCATCATCAAATAAACCATTTCCACACAAAGAATTCAAACACGATACTATTCAATTTTCATTTAATTTGTATAGTGGGAAAAGAATGCTCCTTTTCAAATAAATTTTCCCGTGAATTGGCCGGAGTTGTCTCTGTGAAGTTGTTACTTTCCTTTCCTCGCATTTCTCGCATACACTCCGCAACATTTCCGTAAAGGATTCCATTAAAAAAATTAACTTCTCGAGTACTAACTAATCATTATAAGAACTAAAGAAAAACAAAATAAGGTGAATTATAAAAAACTAAAGTCTAAAATCAAAAACTAAAACCCTATGGGTCAGCCTCCCATCGCCGCCTTCTGCTTTTGAGTCCTTAGCTGACTCGCTGCTTTGATTCTTCTCTCTCAATGAACCACCGAGATAGTCTTTCTTTCCTCCCCGTTTACACGCTTCGCCTTGTCCATTGACTTTAAATTCTTCCCAAGATCTGGCCTTTTAATGTTACTGCTCCAAATGTAAAGGCTTCGACACTCACTGTATGGTCCACTCCATTTGGATTTTAACTTCCCCAAAACAACTCTTAACTGAGTTAAAAAGAAGAAACTCGCTCTCCCGTCTCTCGAACTCCTTTTCGCAACTCTCCGATCATGCCATTTCTTTGTTTTCATTTTCAGATATTCAGCATCATTGCAGGCTTCATTTCTCGCTTCCAATTCATTCGCTTGGCGCTCTTTCTTCCTTTCAGCTTTAAAATCAAAGTTCAACTTCTCGATGGCCCACATAGCTTCAGATTCCGGGCCAAGAGGTAGATGACATGGTTCGCAAAGACAACTCAGATGGACATTCTCGAATTGAGTCTAATGCACCCCCAGTCCCAAAGTGCATCATCAAGTCTGGAAGACCAATCCTTCCCCGCTGGTCCACATGCACTTTTCCTGTGATTCTTTAATCTCCTATCGAAATCTTCATCAGTCTACTGTCTCGGGATGATAAGCTGCACTTTATATGCTCGATCCCATACTGCTCACGAAGTTTTGGCAAATACTATGTTTGCAATGGCTTCCCATCACTAATGATAGTTCCGGGTGTTCCAAATCACCAAAATATTCTTCTTTCAAAACTCTACAACCTATTAGCATCATTCCTCGATAATAATTAAAGTTTCTGCACCCATTTGAAACATAATCCACGCCAAAGCAGTATATATAGGTTTCCAAACAGATGGTGGAATGGTCCTATAAAAATATATTCCCATACATCAAAAAAAATTTGCACCACCATTATGCCTTTAGGGCATTTCTATTTCACGATATTTCCAATCTTTGGTGATCACTACACAATTTGGACCCATTCAAAGACAATCTCGAAGATGGCACAATAAAATCCAGATTGAGTATCTCGCGAGCTGTTCTTCTCCGTAAAAATGCCTCATATGGTGATGCATGGCATTCATTCAAGATTTTACATTGCTCACTCGCACACATCTTCCATGCTAATCGCTCATCTCCCTTTTAAATAGTAAAGGTCATCCCAAGATGTAGTACCTGGCCACACTTTTACGCTTTTTCACAGAACACTCCCAAGATGTCTACCCACAAGCTGGCACTACACATCAGCATACCATGGAAGTCGGGTTCGATACCTTAAAACACTGCTCATCCGGGAAAGTTCTCTCAAGCACCCCGCTCTTCCTTTTCCTCGTTTACTCCTTTCCTACTCTAGACAAGGACAAATATCACATTGTCACACCCTCTTTTATCTTTAATTTCAGATCAACTTCAAAGAAGAAGACTCCACCTTATCGCCCCTGCTTAGCTTCCTTTGACATCGATATCTACGGCCGTACGGGTTCGTGCGAACTATAACATGGGCCCCAAAATGTGGCTGGCCTCACTTTCTACAAGCAAACACTATGGCTAGCATCTCCTTTTCTGGCCACAGGAATAGTTTTCTCGTGCCTATCAAGGTTCTCGCTAGCATAAGATATGCTCAATATTTTCTCTTTTCTTCGTCTCAATACGCCTCTATCAGCAAAATCACTAAAGATCACACATCTAACTCCTCGATCCCATCTCCTAAGTGTTCATGATAGGTGCTGTCCAATCGATCTTGATTTTCTTCAAAGGCAAGCCTTTATATGAATCATCAAAATTTAAATCTCCTCATCTTCCAAGACCCAGATAGTGGTCCTGGTTATTTTGAGTAGTTCGATGAATCTCCCATAAAACCCCATACGCCTCAAGATACCTCATCTCCTTACTCAATATGGAGATGTTTGATAATGGAAATCTGACTGTCCATTTCTACTCAGAGCGTAAATTTTAGCTTAATTCAAGAACAATACCTTCTGCTACTCATGAAATGACATTTTTCCTGCACTTAAGGCTAGTCATTTATTCAGATCTTTGAAGTACTATTTCGTGTCATTGCTCATACATTATTCAAATAGATCCATGCACCGTGGAAGTCATCCATAAAATTTCCATGACTTCCTCAATCAAATCTCGAGAACATTGACATCATACATCGTCGAAAGTAGCAGAGCTTTGCACAAAATTTCAAATGACATCCTTCAAGGCAAATGTACCATGGTGCGCCGTGGAATGTGGTCTTTTCGTCCTCGTGTGCAATTGCAACTGGCTTGTGTCACTACCAATTCGGCTCCAAGAAACAAAATAAGTGGTGTCTCGCTATCCGTCCAACATCCGAGATCAATGAAGCAGCGGAAATGATCTTTCCTGTCACTGTGTTCACTTTCCCGTGAACTCAATGCATACTCTTCATCCCGCCATCGTTTCGCTGAATTAAATTCATTTCTTCATCATGATCACGCAGAAATCCACCATTCTTTGGAACCATGGTCTGGTTAACTCAAGGATCACCAAATTGCACAGATAAACCATCATTTAACCATTCGAGTACCTCCTTCCTCGACTACCTCTTTCACACATCGGATTCACTCTCCTTGATGTTCAACAAATTTGGCTTTCAGATTTTCTTCCAAAGAAGATTTTCAGGCATACATATTTGGCTTGGATCGATACCTTAACTCTTCAATAGACTCGTTTATAGACTCCCTTATGATTCCTTAAATTTTCAGCAACTCCTCCGTTCCCCAAGATCACCGGTGCCCCAGCGTGCAAATTATTGACGTTTACTCTTGTGAGCTCCAGGCATACTTTAAATGACTGGCAACCTTTAAAACTAGCCTCTTCTTCATTGGTTTCCTTTTGATGAAATTTCTTTTCTTCATTTTTTGTCTCCTTCTTTCATCTCATTTTGTTCAAGACTCATCACTTTTTCAAGAGAATGTAAACCCGATGTGCGTAAAATCTGAATCAAACCTTCAATATAATCGAAATTCATCTCGCTTTCATTGATCGAAAGTCGGGCATTACACCCATAGTAAAAATCGAGTTGTTGACATATACATCTTCATTGACTTGATATCTTCCCTTTCTATGTCTAAATTCCTCAAACTTCGACAAATTGAAGTCACCGCTCCTCTCCAACTCGAGTGAGAATTCCTTCTCGCATATCGATTAGAGTCGCCTCCAGCTTGCAAGGAAACGGCCTTCCCAAAGTTAGGACTTCAGAATCTTCCTCCATATCCAAAGAGATGATTGAAGTCAACAAGGAAAATAAATTTTCCACCTTTAATAAAGACATCTTCTATGATTCCTTCGTGTTTTGCTGTATTCTATCTCGCCATTCGAGGGTAACAAAGAAGAGTAAGCTCCCCAAACTTAACTTCTCGGGCAAATGTATCGTGGCATTAAATTGATACCGACACTCGAAATACAGAGCTTTCTCAAACTCAAACTTCCAATGGTGCAGGGAATGGTGAAGCCCTGATCCTTCATCTTTTCTCGTAAGTCTCGATCACAGATCGCAAGTCAAGTAGCTCAAGTTCACAATTCCTTCTTCAAGAATCTTTCTTTTGCTCAAGATGTCTTTCAAAATTTTGCATAAAGTGGCATTTCGAGTCACCACTTCGCGGAAAGGCATAATCGATTTCCAAATTCTTCCAAAGAGCCAAAACTTGCAAACTGCTCCTCCATCTTTGATTTCGTAGCCTCTCAGGGAAATGGGACTGGCAGGGTCGATTGTTCCGTGTTTTCTTCTTGCTTCCTTCTTTCCGACAAATTGCTCCTTCTTTCTTTCCTTCTCCGTTGTTTCAAGATTGTTCGGGCCTTCCTCTCCCTGTCATTGCATCTTTTTCTGCCTTTTCCACTAAGTCTTTCCCACTTCAAACAAGACAAATCATGCAAACTTCTGATTCTTCTTCAGACACTGAAAGGCATCTTTCATCCGTTTTATGTGTTTAGTCACGCCCTATTTCAGGTCTCCGTGTTCGAGGAGGCATTAAGGGTCTTCGGGTGGACCTGAGAATTGGTATTCAAGCTTCCAATTCGCAAAATTCCTTGCTCATGAGGTTTGGCCAAATTTTCGCTGTCTCTATGAATTGCATTTGATCTTCAAATGGTCGAGCCCTCCTCTGACTATGGTACTCGTTTCTATTTTCACCTCCTTTACCTCGCAGAACCTCGTGGTCACTGAGCATCCCCGCATGATTCGCCCATGCCTGGGCTCATGAGGCCCTCCACCATATGAAAAAATTTTCATGGTTCCTCAAAGGTCAGATGATAAGCAGGTCGGGCAGTTAGATTTGGCTCATGATAACTCGTCCCCCAAGTACTTAACCTCCTCAAGATCATAAAACAGCTTCTTCGTTGGGTACATCAAGACTTCCTCTCATTGTTCCCCTCGACCGCTCCTATTTCATGAGCGCAGAATCTTCCTCTCTCGCTTGTCCATTCTATGCATGATGGCATCTAACTTTGCCTACGGTCGCTATCTCGTCACCTCCATGACTCCTCTTCCTCCGCACTACTTTGAAAACTCGATGGAGCTTTCATATCGCATTTCACCAGGTCCTCAATCGTATCTCTGGGCTTCTTCAAGACTTTACATTTGAATGCTCCAGCAAAGATGAAGCATCAATAGCTGCCCTTGGGATGTATCATTCAAGGCATGATACACTATGTCCATCCAAATCTCAAGTCTATTCCATGCATCGGCACTTTTCAAAGAACTCAATCCCTCTCCGATGCTACATAAAGGCTCATCTTCCCTCTCATTGAACACAATTATCTCCCTCCTCTCCGAGGCGAGTGACGGGGAAGAATCTACCCAAGTAGGCTTCTACAAGCTCCTGGGCATCAACGAACCATATGGTAGAGATTCATACCATGTGGGTGCTGTATCTCTTAGAGAGAATTGGAATAAATGCAATTTTATGACCTCTGGTCTCACCCCATTCAACTTCATCAGGTTTGCCATCCCGAGAAAACCTTCCTGTGTGCTCATTTGGGTCTTCAGGGATGACCGAACTCGTTGTTGTCAACCATTGTAATCGTTGGCCAGGTTTCGGGGCCAGTTATTTGCATCAATCGTAGGTCGTCTGATTGCGAGTATTCATCCTCGAATAGGTCTCCAAAAGTCCTCCATTGTATCAAGATCGGAGGGGCCTTCGTCGTCAGGTTTCTTGTCCTTCGGGCCTGTCATGCTCATCTCGCCATAGCTGAGTTTTCGCTCTCTTTTCGCTTTTCTCAAGCTTCGAAAGTGTTCTCTAATTCGCATTCATTGAATCGACGTTGTTCGTTTCCTATGCATTTTCACAAAGTTTTTCCTCAAATCAAAACATACTCACACACAGATTAGTCAACCCAACAAATATTTTCAATACATAGCTTGAGTTAAAGGTTAGTGGCTAAAACTACTCGCTTGAAAAACTATTTTTGTTCTTTTGTAATGTCCAAATTAGTATTTCCTTTTTCTGTCCTCGAACATTGATCTACCAAATTGCTCGGATTCAAGAACGCGCCATATAAACTTATTATTGTTGACCAAAGATATATACAAATTTATGACACCATTACCAAAGGACTATTGTCTAATCCCCAGCAATAATGCCATGAAACTTGTTGGTTATATTTCTTTGCAATTGTACTCATTAAAATTTGTTTCCTTAAGATTAGATAAATTTCTTTCTGCTTTTGATCCAAGATCCTACAAGTGCACAGGTCGAACAAGTAATAAAATGGATTTGTCCGTATATCGATCCTACGTAGATCTCAAGAATTGTAATCAACTACCCTCGACTAATCAAATTTCACACTATTTGGACTTTTAAACGGCAATTGAATCACTAGGTTTTAAAGTAATGGAAAACTAAAAAGAATTGAATTAATAACAAATGAATTGAATATTGAAGTAATAAAATTGCAAATTTAGGACTAATGTAGCTTATCTTTTTAAAGGAGCATTGAAAAATATATAGCTATCAGGAATATCAATTCCCGCAGACAGACCGTATGTTGCTATTGAACCACGTGCATTTAAAACTAGTCTAAGGAATATGATAGTGCAATTTGATCTCTCCAAACCTCACGCACCGCTCATTATCTAATCTTCACCGGCTTTCTCACACGCAGTGTTAGATAACTACTTTGATCCAATTGCCTGCTCGGTGATTTTTCTTTCAATACTTCATACCCACAACATGGACCGGCAAACCTTAGCTCCTAAGATTAAGTCATTGCATGGGCTTACACTATACTGGGTTTCTTCTTCCTTAAAATTAGAATATTTAGTCACATTCTTCCTTGATTAGATCTTTGCTAATACGGGATTGAATTCACTATTCGAATCGAGGCGTAACTCTCTCGCAGTTTAAATTGATAAAAAGCTCAACCTATTCTCGCCTCCAAGTGAGAAGAGGATTTATCGGGCTTAATTTTATAGCACACTAGATCAACAATGTCGTTAACATACCTTCTTAAATTTGTTCATCACCTCTCGGGAATGCTGCCTTCTCGTCACTTAGAGGGCCTCTCGAAATCGTAGCTTAAGACAATTTCCTATCGGGTATGAGACACTGATATTGGGATCAATAACAGAAAATACACAAGACCAAAGAAATAGGATTTACAAACTGAAGTTCAACATTAATGAATAAATTGTGAGGGAAAGATAATTTCTAACAATAGCTAAATTCAATGGAAGCCGGGTTTTAAATCACTGATTTACACTATACAATAGCTTATCGATCAAGAAAGCTATCAGAATAGGGCAACTAGTAGTTCGAATTCCAAAATTGAACAAATTCAAATTATCAGACAAAGAATTTGAAGGAAAATAGAATTCTCGCATTCTTCACTAAAAATTTTAACAAATTAACGTTTCGCCCAAATTTAAAATAAAGAACAAACTAATCTAAAAATAAAATAAAAAGCAAAAAGAAAATTAAAATACATGTGTGGAGCCTTCAAGATCCCATCTTCTCTTTTAAGTCGCCAAAAAACTCTTCTTTCCTTCAAGATGTTTCATTTATAAATATTCCGTTGGGTCCACTGATGCACCTCTGACTTCGCCACTTGGCCTGGGCTGAGTTAAGGATACAAGCGTGAGATCATTCTTTGTCGCGACCTCGTCTTGCCATGTCGCAGTAGGCTTTGTTCGGGTCGCGGACGTGTCGCTGCTACCTTCGGAGTCGTTGTCGATACTAAAATGATGTCAGCGTAATCTTATTTACTTGCGGTCCGATGTCGCGACAAATTGAACGACGCCGTGACCATAGTTATTCATAATTGATGTCGCGACCACTTAATGTCGATGGTCGCGATTTACTTCTAGCTTCCGTGTCGCGACGCTTCATAGAATAATTAACTCTTTTGTATTTGATGTCGCGATCATCAGATGATGTCGCGAATCTTCCGTCCTGCGGCCGATGTCGCTGACCGACCGCTGTCGCGACCCTTCACTCCTTTGTATTATGTTCGATGGGCCTATCGGCGTCGCTGACCTTTGCGCTAGTTCATCGATGTCGCGACCGACCGCTGTCGCCACCTTCTTTCTCGCTCTCTGTTGCGTAATCGGGCTTAGACGCCGCCAATTCCTTCGCTGTAATCGATGTCGCCACAACCAGTGTCGGGCGCGACTTATTCTCTTTGCTCATGATGTCGCTGAACACACTCAATGTCGCCGATACAATCGTTCATAAAGTTCATTGATGTCGCGATCTTCGACCGGTGTCGCTGACAACTCATGTAGTGTTGATGTCGCGACCTCGATCGATGTCGCACAACTTCCTCGATCTCTGCTGATAGTCGCGACCTCAATCAAGGTCAATGGCTAAACTCAGATGCAGTACATGTCGCGACCTCCGCTTGCGTCACAACAACCTTATCCACGCACCGGGTTTAATTTGGCTGACTCAAGTGATGTCGCGACTTCGTCTTTTTCCTCGCTCAATTCATAGTTTCCTAATTTGGAGTTTTTTGCTGCGCTTTAGCCTACTTCAATTACTCTTCTCAAGGTAAACTCGGAGTTTTGTCGTCGCGATGGATATGAATTTTCATCATTGGCTAAGGCTTTACAATATCGTCCTTTAACTCTTTGCGGTGTCTCCCGTTGCATAGCTTCTTCAAACAATATATCAAGAATGCTCAGCCACCTTCTACTCTTTCTACGCAGTACCTCTTTCTCTCTTGAATTCCTCGTCGCACAGCAAGTCAGTGAGTTTTTCATATTTCAGCACATAAACTACTTTTAGATAAAAATTTAATCTAAAAATCTGATCGTAAAATGGATGACTTTTAAGCTCATCAAAAACACATCCATGTGTTTGATCCTAGAGTCGCTATACTTCAGTAGTTACGCTATGGCAGTAGGAGTAATTTAGGTTATAAATTTTGTTGATCCGGAACCCTACTGCGGCACGAATCAGTGTTACTGGAGTAGGATGAAGAAACATGTTGGAGATTTTGTACGTTGATGTCTCACGTGTCAACAAGTAAAGGTCGAAGACTGTGGCAATAGATTACCCAAATTTTTGAGGTAGCAGAGTGGAAGTGGAAAGATGTCATGATGGAATTTTGTGACTCACTTGTCATGGACATCATGAGGGCATGACGCTGCGTGGGTGATAGTGGATCTACTAAGGTAAGTTGGTGTATCACTTTCTAGTTGTGCGGATGACCTTCACTTTGGAGGAATTTTGTAGGCTGTACTTATGAGAGATAGTTTGGTTGCATGGAGTGCAAGTATCCATAGTATCGAATCGGGATCCTATGTTTACAACTCATATTCGGGAAGAAGCCTGTAAAGGCCATGGGACACACACATGATGAGCACTACTTTATCACGCCCGATCCCCTACGACTTAATTACATTCGAATCGAGTCCGAGGTGCGAAAGACTATATACTAGGACTCACACATGTTCTTTTTCTCGAGCCGAACTTGTACCCGTGGGTATACAACAATTTCGTAATAACAAAAAATCATTTACATAGACAGTTAACTACCACCGGAGTGGTGTCCATCAAAAATCTAAGGCAAACATCGAGTCCCATTTACTTATACATATACAAAAATTTACATTTCACTTAAGAGACGTATCGCATAACTCTACCGGGTGGATGAACCCTTACTAGTGTTCCTCGGCCCACAGATGCGAAAAGTTCGGGACATCTTCTCTCCCGTACTCGCATTCTGATTAAAAACCCGTGCTAAGCTTTACGCTTAGTGGGAAACATATGACTTATACAGAAACACATGCATATTCGTACTTATAGCAAATGTATACTTGTTCAAGTCTCTCACAGGACACATACTTGTACTTGTATCAGACGTATACATATTGAGATCTCCCAAATGACATATATATCATACTTATTCTTATACTTGTCTCGAACTTATAATTATTCAGATCTCCCAAAGGACATATATATCGGACTTATACTTATACTTGTCTCGGACTTATAATTATTCAGATCTCCCAAAGGACATCTACTTAAACTTTTGTCAGACTAATACTTATCCAGATCTCTCGTAGGAGTTATAGAGCTTAGACCTTTACTGAGGTACCCGTAGGTACTACATAACTTATACTTGTACTACGGAGCATATCATTGTCTTACGGATCTTATACTTGCATATTACTTAAGCTTATTCTCAGATTCGGTCTTATACTTGTATTACGGAGCATATGCTTATCTTACGAATCTTATTCTTGTATTACGGAGCTTATTCTTGTATTTCGGATCTTATACTTATATTACGGAGCATATACTTGTCTTAAAAATCTTATACTTGTATTACGGAGCTTATTCTTGTATTTTGGATCTTATACTCAGACACAGAGCATATACTTGTCTTAATGGATCTTATACTTGTATTATGATCTTATGCCCAATTACGGACTTATTCTTATGCTAAGGTACCGAGGGTTCATACTGTGGTTCATATCTCCTTAAAGGACAACATATATTTGTACTATATTTATCTATATACTATACGTGAATACTTATACATGTACAACCTTAGCACAACATATACTTATCAAATCTCCGTAGGAGTTATGTAGCTTCTATGTGTACGGAGGTACCTCAGGTACTGGCGTAAAATTAGACTTTATACTACGTAGTTTGTACTTATACTACAAAGTTTACACTTTTTCGGAGGCACTGTGAGATTTATGTGTATTATTTTATTTGTATGGAAGTACCCGTAGGGTACTATAGAACGAGCATAAGAGGTACTGTAGTACACATTCGACTCACATATCTCATTTCTTTAATTTTTTATTCTTTAATCAGAGTCTTATCATATAACTATTGGATTGTCTAGGACCAAGAATAATGAATGAGTAGGACACAACACAATAAGTATCCGGGCTGCACAAGATAGCATCGAGGTGCCGTAGAGCACAAAGCAGAGTGTCGGGGCACCGACAGAGAGTGTCGCCAGACTAATCGAGAGCAATCAAGTACTAAACAGAGTACCGGCATCAATCGTGAGAGTACCGGTACTACGTGCCGCTACCTGGCCGAGAGTGTCGTCAGTATTTCAATAAGAGAGTACCGTTACTAAACAGAGCAATCGGTTACTACAAGAGAGAACCTAAATACTAATCTGAGAGTACCGGCACTAATGTACCGGCCACCTGGGCCGTGAGAGTGTCAGGCCGCACTAATCAGAGATTACCGAAGTACTAAACAGAGAGTACTAAAGTACTAATAAGAGAGTACCGGCACTAATCGAGAGTACCGGGTTACTAATCAGCACCGAAGTACTAATGCCAAGCACGGTCGTAGAGTGTCGCCGCACTAATCAAAGAGTACCAAGTACTATACGTGTCTCCGCCCACGTGAATGCAGGTGCCGTGTCATTCCATATCTACCTTAGTAGTTTCCCATGAGCAATTATATGTGATAATAATCACATATAATCTATTTTTATTTGTACAGAATAATTAGAGCATTCTTAGCCACATTATGTGTTCATGACATATTGCCTTCCATGTTCATGTTCATGTTTTAGTTTGTTTTCACAGCCTATATCATATTCATGTTTTATGAACACATTCATACATTATTGCATTTCCTATATTTTCCCTGTTTACTGCTACATATTAAGATTTCATATACTTGTACGCAAGAGGACACCTATGTATTCACACATCATTCATGTATTCTTTTGTTCCTCTATGAATCTACTTTACTTGTAAATTGTAATCATTCCACTGAATCATCCGTAAACTCAAGTTAAGAGATTTCATGCCAAACTAGTCACTTTGCTCCATATTAGCACTAGAGACAAATTCGGGAATACCATTTTCAGGGGTCTTAACTCCATACTTAACACTGGTTCTTTGTATTCATTTGAAGATAAGGTGCTAATGGTTCTTCCCAACTGGAATCACCCAAATTGGAGCACCGAAACTCAAAATATGTCCTAAACAACCGAGACTACTCTATGTTCAAAACATAACCATAAATTGGCTTGAACATAGCCTCACTTGGAGTGACTTTCTGGGCCAAATGGGGTCAGAATTTGAAGATCACTATTTTAGGTGGTTTTGTCTTCCCTAAGTTTCTTAGTTTCTACTGTACCACTAATCACTCAAATCAGAGTAAGAAATTACCAAGGTAATGGCCAAAATACTAATGCCGTCCAAATCTCGAATATTGGGCACGGTACCAAATGGTCAACCAATATGGTATCAGGTCACATCATTTGGTACCGGTACCACCCCTCGAAAATGTCCAGAAATGGTGGCTTTTCTCCCATTTTCCATATATTTCCACCCAAACCAACTCAATAATTACACACACAATAATATCAAAATCACTCCATCTTCACATCTTCAGAATGGTGGTTTAGAACTTCACATACCCAAACCCTAGGTAAAAGTCCAAGAACCCATACCAAAGTCCACCATTCTTATACAAAAACATAGAATGAAAGGGGATTCCATGCTTATATTAACCAAGCTAGAGTTTTTTTCAACTCAATTTCATACAAATCTAGGGTTAGGATCACTTCCTAACTAAACCCTAGGTTTGGAACCCATAAAAATCCCTACCAAAGTCCAAAATACACATGATTCCATATTCAAAGTCAAAAAGCATAGAAATCCTTACCTTTCTTCTTGGCTTCTCCTTCTTCTTCCTCTTATTCTCTCTTCTTCTCTCTTCTTCCCTTCTTCACGATTTGCTTTCCTTTGTGGCATCCAAAAAAAAAAAGAGTCATTTTTTATCTCCACTCTTTTATACTTAATCTTTTCTATTTATCACACACATAGGTCCTCAAGTTCCTTTCTTGCAAATCAACTTACAGGATATATTCTACTTAGCCCATACTCTTATTATCTTATGACTTTCATATCCTTTTTCCAAATTACAAATTTTCTTCCTCAGGATCTTGTACAAATTCTGAAGTTTTCGAATTTCCATGTTTTGCATTTAAATTATGAAAATTCAAATTATGCCTACAAAATACCTTAAACATGTCGAAAAAGACTAGGGTATATTTCAGGGTGTTACAACTTTTTATCCCTAGATGGACGGTTAGTCAAAGAGGATCATCCGGATTTTAGAGGACATGCTATGGGCTTGCGTCTAGGATCTCAAGGGTAGCTAGGAAGAGCATTTAGCCTTGATGGAATTCGCCTACAAAAATAGCTATCAGGCAAGCATACAGATGGCACCCTATGAGGCAGTGTATGGGATGCCATGTCGATCTCCGGTTTGTTGGATAGAGGTAGGGGAGAGACCCACTACATGTCCGGATTTGGTTAGAGACACCTCCAAGAAGGTGGATTTGATATGGAAGCGTCTTCTCATGACTTAGAGTTGCTAGAAGTGCTACAATCCCACGTGCGCTGAGACCTCTAGAGCTTGAGGTGTAAAGGTGATCATGTTATTTTGGGGCAGATGCCTAGCAGAGGAGCCGGTCAGGTTTGGTGTTTTGAAAGCTAACACCGAGGTATATCGCCCTTCTCGAGGTACCGAGAGGGTCAAGCAATTTGCTTATAGGTTGGTGCTACCGCCAAGCCTGTCGAGTGTTCATGCGGTATTCCATGTCTCCATGCTCCGGAAGTACACTCCAGATCAGACTCATGTAGTGGATTGGGGCATACTTGTGGTTGATGCGGATGGAACCTTCGAGGAGGGACCGATGCATATTATGGATAGTCAGAATCAGGTTTTGCAAGGCAAGATCAGGAGGCTTAGTGAAGGTAGGCCAAGCAAAGACCGAGGAGTGGGAGGAGTAATATGGGAACGTGAAGGCACAAGGCAAGCACAACTATCATTTCCTATTTGAGGATGAAGGTACGTTTTTTATTGATATTGAATGACTGTTGC
Organism: Tetrastigma voinierianum; assembly: GCA_016808115.1. NCBI lineage: Eukaryota > Viridiplantae > Streptophyta > Magnoliopsida > Vitales > Vitaceae > Tetrastigma > Tetrastigma voinierianum. Next base: position 438,911 of record JAEQBH010000023.1, read on the forward strand.
ATATGCATGTGATTTTATGTGATGTGTGTGTGAATGTAAAACCAGTAGGGGGAGAATGTAAAACCAGGGAAAATTTGATTTTTTTTTTAAAAATAGCAAAACAGTAAATTGGCGCTACAACATAGGCTAAAAACTTGGAAATTTTCTAAATCTCAAATGATGTGTTTGTACTCGCTGATTCATCTCTGTGAAATCTTAGTTACCGACGATCATACAATTCCAAGACAATCAGGTTTTCATGATTTCTCACAGTGGCTAATGCGGTGCTCTAATGAACCCAAAATAAGATTTTGGGAAATGATGTGGCAAAGTTCATTTAATAAATTGAACTTCTAAACTGGATGAAATAAATCGCTTGCTAGCAAACCCGACCGAGCAAGTGTGGACATGTGGTGCAACGTGACCATTCACATAATCTCTATAAGTTGAAAAAATGGGAGATTAGGGGGAAGAAGGGCCATTTTTCCCCGCTTTTCACTACGTGTAGAGAGAAAGAGAGAAGGGAGGAGAGCTTCCAAGGCTTCTATCCAAGATCTATGGAGCTCCGTTGATCGGTTTTCGTCAGGCCAAGGACAAAAGTTCATCGCATCGACGAGGGGTACGCGTGGGTACCTAGAAAGTGGGGTTTCATCGAAGATCCAAGAAAGAAGATTTCGGGAAATCAAAGTTGTCGAGTTTAGGAGGCTTCCTACCCGTTCATCTACACTCCAAGAGGTAGGAGTTCTTCCTACCTTGGTTTATTTTCCATCTTTGGGTTGGGAAAAGAGGGTATTTCATTTAGGGCTTGTTTGGCGAAGAAAAACTAGATTTTCGGGTTTTGACACGTGCCACCTAGCGAACTAAGGCTCGCCTGTGTGAAGGTAGGAGTCTTCATGGAAGATTGGTTCTTTCTTAAGCCAAGGGAAGGTTCTTTCCTAAGCAGTTGTAAATTACTTAGGCTTAAGGTGCGTCAGCCTAGATGAGCTCTAAAGACTGGATTGGGTGTTCGTCCACTTAGGCGAACCACTTCACTCCAGCAAAAGGTGGGCTTTCACCTAGGCGAGCCCTGAATTTATGGTGTTTGTGTGGTCCGTCACGACCTGTTTAAGGCTGGCTTTTGCGGGTCCGATTTAGATTGTTTGTGGCTTGCTTCAGGGCCATTGTATGACTTGTTTGAAAGTGTCATTGCTTGACTAAGTAGTGACATGTTTGGATGTTAATATTGCGGTGTTCTAATGTTTTGAAATGTGATAATTTTGTATGTATGAGCTGGCCATCACATGGCTTGGATTGCAGGTGTGAAGTGTCATTGCTTTAACATAGAATGACATGTTGTGTGTTGATGTTGGTATATGCATGTATGATATATTGACATGAATGAAATGATGTATGGAAGTCATATGCAGGTGATGTGATTGTCCATGACATCCAGTGAGTGGTGTGATTTGTGTCGCCTACGCGTGAAGATTCATCATACATGTGTCATGATCTAACTTGCAATGGCACATTGGATTGCATATGAATGGGGACATCGCATGAAATGGGTGTGAGTGCATGGTTGTAAATCAACACTGCGTTTGGTGTTTGATTGTAGTGGGATTGGTTTTGTGGATGACGTTCCAAATGTAGCCTACGCTGCATATACATGAAAATGAAAATACGTGGTCGTAACAAGCAGGATAGATACCCCATCCGGTGAAAGACCAAGATTGCGGTTATACATGATCCCCAATGGTGAAAGCCTGTGAAAATGTATAGGCATGCGAAGCTTGCTGTGAAACACTAAAAAATTCGTTGCAATGGGACCTAATGGTTATCATTGAAGTGTAACATCCAAAAAGCTTTTGGTTTGAAAACAAATGAATTTTTTTGTAAAATGATCATTGGATGTAATCCACAAATGATGGATCTTTATCACACTTTGACATCGCATTGTAGTGCAGTCGGTAGGAACTCGGGTATGACGAAGTCGATGGGACTAGGGGCATGGCTTGCGTGATTGAGTCTCATCTCATTTCATGGCATCATGTGATTCCATAGTGAAATTGCATGTTTTTACTTGGAATGTGAATGTGAATGTGGTTAATGGAACATGACCATTGCATATGCACTTAGGTGGAGTAGTCTCTGTAGGAGTTTACTCTACTAGGCGTGGCTCACCCTTCATGGGAAAAACATTTTAGATGCAGGGTGTACACCGGTGAAGCGGCCTCGGGCTACAATTGTGAAAGCGGTGTGGCCCTTATAAAAAATCTTTTTGTAAGCTTTATGTGCAAGCGAGGTTTTCCATTTACTTTATTATGAGAGTTATAATTAAACCCTTATGAATGTTTTAATTATAATCTTGCAAGTTAACCGAAGAATATCAAACTGGGCCCAGAGTGGCTATTTAGTTGTTAAATTAGTGGATCTCAATAAATGGGACACATAGTGTGGTATCGGTCACCCAGATATCCATGGAGTCTTCCACGAGTTGACCGGTTGGTGCGTCGCGTGAACCACCTCTTAACGTCTCTCACACAAATGAAACACCCGTGCTAAGCTTATAGCTTAGTGGGAAAATAGATAACATATATGACCACTAGTAGTGGTCCTCAATTACAATATACATGTAAAATAATTCACATATCTGAATATTAATATCTCCTGTAGGAGTACATAATAGAAATCTTATAACAGAACGTACCCGTAGGTACACTACAGAATAGAACTGGATTATGCCTTAGCATTAGAGATGATTACTTTTGTTTTCTTATGTTTCATTGTTCAGATACTTATCATATAAATGTTTGGCTATATAGACTGGTAACAATGAATGAATGGGACACGGCTTGATAGGTACACGAAGGTGCAGTGCGATCTTGAGCAGAGAGGGTGCCAAAACCACAAAGCGAATATGCACGCCTGACATAACATAAGTGTTGTAGCACTATACAAAGTGCCAGCGAGCGAGAGAAATGCCAGAAACGCTAATCACGAGTGCCTATTCATTCATTATCTGGTCTTAAGCAAGCATACACTCATATGTGTTTTAGAGCATATGCTGTTCTTTAATCACATTCTTGTATTTATAGCCTTGAAAATAAGGGTAAGAAAACAAGGTCTCAGGTTCACCTAGGCGAACAGACCTTCGCTTAGGCAAGTACTCTTTCGCCTAGGCGAAAAGGTGTCGAGCTGAAACAAAAATGAGGCTTTTTTTCCATATTTCACTAGAAAAGTTTCAACCAAAACAAAGCAAACTCAAAACCAACAACAAAACTGAATTAAACCAACCAAAAATACCTTTATAATGAGAGTTAGGGTTTTCCTAACCCACACATAGACAAAGAGGAAGTTAGGATAGTTTCCTAACCCACACATAGACAAAGAGGTTGAAGAATTTCCTAACCTTGATTTCTTGAACACTTAGTAGCCTTCGCTTTTCTTAAAGCGTCTTCTCTTCTTCCTTTCCTTCCTTTACATGATCAAGTATAACTTCAAAAGAGGGAGAACTATCAAACAAAACAGGCTTCTTCTTCCTCAACCATATGCCCTAGCCTCCTTAAGCCAAAAAATGAGGAATTCCCAATCCTAAGACAAGTTTGTTGTCTTAAGGTGAATTTTGGCTCAATTTTCCTTTTATATTAAGTCCTCACTTTTATTTTCAATTTTGCAACTCAAACTTACCAATATTCTACAATGACATATAATCTTCTTATTTTATGATCTTATGGTCCTTAATTGTCAAATTACCAGTTTACCCTTTTCACACTTAGCAATTAAATTTCTGAAAAATACTAATTTTACTTTTATTATACCCTAAACATGTCATAAAACTACTAGGGTATAATTTGGGGTGTTACAATTCCACTAGTGGCAAGCCAGCTTAGAGCTTCTTTACACTTGGATTATGACTCCGATGGGGCACCTCTTCAAGAAGCTATACACACTTGAAGTTTCAAGCTCCCGATCTCGAACTTAGTACACACTTGGATTTTAGGGCTCCAAATGGGCTCTTCGTCAGCTAAGCTATACACTTGAAGCTTTCTCACTTAAGCACAATGAGACACTTTCTCTCGAGATCTCAAGATAATACAACTCGGCTTTGATGAACACAAAGATACACTCTATAATAATACTTTTGTGTAGTGAATGCACTCCACAATGTGGTTGAAATTGATTCTAAGAGAAATGATAGTTGAGAGGATATTCAACAAGTGTCTTGGTTGTTTTGGTGATCCCCACACTTTATTTATAGAGTGGGAACTCGGTAGCATTCGTATGACTAGTGGAGCCCTATTGTCGGCCGCTTCCTGTGTGCAGCGATTGTACACGGAAATGTTACCATTTATAGTGGATTGGAATATTCACAGTTATCGGCCGATTAGGCCGTTTAACTATTGATCGATGCGATTTAGTCGTATTGCACTCTGAAGTCACTATTTTCTAGTCGGTGAAATATCATTGTTATAACCCGGTGGCCGTTTCACCTGGCCCGGTGGAAGCCCGCTTTCCTCTTCTGGTCTTTGGATGAGCTACTGCATCCAACCGGTCGAGTCTCACCACTCTTGTGTGGTTGGCTCCGGTCGGCCGTTCCCGCCGATCGACCTGATCGGTCGACCCGAGTTCATCTGGTATACCTGGCCCAGTAGACCATTTGGTGATACGATCGGGCGACCTGGGTGGTCGTCGCGATTGGCGAGTCTCAATCGACTGCCCCTTTAAATGTTCAAATTTTATGTGTTGTTTGATTTTTTAAACGCCCCCTAAACCTTGGATAAACAGTAAGCTTATTTTTAGGATTATTATTAAGTCTAAGGTTTTATGTTTAAACTCAAGTTTTAAAAAGATATGCAATTTTGGATTTGAAAACCGAGTTTGATGAGTGATGGATGATTAATGATGATATCCTAAAGTGCACCAATGCATTAACCTTACAAAGATTCTTAAGCTAACAAATTCTTCATTTGATGTTCGAGCTTGGAGTCTTGGTTACTTATCATCTTGGTTCCTTTGATTTGAGTGAACCGGCTGAAGCTTGATCGACTACATCATTGTTATCTTTTTGGCTTGTAATATCTTTATTTGATGTTGATCAGTTCCACCTATCCTCGACTCAGCTTTAACCATTAGTGACAATAACCTTTGTTTTTAGCATGTGAAAACCTCAACTAGAGAGAGGTACCGCCAGGCTAACGATCTCCCGTTTTTTATGATGACAAACAGTTATCTAGGAGGAGTAAATCTCCCCTCGAACCAATAATCTAAAAATAATTGCATAATATAAATTTTAACCAATTCAAACATATGAAATTTGCATTCAACACATAAGACAAGCATCAAGGAATGATATAAATGTGGCATTCTCTTTTAGCACTAGATGCATATCTTTCTCCCCCTTGATCCATATCATGTTCTTTTAGCACATAACTCGTACATACATAGAACTTCTAGATGCATATTTTTCTTCCCCTTTGGCAACATCAAAAATAAACATGAGACTTTAGACATAAAGGTATCTCTCCCCCTTTACGAAATGCAAATTAAGTAAGGGTTGGGAGTTAGAAATTAAGCACAACATTTTCAAGCAATGTTTGACACTCAAGTCATTTGACCAATTTTTCACAAAGAAATGACCCATAATTGTCTTCTAATGTTAACAAATTGATTCTCATTAAGGGGTTTGGTGAAATTATTAGCAAGTTGGTCCTAGGTTCTAACAAAATCAAGTGTAATATCCCCTTTTTGTGCATGATCTCTAAGAAAATGATGTCTAATCTCTATATGCTTGGTTCTAAAGTGTTGCACGAGATTCTTTGATATGTTAATGGCACTTGTGTTATCATAGTTAATGGGAACATGAGAATATGTCAAACCAAAGTCACTAAGTTTTTGTTTCATCCAAAGTACTTATGCACATCCTAACTCGGCGGCAATGTATTTGGCTTCCAGTTAATGAACAGCATGAATTTTGTTTCTTGCTGTGCCAAGACATAAGTGAGTGACGAGAGAAAATGACACGTTCCACTGATGCTTTCTATTAATTTTGTAACCACCAAAATCGCATCGAATAGCATATCAATTCAAAATTATCACATTTTGGATACCAAAGACCAATATCAATAGTGCCTTTGAATACACAAAGATTCTTTTAGCAGTATTCAAATGATTCTTTTAGGACATGCTTAAAATCTAGCGCTGCTTATACACTATACATGATATCGGGTCTACTAGCCGTTAAGTACAACAAAGAACCAATCATGCCTCTATATTTAGTTTGGTCAACGGACTTACCTTTTTCATCCATGTCAAGCTTGATGGATGAGACCATAGGTGTGCTCTTGGCCTTTACTTCTTCAAAATTGAACTTCTTGAGGATGTCTCTTATATACTTTGCTTGATTTATGAAGGTTCCCTCTTTAAGTTGTTTGATTTGAAGACCAAGGAAGAAGTTGAGCTCTCCCATCATGCTCATCTCAAATTCACTATGCATGGACTTGGAAAACTCTTCACAAAGTGAAACATTGAGATAAGAATGTCATTATATCATTAGTAGCACCAAAGATAATATCATCAACATAGATTTGAACAATAAGCATGTCATTTTCCTTTGGCTTAATGAAGAGAGTTATCAATTTGCCATTTAGAACAACTAGAGATAAGGAATTTGCCAACTTTCATACCATGCTCCTGGAGTGCTTGTTCAAGACATAAAGGGCCTTTTTAGTTTTAAGAACATGGTTGAGAAACTAAAACTTCAAACTTTCCCTAGGTGGTTGTTCAACATATACTTCCTCATTTATGAAAGCATTTAGAAAAGCACTTTTCACATCCATTTGATGTAAAATGAATTTTTTGTGACAAGCAAAAGCAAGCAACATTCTTAAAGGCTTCTAATCTGGCTATGGAACTTGAATCTTCATAATTAAATTCCCTCTTGTTGATTATACCATTGGGCCACTAATCTTGCTTTATTTCTAATGATTATGTCATTTTTATCCATTTTGTTCCTATACACCCATTTAGTACCAATGCCACTTTGATTATTTGGCCTAGGTACTAACTCCCTAACTTCATTTCTTTCAAATTGATTGAGTTCTTCTTGCATAGCAATAACCCAATTCTTATCTACTATAGCATCATTAAACTTCTTGGGTTCAATTTGAGAGATAAAGGCAAGATTATTGCAAATATTTCTAAGAGGGGATCTAGTTCTTACCCCAGTTGATGGATTACCTATAATTTGATCTTGTGGATGATTTGTGACAAATTTCCATTCTTTTGGAAGTCCTTGACTAGATTCTCCTTGCTCAAGTTGAGGAAGTGGAGGAGGGGCCAAAAGTGATTCTTCCTTCTTTGAATTATTCTCCTCTTCTTGTTGATGAACTCCATCATCAATTTGCAATATTCCCATGGAAAAGTCCAAACCTACATCATCATCAACATTCTCTCTTCTTTCCAAGGACTCGTTAGATTCATCAAATACTACATGAACGGACTCCTCTACAAGCATGGTCTTTTTGTTGAAAACTTTATAAGCTTTACTAGATGAAGAATAGCCAAGAAATATCCCAACATTAGATTTTGCATCAAAATTTCCAAGGTTGTCCTTGGTATTTAAAATAAAGCATTTATTGCCAAATACTTTGAAGTAACTAATGTTAGGTTTCTTGTTTTTCCAAAGTTCATATGGGGTTTTTTCCAAAGAGGGCCTTATCAAACTCTATTGTATAACATGAAGTGTTGACCATACACGGCCCAAAAATAATTTGGAAAATTGTTTTCTTGAAGAATGGTTCTTGCCATTTCTTGCAAGGTTCTATTTTTCCTGTCAACAAACCCATTTTGTTGGGGAGTTCTAGGAGCCGAAAAGGTATGTTCAATTCCATGCTCATCACAAAAACTCTCAAACTCAACATTTTCAAATTCCCTTCCATGATCACTTCTTATACAAGAGATGGTAAAACCTTTTCATTTGAATTTTCTACAAAACTTTGAAAACTTATGGAAGGTATCATTTTTGTGAGCTAAAAACAAGACTCATGTATATATAGAGAAGTCATCCACAATCACAAATGCATATAATTTACCTCCTAGACTAGTAGTCCTTGAGGGTCCAAACAAATCCATATGGAGAAGTTCTAGAGGTCTTGATGTAGAAATAAAATTTTTGTTTTTAAAAGATGTTTTTATTTGCTTTCCCATTTGGCATGCTTCACAAACTTTATCTTTTTCAAAAGACATTTTGGGAAGGCCTCTAACGAGTTCATTTTTGTTGAGTTGTGTAATGAGATTCATGTTCACATGTCTCAATCTCCTATGCCATAACCAACTTTCATCATGCATGCTAGAAAAACATCTATTTTAGCCTTCATATTTTGAAATTTATTAATTGTATAAACATTTTCATTTCTATGGCCGATGAAGATGATTTTTTCATTTTGAGAATCCTTGATGATGTAATGAGAAGATTCAAAAGTCAATTTAAAACCTTTGTCACAAAGTTGACTTATGCTCAAAAGATTATGTTTAACCGTCAAGCTTACAAAACATTTTCAATAAGAGATGAAGAGTTGTTACCTATAGAATCATGTCCAATGATTCTACCTTCCCCATTATCTCCGAAAGTCACGTACCCTCCTTTTCTTCTTGTGAGGAAGGAAAACTTTGACTCATCTCCAGTCATGTGCCTTGAGCAACCACTATCCAATAACCATTTCTCATATTTTTGATCCCTTGACAGAAAATCGGATCCTTGCATTAGTTAGTGACCTTTGATTTTTCAGCAAAAGCCTTCTTTGACTTAGAGAGTTGAGACCTTTTAGAGATCCATTTCTGAAGGAAAAGTACTATTAATGTGTTTATTACCCGCAAAAAATTACAAATGGTTGAGGGACTTTCACTTGTGGATTCCTTGACAAAGTAATTTTTAAAATATTTTTCATTTTTTGAAGATTTGTATCCTAGACCCCTTTTGTCAAAAACACATTTTTGGCTAGCTAGGATCATTAAAAAGATTTTTGTCCATAAGAGAATTTTGAAAGTGAAGAGACTAACCATTCATTCTTTTTGAGTAGTTCCTTATATTTCTTCTCAAGAGAAATTTTTGATGCTTCAACTTTTGAAAAATTTTCTTTGATTTGATCAAGTTCTTTTGAAGCTCAACTTTCTTCATTTTCGATAAGCTTGTATATGGCTCTAACCAATTCACCATATTCAAACATAACTTCCTCATCATCATCGAGTTAAATTTACCTCATGCTGATCTTTAGCGTAACTGAAGCACATGTTGCGACTTAATTTCTCACTTTACCGTCATTGGATGAGTCTTCGGCTTTGACTCCGTGTTTCCATCACAGGCTCTTTCTCTTTTCTCTCTTGGCTTTGGGAGAATGATCATATTTGTTACCCGGTTTCTTGCATTCAAGTTATTTCTTTAGCTCCTTCTCTTTTCTCTTTTTCTTCTTTGAAGGACCTTCCTTCTTCTCGTTGTTTCTCTTTGAAATGTAGGTCCTTCCATGAAATTATCAACTTCATTAATAGCTTTTAAGCACTCTCTTTGTGATGAAGATATTTTTATCTTTCCATGTTGTTGATTTGTTTCCTTAATTAATTTCTCTTCTTGAGCTTTAAGTGCAATACTTTTATTTTTTCCTTCTTTCTCTTACATTTCTTTTTCTTATCTAGCAATCTTCATTTCATAGGTCATCAAAGAACTTATAAGTTACTTGAGGTAGCTCTTTCAAATTTTCTTCCTCAATAGCTTATGTTTTGGAATTCCAATTGGGAGGTAGACATCACCAAATTTTTAGATACCTTGTCTTGTTAACACCCTTTTCTCCAAGCCTTAAAGAAGACCATTTACCAGCGTCGCAACAAACCTAATGAAACATCCACAGCAATAGATTCATTAGGTTTCATTTGTTTTGTTGACTCATAATCATTTTCAAAATTCTTTAGAATCACACAACTTGATTAGTTCCTTCAAGCGGAGTAATTTCTAGTATCCTCAAATCTTCTTAGCCGTTTACATTAACTAATTCCTATTATACTCATTTCTATCCACTTTATAAAAAGAATATAAATGGCTCTATAATTTCAGTGAAATTTTCTTACTTTCTTCGCCGTTATATGTGCGTCGAGGGTCTTTTTTTTTGAATTTTCCTCCATATCTTTTGTAGGAAGGGTGTAACAAATAAGATTGTTTTTCATACTTCCAAATCAAGATTCACAAATACTGAGACATTTATTTTTCAAAATTGATAATCAGACCAATGAAAGTGTGATTTATTTATGGGAAAAATTTGACACTGAAAAAGGCTTGTGCTAGTTTTGATGCTAGTGCACAACAATAAATCATGAATCTAATACAATAAAGATAAAGTAGAGATGAGATAGAGAGAAACAAAACCCGGATTTATAGTGGTTACTTTGCAGGCCTTGCCTGCCTCCACTTCTCTCGACCTTGATGGTGAGTGTTCAGTAGTGACAGCTCAACTTTGACTTCTTTACAGTTGGATTATGGCTCTAATGGGCACCGCTTCAAACTATACACACTTGAAGTTCAAACAATCGACATTTTACACTTGGACTTTTGGCTCCAGTGGGCTCTTCACAAATCCTTCATGCTATACACACTTGAAACTTTCTCACTTAGGCGTAGAACAGCATATTGTCAAGCTATCAAGATAACACAACCCAAGCTTTGATGATCACAAGATGCCTCTACAATATGCACATATGGTAGATACTCACATTCTTAACGAGAATTGATTCAAAAATGATGGTTGAGAAGATATTCAACAAGTGTCTTGGACATTTAGTGATCCACCACACTTCATTTATCTCTGAATTTAGGACTGGTGTAGCATTTAAGCGCCAGCCCGGTGGAGCCGACTTCGGTCGATGGGTTCCATATATACTAGTCGTTTATACATGAAATGTCTGGTTTTACATAGCCGTTGGAATATTATAGTTTATCTAGCGATCGACCATTTCACTGTCCGATTCATTGTTTAGTCATTATTGCGCTCTTGAAGGTGATGGCACCGGCAGTTTGAAATGTGCGGATTTTTCGACCGATCGTCGTTCCATAACGATCCGATTGTTTCGCTTTTACGGTCTTTAGATGAACTATTTCATCGGCGCGCCGGTCGAGTCTACCAACATCTTTCGGTTCCAACCGGTTGACCATTTCACCCGATCAACACTAACTAGTTGACTGGTTCATCTGGGCGACCTCAAACCGGTCGATCGGTTGAGGTGGAGCCTCAACTGGTTGCCCCTTTAAATGTTCAAACTTATGTGTTGTTTAATTTAAAACACTTCTAAACCTTAGATAAACATTAAAACTCATTTTAGGATTATTAAGTCTACGGTTTTATGCTTAAACTCAAGTTTTCAAAAGATATGCAATTTTGGATTTGAAAACCAAGCTTGTGAGTGATGCATGACTAATGATGAGATATCCTAAAATGCACCAATCTGACCACGCTGCTTGATTCCTAAGCTAACAAATTCTTCATTTGATGTTGGGCATGGAGTCCTGGTTACTTATCATCTTGGTTCTTTGATTTGAGTGAACTTCACCTCCAAGAGCTTGATCAACTACATCATTGTCATCTTTAGCTTGTAATATCTCCATTTGATGCTTGATCAAGTTCCACCTATCACTCAGCTCAACTTTAACCATTAGTAACCAATAACCTTGGTTTGTTATCATTAAAACCTCAACTAGAGGTACCCTTGGGCTAACAATATCATTTTATAAAAATAATTATTTTAAATTTTCTTAATACAAATTTTCGCATACGTTAATTAATTAATTCAAATATTTTTGTAAATTTTTTTATAATCATGTGAATAATTGTTTTAGGTTTTTATTAATACAAATGTTTATGTATATTTATATGTTAGTTCAAATCTTTTTGTAAATATTTTTATTATCGTAAAAAATAATTTAGGTTTTATTAATACACAAATATTTATTAATTCCTTATTTACATTAATATTTTTTAAATTTTCTATAATCATAAATGATGATTTAGAGTTTTATTAATATAAATTTTATATATGTATTTATATACGTTTGTAATAAATTATTATTTATTATAAGATCATATTTTTTTGTAATTAAATATTAAATGCTCCAAAGTAATTTAATGATATAAAAGCATTTTTATACATATGCGACATGTTATAAAAAAACTTCACCCCAGTAGAATCATATTTCGATTCCTATAAAAATATTTTGATAATCTTTGTCCAATGTAAGTGTTTTGGCTAGAAGCACTCTTACAAGAAACAATGCCAAACTGGCCTTAAATGAGACGAAAAATGTTAAAAGAGCTATGATGAGTTGAAGAGTTTGTTGACTAGTGAACTATTATAAGAGCACCTAATTGATTTGTGACACTAGTGACCAAGCTATTGGAGCCATCCAAAGAAAAGAGAAAATAAAGGATTTATATGATGTTATGCAAGCAAAGCCCTTAATGAATCCCCAAATGAACTACCACAGAGAGAAAGGAGTAGTGTAACACCCGTCAGAAGTGTACGGTGCATGTATTTGTGAGGCGCATATGTGCGCAAGTGCCCGATGTAATATTTTGGGAGTTCTTTATTAAGGATAAAAAATATGAAATGACATTAATTTATGGAACCCGAAATGTTGTAATAAAACTAAAGGGGTAAAATCGTAATTGATCAAATGGACATAAAAAACATAATCGAAAGAAGATAGTATACCAAAATTGAAATAAAACAAGTGATTTGCAAAATTAAAGTGCTTGAGGACTTAATTGCAATTAAGAGAGAAGAATTAGACTATAAATAGGCCACAGACGAACCAAATATCACATTTTGTTCTCATTTGGCTAGAAGCGACAAGTAGGAGGAGAGGAGAAAGAAGGGAGAAAGAAAGGAAGAGAGGAAGAGAAAGGGGAGAAGAATTAGGAAGACTGAACTAGGTATGTTTTTCATCTTGAAATCATGGGTATTTTGGATTCCTAAGGTTTTGGTATGGAGATTAGTTGCTCCTTGTTCTAGGGTTTTGTGGAAGAGATCACCCAAACCCTAGATTTGTTAAGGTTATGGGGGAAAAACCCTAATTGGTATAGAATAAACATGGAATCCTTCTATTAATATGGTTTTGTAGGAATTGGTGGACCTTGGGTTGAATTCATAGGATATTCACCTAGGGTTTTGTGGTATGAGGTTCCTAATCACTAATTCAAGTGTTGTGGAGTGGTTTTGGATGAATTCCATGTTAATGTTGAGGTATTATGGATTATAGAAGTTGTATGAAGAGAAATGGTACCAAAAGTGGGCAAAAATAACATTTATGGGCAAAATTTCGAGCGATGGGGTACCAAAGCTTAATGACCAGTACCGGTACTATACAAAGCCAATCGGTACCGGTACCGATACAAGCGATCACCGTACCGTCCGACGCAGCCAAATCGGTACGATGCCGTTCGGAGCGTCTGCCGTGCCGCGATTACCCCAAAATGCGAGAATGCTGTATTTTGCGTATTTAAGCCTAAATTCACACACTGATTGTATAGGAACCTTATTAAATGATTAAGAGAGGTTCAAAGAGGATTGGAACTCGACGAAAAACGTAGCGTACCTCGCCGCCGAGGCGAAGCTTTTCGTTAAGTGTGAATAAATGTTAGTGACTCAAAGTCTATGAAGTACGTTAAGTTTACGTTATACGTAGGCGATTAATATGTTCGCCGTATTCATTTGAGTGTGTAGGCTAAAAGGAAAGGCGGGAAAGTTATGGAGTCGTGCTCAAGTTTAGTAAGCAAAAAGGTGAATGTTCTAAACCTATTTTTCTCAAATACTAGTGTATTATTATTATAAACTGTTTTACACTAGTATTTAATGGTTTTGAGTTGTAAAACCAGAATTCAAAGAGCAAGTAAATGGTTTTGATTTAAACCATATTTGAAAAGCAAGTAATGAGTTTAGTAATCAAGCAAATGGTTTTGAATTATCAAACCATATTTAAAGCAAACAAAGGTTTTGAATTATTAAACCATGTTTCAAGCAAGCAAGCAAGCAAGTGGTTTTGAGTTGTAAAACCATATTTGAGAAAGCGAAGCGAGCAAGCATATCTGGGTCGGGTAAAATGCGATGCTGCAGTGGTGTTAGGATATCATTCATGCATTTTAGATTTTGCCTGGTAGACCAAAGCTTAGGTCATCTGTCGTGGCATTTAAGGGGCCAAGAGTGGCGCGTCTGTTATAAAAGTGACGTTAAGCCAAATTATCTAATTGATGGAGACCGGGTCGATTCCACCATATTTACCGGAAAAAGGTGAAGTGAAGTGTGCCCAGAACCTTTCACCTAGGTGATGAGGACCCAGGTCCTTCCACCAGAAACGCGATCGATGCCAGGCTCGTGTTCAGCGGGATACGACAAGCGGGAAAGGCGCCGGTGGTTGATGATTTATAAGCATGATTCATACAGTTTGAAAAATCAACCACTGATGCACGGTTGAGCCCAAGCTCCCGTGTTTGTTTAAAGCAAACAGTTGAGCCCAGGCTCCCTTTTTTATTTAAAAGCAAGCGGTTGAGCCCAGGCTCCCGTGCTTATAAAAAGTTTTATAAACTTTTAAAGCAAGAGATTTGAGAAAAGTTTTATAAACTTTTAAGCGAGATTTAGAGAAAAGTTTTATAAACTTTTAAAGCAAAACAGTAAACCAACGAACTAGAAAATATCTTGTAGAGTTTTGGAGTTTTGAGATCTTTACGAAGAAACAAAACATTTTTATAAGCATACACTCCGCGAGCTCGTTTAGCTCATTATTTGTGTTTAAAAACTATTTTCAGGAAATGCAATTTGCCAGGATCTTTGGGTGGATTAGGATTCTCATGACATTTATTACAAGTCTTTGTAATTAATAATCTTTTTATGAAATACTTTGAATTTGTATAATGGAGCATATGTATGTACATAGTATAGTTTTAAAAAATGTATTTGACTGAGGGCTCTATTGAAAGATGTTCTTGGTTGCGTATTTGGAAAAGTGTAAGTGTATGTACAAGATTTAGTATGTCCTTTATCGAAGCTGATATCTTTGCCCGAGATTTTAATAAATCATAAGTTGAGAGAAAAAGGAAAAATTTTATCACGAGTTTTGTCAAGCAATCTGACCCCGCCACTTAGGAATTTCTAGTGGAATTTAGAGGTAATGTTGAGGATTTAAATGGAGTGAGAAGGCGACACAGCGAATGAGAGAGATTGGGGGTGTGTCAGAAATGAATTCTTGCAGTGGTACTCGGCCTTGACAATTTGAGTTCATATTTGGTGGGATCTTATCGTAGTCTTCACAGACCATTTTAGCTTTTAAATTTTACCTTTTGAGGAAAGCAAGGTGCCAAAGCAAGACCAACTAGATGGATACTTTCGCTCTAATAATTCAACTTGCAAATTAAGGATAATAAAAGAGTGAAAAATGTGATAGCATATCATCTATTTAGACTCTCTCTTAACCATATTCCTCCTACTGGACCAATTAATGAAGACTTCCAAGATGAATCTCTCATGCACGCAACCACAACTCCTTGGTATGGCGAGATTGCAAATTATTTGATGATTGAGGAATTACCTCAGAGAGTAGACTGGTTAAGATCACTGATTTTATGTGTCCAAAATACATTTTTTTTTTATTTGAATGAGTTTTTTGTTTATAAATATTATGTGGATCAAGTGATAAGGAAATGATTCTATGATGATGAGTAGCTAGGGATGCTTAAGCAATGTCATGAGCTAACTTGTGGAGGATATTTTGCCACACAAAAGATAGCTTTAAAGGTGCTACAATAGGATTTTTATTGGCCTACACTGTTCAAGGATGTCAATTCCATGTGCTAGGATTGCGAAAGATGCCTAAGACTTAACAAGTTGACAAGGAGAAATATGATGCCCTAGAACCAGTAATGTACGGAAAAATTCGACATCTAGGGCATTGATTTTATGTCGATCACTTCCCATCCTCATTTGGCTATTCTTCTATTTCGGTAAGTAGACTATGTTTCTAAGTGGGTGAGTGGTTGTTGCATGTTTGGGTAATGACCACCAGTGGTCATCAAATTCTGCTCTAAAGACAACATTGTTTGAGACTTGGGTACTAAGTCCATTATTAGTAATTGAGGCAAGCAATTTTGCAACATGCCATTTGAGAATCTCCTTTCCAAGTATGATTGAAGCATAAAGTGGCAGCTCTATATCACCTAGCGGCCAGAAGTTTGAACTTGCAAACTCGGAGATCAGGAATATTCTTATGAAGGTAGTTGTAACCAATAGGAAAGATTATGTATTGAAACTTGTTGATGCTATTTGGGGTTTTAGAATCACATTCAAAACTATCCTTGGCATGTCTACTTATCGCTTTGTAATTGGGAACACTTGTCCCTTTGCCTTGTGAGCTTGAATACAAGCCATGATTAACTAACGTAGATCAATTTTGACATCCAAGGAGCTGGACTCAAAAGATTCCTTGACATAAATGAATTGGAGTATATAAACTCTAAGATTGCTAAAGCAAGGTTGAAAAGGTGGCATGATGAAATTTTTTTGAGAAGGGAGTTCCATCAAGATCAAGATGGACAAACCCAAATTTTACTCAAATAATGCACTCCCATTAAGTTGTTAAAATTTTTCATCCAAAGCATGGGAAGTTAATGGGCAAAGACTCAAGCCATTTGAAGCCTATGGTGCGAAGAAGGAACTTATCCTCAGCCAGACCTCCCTCGCATGACTATTTGGTTTTATGATAGTCTTCTATAAGGCCTTCAAGCTGTATTATCTTTTACTTTTCATTTTTCTTTATTTCTCACTTTGATTTATTTTTCTTTTTTTTTTGTTTTTACTTATATTAGATTTTCAATTTTTTTATGATTTTAATTTACTTTCTTTGGTGTTTTTGCATATCTAGGTGTTCTTTTGTTTGGATCTAATTATTGGAGGGTGAATGCAAGTTTCCTAGAGAGAAAAGTGTATTATGGAAGATAAGATAAGCTGAAAAATTCTTCTCCATAGACTTTCGCAAGGGGCCCTCGCAAAATTTTGCAAGTGGTTTGCAAAACTGGGACGGCTATAGTTAAAGAAGTACCTCTTTGTCCAAATTTGCAATGGGTTTTTGAAAATTCGTAATCCATTTGCAAACTACTTAAATGCTAGAGCCAAATGCGAAATCCATTTTACTTGTGAAAATTCCCAAGAGGGGAACATGATTGTTCATCTTCTCACCTCTTTACTTCATTGTTCATTCCTGCCCATTGCCATGTCAAACAAGTTATAGATAGCCAGTAGGAAGAACCTAGCCTTCCGTTGCCCAGCAGTTTCTTGAAGGTCATTTCCACCATCGATCATGCTACCAATCACATTTTTCAGAATTCTCCATCTTTCAAACCCAAGAATTGGTTTGAAAAGAAAGGGTTCAATACTCTATGGGAAGTTCATAGTCGGATGGGATGACATGTTTGATATTTCCTAATGATACTCAGTCGATTCTCTTCACAGAGCTACGTCTCCTTCACTAAGGTGGTATTTGAATATCTCTGTTCTCAAACCTAGAGGAAGGGAGCCCTCATACGATATGTTAGCTATCAAGATTTCCGAGGCGAGGATGATCATCGAGGCGAGACTTCATCCACAATGACCTGTTTGAGATGCATCACCCTCTTCATTTGTGTGAACAAACTCAGTCTATATCTATGTAACCAACAACTTATGTATGACCTTTGTTATAAAATAACACACCGCAGCCTACTTTATATATACTTACCCTTATATATATATATATATATATATATATATATATATATATATATATATATATATATATATATATATATATATATACTCTCTTTACCTATATATATATATATATACTTATATACAAAGAATGCATATCACAAGGATAGAGATATCTGGTTTGGCATTGATAGTGAGGAATGCCAGATTTAGTTTACTAACAATTTGATTCCTAAGATCATACAAAGATGTGATTGGGTGGTTGAATGCAAGTTATTTTATAAATCCCGACATATTTCTAGATGAGAAATCTTGTTTTGTTCTATTAACGCCAAAATGACTCATACCAAAATAAGTAGATCCCAATATCATTAGTTACATGCTACCTCTCTCCTACTTAAAACAAGCAAACCAGTGAATCCGTTCTAGCATATTTGAGGTATCTTGCTGATAGTGATATACCACAAACACCCATTTGAAATTTCCAAGTCTCCTTCACCAATGTTTCGATAGATTGAGTTGAGTTGGGGTTAAACATTGCTATAGTTGACAAACTTAAGTATGCAACATCAATGTTTTGAGCTTGAATTTCTATGGTGTGGAGCTTGAGCTGCATAGAATGAGCATTTTATTCTTATGGTCATTAATCTTCTGTATGCTTAATACTTAAGTTAACTCATTTGCTTTTTCATGTAATGTTTGTTATATTAATTGTTTCATGATAGTCATATTGTTCAGACTAGGAATCATATGAAAGGGGTGATATGCGAGTTGTCCATGATTGTGCACACGGTTGGGCAAGCATCCTACGGTGTTAGTACTGATAGAACATCTAGAAAATACTTTTTGAATACTTTTATACTTATGTGAATTTTGCTTTCTTTGTGATATGTAATTCGCGTGATGAAGGCAAGTCTTTGTAAGTGCTTTTATCGAGTTTGCTTAGTAGAGTTGGAAATACCAAGGTTATTATGCAATGTGACTATTTGTTTGTCCTGAATTTTTTTATAATTTTTTTATTTTTATTCTAGACTAGATTCTGAACATGGACTCATACCCTTGCTCGAAGTTTTTCTCTTTGTTGTAATGGGGTTTATTAGGTGATGTATTATTTTTCATCTTGTCGTATAATTACATTTTGGGTATATGATTCTAGAGGAAAAACTAATGGTCAATGCGCTACAATTGAACATGCCTATCCCTACTCCCATATGTGTTTATGAGGAGATTGCTGCTTGCATTCCTATTCTGTTGAAGGATAATATTGTTACTCTGGGAGCCAAGGAATGAACCCCTGCTTGACTTGGTCATTTATCTTGAAATTGATGTTGGTTTCACGCTACATCCTCATCGCTCATGTACTTTACAGTGGCGATGTCAGATAAGTTAGGATCAAAAACTCGGTTTTTTGGCTCACATTTTGGTTCTCATCCTCCCCAGAAAAGTCCTATAAACATGCACAGTTATTGATGGATAGAAGTTATACATACTATCCTAATTGTATTATTTCAATTATGAGAAATGAAGAAACTTTTCTGTATGTGTGTGGCCAAAACTTTGTTTCCTCACGGCAATTTTTCTATTGTCAGCCAGATTTTCTCTCTGATATGATATATCTAACAGGTTAAAATGTAGAAGATGGAATGTACTCATTTCCCAACAATTATACATACGCACGCACATAAGCCACATTGGTACTGGTTCAAAGCTGCCACCACCACTGAGGCCACAAATCTTTTCCCTTGTTTAGATCGTACATATAGTGATTGATGATTGTTAATTTGTATTGGTTCAAGGGGCATTATTAATTAGTTTATTTTTCACCTTCTAGAACCTTTGTTCTATCTTTATTTTATAACTTTTTTTCTTGTTAGAATATTTAAAAGCTTTTGAACTTGGATAAGGCGGAGGCACATGGGGTTCTTGGCGAGGAGTGTTGCTTTAGTTTCAGTACCAGATTAATTCACTTTTAGATTAATCCTGTTATTAATTCCTAGACAACAACCTAAGGCCCTTGTTATGAGCTTACAGCTAATTATGATGCGAGCATCTTAGATAATCTTAACATTAGCAAGTCCCAAAAAAGCAATCATAAGGTGGGAACAATAATTCAATCAATTGGAATCCAGTCAATTGAAGAAATTTAATCATTTGTCATTTGTCGGTATGAATCTAGGTCTCCCTTGTTTAGATTCTTTTAAGGAGACCATTGATGAGAAGATTGATCACCATCCCAAAAAGTAATCAAGGGAACATAATGTTAAACATAAGATGTTACAGCATCTTATCAAAAATGGAAATGTATCCTAATGCCTCCCCAGTCTTTGATATTTATACACATTTATATATAGTTTCCAAGGTATGACATTTACTCTTTCAAATTATAAGTTACTATATATATTGATTGGAAAAGTGTTGGTTAATGAATCATTAATATTGCATTATCACAAAAATAAAAATATAAGGAAAAAGGAATAATATATATTATTTAAACTTCATAAGCTGCGATTACACTTATCTTGACAAAATATATTATTTTCTCACATGAAATGCAAAGCCATCTACAATACACAACCTGATAAATGAGAGTAGAAAACTTAGCTTAACTGCTTGCTCCTCGCCTACGAGTGCTCCTTTTATTCCTTCTGATCATCACCAGCCCAGAATCTTCTTATCAATAATCCACACAAGCCATTCAGGTTTTCCACTTAAGAAAATGAGACAACCAAGAGAAAGCCCAATTACTAGTCCACATCCATATCCCATCAATGTGATTTTCCAGTCAAATCCACTTTCAAACTTTGCATGTATTTCTTGTGAAGGATATGGTATTTCATCGGTTGTACATCTCTTTGATAAAGGAAATCCACATAATCCTGTGTTAGGTAGTATGAATCATTTCCAAATGTGCCCAGGCCCAGTTGCCTTGAGGTATAAATCTGTAAGATGATTTTGGGAGAGATTCAAAGCGCAAGAAATGTCGAACTTGTTAGTTCTTGAGGGTCGACCACTCGATTTGTTTGAAGAGAGAAAGGTCGACGATTGACATCTTCAAATTTCTAAAGATATTGGGATGTGCCCTCACAAGATCATTATGAGACAAGTTAAGCCCTGAAGAAAATTAAGATCCCCGATGCACTCTGGAATCTCTCCTTGGAATTTATTCTTCGGACAAATCAATTGTTATTGAAAGTATTCAAGATTTTCACAAATTGACTCAAACCTTTTATACGTCACCATTATGGAATCTTGATAATAATCATTCCCCATGTACTTTCTTGTATTATTGCCTTCATCTACATTCATTATTGCTTTCAAGCTTCTCAAATACATTTCAGGCAAGTCACCCTCAAAATCATTGTGAGCAAGATCAATGATTCTAAGGCTCGTGAATGGGGATTTGATTTTGGAAAACCCTATATAACCATGGAAACGATTAGAGCGCAAAACAAGAACTTGCAGCTTTGGAAGAGCTCCTAACCAATGGGGAAATGTATCATTTATCTTGTTACTTCCAAGGTCTAGAACTTCAAGTTCTCTACAAATGATCAAATATCGAGGTACTAGGCCCTCCAATTGATTATTGTTGAAGTTAAGAGTCCTGATAGAATTGCCCTTCAAAAATGTTTGAGGAATGATGCCATGAAATTGATTTCTTCGTAAATTCAAAACAGAGAGATCTTTGCTAAAATTTCCCAAACAATGAGGAAGTATGCCACCAAAGTTGTTATGAGACAGATCTAGAATTTTCATGGAACTCGCTTTTACAAATCGGTGAGATTTTACCAAATCTCCAATTTTGTTATGGGAGATTGAAAAGAAAGATGTAGAATTTGGAGGAGTTGGAAGTGGTCCTTGCAACAAGTTGGAATGAAGATCTAGAGTTTCCATACTTGACCATGAAAGCATCTCAAACCCACTTATGGAGTTATAAGAGAGATTCAAGTAGCGCAATGTATCATTTCCCATGTTCCATGACAATATTCCACTAATGTTATTGTTTGAAAGGTCTATACTCTCAATGTATGGTAACATGGAGTTGGAATGGACGGACATGGTCAACGAGAGCATGTTGTTTGAAAGATCAAGGTCATTAAGATTTTTAAGTTTTTCAAACTTGCTTGTCTCGAAAACGCCACTCAAGTTATTTGAAGAAAGATAAAGAGATGTAAGGTTCACAAGTTCAAATATTGAACTTGGAATTGATCCCTGTAATTCATTCACACTCAAATAAATTTTCTCCAATGAATAAAATTGAAATTCACCAATACGACCAATGAGTTTATTATGACTGAGATGTAACTCTACCAATGATGGCAGAGTATACAGCAAGATAGTATTGTCCGTTTAACATGTGCAACAAGACCAGGGATGGAGCTTGAAACCCATTTACAAGAGAAGGAATGACTCCTTCTAGCTGATTATAAGAGAAGTCAAAGTAACGAATATTTGTTAGATTTCCAATTGATGGTGGAATCTGACCACTGAAATTGTTATTGGAAAGTTCTAAAAAAATCAAATTCTTAAGGTTATCAAAAACGTTTAGAATTTCACCACGAAAATGATTCCCTTGGAGACCCAAGGAAGTGATTTGTGTAAGGTTCTCTAGAGAAGTAGGGATGGATCCTGAGAATTGGCAAAAGGAGAGATCAAGATCTGTAAGAACTTAAGATTGCCTATTGAAGCCAGAAGCTCTCCACTGAAATTTGTGGATGAAAAATCCAACTTCATAAGGGAATTGTTCTCACTGAATTGTGGGAAGTTTCCACTGAGATCATTGTTTCCGAACAAGAAGAGAAGCTCGAGTTTCGGAAGATGAAATTCATGGTCAGGGAATCTCCCATGCAATCCAGAATAGGAGAGATCTAGGGATATCAAAGAAGATAAGTTTGGCAGGAATTAGGAAAAACTGAAGAGATGGATATATGTAGGAGGTGAAGCTTCTGCAACTTGGTTAAATTTTGGACCAGAGAATCGAAGCCATGCAGGGTAAATTCTGCGCCCCAATTCCAAGAGAGATCAAGTGAAACCAAGTTGGAGAGATGAGAGATTTCTGATGAAATTAGGCCTGAAAATCCCGAGTCAGAGAGATTGAGATGCATCAAGCTGGAGAACCGACCAAACCTTGCTGAAACAGAGGACCCACTGAAGTCGTTGAAAGCTGCGGTTGAGGCTCTGTAGATGAGGAAGGGGAAAAGGGTGGAGTTAGGAATGGATGGTTCCGAAGGAGCCGGCTACAACTGAGGTCGAGCTCATTCACGTGGCCAGTCAACAAATGACAAGTGACCCCGTCCCATGAGCAGCAATCACTACCCTCCTTCAATACTCTGTTTTCGGATAAGCACCACCATACATCCACCTCCCAAGACCTGGAAACGGAAAATGAATTCTTAAGTTGGAAGAGTAAGGGTTTGGCCATGAGGACAAGAGTTTAGTAGGATTAGAGAATGAAGAGGAAAGAAGAAGCCGAGAGCATCCAAGGAAGAAAACAAAACAGAGGAGGAATTTAGACATCGTTATTCTTCCTATTTCCAAAGCAACCGAAAGAGAGAGGGAGTTGAGATGAGAGAAATGGTGATGAGTAGACTCCTATTTATATAGCTGAGATTCCGGTCGGCTGGGTGATGTATACTCCAACATCAGCTATTGAGTCAAATGAAATCAAACCACTAACACTCAACCCCAACTTGTAAAATCAATAACCTCCTTCTATCATATGATCATATAATATGATATCTTCCATAACCACTCATGCTACATCTTGACCCAAAACCTTGAATAATAACTAACCCATTATATAAATTTACTCCATCTCTCTCCTATCATGAACAATTTTTTTCACAAAATCAACCTAAAATTTTCCCTTTTCACACCATAGAAATGCTGTGAAAAGATGCACTGAGTCTTTACTATCCGTAGGCTGTAATAATACAAAAGCTTTTATACTTTTAGTACATTTTAAAAATATTAAAATAAATTCACTCCAGTTTTTAATAAAGTAATTTCACATTAAAATGTCATTTACAAATTATAATGTGTTTTTATTCAGAAAAAAGGATTTGTTATATGATTTTATTTTTAAAATGTGATTTAAAAAAAGAGAAGCTAACTTTGATTGATTAAAAAAAAAAATTCCAGTTTTAATATGCCTCACGAAAATATTTTTCAAACATCCCAAACTGATTACTTTTTAAAATGTTTCTGGTTTATCAAAAAGTGAAATAAAAATAAAAATCTAGCCACAAATTTTATTCAAAGCCAACATTTTGAAACGTAAAGTAAGTAGATATTAGTATATTTGTTAAACAGATAAATACTAATACATTTGTTAAATAGATAACAACTACCTTTTGATTTTATTTAAAATTATATTTTTATAAATAATAATAATAGTAATAATAATAATTATTATTATTATTATTATTTTAAGTAGTTACTTTAATAAATTAAAAAATATGCATCACTAATCGAGAATTAATAAGAATAATAATAATATAATAATTGATAGATATACTACTTAAATAAATTACACTTATATAATACTTTAATTTTCAATATATTTTGATATTAACATACCATATATCTTTTATTTAATAAAATTAAAAGCATTAATGCATTACTAAATTTATATGAAATATTATTTTTAATTATACACTTATTTTATTTTTTTTTAAATTTAATAAGATATTAATTACGTATTTGTAAAGTGTCCAGCTGGAATTCAATAGCTGGTTTGACAGCGATTATTACGGATTAAACCATGCGTTCGGCCAGTTGAGCAAGTAAGCAGTAGCAGTTCGATAGCGCATGCTTGTTTTTAAAGCATTGTATATAGCAGCTAAGGATATTTTTCTCAAAAGCACCCGTTTATTAGAAAAGCAACCTTCATGTGCCACCTTGCACACACACACACACACATATATATATACCATATATATATATATATACTCTTTATATATATATATATATATATATATATATATATATATATATATATATATATATATATATTATCCCTTTGAGTAAAATACATATAAAAAATGATTAAGAATAAAAAAGAAATTTAATATCAAAATTTTGATAAATTTAAAATGTAAAGAAAATATAACAATTCAACTTACTTTAAGATTCATATATTTTCAGATTTGTCTTTTTTTATAGATAAAAGATTTAAAGGTTTTTTTTTTAAAAAAAAAGTCAGCCTAACTACCAAAATCTTGCCACTATTTGGTAGAAATTAAGTCCATCAAGCTCCATCATGAGGGAACATTTTGTGGAAAAGAAATGTATGAAATAGGAACAAAAGCTTGACTTCTATGAGTCAATAAAGTCATGCAAATTTGTAAGATAGGGGTTTTAACTGGTAAATTTAGGATATTAAAGTTTCTTTGATTTATAAGAAAAGTATTGGAAATGAATATATTAAGAAAAATGACGTTTCAAGTTTTGTTTTCTTATGAAAAATTTTAAAATTATATATAAATAAATCATTTAAAAACTTATATATTTAAAAAATTTTAAATCTTCATACAATTATTAAAATAAATAAATAAATAAAGTTTAGTAGCAAATAAAAATAATATATTGAATTGGACTCTATTTTTATTTTTCATCATTTTCTTTCCTTCTACCTTTCCTCTTTATTTTCTTTCCTTTATATTTCCCTCAGAATTTCCCTAGAATCAAATGTAGCCTAAAATTCAAAAGATATATAAAAAAAAAAAAAAGACAACCTATGAACTCAAAGGTATTATCTTAATACTTTTTTATTCCAAATCTTAAACCACCTCTAAGGCTCTACTTGTTTTTCACTCATAATAAATGTAAACTTATAGAATGATTGATTACAACTAGACTAGTTCAAAACTTATAGTAACCTTGACCAACCAATTTCCTTTTAAGGCCATGAATTCTATAAAAAGAAATTCAAATTAAGTATTTTAGTTATTTCAAAATATTCTAACTGTTGTTTTTTTTAAAGAAATCCTAGTACGTTGTTAGTTTATACATATTCAGTTATAAATTTTAATCATAAGTAGTGTGGTAAGTAGATCTAGTAACTTTTATAAATATAATTTTCAATCTAGTGTGATTAAAGAATATAGCAAAATAATAATAATAAACAAGTTATTTGGGTGAAATCCTTATTTGAATGGAAAAAGTGTAACTAATTTCACTTGTTTTTGTTGATATGCTAATCTCTTTTAGATGATTCCTTCCAAAGTAAATGCACAAAATTCCTTTCATATTCATTTCATTGTAGTCAACAAGTCCTAAATTTCACAAATGGATGTTTATAAATACCTACCAAATGAAAAGGTAACAAAGATTTTGTTATTTTTAAAGATAAAAATGCCTATAAACTCAAAGTTATTATCTTGAATTCTTTTTTATTCCAATATCCTACTCTTCTAATTGATTTGCACATAATAAATGTAAACTTCTAAAATTAACGCAATGTTTGAACTCACATTGCTTCTTTCAATTCATATATATTAATTGATTACTTTACATATTTACTTTACATTTCCTCAAAAAGTGCAGTACCTTATCCATTTATCCCAATATATCTTGTGTGTGTGTTTGATTGAAATGATGTTATCCTATGCCCATTAAATATACTGGCCCTTTGAGCTTGATTTCTTGATTGAAATGATGTTATTTTATGCCCATTAAATATAGTGTCCCTTTGAACTTGACTTCTTGATTGAAATGATGTTATTCTATGCCCATTAAATATTAGTGTTCCTTTGAGCTTGACTTCTTCATTGAAATGATGTTATCCCTATGCCCATTAAATATAATGTCCCTTTGAGCTTGACTTCTTGATTGAATGATGTTATCCTATGCCCATTAAATATAGTGTTTCTTTGAGCTTGACTTTGATGAGTCAATAAAGTAATTTATAAGTTAGGAGTTTCCAACACGATAAAGTCCCTACGCAACATTAAGAATATATTTTGGGGTTTCTCTTTTCTTTTAATGTATAAACTATTTACATATATAATTTTTTTTTTCATATATGTTGATTAGATGTGAAAGGCAGAAAGGCTCCATGCTAAGGATTCATAATAATTTGTGTGACACTGACGAGTCAGGTTGACAACTTGTTAACGCGAAATATTAGATGGGCGTCGGATGATTGATTTGCGCTAGTCGTCGTTCACGGGGGTTCGTTGCTTTATATTTTCTTACCAAATACAAGTTCCCATATTATTATACAAGATTTTGATGGCAACTCTTTTTTACAAGAGCAAAAATATATCAAAATAGATTGTCGATATATTTTACAAAAGCGTAGTGTTCAAGGCCCTGAACCGGCCCTCTTCATACTCACGGTCTCGGCGTCGTCGGCTCGTATGCACGAAGAGTGATCCCACGATGGGGTGAGAAAAGCCCAGTAAAAATATCTGAGTCTTCTGCCTAAGTGCGCATCACCGATGCAGTTACACAATCACACACCTAAATGCTTACATGTCATGAATAAGATACAACCACTCATGACCCAACCCTGAGTCCTCACTTATTCCCTCACAAATGCATATGTCAAGTGTGAAAAGCGAGTCAATAGCCGTTAGTCCACTTGGTAGCACACAAAACAAAATATTTTATTTTTATTGGACGATCCTATACGAGATATAGTGTCGACAGTCTCGATCCCGATGCTAGTCGACCCTCACGAAGGAAGTACTGTGGACAATCTCGATACGTACTTTGGTCGAGTTCAGGAAATACATTAAGACGATCTCGAAAAATCGTGCATTCTTGATGTGCCGTGAACCAGCGAGGTCGACCATTTCATGCACTCGCACCCATGTCATGCATTGCCCCATGCATAAATGCAATACAAGTATCGTTACATGTCATTTTAAGTGCCCTACATATGCGCTACGTAGCACATGCAACATATAAATCACACATTATATGTCAAGTGTTATGGATAAATTATGTTTAATGCATATAATTATTTTAATTTTATCCTCATATATCACATAATTTCATACATAAACATATTACTCAATTTATAGTAATAACACACATTATCCATTCCCGACCATAAATTCGGCCATACTTGGCCTCAGAAAAAATCTAGACTTAGCACAGAAATTCCAACATTTGTAAATATCACACAAAAATTCAACCTTGTAATTTCAGCTGAGGCCATCACCTTGACCGACATTATCGCGCTATTTGTTTAATGATAGCCGCGACCTCAAGTCTTTGCAATTGATGTCGCGACAACCAGGTGTTGTCGCGACCTTCTTTTCTTACAACTGTTGTCGCGACCGCTGAATGATGTCGCGACTTCCTTTCTGTGTAGTTGATGTCGCGACAGCTTGATCTTGTCGCGACCTTCTTTTCAGTGCAACTGATGTCGCGACCATTTGAATGATGTCGCGACCTTTCTTTAGGCGATGATCGCCAGTATTGCCGATTCCGTGTTGATGTCTTGGCGCATCCGGATGTCGCGACATAAATGTTTTAGTCAATTGTTTATCTTACGCCGCCTTCTTTTGGTATCGCGACCTCATTGTCCTTATCTTGGGTTTAGTGCATCGCGACCTCGAATGATATTAGCGACATCGTCTTCTTCTTCATCAATTCTGGTTGCTTGACTTTGAGTTTCTTTCACACCCAGCTCGTTTTGTCTTCAATTACGCTTCATTTGCGACTGGAGCTTTGTAGTTGCAACCTTAATATGTATTTCGATTGCTGTAAAGGCTTCACGACATCAAATCCTTTAATCCTTTGCTTTCTCTGTTGCAATTTCCTTGACCAGTTACATCGGTCTTGCTCGATACATTTTGCTCAGCACTACGCAATTTACTTTCTTTTGGGTTCTTTGCCTGTGATTTGGTGAAGTATTCCATATTCCTGCACATAAATCAGCCTTTTTTAGAATAAAATAAATCATAAAAATGGACTGAAAATAGATGAATTTTAAGCTCATCAAATTCGCAACCCAAATAAACACATGGGATTTGATAAATTAAATTGGAGGATTGTCCAATGGGTTAAGTCATTAGGTGAAACACCAATGACTGGTTTTTCACACTTGGCGTTGCAAGTGTGAGGGAGTCGGTCGGGACTCGAGTTGTGGGCATGAGGAGTCTCATCTCATGCATGACACGGAACATTCCATATAGGATGGCATTATTTATATGTAATATGGTTTGATGTTTTATGTACGCCATTTCATGTGCATTTAGGTGGGGAGTAGCTCTTGTATGAGAATTTTTCTACTGGGCATTGCTCACCCCGTTATGGGACCCCTTTCTGGTACAGGGGGTGTACAGGGAGATGGCGCTCCGACAAGGCCGTGATTAAGAAGAAGGTCGACATTTAGCCTTGATGTATGTAAAAAGAATTGTAATTAAATTCTTTTGGACTATTGTATAAATAGTCGGGTATGTAATTATGGTAAGAGGGCCATGATCGTACTCTTATGGACTGTCATTAAGCTAGCTAAATTTCCATGAAAATTTTTATTTAAATATATGAATAGATAGGTCCCCGATAAAGGGACATATTGAGGTGGTGCCGGGTAAACTATATTAGAACAAGCTAGTTTTAATATATGTTCTGTATAAGAGTGTTGAAATAAACTCTTGTCGATTACTATTATACATGTTGTATGTTGGGTAGAGCTTCCCGGACAAAGGAGACCCTGCCTGATTTTTTGTGGAAATATGGATCCCGATAAATGGGACACAATCATGTGGTATTGGGTAACCCGAAATCTACAAGAATTCCACAGGTTGACTGGTTCTCAACGGGACCCTCGTATTTGGGGTGTCACAAAAACATTCACACAAGGTGCAATAATAAGCATGAATATGATGCATCCTAATTTAAACTACACTCTTGTGAGAGCAGAAACGTACCCTATATATCAGGCTGATTTGCAAGCTCAGTCTGTGGTACCACAACGTAGACATGGCCTTGGGTCCCTGAAGTACCGACCTATGAGTCCTGTCCCCGACCTCGACTCATACTCTGGCCTATGTGGCCCATCCGTGAAATAGTAGGTTCTTGTGCAGCACCCTGGGACTGATATTGGTTCCCCTGGTCCATGCTGTGGTAAGGAGGAACAAACCGCGTTTATGCATGTTCCACTGATGATTGGGACTGTGATGTCCTATAATTCCGGGATCCTTACCTATGAAGACGTTTCTTAAAGCGTCGGTATTTGGTGACAATGGAAACCGCAGCTCTCTACTCACGGTAGCTAGGAGCAGTGTCCCCCACCCTTGGATGATTGACCTTGGCCTTGACCCTGGTGGCCACGACCTTTTTCCCGAGATCCGTGCGAAACATAAGTCTTCTGCTTTTTTCCCGAGTTAGAAGAAGATCGATTCTCCTTCCTCTTAGTACTAGCACCCATATCCCCGATGCCCAGTATGTCATCTACTTCTCTTTCAATGGCTAATGTTGTCCTGACCATCGAGTCCCCTCCTCCCATGTATGTCGGAGGATGATGTGCCTGCAACCCTTGGAGGTCCCGCCAGTCCTCACGACCTTGGCTACTAGCTTGTGCAATGGCGGCCATTTCGCGACACCACGGCCTCGTAAGGTCTGTGGTCAAAGCGGTGGTGTGCCTCGTGGGCGACCCCTGCGTCCTCGTCCTCGACTTGCCATCTACATTAGTGCGCGCGATCAATGTAATTAGAACTACAGTTCCGAATAATCGTGTTCAGTATGTTTCCCAAACCCCTAAGGTTATGTTCTCTAACCCTAGTGTTCATTATAGAATTTATCATACAAAAAGTCCACACAATTCAAGCACACAAATCACACACATTAATTTTCACCTAATGCATAGTGTATGTATGATCTAAACCCGTGCCCCCATCAAGTCCTAGGTATTTGTATACCTTAAGTCTAGTACCCAGTTGTGAAGCTGGTATCAGGACCATGCGTATGGACCCCACACCCAAGCTCCCTATGTATTCGTATACCTAATCTCTGATACCAAGCTGTGAAGCCCAAATTCCCGGGGGTCATTTTATTTTATTTTTTTCAATATGCCGAAAATTCGGTATAAAACAACCTTTTTATTACAAGGGCATATGAAACCTAGTGAAACCTTACCAGAACTGGATTTCTTAAACAAAATGAGTTTAATTACAACTCTGTTTTTACATAAAGCAGGCGGGTTTCACCCAAAATTTATAGGATACAGAACAAAGCCAAATCTAGCCTTTTTCTCAACTAATTTCTTAGACTTGTTTCGTTTCCCAGTGTACCTCCAGTACCTCAAAATATTTTCCTAGCAGGGTGACGATACTATTGAGAAAATCTCCTACGAGGCTACTCCCCACCTAAGTGCACATGCAATGCCATGTTCACAAATTTACACCCATTCAAGTAAAAATATGAAGATTTCTACATGAATGTCACCTGCCGTGCCCCATGCCTCGAATCCTCTCTGACTCACTCACAAATGCATTTTGCCATGTATGAAAACTATTTCCAAAAAAAAATATTTTTGTTTTAGTTCTCATGAAAGTTTCATTGAACATACTCCGATAATAATGTTGGACCACCCTTCGATATTTTTTCATTGGACACACTCTGAAAATACAATGGACAACCCTCCGATATTTTCATTGGACACACTCCGAAAATACTGTGGACAACACTTTGAAAATACTGTAGACAACCCTCCAATATTTTCATTTGGACAGACTCCGATAATGTTGTGGACAACACTCCGAAAAAACTATGGACAACCCTCCGATATTTTTTCATTTGGACAGACTCTGATAATACTATGGACTACCCTCCGATATATTTTATTTAGACAGACTCCGATAAAATGTGGTGGACAACCTTCCAAGAAAAACCTCTTATTCAAAGCCATGTTGTGCATTCACACCCAATATGCACGATGTCCCCATGCACGTGAGATACAAAAACTACTGTATGATATTTATTCATTTTCATGCATGCATGTATCATTTTCACAAAACTATATGTTATCCAATGAAAAATAAGACATACAAACTAGGTTTTCTTTCTAGTTTCCTTACCTTAAATTATCAGCATGCATTGCTACCATTTCTCATACAAAACAACATGTTATCAATCAAGAATATAGCACACGCCTCAGGAAACAGTATGCATTACCAACACTGTTTTCACACCAAAAACTGCATGTTATCCAATGAAAAATAAGACATGCAAACTGGGTTTTCTTTCCAATTTCCTTACCAAAAAATATCAGTATGCATTGCTACCATTTCTCATACAAAATATCATGTTATCAATCAAGAATATAACACATGCAAACTGGAATTTTTTCCAGATTTCCAACTCAGGAAACAGTATGCATTACCAACACTGTTTTCACAACAAAAACTGCATGTTATCAATGAAAAATAAGACATGGAAACTGGGTTTTCTTTCCAGTTTCCTTACCATAAAACATCATCATGCATTGCTACAATTTCTCATACAAAACAGCATGCTATCAATAAAAAATATAACACATGCAAACTGGAAATTTTTCCAGTTTTCTAAGCAAGAAACAGTAGCACACAAATCAAGCATACTAAAGCGAGCTTAGCGAGTTCAACTGCACAAAATACAGGTTACGGCATCCAAAAGTGCCAGAAAAGTACGCCACGGTTATCCCAAAGCATTTTGAACTCCAACCCGAGTTGAAATTTGCTTCATCAGCCATTGGTGGCCCTTAGACAAGGATATCCCAAGTAGGAAAAGAACCTACCTCTTGAAGTGTAGGCCAAATCCCTTACTTTCCTCCTTTCTCTTTTATTTATTTCTTTCTTTCTTTCTTTCTTTCTTTCCCTTTTTCTTTCTTTCTTTCTTCTCTTCCCTATTGTACCGAACAAATTTTTCCTCAAACCACTGAATTTGGTTTGCGTTAGGTGTAGGACACCTCACACAACCACCTTGACAAATGGCAAAATCTATGCCATGTGTTCTCCATGCTCCATTTCCGTCCACCCATTTCATGCATGGTTTGAGGGCATGACAATTGGTTCACTCATGTTCCAAGTGTCCTCCTCCCCCAGTGTCGCATGGGACTACACCTTCATGCGGTGTCACTCTATTATTCGTCGAATTTGCCTCGAAATCGTGAAAGTTCGACTATCTGGAATTGACGAAATTCGGCGATGTGCCTATATTTCACGAGGCAGATAATGGCGTAGTCTACGTAGTCATCCGAGATCTATAGAAATCTCTAGGCTTACTATCTGTACTGTGATGATAGTCTATCGTTTCGCATTATTTTGGGTTTTTACAATTCCTCTCGTTGCCAAGCTGTTGAGAGGTGTGAACATGCGAGTTGATGAATCCTGTTAGTAGAAAATAAATAGATAAATGTTCTAAACCAGTGATTTTTCTTCTAACCTTGATCATGGAAGACATGATCGAAAGGACAAGAAAAAAAAAACGAAAAACGATAAAAACAAAAACAAATTTGATTTCAATTAAATTTTCCTTTCAGCCTTCTCCAATTTCATCCCCTTCATTTCTTAAACGAATAATTCAAAAATAGATAATTTTAAAACAATTTTCATTTCATCTCATTTTCCTTACATTTTCGAAAAAAACATAAGGCAAGAAAATTCCCTACTCCTTCCTTTTTTTCTTTCCTGGAGCATTTCCAAATTACACATAAACTAGCGAGAAAATTAAGGAAAATAAAATAACATTCAATCCTGAATCTTTTGTTTCATTTTTCTTTGATTTCCAAACAAATACTAAAATTAAAATCCACCAAGTCCTCAGACTATTGTATCAACCTCAATTCACTGACATTTTTTTTTTTATTTTAAAGTTCACAGACCTCAGACAACGAAAACCTAACATTCCAAACCAAATCTACATAGCCACAAGCTCATTCCATCCACGATCAGTCTAAGTTCACTATACAATCTTTTTCTATTCTTCGCTTCAAAAAAATCCGCAAGAGCTAAAATTCAAACAAGAGTGAAAGTGAAAGATCACCTGTAAGTAGAATTTGTTCGCGAAGATCGAAAACGTTACGACGAAGGAAGCAGACCGTTAGAGAATCTTGGTAAGAGATTAATGAGGGCTACGTCACGATCTTTGCGTCGTTGTAGAACACTCGAGAATCGGAATCCATTGTGACGATCATAACGTTGTGGAGCATAGTACTTTAGAAACTCTCTCAAAGACCTACTCGAGGACGGGATATTCAATGCGGCTTGATGTGACTGCGGCCTTGAGGAGAAAACGTGACCTTGGGATCTGATTTCCAAGACCAAAAATCCACACTATGGCTAAAACTTATCTCAACAGCAAACAAAAGGGAAAACCTAACCCCTTTATGATCGTGAGATTCCTTGGCGTATTCGATGTTGACATGACACTGGGTATCTTCCTCACCGGGTCTCGTGATTGTTAATTATAATGCTCTGGTCGAGCGAAACCATAATTGAAAGAGAAATGAGGGGATTAGGACTACGGAGAGGGAATAGAGTGATTTCTAAAGTCAATATGAGAGACGGAAGCTAGATTTGGAAAACTTTGAGCATTGAAGACATATTCGCACTAAATCGAGCCAAGAGAGTGTTTCAATCGAAGGAAGTCCGGTGCTCATTGAGGAGAGAGAAAACCAGAGGAGTTAGGGTAGACTGGGAGAGAGGGAAAGAACAGAGCAGGTTATCTATAAGCTTTTATGGGAGCGGTTTTAAGATTAATGTGTCTATTGCCTATTTATTGTAGCGGGTTTAAAATTAATGTGTCCATTGGACCATTATATAGCAACGGTAATATGTCTGTGCAATTATAAGAGTTTATATATTAAGGGCCAATTAATTTATGTGAGTAAAAGGTTAGGAAGAACTTTCTATTACGTCACATGAATTCAATAACAATAGCTATATGTATTTATGATTTAAATGACCCCTACAAAAATATGCTCTATAACATATTTTTCTTGGGGGAGTATACGCATTATGTTCTTTATAGTACACATAATTTAACTGTTAATACAGTCCCATTATACTTCAGTTTATCTAAAATTTTATTATCAAGCACCTCATTACGATAGACTAATTCCCAAGCCTAGAATCCATGAAAGATCATAACCATATTCATAATCTCCATATGCTGCACCAATTCTCTTCTTGACCGGCTCACCCATTGCTACTGTGTGAAAATGTTGGATGCTCTAAAAATTATCCCCAAAAGAAATTTCAAGGAGACATTAAGAACATGAAAAACAAAAGGTGATCAATTGACATAACCACCTTAGCTGGAAGATCATCCTAGAGTCTTTTGAAACTGGTTGTGGCTATTAAGTCCAACCTATACGCTACAAGAAAAACATAAATACTAGATCAATGTCTTTAAAGTTTGTATTGCATATTAATAAGAAATTCTAGAACTAAATTTGGAGAATGTTCAAATAGTTTCACTAGTCCAAAATCTAGAATATGATGGAAAGAAATTGAACATTATCAGTTAGAAAAAGCTAGGAAATTCCAACAAGACGGAACACAGTGATGACAAGTATTCAACAATAAGAGATAACCAAAATATCCAAAAGACTTACCAAAAAAACGTAGTTTTAATTAATGCCTAAGCTACAAGATAATAAGATCAAGCAATGAAAATAACATGAAAAATCCAATGAGCATAGTAAATCAAGGTCAAGGTGTTATCGTAGCAGAATCCATTCATTGACCATACAACCCTTGACTTCATTGACTATATCATCTGAGATTTAACTATTAACTAGTCGATAGGAAAATCATCCATGAAATGAATTGGGACACCCCCATTAACTGAGACAAAGATATTCTCTTGTAATTAATTAAGTCTTGTCTTAGCCGACCATCAATCCGAAAGATTTTAGTTGCACCAAAAGGCACTAGAGAAAAAAAAAATGGTCTCTAGTTAACAGGTTTCTCTAGAAAAATTATATTTTCCAACTTATTTTGTGAAATGTATTCTTACCACATTAATGTTGCATTCAAAAATAAACTTGAAGTTGGGCTCTTTAATTCCTTAATACCCTAACCTTGAGAAAAAGAGAAGAAAAACTCAAAAAGCTAAACATAGAATATGATTATCCTCTTGTATATAACACTCAATCACATTTAAATAATCTAGGGTGTACTTAGAAAGCATCTTATGATGCCCTAAAATCCGGAGGTTCGTTGATCACCCATCAACCCGTGGAAAGCCTGTGGATATCGTGTAACTCCATACCACACACGTTATGTGTCAGCTAAGGTCCATAATTTAACAAAAATCAGACATAGTCTCATTTGTATGGGGAGCTCTATCCAAAATCCAACCTGTACAACAATACAATCACATGACCCATCTAGTGCCCAATATAACACAATGGCCACACCGGGTCCATTTGAGCAGTGATCTGGTGCAAAGTTTCGAGCTGGGTTTATTGTAAAATTTTAGTTTTCATTACTGTCTGATTTCAATGGAATTTGGAGAATTTCTAGAGTTCATTTATTTCAGTTCGCTTGCAATTTCAGTGAATTTTCCTAATCAGTTAGACACTGTTATTTGTAATCTAGTTTTGAAGGCGAAAAGACTCCCTCTAGGAATGGATCTGTATTGTTATTAATTTTATAACTTGAAAACGATCATAGTTCGAAATCTTGAATTTATTTAATTGTGTTGTTCTTGAATTTTGTTACGAGATAGTAGCGTGTACCTAGAAAATGACTATATCTTCTTTGTGATTTCAGGTTGCCACAGCAGGTAACCACGAGAGATGGAGATTCTGAGTCGCAGGTAAGTTGCCCAGGGGTATGTTAGACTAATATTATGGAACTGATGAACTCTGAAAAATTACTTCAGTAGATCACTAATTTACTCATGGTGTGAGGATAGTTAGATGATATATCAATTTAGTTAATCAGAAGTTTCTCCTCAATCTGATGAAAAGATCTTGATCATGTGTTAGCAAAGATCTAATCAAGGAGATAGAGAATTTTATCATATTCAAAGATGAGATACCAATTACATTAGAGAAGGCTTGCATAATCCTATCTTTAGGGGCAAGAATTCTTCAGTCCTAAGATTTAGGTGTGAAGTACTGAAAAGGAAAAATAACCGGATCTTAGAAAGAGGATTATATTCTATAAGTAACTGATTAGACTCATGTCTCTGAAAGGAACATGGATCTCTAATTAGTGAAATGTATGATGTATGGAGAAATCCAAACTATATTACCTTGCATCTTTGACAAGTTCAGACTTTAAACTAATGACTAAATTATGTTATAAAATGATGCAGAAATTAATAATTGTACACTGATCTATTTCCCAGTGTTAACTTACCTAGTGAACTTTCCAATCCAAATATTTGAATTCTTTATATATAGTTATAGGATTTAAATTGGTCACCCCACTTTCCCTTTAGTTTAAACCAAATCACTTTTAACTTCGGAGTTCAAATAATGAGGATCTTTAGTAGATATGGTAATTGATCATTAGATTTTTCATCAATCTAGTGAGCGATATACGGACTCCGTCCACTTTTATTACTTATGCGACCTATGCACTTCACGATGATCTAGACAAAACAAATTTTTAAATAATGCCTTCTCTTATAAGGTAGATAACATATTGCATACCTTGATTAGTCAATAAGTTTTTAAGGAATCGATTTAGTTAATACTTTGGAAGCTATGTCGGAAATTGTCCTAACAACAATAAATTAGTTTTTTTATCTGTGAAAAAAAACTAGTCAGCACATGTTTTTGGCACTTGGATTATTTCGAGTTTGAAAGGATAATTTAAAGATCAATATTCACAACAAAGAGATAATTGCTAATTTGGACATTTTCACTATTCTTTAAAAACTTCTATTATTACAAGAAATAGTGTTAACTCTGATGGTAGAAAGCTACTAAAAATATTTTATAAGCTTAAATTGATATAGCTGTTTTCCATAGATTTCATTTTATCTTAATATGTTTCTATTTCAGGAAGATTTTACATGCATAGAAAACCAGAAGCAAAACTATTGCCTTTGGACACAGAACTGGAAAGAACACTAAGAAATCTGAGAAAAGTGAAAAGTGTTGAATCAACAACTATGGCAGCGTAGAGAGAGATACGACAACCTATTCCATAAGAAGTAGCGGAGACCTCGAGACAAACAATGACTATGGAGGAGAAATTTTTGGGGAGCCGATTATTCAAGATGAATGACCAGCGTGAGACAACTGTATAGAGCTGTGCAGGAATTTTAGCTAAGCCGACTTTGATCCTGGCAGTGTAACAACATCAATACACTGGGCATCCAAGTGAAGATCCTAATGAGCATATGGAAAGATTTTTGCGGATGGCAAATACAGCGAAGTTGAATGGGGTGAGACCAAGGTGATAAAGCTGTAACTATTCCCTTTTTCATTGAGAGATGTGGCAGCCACTTGGTTTGAGATCTTGCGCCATATGGATGGTGAATAATTGGGAAAGAGTTGGTGAGTATGGCGATTCTTCCCTCACGCTCACTTTAGATAGGAGAGGAAATCGCAGTGGTAAACAACGAGAATAGAAAGTCTCTATACTACATAGGAAAGATTTAAGAGATTGATAAAGAGATGCCCAATGCATGGCATTGATCTAACTACATAGATGGACATCTTTTATCACTCTATGAACTACACCTCCAAAGGTGTAATAGATGTAGCTTGATATGGAGCATTGTTTTCCTGTGATTATATAGACTAAAACCTTCAAATTAACATAGTTACAAGAGTCTTACAATTCTCTTGCATCTTTGTCCACTTGGGAATTGTGGATATAACCCAGTAAAGTATTTTTATATTGCTTAATTTGAAAATGGTTTTAATCTAAGACACTGCAAGTGCACAGATCATACAAGTAGTAAAATGGATGTAAGTCTAGATATCATTCCTACAGGGATTGACAAGAATTGGGAATCAACTACTTCAACTACTTAAAGGTCCCTGCTATTTGAACTTAGTGAATGGCGTGATGGCTTATCTGAAGATAATAGTCTAGGCATTTACGAGAATATAAAGGAAATTAAATGTTACAAACAAAAAAATAAAATAAGAACAAATACTAGGCGAATCGGTTTTCCATGAAATGAACATATCGAGGAGGTAGTGTGAAACAGCCAATTCACACGTGTATGCATTACTCTGTGCATTTATTGGATGTGGATTTGTCCAAGATGCCTAACAATGCAATTGGATTTCTCCATATTCACTGGCTAAAGGCTCCTGCTTTTCTCAAAGACAAGGATCTAACCAGATACTTGTATTTTTCACCTTCTTGAAAGATCTGGGTATTTTTCTTTCTCAATACTTCACGATTTCTTAAGACTATGTTTCAACGCTTGCATACCCTTTGCGGGATTCTTTGCAAAACTTCTACAACTCAATTGATGACTCATCCTTTAAATCTAATGATTCTTCCACTTCCCTTGATTAGATTTACGCTAACATAGGGTTAGGAACTTCCCTGGATTCAGGTGAAGTCTCGATTATTTACATTGATAAATGTTCCTCAACATCAATTATGAGTGAAAGGGAGTGCTTCGAGGTGAACTGAGCTTAGTAATTCTTGATGGTAGTCTTATCATGCCCACAGAATTGGAATGTTCCCAACTCTCAGGAATCTCCATCTCTATGTCACGCGAGAGGGGGCCTCACGGAAATCGAAGCGAGGAAACAATCCTTGAAATGGTATCATATCATACTATTAGGAAGCTAGTTGATTCAATAACAGCATCAATCAAATAGAATTCAATCAAGTATTTCTCTCTAAATGATGTATAAAAGGCGTAACTAACATTAATTCAATCCTAGTGGCGTGTTCTAAATCTTGCGACCCCACAATCGACAATGGATGTTGTTCCAGTACACCATTTGTAATTGTAATAAAAGCTGAAAGAGCAATTCAGGAAATTTGTCGGACTCATTAATTTGAGCGATGGTGGCAGAAAATCGAAGAAATTAAATCCGACTTCATCGTTTTACGCACGGTCACTAGTTGGATCCGGGAAAAAAAAAATAAAGAAGCGAAAAAAATCTATTCTAAAAGTATACAGTGAGTCCTTCTCCTCTTCCCAGTTTTAGGTATTGAAGATGGTGCTTTACTAAAACTTATAAAGGCTATTTATAACTGTCCAAAATTGGGCACGTTCAAGCTCGGTGGATTTCCACAAAGAAAGGCCCGGTTCTTCATTTCAAGTCACGACCTCATGATGGGTCGCGACACAATTCTCTCATTTGCACTTGTTTAGTTGCGACGACATCTTGATTGTGACTAGATTCCTTGTAAATTGCTTTTGATTAGTGTTAGCGACCTCAAAGTAGATTAGCGACATGGCCTCTTTCCTTATGTTGCGTGCGTCGGCGACCTCTGACACCCCAGTCGCGACCACGTTATAATGGCCATGTCTTCAGTTCTAGGTCATGACTTCTTTTTATGGCAGTAGGTTGACACTAGCTCCCAAATCCAGTAGTGCCTTATCTACACAAGTCCCTCAATGTTATTTGAAATGGTGGGATCTGGATCGCACTTATATTTCACTAATGTTTTGCTTTGGATAATGGAGCTACAGCATACGTCGGAAGGCTTTCTTGTCGATACTTGACCCTTTTTTGACTGTGCACAGGTCCTTTAGGAATTTTGCATAGGTAGGGACTTGTTTGATCATGTCAAGGAGGTGAATGTTGACCTTCACCTGACTTAGCACTTCCAGGATGCCCGCTTGCTCAGATGCCTTCTTTTTGCCTCTTAGTGCTTGGGGAAATGGAGGAGGCATACTTCTCTTCATTGAATCTTCTTTAATGAATATGTGCTCTGGCTCCACTTCCTCTTCTTCTCTGGTCTCTTTAAGCGAGTTTAGGCCTTGGTTGATCCAGCATTTGCCACTTCTCAAAGTGACCAGCGGCACCCCACTTCATCCATCCTTGCGGCAGGGTTGCTGGAAAAACCTATCTCATAGACTCCCTTGGGATTGGGTTAAGTTTGGGCAGGGAATCTTCCTTTCTCCTGTACCTCCAACATATTGGTAATCTTGGTGATGGAATACTGCAGATTATCTATTTTCTGATTGAGATCACTTTGGAGCCCATCTATCTTTTTGTTCAGGGTGCTTTCCACAGTATCAATTCTCTGGGCAAATTGCACATTGACTCCCTTTTGCTCTTCCACAAAATCACCTACCACCTTGCTCATATTTACAATAGCTTGTTCAACAGGAGATGAGGTTAGTGGTGGTTGTGGTTGGGATGGGGAACCAAACTATTGACTAGCACCAGGGGGCATATAAGCAAGGGAATTTGGCTTCCAAGAGAGATTATGGTGGTTCCTCCAATTGGGATTATATGTATTGTTATATGGGGCATTAGGTGGTGGTTTGCTTTGACCAATAAAATTGGCCTGATCAGGGAACATCTCTCTTTCTATTGGAATGGTAGGACACTGCTCACCCACATGCTCAGTTGATTGACAAATGAAGCATAGCTTTTGTAGAGGGACTTCAGTCACAGCCTGGGCCTCATGTAGTCTTTTTCCTTCCGGTTCTTCCACCCTCCTAGCTAAGGTAGAAAGCTTCGCCTTCAATTCCATGTCTTCTGGGAGTGAGTACATGCCTCCCCTTGAACTAGATGCAGGCCTCATTCTTTTTGCTTCCCTAGGGTTGGGCTCATCCCATGCCTTAGAGGTCTCTGCTACATAGTTGAGGAAATCCATGGCCTCATCCGGATTCTTGCTTAGGAAGTCCCCTCCACACATGGTCTCTAATAGTTGCTTCATGGCAGGGGACATTCCATCATAAAAATGATTCACCAGCATCCACGTATCAAATCCATGGTGTGGGCATGCACTGATGGTTTCCATGTATCTCTCCCAGCATTGATAGAACCTTTCATTGTCATGGGCTGCAGACTTGTAGATTTGTCTCTTCAAATTATTGGTCTTGTATGTGCCTTTGAAGAATTTCTTAGAATTACCTTCTTGACTCGCCCGGTTCTGATGGTTCTTGGCCTTAGTGAATTAAGCCAATGGGTGGCTTTGTCTTTGAGGGTTAATGGGAAGGCCTTCAACTTCAACAGCTCCATGTCAATTGTACCCTCTTTAAAAGTTGTGCATACTTCCTCAAACTCCCTGATGTGAGTGTATGGATTTTCATTCTCCATACCATGAAAGGTTGGGGCTTGAGGAGCCTCGGGTAGGGTCTCACGGGCACTTCCTGTGGGGGAATTATGCATGAGGGTAGGAACTCACCTGGGTGGAGTGTCTTGATCCCTCATAGATCGATAGGCATTAGGGTTTCTTTGCACCCCCTATTGACTGTGTTGCTCCTCAGGTGGAGGCTCCATCTGATTGTTGTGTATACTAACTTCACAACCCTGTTCAACTAGATCACTGAGCCTTTCCAATCTGCCTGCAGTGTTCCTATTCCACTGCATAAACTGCTATGAACACAGCACAAACAACAAGAAAACAACAAAAACAAAGCTACTAAAAAGGTTAAGGTTAGCTAGAAATAAAAATAGAAATTGTATATTGACAATATAAATTTGAATGTCTAGCAGTGGCTGTTAGGGTAATTAACAGTAAAGACAAAAAGGTTGAAAATTCACCAACACTTGTGATGTGGATCACAAGTTCAACAACTCATCATTTGCACTTAGGCACCATCCCCGGCAACGACGCCATTTGATTCGTGCCATAGTAGGGTTCCGGATCAACAAAATTTATAACCTAAATTACTCCTACTACCGTAGCAAAGCTACTACAGTATAGCGGCTCTAGGATCGAACACAGGGATGAGTTTTCTTCGTACCAAATGATTTGTAGTGGAGTTCAAAATGGTGAATTTGTTTTGGATTTTCAGTTTTGGTTAAAAACAGTGAGGTTTTAGGGTTTAAACCGAAAATAAAAACAAGTTAAAATAAAATAAAGTGTAAAAAGAAATCCTTGAAGTGTTGAGGTACGCTAGGTTGGGTTGATAGAGGTTACAAAAGAAGAGGTCCTCGGGTTCATTTCCT
Source organism: Tetrastigma voinierianum (assembly GCA_016808115.1). NCBI lineage: Eukaryota > Viridiplantae > Streptophyta > Magnoliopsida > Vitales > Vitaceae > Tetrastigma > Tetrastigma voinierianum. Next base: position 481,641 of record JAEQBH010000023.1, read on the forward strand.
TGCGTTGAGCGGGATGACCTATAGTCAGATTGAACCGGATCTTCATTTATCTTTAAAAACTAAACCTAATAATTTTCCTTTTGATAGAAAGCATTGTTGCATTTATGGTTCGTATAGTGAAAATCCTATGCCTTGACCCACATCTACGATGATTCGTAAAGAGCGACTTAATAAGATCTCGGTGGATGCATTAATAAGCATCACTTGAACCACTGGAATACCAAGTATTGATCAATGAGGATGCATCTCACGATTGAAAATATAACCCCCCTTAACCTACCTCCCGGTGGCTCAGTAAATAGAAACTAATGGATATCGGTGTATCTAAAAATTTGGGAATACAATGAACCACACAAGCTTGCAGTATTGGCGAAGATAGTACATCGAGAGCTTTAAACCCGAGTTGCAAATTTGGAAACCGGAATGACCAAGCCTGCGGCGTGAAAAGCAGGGGAACAAAATGCAAGCCTTCTACAAGCCTAAGAACCCTTTTCAAGGAGGATATATGAGGCTTTGTAAGAAACATCCTTTGAGTTGTCATCCTCAAGGGTGTGTTTGATTTTTAAGTGAGAGAAAGGAGAGAAGAAGAGCATTGAAGGGGGCTAAAATCGGGGGCCCGTATTTGCTTCCTTCAAAATAAAAGCAGGTCAACAATGTATTACAATGGCTTATATAGCCTTACAATCAAAGTGAACTACCAAATTAACCTAACTAAAACTATTACAATGAGGGTAGAAAGGAGAAAAACCAAAATGGGGTTGTTTATACACAAAACAGCAAGATTTCCCTACAGGTGGTGAATTTCGCTATATAGCGAAATTTCTCTATATAGCGAAAGTTCCAGTTGTAGCGAAATTTTCATTGTTGGCACTGTTCATCAATGTTGGCTACTGTTCCATTGCTCCTTGTTGCTACTATTCGCGCTGCACTATTCCATCTCTTCTTGCTTTGATATTCTTCATTCCCAGCTTGCTGAAATTGATAGAAAATCATATGAAATTGATGGAAATAAACCCAACTTTGTTATGATTGGATTGACACGACGATTTGGCTTCAATTCTGTGAAACTGCAAAGCAACCTCGAATGCGATCGAGGAAGTGCAATGGGGATACCCCAACATGTCAATTGGGTTAATTATAACAATTAGTACACAAAAAGCGCTGAAAACCTATTAAAAATAGGGTTCAAAATAGCACTTTTTGGGCACTAATCACCTCATACATGTTGCTCGTCACGACGTCGATAACAGGTTGCGACTAAGTAATTTCTCTTATCACAGCTTTTCTGGTTCAGGCCGCGAAAACACGTCGCTGACCTTGAATTCTTTACATTTAGTCTCAACCTCAACGTTTTGTCATAACATGTCCTTCTTGGATTACGTCGATGTTCCTGTGGTGTAACCTTAGAAGCACGTCGTGACCTCTTTGTTACCTTGTTGACCCTTTGTCTTTGTCTCAGTTACATAAACTTAGTTGCGACACCGAGCATCTCTGTGGCGACCTTCTATCCTCATCAGTGCCGAATTTCTAATAGCGACCGAAAAACTAGGTTGCGACCTCAATTGATATTCCTTGCCTTCCTTTTGGTCGCAATGTCTATTGCTTTAGTTGCAATCATTTTCCTTGCTTCAGCCTCTATTTCAGGTCGCGACCACTAAATGATGTCGCGACCTTATGGGATGCTGCTACAATAGGTTTTGTCGGTTAGCTAAATGTAGTTGCGACCTGAATGATTGGTCGCGACCTCCCTTTGTTTCTTCAACATACATTTAGTCACAACCTGAAAACCCTTCATGGATAGACCCTTTGTCTTTGTTTCATGTTGCGACCTCAAGTTTATGTTGCGACCTGCATTGTCTTCATTTGGCGTCGCGACCTCAGATTGGTGTCGTGACCTCAGTTTCTTCCTTCAATGTTCCTTCTGTCTCAGCAACTCTTCCTTGGTCGCAATGTTTATTCCTGGGTGCTTATGTATTTCTGGTCTCAACCTCCCTTTCCTGTTGCGACTTGGCTTGAAGCCTTCCATTTCTCTCTCAAGACTAGTCTTGGTGGTGTCGTGACCTGGAATTAACTGAACTGAAGAAATCCTTGTTGCGACTTCAATTCTCAGTTGCGACTTTACCCTTACTATTAGGCGGTGTCTTACGGTTATTGCGGGGCTGAGTTCTGGCGTAATTCTGCAAGTATATTTGAGTAAAACATCCATATTTCTACATATTAATCAGCATTCATGTTGTAATATACATTAGAAAAATGGATTAAAAATCCAATGAGTTTTTTACTCATCAAATTCTCTCAAACTTAAAATTTTGCTTGTCCCCAAGAAAAGAAAAGAACGAATTGTTTGTCCTCAAACAATTGAGCTTTATTTTTAAGGACATTTTTTCTAATTTAAACCATAATCTTTCTTATTTTACCATTTGACTTGAAAAAGAAGGTTGCAGTATTATCTCAAATTCTGTCAGCAATTGAAAAAAAGGAAATGTTTCCAACCTTCATCACAAATAAGCTGATGAAATTTGCATGTAAACAGACCGGTCAAAATAAATCTTGTTACGTATTGAGTGTGTGAGTCTTATTCCTATTCATCTATTTATGAAATTAGTTAATCTTACGGAATTCTCCTTAGAAATAATTTAAGTCCCATAGGCTTGTTTTTCATATTGATCTCTGTGTAAGCAAGCTTCAGCCCTCCAAAGATCAAAAAGGTCTTTCGAGACTTGTAATGTTAGGCTTGGGTAGTGGGTAGATAAATGGAAAATTTTAGGATGATTACCCATATTCCATTCTTCCTTTGCAGCCATAGTGGCCTTCATCTTTTCATCCTTTTCTTTCTTCTTCGCCCCCTTAAACTCTCCCACCTTCAACTTATCGGCTCAGTCCTTTTCTTGGAACTTAAGATCAAATAATTGGAATAGTGCAATGTTTTTGTCTTATTGAAACTTTCTATCACTCTTAGAGAACTTTGGTTGTAACTCCAGTACCGGTTGGCATTAGGGTGCTAGGTGTTTGAAACACCCCTACAAACTTAATTGTTTAAGAGAGATAGGCCTAATAAAGCTTTTATTCCTTGTTCAATTTCTTTTCCTTTATTTATAGTTCTTCTTTATTTTCCTCCTTCTTCATCCTTGTAATCTAAAGAAATATTTTCCCCAAAAACTTGTTCGGCACTCTTGCATAGTAAACTTTCCTTTTACGGCGGGTAATTTTAGGGTTCTTTGTGGTATTAATTCTAGAGAAGAGAGTCGGGTCTTCAATTCTTTGCTATTTGGAAGAAATTAGGCTTTAAGAAGCTCAATCATGGAACTAGGTGTATGCTTTTTGCATATAATAATGGTAGCTTGAACAGGTTCAAACTTCAGGGATGGCCTCTTATCATTTCTTGTTAGTTGTTTTACGCCTAGGATTTCGCCTCAACCAATAATCCCAGAACATAAGTTCTAGGACACCTGTTTTTGAGTTTGGATCATCCCGAAGATGTTCTAATTCCATAAAGTATTAAGGATTTTCCGGACATGTGCATAGTTTTCCAAGATTTGTGGACTTAGTTGTTTATACTTAAAATTCAATCATTTTATTTGTTCTTTCAATTGTGTATTTTTCCTGATTCTACAATTTAAACCTAGTTCAAACTAAAACTGCAACCTCTTATTCAGGTTCCATAGTTCTTGCTCTAACCTTTCTCTTACAGTGTTGTTCTGGATCTTATCAGTGGTAATTGTGTCACTGTACAAATAAAGCTCGAAGATATAGATCATTTCTTGCAGACAAATATTGAATGACACAAACAACACAATTTACTTAATCAGTTCATGAATCCAAAACAAATCACTTTATTAAGCAACTGGAATTTATTTTATTCAATAAATTCAAATTTCAAACACTCAATACTTCTGTCTGATTTCTCCCATCTCTGCTCTGAAAGAAAGCGAGTTTAAAATTGAATCAGAAATTAAAATTTCCCCCAAAATTCAATCATGCTTTATCTGGAACAAATAACATTAATCAGAGAAGAGTATACTGCCCTCTTTTGTCTCGTGTCTGGTGAAAGTTTGGATGTAAAGGAATTCCTTCACGCACATTTTTATTGTCCTGCAAAGAACATACATACATTAAAGCAGTAATAATAAAATCACACCAAGCTTACTAAAAAAAATCAAAAATTTCTAGCACAAAACTCAAAACTTAAAACAAACTGTAGTGTGGGTTGCCTCCCACAAAGCTGCTCCGTTTTGAGTCCTTAGCTGGACTTGCTGCTATTAAATCCTTGTTTCTTCAAATTTTTCTCATTCAAAATTAGGAATCATTTTGTAATCTGAATTTCTCCAAGGTAGTGCTTCAATCTCTGACCATTGACTTTGAATTCCTCTCCATTCTTTGCAGTTACGAGTGTCACTTGCTCAAGGTTTTACTTGACCACTACTGGCATTATGGTCTACTCCATTTGATTTCGGCTTCACGGAAGGTTTTAGTACGGAATTAAATAACAGGACTTGATCTCTTGCCTTAAATTCTCTCCTCAAAATCCTTTGATCATGCCATTTCTTTGTTTTATCTTTGTAAATTTTGGCATTATCATAGGCCTCATTCCTCAGCTCTTCCAATTCATTCAGTTGAAGTAACCTTTCTTCTTTAGCAGCCTTGAAATCAAAGTTCAACTTCTTGATAGCCCACATAGCTTTATATTCCAATTCTAGAGGAAGGTGACAAGGTTTACCATAGACAATCCTGTATGGGGACATTTTAATGGGAGTTTTATAAGCAATCATGTATGCCCACAGTGCATCGTCAGAAGTTTCAAGACCAATCTCTTCTTGAGGCTTACGGTATTTTAAATTTTCTTTATCTCCTATTAGAATCTCGGCTTGCCCATTTGTTTAAGGATGATAAGCCAAGCTCATAATGTGTTTGATTCCATATCTGTTCATGAGTCTATCAAACACCTTATTTTCAAAGTGGCTTCCTCCATCACTCATGATAGTTTTGGGCGTCCCAAATATGCTCAAAATATTATTTTGTAAAAACCCTACGACTGTATTAGCATCATTTTTGGAGACAATGGCACTATTATTTGGATACATAATCCACAACTAGAAGTATGTATAAATTTCAAACTGAAGGTGGAAAAGGACCCATAAAGTCTATTCCCCAAACATCAAATAGCTGCACCACCAGGATACCTTGTAGGGGCATTTCATGCCTTTTTCTAACATTTCCCATTCTTTGGCATTGATCACAAAATTTCACCCATTCAAAACAATATTTGAAAATAGTAGGCGATAAAGCACGATTGGGAGAATTTTGTGGGATGTTTTGTCTCCTGCCTTCATATGGTGATGCATGACATTCATGTAAGATCTTGCCTTGTTCACTTTAAATTTTTCTTGATTATCATATCAGCTCCTCTTTTAAACAATAGTGGGTCATCCTAGATGTAAAATCTGTTGTCAGTCCTTAATTTTTTTCTCTGTTGGTAGCTGAGTTCTGGTGGCATAACCCCACATGCTAAAAAGTTCACAATATCAACATACCAAGGTGATTGGAGTGATAGTGAAATGCTTGCTCATCGGAAAATGTTACGCTATTTCTTTTCTTCTTCTTGTATGATAGGCTTTTGAACTCTTGACAAGTGATCAACTATCGTGTCACAACCTTTCTTGTCTTTGATCTCGAGATCAGATTCTATAATAACAATACCACCTAATCAGTCTTGGCTTTTGCTTCTTTCTTTGCCATCGGATGCTTAATTGCGGCCGAGGATCGGTATGGATAATGACATGGGGACCCCCGATATGTATGGCTAGAATTTTCACATGCAAATACTATGGCGACATCTCGGCTACCCCGATGGTTAAATTCGCGAGCTTCATTAAAGGTTTGGTGTATAATATATGTGTTGCGAAGCATCTTGTGGTTCGTCCCAATGAGCTCCCATGGCATGAATCCGCGGCATCACACGATTTTCAGGCTCCTGTTCCCGATCTGGTTTTGCCGTGTTGAGGCTTCAAACTAATTACGGTTGATCTCTTCAAAGATTTCACGACGAATCATTGTGACCGCAGACTCATAAACGTTAAATGGACCAGACACACCTGAAATTTCAGCGTTGTTGCAGAGGATATGATTAATCGAGACTGGCGGCGCCATAGCATAATTGGTAGATAAAGGCATACAATTGGCGTTATTGCCGGACATGGGTGTCGGCGCGATAATAAGCTGGTGGTATTATAATATGTATAAACCAAATCTCTGAAAGTACAAGTCATTTCAGATTTTGGTTTGATGTGATCCATTCTCTAATAGTCTGCCTGGGGTCAAACCAGTAATAAAAATGGTTTGATCGAATGCATGAATCCCGAGATGTAAAAATTTTTTAAATCAACTTCTACGACTACTCAATCTCCATATACTATTTGGACCATAAAATGATGTTAAATCATTAAAGAGCTGAGAAAAATTAATAATGAAGAAAGATGAATAGAACAAGTCAAACTTTTTACCAGAATCACCAAAATAAAGAATAATATATATATTAAAAATAATGAAGCGGAAGAACAAATACATAAGCTTGTAGATCTGCTATTGTGAAGATCAATTCTGTAGAATTATTTGTGATAAAGTACAATTTCAGCGTATTTAGGTTTTAAAATGTCAGAAATTTTGTGATATGTTTGGATCTCTGCACCTCCACATTTCATTACCTCATTTTACTTTTTAGTTATAAAATCAGGAGCGAAGATAACTCACTTTTAAAGGACACAATGCAGGTATTTTCTTTTTGCAGCCTTCTACTTGTTTTATGATTTACTTTTTCAGCTCCCAAATTATCAGATCAAGCGGGATCATCTGGCTTCCGATCATATTATAAATTTGAATGAATCAGCCTTTCAACGATTGAATCTCCAGCCATTTCTGAGATAAGGCCCTCCATATCGGTGAGATGAACTCTCTTGTTAAATGAATAAGTGCTTCAACCTGGTTCTTGACTCAGTGAAGTTTATCTAGTAGACTTTTAGCTGGAGGATCTAACAGTTAGTATACCCCTTCAAAATATACATCCTCTCTGGGATTGTCTTCTGTGTCTAACCAGAGGACCTCTTGAAATCAGAATAATGACCTTCTGCAGATATGTCTGTGACTGATCTTGAAATCAATAAACCGTGTCAGATAAAATTCAACAGAAATCAAACAGAGATCAATTTGGAAGTATGGAAGAAGATCAGTTTGATTCAATAGTTTTCATAACCATGGAAGCTGGTTCTCAATCATAATTATTACATTTCTCAGTGTGACGGCGCAATTGACGGAAAGTTAGATTAAATTGATAGAACTTAATTTAGATGACCGATGAAAACGGATTATTGAAGCGACAAAACATAACATCAGTTCAAAACGTAACAAAACGATGGAAGTAAAGTACAAATCTCTAACATTAAACGGTGAAAGAAGAAAGAAAGAAAATGACCTTGTTTATCAGGGACTCTGATGCGGTATTGTGCTTGGCTGCTTTCAATAGTACGACGTATAGCGTGTTATAGGGATCTTCACTCGATTGGTTTAAATAATATATAACTCGATAGTTTTCGAAGTATCGAGACTGATGATGGGCTTGGGGTTTTCCATACGTTGGCGACATCGTCGATCATTGGCGACATCGAAATCTCGTGCCGCATCGGCCTCTATGCGCGCCCGATTTGGTGTTCGCGATGCGGCAATAATATCCTTCGTCCGCGTTGTCTTTACCAATATGGCGGTTTCGTTGTTTCTCGATGTGCGAAGTGATGTCTTGTGACCTACCGAAACTCGCGTCATGGATCTTCGATGTCTTCGGATGTAAAGAGCGTAATCGTGACGTATCTTGCGTAGGCGTAGAAGCTGGCGTTGCGCTCATGTTGTTTGGCGCCTCGCGCGCGGGCGTAATATCGCGCGTCAGCGACCTCCGCCTGTGACTTCGACGCTGGCGGCGGAGTCTGCGTGTGACTTGATCTGTGCCGACGCGCCATTCTCAACTTCGCGGTCTTCCGCCGATACGGTTTTGATGCTTCATTGACTTGACCTCTAGTCGTGAAGCGGCGAGTTCATTTCGCCGGAAGCATACCGCGGTTCGAATGGAAGCGTGAAGTCGTCGATAACGATTCTCCGAGAACTTTGGCGTTTAACTCGCGATGTGTGACCTGGGTCTAATGGTGACAATCAACGCTGCTGAATATTACCGTTGTTTTCGGTTGCGTTGGATCTCTTACATTATGGCGACATCAACGATTCAGCATCTTTGGTCAAACCTCTCATAGCTTCAAGATTCGCGCTTGATATTGCGTGACCTCTTATCTGATCGTTTATGACTCGCGTGGCGACCTCCGATATTGTCGTGACGGCGATGGTTCGCCAGCTCGGTTACGCCATTTGCTTATCACGGTACCTGTCGTTGTAAAATTAACTTCAATTCTCTTGTTATTGACACCAGAGTCAGCGTACAAATCCAGCGTCGTGAATCAAGCCGAATTGTTTTGGTTTACAGCTCATGTTCAATTATCTCAAACATTCTTTGTATTTTTCTACTTTCTTTCCTCATATTTAGCTAATATTCCATTTGTGGGTTTCTTCATATTTAAGTATATTAATCATTCATTTCTGTGTCGACAGAAAAAGTGGACTAAAAATAGATGACTTAAGCGTCATTTCTGAGCTAAATTTTTAGTCCTCAAACGAAAAGGTATTTATTACTCAGTAATATGGGACTATTTTCCTGTTTTATTTTAAGTGCGGCATTCCGATTGATTAAATACAAGTATGCATTGTTTTATGTACATCATGAGTCGGATCAAGATCAGTTCTTACAATGAGTTGTATAACAATTATTGAATTTGTTTTATAACGATTAGGTCAGATGATCTGCCAAATGTGGTATTTTAACATAATCATAACGAATTAATTAAACGCAGAGGGATCTTCCACCCGCTGATCTTTTCACTGATTTGCCGAATTATAAACGTTGGAAGTTCATATTGATCTCATCATCTGATTAAGCGACCTTAGAGTCAATCAGATCTTTTTGGTTTATATCGTAAACAGGTAAAGGGTGAGATGGATGAGATTTTGGTTAAGTCAATCTAATATCATACCCTTTCACTCCCTCTTGCCACTTTTTCTCTTGTGATTCTTGCATACTTCCCCAGTGTGTCATTTGGGATGCATTAGTTTTCTTATCAAACTGTGATGTTTCTTATTTCATACTTCAAAATAGAATTTTTTTTTTTTTTTTTTTTATGTTCAGATATTTGAGTTTATCTTTGAGCTCCACAAAGCACGCTTTCTTAGCGAACTTTTGGGTTAATAAACTTACTTTGAATGGCATTAGAACTGGGTGTTGAAAACACTGAGCTTAATTGTTGAAGGTACAGGCCTGAACCAAAACTGCGCTTTTCCTTTGAGCTTTCTTTTCCATGCATATTTTGGGTAAAATCCACTTTCACTCATTCTGCACCAACTCATTTTCCTCTTTTGGTTCTCGAAATTGCCACTCCCCAACCTTATTTCTTCTCTCTTTTGATCTTTGTGTCTGGGTTTCTGAGATTGATTCTTGATTGGATTAGGGATCTTCGTCACATTGAGTGTTCTTATAACTTGTTTTGGCTCTCATTTAGACTAAATATATCATAAACATATATTAAGGATAATAAATGACTCAAGCTCAGATTATTTTATCATTTCTTGTGAGTTGTATCTTTAGATTTGTATAGTCAATAATACAACAAGTTCTAAGAATTTGGGTTGATTAACGTGGAAGCTAACCACAGGATTGCTGTGGCTCATGGTGAATGAGTTTAATGATCATTATTTTCTGAGGTTCTTGTTTCTTGTTGATACCTGGCCCAAAAAATTTGTTTGTTTCTTCGATTCTTTCTCTGCGGACTTATCAGATTAAATATAATGTTTTACCTTTGTAACTCAATTAAAGCTATGTGCATTTTGTCTTATTCACGTGCACTTCTCTCATTTCGGCTGCTCTACTCTTTAACTTTAATTAATTCAAGAATAATGTTCTCGTAGGATTTTCATTTTGAACTATTTTCTACGCGTTTCCTAATCATGTGCAACCACAAAAGCAACACTGCGATGAACAATCAAGTAAATAGTACACAACAATTCGAATTTAAATTTCTCATTTATTTCGATTGTTTTGTGTTTCCTCGTATCTAAATCACGGTTGGGGGCGAGGTGAGAATTTCAACCATTGAATGAAACTTTCCGAGGTTTGAATGTATTTTGGAGGGATTGTTTGAGAGAAGCGAAGCGAATAGTTATATGGTTGAGGTGAATAGATCAGTTCCAGTTGCAATTCGATCAATGTGTTTATTGGGCTTATTATTAATGCTTCAATTAAGACACAATTCGTTCAATTCACTCTTTTTATTTGAGAACATCATTAAATTTAGAGGCTTTTGAAGGTAGTGAAGCCCAGCATATGCATTGTATGTGTGACATACAGATAGTATCATGACATTTTGAGTTTTCCATGGAAGGTATTATTGATGGGCGAATAATCTTCTTTGATTTCATTCTTTTGTGCGACCATCACTTTGGTCGCGACATGGATCTCCTTTCTCCAGGTGCTCTTTAATTGTTATTTCCCTCTTGGGTCCGCGTTGTATTTGTATGGACATTAATAATATTAGTGAACCTTATATACCAATGTGACCAAACCTTGATTCCAACGTTTTAAAACTTTGAATTCTAAATCTGTTTAGTTCAGGTATCTCACCTCAAATTATTATTCCAGCAGTTGTGTTAAGTTAAAATGTATCTCAAATTGGTTTGAAGGAGAAGTTATTCATCTTACTGTGTGCGGATTTTCTGCCAAATTCATGAGATCAAATTTCAATATGGGTTTGGCACATATTGGATCTTTAACCATGTGAAGATCATTTTATGATGTCGAAAATTTTGATCAAATGATAGTTTTAAAGATCACGATCTGTATCAAAGTCAGAAACCAGTTGGAGGACTCAATTAATGTGACTAGAAAGAAGTAATTTGAGAATTTAAAGATGGGAACTGATCATATGGGTTTGCACTCATTATTTTACTCATTTTGGTCATATTGGCTCTGTGTTGTGGTACTTAACTACTTTCATAAAACCAGTTTGAATTCTTCAATTTCACTATCTGTTGAGATCTTTTTAACTGTCAATGACATAAATTCTTATGGTGTGACCTGGTGTCATTGTTTTGAAATGTGTGCCGACTCTTCATTAACATGTTATCGATGGATTTCATTTTCACGAAATAACTTGGTCAAGTTAACAGCTGCTTTGTTCCCATAGTGCACAGAACTCTTTTCTCAGAAATTCTCTGATCTATGCCATTTCTTTGTCTTATCTTTGTATGTTAAATCAGCTGTCCTTAAACTTCAATTCTCAGTTAACATTTTAATTGAACAGTTGGAGCAGTCTTCTTCTATTTGGAAGCGCAGGAAAATAAAGTTCACTTTATGATCTTTGTTGCGCCCCCATGATAATTCAAATTGGAAATGACATGGTTTACCAAAAAGCAACTTCTGGCATGGAGCGTGCCGATCAGGATTTTGCGCCGGATCTGTGGCGAGGTATATCGGTTTAGAGAGCCGATCGCTCGTGACTCCACGATATTCTTTTGATCTCCACATTGGAAATTCTGCTTGTCCATTGGTTTGGGGATGATAAATAAGCTGGTATGCTTGACCATACACGCTCATGAGTTTGCAAATATTTTGTTTGCAAATGGGTTCCCCATCACTAATGATGGTTGCAGGGTTCGAGCACGCTTGAAATATTCACTGCAAAAATTCACAAGCTGTATTAGCATCATTCCTCGAATGATATTGCTTCCACCCATTTGGAGGCGTAATCTGCGCTGGCGTGTCTTATGGGTTTCAAATGATAGTGGGAAAGGTCCCATAAAATCTATTCCCCCGAACATCGAAAATTTGTATCACCCATGAATACCTTTTAGGGGCATTTCATTCCTAGCTGCGATATTCCCGATCCTTTGACATCGAATCTCACCTGTTTCACCTGCACAATCTGAAGATAGTGGGCGGTGGCTCCCAGTTGGGTATCTTGTGAAGCTGTTCTTTCCTCCCGAGAAAAATGTCCCCCATATGGTGATGCATGGCATTCATTAAAATGTTGCCTTGTTCGTCAACCATTTTTATCTTCTTATTATCATGTCGGCACCTCTCTTGAATAATAATTAGGTTATCCCCGAATATAATATCTGTCGGTTAAGTTTTCCTCTTACGTTGATATTGAGTTACGAAGGCATTACTCCTGAAGTAGGATAATTCACAATATCGGCATACCCATGGAAGTTGGAAGAAGCCTTAAGCGATTGCTTTCGTGGAAAATTCTCTGATAGCGCACATTTTCTTCTTAAATCAGCACTTCTTTCTACTCTCTTGACAGAGTGGTCGGCTATCACATTGTCATCCTTTTATCCTTTATTTCCAAATCAAACTCTTACCCAACGCTGACACCATCTTATCAATCTTGGCTTAGCTTCCTTTTAGACATCCAGTATTTGATTCTTGCATGATCGGTGTGAATTACCACATGGGGATCCCGAAATGTATTGCCTAGATTTTTCTAAGCAAATACTATGGCTAGCATCTCCTTTTTAGTTGTTGAATAGTTCTCACATTGCTTCATTGAGAAGGTCTTCTTAGCATAGTAAATGGCCACAGATACCTTCTCTCTTCTTTGCCCAACCACGGCTCCATAGCAAAATCAGCGGCATCACACATTATTTGCGTCACGATTCCATTAAAGTGCGGCCATTATAGGTGCACGTACCCGGTCGATCTTGATTTCATCGAAAGCATCCTTTGCGAGTCATCAAAATTGAACTTTGTATCTTTTTCGATGTCGCATATTGAATTACGGCAATTTTGAAAAGTCCTTGATAGATCTCTGTAAAATCGGCACATGCCCCGAAGCTTCTTACTCCTTTTCTGCATGGTAGGTGGTGCGAGTTTTGATAATGGATACCTTGGATTGGTCCACTTCTAGTCAGTAGCGAAATTTTATGCGAGAACAATACCTTACGTCACCATAAAATGGCATTTTCCCAATTCGGTGCTAAGCATTTGTCTTGGCATCTTTTGAGTATTGTTTCGAGGTTGTTGAGCATTGATCAAATTTGGATCCATGATAAAGTCATCCATGAAAATTTCATGCTTCTTCAACCGTCTGAGAACATAGACATCATGCACCTGCGGAATGTAGGCGGGCATTACATAGCCCAAATGGCATCCTTACGAAAGCAAGGTACCATGAGAGGCGTGAATGTAGTCTCTCTTTGATCCTCGGGTGCAATAGCAATGCGTTATCCTGATGCCCATCGAGAAAACAAAAATGAGGGTGTCTGCTAACTTTACGTCGACATCGATCAATGAAGGTAAAAATGATCTTTTAAGTTTCTTCGAATTCAACTACATGTCAATACGCCACCCTCCATCCACATCCCGCTGTGTTACGGTTGGAATCCAGTCGTTTTTCATTCCCGATCTGACTAAACCCTCGCTTTCTTTGGAACTACATGGGTAGGCTCACGGGAGCGTAAAATAGCATAGATAAAACCGACATTCGACGGTTTGAGTATCTCCTTTCTAACTACTTAGCCATCTTGGATTCGATCTCAGCCCAATTATTCTCTGGATGGTTTTGAATTCTCTTCTAAGCGAGTCTTATGCATGCAAATTGATGAAGTGATACCCTTGACTCTTCAATGGACGAGCTATCGATTCCTTATGCTTCCTTAATATTTTCCCAGCAATCTTTGTTCTTGACATCACTAAGTGCGGTGAGATGATCCGCTGGTTTTTCTTTGAGTCTTCTAAGTAACATACTTTAAATGACATGGCAACTCTTTGACCAGCCCATACTGTGCGGTTTCTTGGTGAATTCCTCATTTTCAATATTTTCCCCGTTGTCATTTACATTTTGCTTGAAGCTCATCACAGTTTCTAAGTAGGCTTCTTTGTATAAATTGAATAATTTATCTTGGTATCTTTATTCATCTCTTTTCATTGATAAGTGTTACAATCATTGTTAACATGGAGTTGGAAGAATAGACGAAATCATCTACATTGCAACTCTCTATATCATAAATACATATTTTGCATACTTTTAGTGAGTTAGAAAGCGACTTCTTCACCAGCCCTCAAGGTAGAATTCCCTTTGCATGTCAATCGGAGGCGACAGGAATGGTCTTCCCGATAACGGGTACTTGTGAATCTTCTTCCATGTCGAATGATGAAATCTCATGGGAAAACAAACTTCCCAAGTGACAGACATCTTCAATGAAGCTCCTTGGGTTCACCATCGATAAATGCTGCCATTTGAAGTAACAGGTTGGTAAGGAGTAAGCTCCCGAACTTAGTTTCTTGGCAACGAGAAAGAGGCATTAAATTGATACTAGCTCACGAGTCCTGAGAGCTTCACAGCAGATTCAATTCCTCCAACATTACAAGGAATCGTGAAGCTCACGGGTCTTTCATCTTCCTTTGGTAGTTCTTTCGATTCTCTTTGCCTTTGCTTAGTGGCGGTGAGATTCACTATTCCTTCCTCTGCTATTTTTTCTTTTCTTGCTCGATATGTCCTTCGAGAAATTTTGCATAGAGTGGCATTTGAGTTACCACTTGATGAAAGGCATGCGATCTCCGGCTTGGAAAGTCTTGAGAACCTTCTGGCTTTGTTCCTCCATCTTTGACTTAACGGTCTTTGTGGAAATGGGACTGCAGGCTTTGATCCTTGGGTGTTCTTCCTTTCTACTCCTTCCTTCTCTTCCTCCGGTACCTCTTCTCTTTCTGGGCTTGCTCCTTCTTTGTTGCTGTCATCTTTTTCTTTCATTTCTTCTAACTCCTTCCCACTCCTTAGCTGCACAGCCATGCAGTCTTTTGGGTTCTTCTTTGTGTCACTTGGGAAGGCATCTATCCTCTGGCTTTGCAGGGTTAGGGCCCATTTGCCCTACTTGTGTCTCGGGTTCTTCAAGGGATCGTGGTAGTGCAGAAAAATTTGAGAATTGGTAGCGGTGCTTCGATCCTCGAACTTTTTGTTCATGGAGGTTGGCTGACTTTTGTTATCCCCATAATTATGACATCTACTCTTGAAAGATTGGGCCACTTCTCGTGCAGTATTCATTTACGTACTCATTTCCTTGATCGCGTCTTTGTTTGGAACCTTGGTAGGCTTGTGGATACCCTTGTTGAGGATTCGTCACGTCTTGGGCAGCCCGAAGCCCCTCCACCATATGAAATTCTCATGAGTTTCTGATCTGGGTGATAGTATCTTTGACGAGGTTGGGATTTGGTTTGAAATTATAACTTACGCTCCGCAGTATTTCACCTCCTCGGCACATCATAAAGGCGTTCTTCGATAGATTTTCAGCACTTCCTCTTAACAACTCTTTTCCATTTGCTCCTACTTCATGGGTGATTATTGTAGCCTCACTTTCTTGTTTGTCGAATTCGATCTCGTAATGGCATCGGCACTTCCATGTTGTCATCTTTAGCTCCATGATCCCCTTTCCTCTGTTGTTTCCTCTTGAACACTCAGAAGGAGTTTTCATATTGCATTTGGCCAGATCTTCAATCAGCTCTCTTGCTTCCTCAGCACTCTTTCGTTTGAATGCTCCACAGCAGGAAGCATCAATGATCCCCTTGGATATATCATTCAAGGCATGATATACGATGTCCATCTGAGTCTTCAGATCTATCCCATGCATTAGACATCTTCTCGTGTAGTTTGAATCTTTCTAGGGCCACATATAGGCTCTCATCTTCCCCTGCAGAAAAACAATGATTTCTCTCCTCCTTTGAGGTGGTGATGGGGAAAATGCCTTGAAATAGGCCTCTACCCGGCTCCTCCCGCAGTATCATGAGAACCATATGGTAGATTCGCTACCATGTGGTGCTTTGTATCTCTCGAAAATGGAAATAGATGTAACTTGATAGCCTCTGGTCTCACCCACCCCATTCGCAAGCTGTGTTTGCCATCTACAATCTCCCGAGATGCTCATTAGGATCTTCGATTAGGATGGCCAAATAAAGCGTCTTCTTTGGATCATAATTGTCGATCTTGGCAAATTCAAATTATTATCAAGCGCTGCTTGGTATGCGATTGGCGAGTATTCATCTTGTATAATTGGTCTCCAGAAGTCCTCCATTGTGTCAGTGATTGGAGGTCTTCTTGCTGCTTCTATATGTTCTTCATCTTGATCTTGCCTTTCATCTGCCATGTTTGAGTTGTCTGCTTTCTTTATCTTTCTTAGGCCACAGTGTGCTCTGGTCGATGTCCGGTACGGAATCGGATCAATTTTACCTTCCACTATCATCAAGAGACACTCTGAAAGCGAAAAACACACTCCCATTAATAGGGTTAGTCAAAACAACAATTATTTTCAATGTGGTTCGTTATAGGTTAGTGGTCAAAATGAACCCTTGGCAGCGCTTATTTACCCTGTTCTTTTCTTTTAAATGTCAATTAGTACATCCTTCTTTCATCGAATGTTGATTTATTCAAATTCTTTCGATCAGCTTAGCGAAACATAAAACTTGTTGACAGACCAAAGACACATACACAAATTTACAACGTTATTACCAGAGGACTATGAATTAATCCCGACGGCGGCATCATAAAACTTGTTGGTGACCCTGAAGACATATACAAATTCTGACGTTATTACCAGGACTATTATCTAATCCGTTATGGCGCCATAAAACTTGTTAATAAACCAAAGACATACACAGAAATTTCAACGTTAATACGAGAAGACATGAATTAATCCGGCAGTGGCGCCGTAAAACTTGTTGGCGGACGAACACATACCGCAATTTGTGTTATTACCAAAGGACTATGAATTAATCCCATTGTGGCATCATAAAACTTGTTGACATTATAATATATAAACCAAAATCTCCTAAGTAAGTCATTTTCAAAGTTTGGTTTGATCGATGCGAGTGCACAGGTCGACAAGTAATAAAATGGATTTAAGTCAGATATCGATCCCACCGAGAGATCTTAAATTTAAAATCAACTTTGACTACTTCGATCTCCATACTATTTGGACCATAAAATGATAGTGAAATCCAGCGTAAGGAGCTGGAAAATTAAACGAATAGAAGAAAGATGAATGAACGATCAACTTTTCTAGAATCTAAAGAATAAAGAATAATGTATATATATTAAAATAAATGGAAACGGAAAGGTAATCTTTTAAAGCACACATTAAGATCCACTGACTATTGTGAAGAATCGATTCACGTAGTTAACAGCGATAAGTCTGTTTGCGTATTTCGGGTTTAATCGTCGGCGTTTAGTGATCTGTTGGATACCAGCACTCCACATTTCATTACCTCGTTTTTACACACGATTCTCTCGAATACGAGGAGCAAAGATAACTACTTTTAAGGGTTTTCCCTAAATACGGGTATTTTTCTTTCTGATACTTATTACCCATTTTATGGGTACACCTTGGCTCCCCAGAGTTATCGGTCGAAACGAGGATATATAACTTCAGATTACTATTCCTCGAAATTTGAATGAATCTGACCTTTCATGATTAGATCTCGAGCTAACGGGATTGGCCTCGCTATCTAGAATTGAAATTGAACTCTACGCATTATTAAATAGATAAGTCGCTCAGCTTCGTTCTTGACCAGTATGAGAAGGATTTATCTAAGTGAACTTGCAAAGCTCGGAGGATCCACTATCGTAAGTTAGTATACCCTTGAGAAATGTACATTATGTTGGGTTCTGAGATGAATATCCAATGTCGATTGGGCGTAAATGCGAATTTAAAAAATTTTATCCTTAACCCACGAAGATCACATGCGTTTCATAAGCGAGGAAGGAAAATTATGAAACTTACCTCTTGTAGATCGATTCGTCAAGCCTTCAAAGTTTGCGTCTTGGTTTGTTCGGATCTTCAAAGGTCTTTACGGCGATACCCTCTGTAGTATCCACACACGAACAAATAAACGATTTTGATACTAGTTAGTTCGTCTTCTCAAACGAAATTAGGGTTTCTTTCTCTACATTTTAGGTTGGTTCACTTTTGAAAGACAACTACACCACGATATATGTCTCACATATATATTTATATAAGTCTTCTAGGGTTTTGGTCGAAACATGAATTTATTATATATTTAAAACTCTTTTGTAATAATAAATTCAAATTCAAATCCTTATCAGATGAAATGAATTTTGTATATATTTAAATGTTTAACCATAGCAGTAACCATAGCAGTTATGTAATAAGCAATTGTTATTCTGAAAGCCTGCTTGAATTCATGTAAATAATGATTTATTCCGAGAAACCATAATGTTTATATATCGCGAATTTATTACAGAAAACCATAACGTTATGCTTAATAAATGAATTTATTACGAGAAAACCATAACCGTTATAATAAGCGAATTTATTACAGAAAACCATAACCGTTACGAATTTATTACAGAGAGTGAAAAAACATACTTGAACCGTATTTTGTTCCTTGGTAATGGAATAACAGGTTGATTAACATTGGCGTAGGCTTGAATCACATTTTGATCTCTGAGTCATAAAGTGGCTATAGTAGGAACATTATGACTACAGGTCAAGAAGTAAAGAAAGCTCATGATCGAGACAACCTTAATATAGCTAATGACATAATCCTTTTGTCTGCATGATATCTTGATAGAATATAAGGCATGGACAGAAATCGACCTTATATCGTTCTATCTTTGATTACTCGAAACCCAATTAGGCCCGACTAAACAAATGACGATGATCTCCATCAATTCATTTGAGCACGACCATGCATTTCTCAGTCTCAATTGTCGGGGGGACGAATATCTCTCTTTATAATAAGAATGAAATTCATCTCTTATCATTTCATGCTCTGACTACGTAATTCTTATTATGTTCCAGTATAACCTTTATAGTCATCAGATTAAAGACAACGTTTGATTATATCAAACACAATATTCACTTATGTTGAGAACTATAGCGATCTCGAGGTCAAGGATTTGTGACGACTATTGAAGTAACCTGACTTTAGTCATGTGATGTCTCAAGGCGGGTGCATCGATATTTGCATTCTCAACAAATAGATATAATTGATTTGTATCTCTATACACATAATTTATACATGAATATCAAATCAGAAACTTATACTAATCTTGCCAATTCATTGTTATTCCCACAACAATAACGATTGGGTTTGTTTAGAATAATTAATAATATTATTCAAGGAAATTACATCATAATATATTGGCATGCAAATCATCATAATAAATAATTCATAAATGGTCAATGCCGTGTCTCTGATAGGCACAGAGCACTATTGCTAACACGTTACTCGAGGTTGTCTTCACGTAATCACTGGGAGGACCTCCTTGAAATCGGAGTAATGGCGCAATTCTTAGCGGTATAGTAAATTGATATTAGGATCGAAATCTAACCGCCCATAATCTGAAGTAAATTCATAACCCGAAATGAACAAGATGTTGGAAATTACTACAGGAAAGATAGTTTCTGACAATAGCGTTCACTTAACGGAAGCTGGGTTCCTCAATCACTAAATTACACATTACAGCATTTCTCTGATCATGAGAGCATTTATGATTGAAAGCGGAAAGTTAGTGCAGTGCGTGCGAACTTCAAACATTCGGTGGTAATTTGAAAGAGCAGTGCATTGACCATTTCAACATAACATCAATTCGAGAAAGAAAGCGGCAACTAAAGCGATAAATCCAATCTAATCTCTTTAATCGACATTGAAGAAAAGAAAAGAAAAGAAAGAAAAGAAAAGAAAGAAAAAAAGTAGACCTTGACTATCAGGACTTTCTCTCGATGCATTATCGCGCCATTTGCTTTAATGAGGCTAGGATATTCAATATTTATAGGGTTCTCAATTCAGGCCCCCAATCGATGTAACTCTTGTGGTTCAGAGTATCAGACAGAATCTTGTTAGTCGACTGGTTTCCTTGTTGGTATCATCGATGTTGCGACATGAAATCTCACGTCCCGCGGCGTCGACTTACTATGTAACCTTGATTTGGTCATTCATGATGTCGCGACATCAATATCTTGTCGCGACATCTTCTCACGATCTTGTGAGTTTCAATTGTTCTCTCACGATGTCGCGGCGTCGATATCTTGTGCGCGACCTCAGCTCCGCGTCATCTGCCGATCTTCAAGCGATGTCTTGGATAATAGCGACATCAATCTCTTGTGTGACGTCATCTTATGGAAGCTGCAAACCCCGGCCCGGTAGCTCATGTTGTCGCGACATCAATATCTTGCCGGCGACTCGCTTTATGAAGCTTCATTCGCGGCGGAGTCTTGTGCGCTGACCGATCTCATCTTCGCGACGCTTCGGCTTATGGCTTCGCGGTCTTCGCAGTGGTTTTTTGATGCCGTGACTTGACCTCTAGTCGTGACGGCCGGTTCATTTCCCGCCGACTTTCATCTGGCGGTTCACGATGTCGCGACATCGATCCCACGCCCGCGACATCAACGAGTTCTGCGGGGCTTTCGGCCCCGGTTGCTCGATGTCGACGCCGATCTGCGTCAGCGACATCAACTTACTTCTTTGCGATCTTCTCGTTGTTTTAGGTGTCGCGACTTGATCTTACATTCCGACATCAACTGGTTCAGCGGCTTTATCGGTCAAACCTCTCATAGCTTCAAGGTGCTTCTGTTGTCGCGGCCTCTTATCCCTAGTCACGACATCAACTCTTGTCGCGACCTGCGTCTTTGTCGCGGCAATCAGGTTCTCTTAGCTCCTGGTTGCCCTTATTTTGCTTATCGGGTACTTCTTGTCGCGACACGCATCAAATTCCTTCAATTCTCTTGGTGTGTGGCGACCTGAGAATCTGTACCAAACCCCAGAAAGCGCATCAATGAATCGTGGTGTTTCGTTACGCTCTGCCATTCATTGCACTTTTCCTCCATATTGTATTTTTCCTACTTTCTTTCTCTCTTTCACGCTATTTGTGAGTTTCTTCATATTTACGTATATTAATCATTCATTTATCATGAAAATCAAACGAGAAAAATGGGCCAAAATAGATGACTTTTAAAAGCTCATCTGCCGTAAATCTTCTTCCATGTCGAATGATGAAATCTCTTGGAAAAGTATAAACTTCACGCAGTGACGAAGACATCTTCAATGACTCCTTTAGGTTTCACTATCGATGCATGCGCCATTTGAAGTAACGGTTGTGGGGAAGTAAAGCTCCCCAAACTTAGTTTCTTAGCGGCGAGAAAGAGGCATTAAATTGATACTGGCTCTGAGTCACGAGCTTCACGGGAATTGTTCCTCGACATTACAAGGTGGTGGCTCACGGGTGTCTTTCCATGCTTCACTTGATGATTCTTTTCGATTCTTGCCTTTAAGTGGCGGTGAATCCTATTCCTTACTCTAACATTTTTTAACTTCTTCTTCCGGTATGTCCTTGAAATTTTGCATAGAGTGGCATTTGAGTTACCACTTGGTGAGGCATCGATCTCAGCTGCAGAAAGTCAGCGAGAACCTGCTTGTTCCTCCATCTTTGACTTCTGCAGTCTTTGTGGAAATGGGACTGCAGGCTTTGATCCTTGGGTGTTCTTCCTTTCTACTCCTTCCTTCTCTTCCTCCGGTACCTCTTCTCTTTCTGGGCTTGCTCCTTCTTTGTTGTTGTCATCTTTTTCTTTCATTTTGCTGCTCTGGCACCTCCTTGAAACTTTGACCATCGGAGTCTTTTGGTTCTTCTTTGTGTCACTTGGGGAAGGCATCTTTCCTCGGCTTTGCGGGGTTAGGGCCAGGCCCCCGCCTGCTTGTGTCTCAGGGTTCTTGAGGATGTTGGTAGTGTTACGAAAAATTTGAGAATTGGTAACATTTTGCTTCCAATCCTCAACTTTGTTCATGGAGGGGTTCAGCGAGCTTTTTGTTATCCCCATGGCTGCGACATACGCTGTGAAGATTAGGCCATCTACGATACTGTGCTTCATTTGTATGCTCATTTCCTTGATCGCGATCTTTGTTGGAACCTTGGTGGTATGGATACCCTTGTTGAGGATTACGTACTATCTTGGGCGCGAGAAGCCCCTCCACCACATAAGAAAATTCTCATGGTTCTGATCTTTGGGTAGATAGTATCTTTGGCGGAGTTGGATTGGTTTGAAATTATAACTTAACTCACCAGTATTTCTCCTTACTTGTGTGAGCTGTTCTTATGGAGTGCTGGCCTTCCTCTTAGCAACTCCTTTTGACTACTCCTACTTCATGGACCGGTGTGTAGCCTCCTTTCTTGTTTGTCATTGATATAATGGCATCAACTTTTCTTCATGTTTGTCGTCTTTGCTTAAGCTCCATGATCCCTTTCCTCTCTTTGTTTCCTCTTGAACACTCAGAAGGAGTTTTCATATTGCATTTGGCCAGATCTTCAATCAGCTCTCTTGCTTCCTCAGCACTCTTTCGTTTGAATGCTCCACAGCAGGAAGCATCAATGATCCCCTTGGATATATCATTCAAGGCATGATATGCGATCATGAGTCTTGAATCATCATCACATTAGACATCTTCTCGGTAGCCGTTTGAATCTTTTCCGAGCCACATATAGGCTCTCATCTTCCCTACGAAAAAGCAATGATTTCTCTCCTCCTTTAGGTGAGTGATGGGAAGAATGCGCTAAATAGGCCTCTACAGCTCTCCCAGTATCATGAGAACCATATGGTAAGATTCATACCATGTGAGCTATATCTGGAAGAAAATATAAATAAGTGTAACTGATAACCTACGGGTCTCACCCCATTCAACCTTGTGTTTGCCGTCACAATCTCCCCGGATGCTCATTGGGATCTTAGTGGGATGACGATGAAGCGTCTTCTTGGATCATGGTAGCCGTCTTGGCTTCAATTCAAAATTATTAGCATCAACTGCAGGCTGTCTGATTGCTGAGTATTCATCTTGTATAATTGGTCTCCAGAAGTCCTCCATTGTGTCAGTGATTGGAGGTCTTCTTGCTGCTTCTATATGTTCTTCATCTTGATCTTGCCTTTCATCTGCCATGGTTGAGTTATGCATCTTTATCTTTCTTAGGCCACGAGTGTCCTCCCCAGTCGATTATCATTGGAGACCAAGGATCAATTTTACTTCTGATGCATCAAAGTTTTCACAGAAAGCAAAGCCACTCCGGTATTAATAGGGTTAGTCAAAACAACAAATATTTTCAATGGTTCGTTATAGGTTAGTGAATTGAAATGAACCCTTTGCTTGAAAAACTATTTTTGTTCTTTTCTTTTAATGTCCCGAGTGAAATACGTCCTTTTTTTAAATGCGA
Organism: Tetrastigma voinierianum; assembly: GCA_016808115.1. Lineage (NCBI taxonomy): Eukaryota > Viridiplantae > Streptophyta > Magnoliopsida > Vitales > Vitaceae > Tetrastigma > Tetrastigma voinierianum. The sequence continues at coordinate 504,986 of JAEQBH010000023.1, forward strand.
GATATTGATTTATTAAATTCTTTCGATCCCAGGCAACGGCGCCATAAAACTTGTTGACAGACCAAAGACACATACACAAATTTACAACGTTATTACCAGAGGACTATGAATTAATCCGACGCGGCATATGGCTTTGTTGATGACCTGAAGACATATATACAAATTCTGACGTTATTACCAAGGACTATTATCTAATCCCCGGCAACGGCGCCATAAAACTTGTTAATAAACCAAAGAACACATACAAATTTATGACATCATTACCAAAGGACTATTATCTAATCCCCGGCAACGGCGCCATAAAACTTGTAAAGACCACAAGACATATACAAATTTATGACGTTATTACCAAGGACTATTATCTAATCCTGACGATATAAACTTTGTTAATAAACCAAAAGAACACATACAAATTTATGATATCGTACAAGGACGTATCTAATCCCCGACAGCGCTGCATAAAACATAAAGAGACGAAGAAACATACACAAATTTTAGCGTTATTACCAAGGGTATGAATTAATCCCGAGCGGCGGCATCATAAAACTTGTTGGCATTATAATATATAAACAAAAATCTCTAGAGTAAGTATTTTCAAGTTTGGTTTTGATCGTCTACACGCAAGTGCCGCAGTCGACAAGTAATAAAATGGATTTAAGTCGAGATATCGATCCACGAGATCTCGAATTTTAAATCAGCTACCACGACTACTCAATCTCCATACCTATTTGGACCATAAATGATAGTGAAATCAGTAAAGATTTGGAAGAATTAAGCAGAATAGAAGAAAGATGAATGAACGATCAACTTTTCTAGAATCTAAAGAATAAAGAATAATGTATATATATTAAAATAAATGGAAACGGAAAGGTAATCTTTTAAAGCACACATTAAGATCACAACTATTGTGAAGAATCAATTCCTGTAGTTAACAACGATAAAATACGTTTGCGTATTTAGGTTTAAAATACATCGAGCATTTAAGCGATGTTTGGATCACCTCCACCTCCACATTTCATTACCTTCATTTTACGATTCTCTCGAATACGAGGAAGCAAGGAACTACTTTTAAAAGGTTTTCATCTGGGTATTTTTCTTTTTTGCAACACTTCATACCCATTTTATGGATGTACACCTTAGCTCCCAGTTATCGGTCAAACGAGGATATATACAACTTCAAATTACTCTTCCTCGAAATTTGAATAGATCGACCTTTCTGATTAGATCTCAGCTAACACGGGATTGGCCTGTATCGGATTGAGGTGAACTCTACGCTTGTTAAATAGATAAATTAAACAAACTCGTTCTTGACTTGAGTGAGAAGAGAGGATTTATCTAAGTGAACTTGCAAAGCTCAGAGGATCCCTAATAGCAAGTTAGTATACCTTCAAGAAATGTACATTACTCCCGAGTTGTCTTCACATTGTCTACTCAGAGGACCTCCATGAAGCTCAATTAATGGCCATGATTCTTAACGGTATAGTAGCGATATTCGGATCAAAAATCAATAAATGCATGTCTGAGTAAAATTCATGGCAGAAATGAACAAGATGTTGGAAGTACTACAGGAAAGATAGTTTACCACGACAATAAGCGTTCACTTAGCAGTTTGGGTTCCTCAATCACTAAATACACATTAAACTGTTCTCGATCATGAGAGCATTATGATGAAAGCTGAAAGTTCGAATTACAAATTAAATCTGAACTTCAAACATTCGGGTAGTAATTTGAAAAGAGCGAATTTTGCGCATTCGGCTTGACTCGAAAACATAACATCAATTCGAGGAAGAAAGCGACAGCTAAGCGATAAATCAATCTAATCTCTCACTATCGACATTGAAGAAAAGAAAAAGAAAAGAAAAGAAAGAAAGAAAGAAAAAATGAGCCATTCTTGAACCTCTCGTGCGTATCATGTATTTGCTTTAATAATGAAGTGGATAGGCTGCGTTATAGGGTTCACTCCAATTGGGCCCTAATAATCCCAATGTAGCCTACCGTGACGGCATCCAGCCCAAGTCAACGCTCGTCGACGCTTCTCGTCGCGGACATCGATGTCGCGACATCAATCTCACGCCGCGACGCCAACTTACTTATGTAACCTTGATTTGGTCATTCATGATGTCGCGACATCAATATCTTGTCACGGCATCTTCACGCTCAAGTGTGTTCAATTGTTCTCCCGATGTCGCTGACGCCGATATCTTGTCGGTGACCTACCACGCCACCGCGTAGCCTTCAATCGATGTCTTCGATGTCGCTGTATCATCTTATGGAATCAGAGGGCTTCAACTGTCGCTTTTCATGTCAAGTCGCTGAGACATCAATATCTCGTCGCTAATTCTCACTTTATGGAGCTTCAACCTCAACTGCTTCGCCTTGTGTCTCACTACCCCATGTCGCGACACATCGCCTTATGGTCATAGCCTTCAATTGATGGTTTTGAGCGCTGCGACTTCAAATTTCTAAATGTGACGTGCCAGCTTCATTTCACTTTCATCTGCCGGTTCCCGGCGTCGCGACATCGCATCCACCGCCGCGACATCAACTTAGTTCTTCCTGGGCTTTCAATCAGCTGTCTTCTCGATGTCGCGAATTCCTCGATCCCACGCCGCGACATCAACTTACTCTTTGCGCCTTCTCTCAAGAGTTTTCCGGTCGCTGACTTCGCCATTTTGTCGCGACATCAACTTGAGTTCCGCAAAGAAATTTATCACCCAAACCCTCATACTTCAAGGTGTCGTTGTCGCGCCTTTCATCCTTGGGGTCAAATTTACATCAACTCTTATTCTCGCGAATTTCAATATGTCGCCGCGACGTCGCTCTCTTTAGCCCCGTTACCCTTCAAACATATCCGTATTTTACCGTCAGCACCAGACTAAATTCTTTCACCCTCTGTGTCGTGACTCAGACCGACCGTGCAAAACCCCCAAACCGCATCAATGAACGTTTCAAATTGTTTCGCTTTCGCTCCGCCATTCAGACCGCACTTTTCCTCCACTTATTCGTATTTTCTACTTTCTTTCTCTTCCTGCTAATAACAATTTTGTGAGTTTCTTCATATTTCTGTATATTAATCATTCATTTCTAGATGAAAATCAAACAGAAAAATGGACTAAAAATAGATGACTTTTAAGCTCATCAAACTCCCCCAAACTTAAAATTTTGCTTGTCCTCAAGCAAAGAAAAAGAAAGAATTGTTTGTCCTCAAACAATAAGGACATTTTTCCTGCTTTATTTACAAATTTTTATCTCGCCTACCTTTTAATCTAGGAACCAAAAGGTATCGCGCACTCTCAGTTTCAATTTTCGTGATGAAAGAATAAAGTATGGTATACTTTATTAAGGCAAATTTTTCGATAAAACTAATGTATTTAAATGCTTTCTTTTATCAAGTTTTACCTGTGTGTGCAAAAATAACAATCCTTCTCAACTTCTTCTTAGTTTTAGTAAATCTTCTGGGAGTTTCTTAAACTCGGTTTATTAAGTTCCATATGCTTGTTTTTCATATTGATCTCCACTAATGTAGGTGATTCCCAACCTTCAAAATCAATCGTGTCTTTTGGCTCAGAATGTTAGGCCTGCAAAAAAGGCAGGATGAATGGAATTTTTAGGGTCGAGATTACCCAATTCTTTTTCTTTTTCTCCTCAACCGCTATTTCCTCCCAAAAACTCCCCAAACTTTTATGTTGGGATTCGTACCTTTGAATTTATTCTTCTTTTTCAAAGCCGTATGCTCCTAAATTCTCTTCAGAATTCGATTGGGAATTTTTCCTTCTAATCGCCTCAGAATTATATATGTTTTGTCTTTTTAGGCTTTCTCTAACACCTTAGCTTAACTTTGGGGTTAGCAGCTCCATACCGTATGGTATTAGGTACTAGGTGCTGAAACACCCCCAAGAACTTAATTGTTCAAGAGAGTTAGCCACAAGACAAAAAACTATTCTTTTTTAGCTTTCTTTCCTTTGTATTTTTCCTGTCTGATCTCTCTTTCACCTTCTCTCGCATCTCTTTTGCCTTCCCTTTCTTAATCAAACTCCCCAAACTTCATCTCTTTCCTCTCCTTTGAGTTCTTGGTCAATATGTACTCCCACTGGCAATGCTAGTGATACAAAGGATGGCTCTGGGCTTTTCACTGTTTATTTTGGAAGACATGGAATATCTGCCTAAATTGTGGACTGAGGTGTATGCAAAAGCATATACATAGAGCGGTGGTCTGAAAGCTCAAACTCAGTTTCCAATAATGGCCTCAGATTATTTTTGTCGATTGTTTTCAACTAGGATTACTAATCAATATTCAAACAAGTTCTAGGATCAGGATTACAAATTCGAATCTCCAAGAAAATTTTCCTAATTTCTACCAAAGTTTCAAAGGTGCTGACTCCAGGTGTATTATTTCCTTCAAGACTTGTGTTTATTCACCGTCTAATTACATTAGCTTCTTACCCAAGTACTTTGTTATATCAGAATTAACCAATCTCGATTTTTCAACCCAAATCAACTTCAACAAAACAAGCAGCATACCTAGTTCCGCCATTATTCATGTTCTATTCTTCGATAAATCGAATGTAACGTGTAAATGTTATTTTGATTTAACAGAAAAATAAAACTAGTGTAAACACAATCCATACATCATGATTTAAATCCAACAGAATCAACAGACTTTATTCAAATATCAAAAAGATTTCGATATTTCACCAACTGTTCATTTACAAACATTTTTTACTAAATTCAAGAAAAACTCTATTTCCTGCTCTAAAATCCTATCTCTTCTCCAGAATGTTGCATCCCCGCTTCAAAATTTGGTTCCCCAGACCTTGAGCTCCTGATGAGCGATTCGACCGTTAACAAGGTCGTTCAACAAATTGGGGGAATCGTCTACCTTTTTCTTTGAGCTTGGTTGATGGATTCTAACTTAATCCAAATTCTCTCTATCAACTGCCTTCTGATATACACATTTTATGGAACAGTAGAGTGGAATTGGTTTGTTTTCTCCGACTCATTCATTCCATAAAATCGTGGATTACAACCCTTAGATTCTTTTTTGCTCATCTTCTCTTCTCTATTCTTTTGCTTGTTTCCTTTGTTCTTCCATTCTTTTAGTGAGTCATACTGGGAAGAACGAGGTCTTTATTATTTACTTAATTGACATGAGAAGATTAAATGAGATTCTCTGATTTATGCTCTTCTTATTTTTTCCCCAACTGAGATTAAAGGGCTTTTTTATTATAGTTTGATCGTTTTTCTGAGTGTCATTACTCCTTCTGATTATGCCCTTGAAACCCGCGAGTATCTACACTGGGTTAGATCAAGAGATACGTTTCTGTTCTGCATTTATGACCATTTATTCTTTCAAAATTTCAGGATTTGGGTGACTTGTAGTTCAATGAATTTTTAATGAGACTGGACACTGGGTTCAATGTCATAATATTCCCTTTTGAATTCAGTACCTTAACCATTGGGCTATTAAATCAAGACATTAGCTGCTGGAAATCAAGACTTCAGATTTTTATGTTGTGACCTGAAAATCTAAGTCACGACAGGGATTGTTCTTCTATTCTTAGATTTCTGTGATGACTAAATTTTGTCTTTTTGATTTTCTTTCCGCACTTATTATTATTCACACCATTCTTGGTTGTTAACCCTCTCGAACCCATGTTATGTCCTTTCAAAACAATAAACAATCCAATTACAAAGAATATCACAATTGCTCAATGTCACTTCAAAACAAATCCACAACTCATTTTATTTTTATCATGCAGAAATTGACAATTTCTATTATTTCATATTCAATGAAGTTAAGCATTCCATGCAAGATAAAAATAAATTCCCCAAACTTGCAATCATGCTACTTCAATATAAACTTAACAATTATTTCAACTCAAATGCAATTAAAATAAAAGATATAGAGAAAGGAATGAGAAACTCCCCTTTATTCCAAATACATGTTATATCAAATTGGCCCCATGTGATTTTAGAGATTCTTCTTTCAGGCAATCTTCATTCTTTCCACAACTCGCTTCGTTTTTAGCTTTTAGTCGACTTTCTTCATTCAACCAATGTATCAATGCATCCACTGCCTCTATGGCCGACAATTTGTCCATCACATCTATTCCGCCTCTTCACCGCCATTTCTTCCTCGAAGATTCAGATGATCTAATGTTGTTTCGAAAGATCCTTCCAAGCAAGATACATATTCTCATCTCCCCATGTTTGAATTAGTGGCTTCATCTTTGTTCGTAAGAAGGGATGGGGGAAGAATTTGCTGGAAATAAGCTCCCATCGCCCCATGTGTTGGGTGATTCATATGGTGTGAGTTAACCATGTTACAACCATATCTCTCTCGTAGCAGAATGTGGGAGCAATCGCAGCCTGAATAACTTCGGCTTCACACTATTCAATTTAATTGAATTTGCTATTTTAAATCGCCCCAGTGTTCATCGATTTTCGGAATGACCAAATAATTGGTTCTATTGACCATGGTTATCGCGCTGTCTGAGCTCAAAATCCTTAGCATCGATTGCTGGTTGTTTTATTGCTACATATGTATTGTGGATGAACGAATCGTATAAGTTCTCCAGCGTGTCATGCGTTTTGGAGGACTGCCACGTACATTCCCGGGTCATCGTGACCGCTTAATCCTTCATCCTGCCATGGCCATTGCTTTCACTCTTGTCTCTTCTTAAGCTCCTCGGTGTTCCCTTCCAATTCGCTGAATGGCCGGAATCGCATCGCATCCCTATTTCAGGTATTAAAGGTCTTCCCGAAATCAAAGTACACTCGGGCCTAATAGATTAGCCATACAACAAATATTTTCAACATGGCATGTTAAATGTTAGTGGTTAAAATTAACCACGCTTGAAAACTATTTTTACTTTTTTCTCTTTAAAATGTCCATAAATTAGTATTTCCTTCTTTTCTTGTTCGAATATTGATTTAATAAATTCTTTCGATCCTCTGCAATCAAGGCCATAAAACTTCAGAAGAGACCAAATGACATACACCAATGCATTTAATACTATTACTAAGGACTATTTGCCTAATCTTCTATAACGCGCCAAAAACTTGTAAAGAAGACTAAATGATGTATATGTGAAAATATGGCCAAGGGAGTTTCTAATGTGGTAAATATCAAAACTGATTTGAAACAAAAGTAAGTATAATTAAACCGAAATGAAAAGTATTAACAACACTCAACCCCTTTCCTCGCAAGTGCATGTCATATTAAGTAATAAAGCGGATCAGAGTCCATATCGTATCTTCACGAGGATCGGAGGTTCCTTTAATGGAATTTGATCACTCTCATTAAGGTTTCACTATTTATGCGATCAAATAGATGTGGAATAAAATCAATTTAATTGAAACAAAAATGATTTAAAACTAATCCTAAAAATCTACCAACAAACAACTACTTAATTTAAAATGATGAAGAGCTACTAGAATGGATAATTGTTTATATAAAAACAGTTTGCATTTCCTTTGAGTTCAACATTTGCAGCTTAATGTCGGATTTGTCCAAGAGCAATGTAAAGATAGCTTGGATTTCTCCATACACCATACTTTTCATAATTAGTTAGAGATCCATATTCCTTTTCAAGACAAAATGGTCTAAATAACTATTTCAGAAATTTAGCACCTTAAGATTTGATTGTTTTTCTTTTTCAATACTTCACAATCATTTCAGACTCAAGAATTTCTTCAAGCCCCAGACAGGATAATGTCTTCCAATGTAATTAGACCGTCCTTCAAATCAATAAAATTTTCTATCTCCTTGATTAGATTCGTATAACACCTGATCAAGATCCTTCATCAGACTAAGGAGAAACCTCTGATCAACTAAATTGACAAGCATTTACCAATTAATCCTCACACCAGGAGTAAAATTAAGATCTATCAAAGTAATTTTTCGCAGTTCATTAGTTCCAAGATATTAGTTCAGCATACTCCCTGGTTACCGCTTCACTGCGACCCCATCTCCGTGGTTGTTCGAGGGCCTCCCGGAAATCGAGCAAAGATACTCTTTTGTGGCATAAGCACAATATTCCTAACACCATTATATGAACTATACCACTATATATAAATTCAGTTTTCAAACCCAAAATAACTAAAACTCGCAAATTAGAATGTGTTCAACAATTAATCCCCAACTCTGTATGGGTGTTTAATGTTCCATTACCGGGATTTCCAATCATCACTAATCAAAACAAAAAGTAAGAAAATGAAGAAAGAAATCAAGAGAAATAAGAGAAAACCTGCATTTGAGCTTAAATCTTCACCTCAACAAAGAAATAAATTGAATATCCGAGTACAAAGACCAAATCTCTTCAATAATAAAATCATTTAAACCCACTCTAAGATCTATTAAAAATAAAATCCGCAAAGAAAAACCAAGAAAAACATAAATAGAGAGAAAACCTATGAGGAGAGAAAATCCGCAAATCTGAATCTCTATTATACAGCAATCAAATATTCTCTAATAGAAACAAAATCTGCTCTAAAAACTCAAGCCTCTCAAATCTAAAAAATCAAAATCTACGTAAAAATGGAAAATGGGCGCCTTAGAGAGAAACCCCATGAGAGGCTTCCACCTTCCCGCCTCGCCTTACCTAAAAAACGAAAGTATATATGGTCCTAGGGTGAAATGGGCTTGAAATTAGGTCAAAACTCACCTTCGGCCTTTTTCAGTTAAGCCGCAGCTGTTTCTCGGGTCGCGACACAGTCTCCCGTAGCTGACACCATCTTCGCCAGCGACACCAACTTTTCGTCATGATACCAGCCTCGTCGCGACACCAACTTTCTGTCACGACACCACTTTCTCGTCATGCATACCATTTTCTGGATAAAGAATCGGGTTTTTCTTCTAACTTGCTCAGGGCCATAACTTCTTCGCTTTTAACCTGATTTGGACGTGTGAGTACTCGTTGGAAAGCTCTTTGAATGTAGAATCCAGACATAAGGGAATTTGAACCATTTGATGTTCCAGATGGTACAGAAAAATTCATCTTTCCAGTAGCGCGCTGTGAGACTCTCCATTGACTCTTCTTTTGGAAATAAATTGCTCATTTCTTGCCAAATCATTTTCTTTTCATCCATAATCCTAAAAAAACAAGTTTAGAAGAAATTTTATGAGTTTTACATGAATATGGATATAAAATGCACAAAATAGCATGTGAAATGAACTCAAAACATAGATGAGTTTTGCACTCATCACAAGACTCATCAAACTTAAACTTAGCATCTTTTTCCAGCAATCTGCATAATGGCCTAGCAATTTTAGAGAAGTCTCTGATAAATTTTCTGTAAAAACCAGCATGTTCCAAGAAACTTCTTATTCCCTTGACAATTGTTGGTGGTAGAAGATTTTTTATAATTGAAACCTTTGCTTGGTCTACTTCCATCCCTGCTGTCAGAAATCATGTGTCCAAGGACAATGCCTTATGTTACCATAAAATGACATTTTTCCCAATTCAGGTCTAGATTCTTGTCTTGGCATCTGTGAAGTACTGTCCCCAAATTATGCAAGCAATTTTCAAAACTGGATCCATACACTGTGAAATCATCCATGAAGATCTCCATAACTTCCTCTACCAAATCTGAGAATATAGACATCATGCATCTTTGGAATGTAGCAAGAGCATTACACAAACCAAATGACATTCTTCTAAAAGTCAAAGTACCAAATGAGCATGTAAAAGTGGTTTCTCCCTGGCCCTCAAAAGTAATGGAAATTTGATTATATCCAGAGTATCCATCAAGAAAACAAAAGTGAGGGTGTCCTACTAACCTATCCAACATCTGATCAATGAAAGGCAGGGGAAAATGATCCTTTCTGTTTTAGCTCACAACTCTTCTCAGGTTGCTCAGTTAGATTTTGCTTTTCTGCATCTATTTTCTTTTCTGACATATTCTTCTCTTCTTCTCTTCCAATTTCTTCTTCTTCACTCCGCCTTTTCCTTCTTTTCTTTCTCGTCGTTGTCGCTTCACTTACTTCCCACTTCTCAACCTGAATTGCCATGCACCCTTGGGTTTGAGTGTCACTAGGGAATGCACCCTTGTTCCGTTCCTGATATTCGTGAGTCACCTTTCCCTACTTGTGTTTCCAGGTTCTTTAGTGAAGCACCTGTGTTTGCTTGAAACATATGAATGTTGGATTTGAAATTTTCCAACTCATTAAACTTCTGTTCATGGAGGTTTATGAGCTTCTTGTTATCCCCCATGAACTACAACATCTGCTCTTCAAAAGATCATTTTCTTTTAACTCGATATTATTCATTTCATTTTCCTTGTCAGCGTTGAACCTTTGTCAATCGATACCCTTACTGGTAATTCTACCCATGTCTTAGGCCCTGTATTGCTCCTCCGCCATATTAGAAGTTCTCATGGTTCCTGAGTGTTGGATTATAGTGTGTAGGTAAGTTGAGATTAGGCTTGAAATGATAGTTCCTTTGTTCATTCAAGTATTTAGCCTCCTCAACCTGGTAGGGATCCTCTTTAGCTAGTCCCCTCTAACTTCTTCATTCCTCCGTTTTCATTGTTCCTATCTCATAAGCACGTAACCTTCTCTTGTCTATCCATCCTAAGGTATGATTGCATCTAGCTTTGCTTCCAGGCGGCTGTCCTTTTGTTAAGTCTAATGATCCTACTCCCTTTGCTCTGGGCTGCTAATTCCCGAAGATTCGTATGGATTCTTCTCATATCAGACCCGGCCGTGTCCTCTATCAAGTCCCTCAGCCTCTCCGTGACTTTTCTTTGAATGCCCCATAGCAAGAAGCATCAATAATACCCTTGGAGGTATCATTCATGGAGTGGTAGAAGATGTCCATTTGTGTCTTGAGATCTCTGCCATGCATAAGACATCTCTTCAACAGTCTTTTGAACCTCTCCCAAGCTGTATATAGGTTTTCATCTTCCCCCTTATTGAACACACTGATCTCCTTTCTTCTCTCATAGGTGAGAGAAGTGAGAAAAGGGGGGAAGAATTTGCCAAGATAAGCTTCCACCAGTTCCTCCCAAGTATTCACTTAGCCATATGGTAGGGAATCAACCTGTGTGGCCTAATGTCTCTCAAGGAAAAGGGAAGAGTTGCAATTTGATCACTTCCGTCTTACACCTGTTCAGTCCTTTACAAAGATTGCCATCCCGAGGGAATCTACCCAAGTGCTCATTAGGGTCCTCAGTAGGGTGGCTTGTAAATTTATGCTGCTGAACCATTGTGATCAAAGTTGGTTTCAACTCGAAGTTATTGGCTTCCACAGCAGGTTGTCTAACTGCCGAGTATTCTGCTTGGATGATCGGTCTCCAGAAATCCTCCTTAGTATCATGCCTTTGAAGTCTCTCCACATCGTCCCTATTCAACTCGTCTCGATTAATTCTCCCATCTCGCCTATAGTTGCCTCGTCAGTTTTTTTACCTTCCTCAAATTCCTTAGTGTTCTATCCAGCTCAATATCAAGAGTAGACAGATCTAACTCTGGCTTCCTATGCTTGAGATACCTTCCTGAAATGGAGACAATCAAGATTGGTATGAAGCCAAGGTATTAGTAAAATAATTCGATTGCTTTAAAATATAAGTGGGTTTGTGCAACCACTTCAAAGAAAAACTATTTTTGTGTTTCTTTTGTAAAATTCAAAGAAAAATGTCCAAATTAGCATTTCCCTTTTTGGTCTGGAATATTGATTTGTCACCTTTCAATCCCTGTGAACTACAAAACTTGTTTCCGCTCGTGATTATGTAGACTAAAAACCTTCAAATTAACATAGTTACAAGAGCCTTTACAATTCTCTTGCATCTTTGTCCACTTGGAATTACTTGGATATAACTGATAAAATTATTTTATATTGCTTAATTTGAAAATGGTTTTAATCTAAGACACTGCAAGTGCACAGATCATACAAGTAGTAAAATGGATGTAAGTTCAGATATCATTCCTACAGGGATTGACAAGAATTGGGAATCAACTACTTCAACTACTTAAGGTCCACACTATTTGAACTTCAAGTGAATAGTGATGGTTTAATCTAGAAGATAATAGTCCTGTAGATTTGCTACAGAATATAAAAGGAAATTAAATGTTACAAACAACAAAATAAAATAAAAATAAAATAAAGAACAACACTGGATCGAATCAAGCCCATGAGAAATGAACACTATCATGAGGTACTGTGGAAATAGCCACCTCGCATTAATATGCATTACCTATTCTCTCACTGGATGTGGATTTGTCCAAGATGCCTACAATGCAATGGATTTCCATATTCACTAGTTTGAGGCCCCTACTTTTCAAAGACAAGGATCTAACCAAATTTACTTGTATTTTTGATCTCTTCTTGCAAGATCCGGTATTTTTCTTTCTTAATACTTCACACCCATTTCTTGAGATCGCAGATTTCTGTTTCACTTTGCGTGATTACCGCAAAACTACAACTCAATTGATGACTCATCCTTTAAATCTAATGCTCTTCCCTTCGCTTGATTAGATTCGCTTAACACAGGTTAGAACTTCCCCGTATTAAGGTGAAGTCTCTGATTATTTACATTGATAAATGTTCCCCTCCAACATCAATTATGAGTGAAAAGGGAATTTATCAAGGTGAACTTTTAGAGCTTAGTAATTCATCAATGGTAGTCTATCATACCCATAAGTGGAATGTTCCCAACTCTCAGGAATCTCCATCTTTGTGTCACGTAGAGGGCCTCCTGGAAATCAGAGCAGGAAACAATCCTTGAAATGGTATAATATGCTACTATTGGGAACTGGTCGATTCAATAACAACATCAATCAAATAAATTCCAATCCAAGTATTTCTCTCTAAATGATGTAGAAAGATCAGAACTGACGTAATTCCAATCTAGTGAAACTGAAGGCTCTAAATACCGTGACATAATCGATAATGGATCTTTGATCAAGTGCAATCTAATCAGAATTGTAATAAATCGAAAGAACGAATTTTAAATTTGTCCGTACTCCATTAATTTCTGTGCACTGTAAGAGAAAATCGTAAATTAAATCCAAATTTTCATCGCTTTCTACACAAGTCACCGGTTCAGATCCAAAAAAGAAAAATAAAAAGAAAATAAATAAAAAAATCTATTCTAAAAAATATACAATGAGTCCTTCCTTCCCAATTTTGGGTATCAAGACGGAGCCGGCTACTAAAACTTATAAGGGCTATTTATAACTATTCAAAAATTGGGCCTCGATCTAAGCTCCGCATGGATTTCCCTAAAAGAAAGGCCCACTATCGCTTTCAAGTCACGACCTCAAGATGGAGTCGCGACCGAATCTCTCCCATTTGCACTTGTCAGCTGTGACCTCACATCTTCGGGGCTTTGACTAGATTCCTTGCAACATGACTAGTGGTCGTAACCTAAACAGAGTCGTGACATGGCTCTTTGCCCTATGCTGTTACTTTTCCCTCGTTGTCGCGGACTCTCTATTCTCGTGTCGCGACCATTTCTAAGGGCCATATCTTCGCTTCTAGGTCATGACTCTTTTTCCGGGCCGCGACTTCTTGTTTGAGTCATTCTCATACATGTTGCTCGTTACGATGTCGATAACAAGTTGCTACTAAGTAATTTCTATTATCACAGTTTTTCCGGTCGCGACCTCAAAAGCACGTCGCAACCTTGAATTCTTTACATTTAGTCTCAACCTCAATGTTTTGTCATAACAGGTCCTTCTTAATTCTATCGATGTTCCTGGTCGCAACCTTAGAATCACGTCGCGACCTCTTTGTTACCTTGCTGACCCTTTGTCTTTGTCTCAGTTACATATACTTAGTTGTGACACCGATCATCTCTGTGGCGACCTTCTATCCTCATCAATGCCGAATTTTTAGTTGAGATCGAACCGAAGGCGAATCCCAATTGATATTCCTTGCCTTCCTTCTCCGTCGTTAACGCTCATTGCTTTGAAGGTAATCATTTTCCTTTTGCTTCAATTTCTTTCTATTTCGTGTCGCGACTATTAAAATGATGTCGCGATCTTATGGGTTGCTCTTTTTTCCGGGAGTAGGTTTTTTGTCCTTAATCATTTAAATGTGGCCATGACCGAATGATTGGTCGCGACCTCCCTTTGTTTCTTCAACATACATTTAGTCGTGAACCCGAAACCCTTCGCGTAGAGAATCCTCGTTCTTTGGTTTCCATGTTACGACCCTCAAGTTTGTGTTGCACCGCGTTGTCTCATTTGCGTCACGAATTCCTCGCACTCCAGGCTCTCAACAATCCTCTTCCCTTGATCGCAACGCTCATTGCTAGGTGCTTTGGTATTTCCGGGTCGTTAACCTCCCTTTCCTGACGCGACTTGGCTTGATGCATCCTTCCATTTCTCTCTCAAGACTAGTCTTGTGGTGCTCGTCTGAATTAATCGAACTAAGAAATCCTTGTCGCGACTTCCACCCCGCTCGCGACTTTACCCTCGCTTAGATCTGTCTTCCGAAGCCTGGGGCTTTGATTCTGTTGTACTTCCAAATTATATTTGAGTAAAAAAAAAAAAAAAAAAAAAAAAACATCCATATTTCGTGACATTAATCAACATTCATATTGTAATATACATTAGAAAAATGGATTAAAAATCCAATGAGTTTTTTACTCATCAAGCATTCAAGAGGAAGAGTGCAGAGGAGGCAAGACAATTGATTAAAGATCTTGCCAAATGCAAATATAGAGCTCCATCTGAGACTTCAGGGAGCAGCAGCAGACTGAAAGGAAGTAGGGTGATAGAGCTGAACAGACTGACTGCCATAGAAGCAAAACTTGATGCATTGATGAACAAGATGGGAAACCAAAATAGAAGAATGCACTCAGAACATGAAATGGGAACAGTTGATGCAAATGAGCAGAAGAGTGGTGCTGATGAGGGACTAGCCCATGAGGGTCCCTATCAAGTTGAGGCAGCACAGTTTCTCAATGCTAATAGAAGCTACAACTTTAAGCCTAGCCTCAACTTGCCAACTCACTACACACCAAAGACTCAAAGAACCATGAGAATTTCTACAGGAGGAGTAACAACAAGATCCAAGACTAGCCTGTAATTTTCAACAATAGTATGCTCCACATGGGTTCCAAAGACAACAACAACAAGAAAGTCAAAAAGCAGAAAATCAGGGGTAAAGGAGATCTCTCTCATTTGAAGATCAGATGCTGACGTTTATGGGAGAAAATAAGAGACTGCTGAATCTACATGAATGAAAGTTTGCTGAGCTAGCAGCCTTCCAGGCAAACACAAATGTGTTTGAGGCCAACACAAATTCCTCTCTGAAAAATCTAGAGACACAAGTAGGGCAACTGGCCCTAGCACAGAACCAGTCAAAGGATGCCTTCCCAAGTAATACTAAAAAGAATCCTAAAAACTGTATGGAAGTGACTCTAAGGAGTGGCAAAGAACTGAAGGAAAAATAAAAGGAAAAGAAAAAGATTAAGGAAGAAAAACATATAGAAATTGGAGAAAAAATAAAGCAGTACAGTTCTAAAGTTACTAAAGAAGAGAGAACAATAAAGGTGCAACAAAAGCAGCCACTTGAAGAGGATGATCCAAGAAAGAAAGAAGAGGTTCAAGCTTACAAGCCTCTAGTCCCATTCCCTCAGAGGTTGCAGAAATCTAAGCTAGAAGAGCAATTCTCTAAATTCTTGAACATGTTCAAGAAATTAGAGATTAATATCCCTTTTTCAGAGGCACTAATTCAAATGCCTTACTATGCAAAATTCATGAAAGACATACTGAGCAGAAAAAGGAAAATTGCTGAAGAAGGAGTAGTGAGCCTGACATAAAACTGTAGTATAGTTATTCAGAGGTCTTTACTTATGAAAATGAAAGATTCAAGCAGCTTCACTATTCCTTGCACCATAGGGAATTCTGAGAAGTGAAAAGTACTTGTGATTCTAGGTTTCGCGATCAACTTGATGCCCTTTGATGAAAGTGCCTAAAACACTCATCTTTACACTCGCGTTTGCCACATTCTTTCTACATTTATTTTATAATAATTTTATAGTTTTGTGGCTAGATCCTGATTTTGTGTCTAGTGTGGTTACAAAATTATCATGTAAAGAGCAAATTTTTTGGAAGCGCTTTGAACAATGAGGTTGTGCAAGGGAGGATTCACGCCGCGACGCCACCACGTCACACGTCACCGAAATCTACACCTCATCATTTAAAAGTACGAACGGCTTTAAATTGAGGTATCGGGAGACGTACGAGGAAAGACACGGAATTCCAGAGCAGATCGACAGAGACTTGGAGGAAGTGCTCGGGATTTGGACCGTTTCTCATAGTTAGATATTATTTTTGGATAATATGATGATGTTTTTTATACTAGACAATTTGATCTTTTCTCTGATGATGTTCTAGGATCTCTTCTAGGTTGGCATCAAACCCCCGTCACATACAATGGATTAAAGTCGGATCTCTCTAAGTTATTCAGTTGTTATTAATTTGTCACATCTACTTATACCTGCATTTCAATTATGATAATGTCCGGCCAATGTTGTTATTAATCGCACTGGAGATCCGAGAGATTCAGAGATGAGGGTATTCAAAGGATCCGGCAGAGTAGCCTCGAAATAATTCATTAATAGAGATATTCGAACCCGAAGGTGGTACTGGGGTTAGAAATATTTAAGCATTTCGAATACCGAGTCGAGATAGAGATATACTGATTCTATTCACGAGATAGCGATATACTCTGAGAGAGGATATCTCGCAAAAAGAGATCACCTCAGCTTATTGACATATTACAAATATAGTTGAATAACAATATCTTTAGAAAAAGTAACCGTTGAACGCGATAGGGAGAGATTTAACCCGCTGTGGCGCCAACACCATTAATTCACTGAACAACAGCTAGTCAAGCAGCTCTTACTTGTTCTTTACCCTAGAATCATTTATTCGCATATCATTCCCAAAAGCGTAACTCTGTAGTCAATTCACCTTTCCCTATGGATCGATATTCGTACTTTAAGTACACTATATTACTTGGGGCTACGCGTGCACTTGCGCACATAGGCATTCATTTTACACACCGCGTTTTCGGCCTGTCACCCTTATATGTAGTCAAAAGATTAAGTTTTGGGGAGCTTATTCCCATAGCCATGACCCTACGGATGGTAGACAAAACTTATGCAACAGGTACTGGGAAAAGGATTTAACAAAGCTATGAAAAGTCAAATTTCTTCCATGGATCAACTTTGTAATACTAGATATTGGGAAGAATATCGTAAACAGTCCCACCAAATCTAGGAAGGCCTTTCCTTGCCCTACGAGAAGCTGACTTTGATAGATGTGAAGAAAGGATAGCTTACTCACAGGGTTGGAGATGAGGCGATGCCTTTAATCTCAATCGAGTTTGAAACAATGAGAATTTGATAATGCGATTTTAAGATTGTAGAAGCAGTTCCTTAAGTTACGAGACGTCTGGTGTAAGTTTTGAGTTCAATGAATGAAAATGAGATGAATTTCCAGTATCTTGAGTATCTTGATATTGAATTTCTGAACTCCAATTTTGAATTAAAAGAAGTAGTACTCAGCCTTAATGAATGAAGTGTAGAAAAATCAAGTAGTTATGAAGAAAAGGTTTCAGAAGTAAACATAAGCTCAGAGGGTTTAATTAAAGAATTACTGAACATTTAGTATGCCTTGAAGTGAAAAAGTCGCCGTGAATTCGTCTGACTTGACATAGCACAAAGAACATAAGCTGGCGAAATTCTTAGGAAATATAAAGGAGCGATTGCTTGAATTGATAAAAGATTTGAAAGGAATGGAGTCCTTACATTTGCATGCATAAAATTCTCTTGAGGAGAATCTGACTCCATTGAACATTAAAAGTGAATCGATAATGAAAGAAGTTGTCAAAGAAATTACTTAAGTGGTTCGTCACGAGTTTCATATATACGATCTCGAGACGACTGGCCAGAGTGAGCCCGGTCGTAGCAGTTACAGAATGGTGGATTCAACATGATGAAATAGAAAAGAATGAATTTATTCCTAAAAGCGTGGGGATGGAGGGTGTGTATAGACTACGAAAGCTGAATCATTTCTGAGAAAGGATCATTTATCCTCTACGCTTTCATTGACGAATCTTTGAGCAAGTTAGCGGGATACCCCCATTTATGTTTTCTTGATGGATATTACGGATATAACCGGATTACCGCTAACTCCACGAGGATCGGGAAGACTACATTTACATGTCCTTATGGCACCTTTTCTTTTAGAAGGATGTCATTTGGATTATGTAATGCTCATGCCACCTTTCAAAGATGTATGATGTCTATGTTCTCATATTTGGTGGAAGAAGCTATGGATCAAGTTTTAAGAAATGCTTAGAAAATTTGGAAAGCAGTACTTAGGTGCAGAGGCGAGTCTAGCTTTGAATTAGGAAAAATGTCATTTCGAGTAGCGGAGGAATTGTCTTAGGACCTGAAGATTTACTGCAATTTGGGTTAGAAGTAGACCCGAAAAGTTTACGTCATAAAAACTCTTACCACCTCTGACAGGTTAAAGGGATAAGAAGTTTCCTTGGACATGCTGGGTTTTATAGGAGATTCATAAGGGACTTCTCAAAAATATCTAGACCATTATGCAGATTGTTGGAAAGAGATGCAAAATTTGAATTTGTTAAGATCATCTGTTTGCATTTGAAGAAATTAAATCAGTTAATTCTGACTCCCATCATGGCAACACTGAGATGGAGCAAGAGGAATTTGAAATCATGCGGCGTGCCGGTATCTGATGGGAGCGATGATATTGGGACAAAAGAGCGAAAATATATTGGCGCTATCTTATCACCGTAAAGGCATGATGAAACACAAAGATAATTACTACACCCACGAGAAGGAGATCACGACAATGGTGTTTTCTTGTGAAAAATTCGGGCTTACATATTAGGATCCATGTAATACATGATCATGCATAATTAAATATCGATGTGAAGATGTTAAACTGAAAGTTGATCATATGTGTATTCTTGCTCTGAGAGTTTGATTTAGAAATCAAAGGCAAAGTGCGATCCTGATATGATAGGCGATCACTTGTCGAGGCGAAAAAAGACTCTTGAATATGAAAAAGAAGTGAAATAGCGAAGCTTTCTTGATGGCGGCTATTTTGTTCTCCGGTTCAAGTACCTTGGTATGTTGATATTGTGAATTACTTAGCCTGTGGAATTATGCCACCTGAGTTCAACCACAAGCAAAAAAGGAAGTTGAGAACTAATAGTAGATTTTATATTTGGGATGACCCACTACTTTCAGAAGAGGAGCAGATATGATTATCGGGAGATGTGTACCAGAAACAGAATAAGGTGGAATTCTTGATATATGTCATATATCACCATATGGAGGACACTTTGCAGGAGAGAGGAAACGACATAAAATTCTTGATCAGGTTTTATTGGCTACTCTATTGAAGATTTATTTTGAATGGGTAAGAATATTATAATCATCTTCAAAGAATGAGCAACATAAGCGCGAAATGAAATGCCCGAAATAAGGAGTCAGCAATGGTCTTATTTTTTTATGTATAGGGTATAAGACTTAGGGACCTTTCCCGTCCTCATTTGGAAGTACTCACGTTCTCCTATTTGTGGATTATGTATCCAAATGGGTGGAAAGCGATAGCTTATCCCGGAAATGATCTTTAGTCACAGGTGGTTGAGTTTATCTGAAGAAATATTTTGAGCAAATTTGGAGCACCCGACGATCATTAGTGATGGGAAGCCGTTTGCAAACAAGGTTTGCAAGGCTGATGGGCAAATATGAGTCAAACGTAGCAATGGGATTATTATCTCCACACTCGATCAAATGGGCGGCGAAGTTTCGATAGGGAGATAAAGAAGATTCTAGAGAAAGCAGGTGAACTCGAGTAGAAAAGAGAGTGAATTACATAAGGCTAGATGATGCGTATGGGCTTATGGAACTACCCACAAAACTCCTATTGAAATGTCTTCGTACATAATTGTATTTGGAAAACCTTATCCTCATCCTCTTGAACTTGAATATAAAGAAATTTATGTGGGCGTAGCAGGCCTTGATTTCAGTGCGAGGAAAGAGATTACTCCCGAATGAATGAGCTGGAAGAGTTATTGAGAAATTAAACATGATAATGCGGAATCTCTGAGGAGATAAGATAAGAAAGTGACATGATCATAAGCCTAAGGAGAAGAATTCGCGAGGAGAAGCTAGTCTGATATACAATTCCGAGCTGAAGTATTTCGGGAAAATGAAGTCTAGATGGATTGCACCTTACACAGTAGCAGCAAGTACACCATTTGGAGTAGTAGCATTGAAAATTGATTCTAGAGATGAGTTTAAAGTGAATGGTCAGAGAGTGATGCATTACCTTGGAAGGAACATAAATGAATATTAGTTCCGGATTTTGAAGAAAGAGAAGAATTATGCTGAAAGGAAAACATTTTTTAGCAAATGTCGAGCTAAAGACATTAAATTGAGCAACTTCTTGGGAGACAACCCAAGCAAATTTTTATTTTCATGGTTAACTTAATTTTGTTCAATTTTGTGTGTTTGAAGCTTAATTTTAATTTTATTTGAAATTTTATTTTGTGATTTTGTTGATTTTTCAGGACAATGAAGTTGTGTTAGAGATGGAATTTATTTGGAAGCATTATTTCTCATAATCACTTTACGAAAATGTCTCTTTCTGAGGAGTTTTCTTTCCCACTAACTTGTTCTTTAATGATAATGCATAGTTGAAGTTTGGGAGAGTGCATTTTTATAAAGCATAAATGAATAGTAGCTTTGTTGTACCCATTCCCTGAATATTTTTATCATCATCATGTTGAATTATATTTAGTGAAGAAAATAGATGTGTTGTTCATACTTGAATTGAGATGCTTTGATGTTAGATGTGTCTTCACAAGTATGTTTTGAGTGGTATGAATGCATTGCATACGATTTTGTGTGTTGATTGGTTGAAAGGATGTTAATTGTATGGAAAATTCATTGGACTGTCTCGACATACCTTCCTTTGTCACAACATTAATTCTACTTTGTTGCGACATTATTGCTCGTTGTCGTGACAAAGATTGGTTTAGCCTTTTAGAAAATTGTAGGAAATTATGTCATGACGTACTTTTTGTGTTGCGACATTATTCTTGTAGAAGCTGCAGAAAATTAAGTCACAACATACTTTTTATGTCGCAACATTATTTTACTTGAGCATAATGAACTATGTCGCAACATTATTCTTCGTTGTCGCAACATAAGTTCCAAAATCCTTAAGTGAACTATTTATCGCAACAATTATTTTTATGTCACAACATAAATTAGCCTAAATCCTAAGGTTTATGTTGCGACATAAATTTTTATTGTAGCCAAGATTAGAAAAGTAGAAATTATCAGTCGGCCTATAAATAGAGAATTTTGAAAACTAAAGGCCACTCCTCACTTAAACCATCAACCAGCTCGTCTGCAACCCTTTAAAATCTTTCCTCATCTTCCTTGAAAACCCTAGACCCCCAAAAATGTTATCTCGACCATGTGGAACCATCACATCTGATTCCAAACCTGAATGAAATAATGGAAGAATACGTAGAGATTGAGCGAAGGTATTCGGGAGGCTCGATCGGGTGGAGGACGAAAAGACCGTAAAATTTAGAGCAGACCCAGAGCAATGAATCCCAAGAAATAAAAAAAGGAATCTAAGAGAATTTGGGCGGCCGAATGGAAGAAAAAGTAAAGCGATTTTGTTTGAGCTTATTTTCTTGGTGGAGACGAGATTCTGCGACCTGAGGACTTCATTGGAGAAGAGGTTTTGTGAGCTAATCTTACCCTTCCAGAAATAGTGAGAAGAAGGATAGCACCTATTACGTGAGCATAAAGCTCATGGATTTGTGGATGTGGTAAAGGAATTTTACTCGAACATGGTAAGATTGAAGAGCCCGAGACTATGTATGTCGAGGAAGCCCGATGGATATCGTTTAGTAGGGAAGATCGACCAGGCTTTCAATATGAGCGAGAAAAATGGGTCGAGAAGTTTAAAGACTAGTGAAAGAACCAGATTTCCAGATGATAGTTGATCTTCTGACATATGGGAAGGGGAAATGGAATTCCACAAGGATAAATCCCTATGAGTCTATTTCAAGAGGCTCATTGACAGAAGAAGCCAACGTTTGGTTCTATTTTATTTGCTCAGTCCTTTTACCATCTAAATAGTTCGGTACTGTCAGAGAGAAGGGGTCAATGCTTTTGTATGCCATCTTGAAGGGATACAAATTCAATGTGGGGAAAATAATAGAGAACTCAATTTTAAGTTATTACAGAGGCTTGTTCTGAGGAGGATTAGTACCCCGTCGGCGCTAATCCACAATTGTGCATCTTAAGAGGTGTGGAAGGAGATTGGGAAGAAGAAGAAACATGTCCTAAAGTTTCTCTTTTGACTTTGACAAGAATAACTAAGGGGCCAAAGAACAGAGGAAAGGAAAAATAAGTAGAAGCTAAAAAAGAGGAAGGAGATAATAGAGACATTAAGTAAGTACAGTTTGAGAGCCCAGCTCAAGAGTATCAAGAGAGGCAGAGAAGCTTAAGCCCCATCTTGATTGTATCCCTAAAAATAAGAGAAATCCATGAGGCAATTTGAGCACGAGGCGACAAAAACCTTGATGTAGAAGTGATGGAAATGCTGAGAATCATGAGGTAAGAGATGCGAGAAAGGAATGAACTGATTAAAAGATTCAGCTCTGATTGAGATGAGTGTATGGATGCATGGCTTAGAAGAGAGAGATCGAAATTTAGAGGATGCACTTTCAAACGAGAGGGATGAAAGAATGGAATGGAATAGTAAACTAGAACAAAGAGAAAAATAATTAAAGAGAAGAACTTGGGAGCGAGAGAAAGATTTCATTTCGAGACCCCGAGTTGAAAGGAGACGGTGAGATGCGAAGATAATGAAAAGAAAGGAAGGATCTGATGGACGAGTCGATGTATAAGGAAGATGCTTTTTGATATATATATATAAGGAGCATCAGAAGGAAATCAAGCTACTGATAGAGAAGAGGGACAGGGATATGGAGGCAATCCTAAACTACAGTGAAAAGTTATGGACTGAGAGTTTAGATATGGTTAACATTAATTTGATCAAGATGTATCATGAGTGAGTTTGGGGAACCACTAGCTTCAGGTTGGGTATAGACAAGATGATCTTATTAAGCGGAAATGGCTCTTTCCATGGAGTGGTGCGTATTGAAAAGAAGAAGGTAGCAAGGCTAAAGACCTTAGTCGATTCCACGAGATTCTCTCATTCATCTCTTTGGTAATAAGTTTGAACGATAAATACGAGGCTGTCCCAATAAGTAAGATAGAAAAAAGAAATGACTTACCCTGTCGTTCTTCCTTTATTTCTATCTTGGTAACTAAATCCCCTGTACATGAAAACTTAAATGAAAAACCAGTTGCAAACATTTGTGCCCATTTTCCTCTTGAATTTTTCTTGTGTTTACTTTTTTTTTCATTTCTTGATTTTTAAAAAAATAAAGATTGATGAATTTTTAGTTGTATAGCCTTGTTGAATAAGGGAGAAACCAGTTTTCCTGGGTTTATTTGCTGAGTAGCTGTGAATTGTTTGGTGGAAGTTGAATGATGAATTGAATTAAGTTGCTTACTATGTTGAAATTCTTTTGAATTGAATGTTTTGATTTGTGTAAGCCTTAGTGTTGTAAAACAACATAGCAACATGTCTAGAAATCAAACAATACATAGTTCTGAAACAAGGGAAGGATGAAATGAATTGAAAAAGGAAGTTATAAAATTATCATTGAAAATGCTGAACTTTAAGACTATGAAAGATTTAACAAATGATGGAACAAATAAGACTTATAATTCTATTTTTGCAAATAGTTTAGTTATTATAAATCCTGATAAACAATGCACATGGTAAAAAGTACCTCAAAAACAAAGTATGTTAAGATTAGGGACATCTTTGGGATGCATCACGAGTTTAATCTCAACTGAGTCCTTGAACTTGTTAGATTATTAGTCAAGGGAAATGAAAACCACAAGAGCAATACCAACAAGAAATGATATAGGCCATTCTTGGAAGTTTGAACCTTTCAAAGCCTACCCTTGTGATATGCATATGTATATACCTTAGTTTCTTGTTTGAGCCTTTAGCCAATTTCATCATCAACAAGCAAATGAAAAGCCTAAATCCTCCCTTAAATCTAATCCTACAGTAAAGAACCCTTATTGGCCCAAATTCCATGACAAATAAATCAATAATAGAAAATGACAAGTTTGGGGGAGTATTATTTCGAATTGTGAAAGAGGATAAGAAGGGTTGAAAAAGGACAACCAATTGAAATGAGGAAAGATGAAAAGAATGAAGAAAAGAAGCTATGAAAAGATACAGTATCAAGGTGGAATGAGTTTTGTCTTGTAGTCTTCCTCCCTTGAACAATTAAGTTAGGGGTGTTTACTGACACTGGTGCCACTAATGCAGCTAGTATGGGGTTAATAAACCCGAAGTTCGTTAAGAGCGGTGGCAAAAGACAAAGCGTTGCATTAGTAAGCCTTGATAGAGAATGAAAGTGAAAAAGCTTCTAATGGGAGGAGTAGAATTTATAGTGAAAGTGGTCGAAAGAATACCCTGATAGAGAGTGTGTAGAAAGATGCACGAGCCGAGTTTGGGTTTGTTTGAGTTGACATCAATGGAAATGATCGAGGATGCGAGTAGAGGAAACAAGTTTGAGTTGTAAATGAAATCGGGTAAAATTGAACTTAAATTGTCCGTTCATCCTAGCGAACATTCTGAAGCTAAAAGACCTAATTGATCTTGAAGGTGGTATATGCCTAAATTAGTGGAGATTAATATGACAAACAAGCATATGGGACTTAGAAAAATCAAAGAGGAATTTATTATCTGAGTATTGTCTCAGAAGATTAACTAATCTGCCAATGAAAAAGAGAGAAGACCATCACACACTCACAGATCAGGGTTAAATAATTGAATTGTTTATCTTATAAGAATTATTTGCATGTTTAGGGAACTTACTTGAAAATCTTCCTTGTTCTGGATGGAAAACTTATTTAGTATGATTTTTGCAGCTAACTTATCTTTCTTGCTAAATTGTGGATTCGGGAGAAAAGATATGCAGGGAAAAACGAAAAAATGTCCACATAAAAATAAAAGATTTGAAATGTTTGAGGACAATAAAATTTCTTTTACTTAGCAGGAGACAGCGAAAACTTTAAGTTTAAGGGAATTTGATGAGTCTAAGCTCATGTATTTTGGCATATTTTTAGAAGTTTGCCAGTTCATTTTAATCTTTGAATTATGGAAAATTCACCAAATTTGTGTTTTGCAGGTTTTGAATGAAAAAGAAACAATTCAAGTAAGAAAAGAAGAAAATTTGGCTAAGGCAGAAATGTCACGAAATATTTTCAGAATGTTGCGACATAATTTCAAGGCTGACCGGGAAGGTATGCATGACAAAGAAATGATATGTCCGCAATGAAAAGAGTTGAACTCGAGTTAGAAGTAAAGATTGTCACGACATTTCTATAGCTTTAGCCATTGACATAATATAGAAAGAACTAAATGAAAATGTTGCAACAAAAAAAATGAATGTTGCGACATAGTGGGAATCAGAAGACAACTTTTTCGTGACATTCCTTACTTTATCGCTACATTGAACTAAACAAATGGCAGTAGAGAATTGTTGAGACATTTTACAACTATATCGCGACATAAAGAGCTAAAGAGGGAAGAAAGAATGTCGCAACAAAAGAAAATTATGTTGCGACAGAAATGGAAGAGCAATGAGGCGAGTCGAAAAGTTCGTTGTGAAAAGTTTTTTCTTTGTGACAAACAATTCGACGAATGACAAAGATCGAGCAGCGAGAGTATGTCGCGACAGATAAGTTTTATGTCGCGACAACAACAACATGCAACTATGAGAAAATCTGTTGCGACATAGGAAATTATTGTCGTGAAAAAGGTTGAGAAGAACCACAGAAAGAATGTCGCAACACGATAGTTTATGTCACAACAAAGATGAAGAGCTAAAAGCGAAAATATACATCCTGACAAGGAAAGCTTTGTCACGACATAAGTTGAATAAAGCGCTAGAGAACATAAGAATGTCGTGACATGGTATAAGCAAAAGAGTAATTTATGTCGCGACATAAAACAAAGCTAAAGAAGATTGAAGCTTTGTATGAAAAAAATTTATGTCACGACACATTCGAGAGTATGAAGGAAATGTTGTTGCAATAGAAAACTTATGTCGCGATACCATTCGAGTATTCAATTTGGAAGGCCTTGAGAAATGTCGCGACCGGAGCACTCAAGTCGCGATGATTCTAGAACAACTTTAGCGAGAACTCTGCCACGACATTTTATAAGTCTGCGACGTAATTGAAGAAGACATGAAACTATGTTGCGACGAGAAAAATAAAGCCACGAAATAGCGAAGAACAAGATGGCAAACTATGTCGTGACATAATTTCAATGTTATTTGAAAGCCACTTCTTGGGCCGGTTTTGAGGATCATAATTTGATCTTGAAGTCACGGCCCATCATTTGCAAATACATAAATATAGCACATAGGGTAGTGTGCACGGCTTCTCCGCGAACCAAGAACCACGGGTATTTGGAGACTCCTACGTATATTATTATTTTTTATTTTTTATTTATTTTTCGACAATTTAGTATTAGTTTGCTTTTAGTTGGTTATTTTGGGATTAAGCGGTGATCGGTGCGAGTTTCGATTTTGTGTTTATTATAAAATTTTAGTTTTCATTACATGCAGTTTGATGGAATTTGGAGAATTTCTAAAGTTCATTTATTTAAGTTAAACTGTGATTTCAATGAATTTTCACGACCATGTTAGTCATTGTTATTTGTAATCCAAATTTGAAGGCGAGCTCCCTGCGGAATGGATCGATATTAATTATTATTTTATGCGCAACTTGAAGAAGAAAGATGTCATGGTTAAATCTTGAATTTATTTAATTGGTGTTCTTGAATTTAATTGTTCAAATATTAGTAGCGTTTACCCAGAAAATGACTATATCTTGCTCTGATTTCCAGGAGGCCCTTTAAGTGACACAGAGATGGAGATCCCTGAGAGTGTGGAGTAGTTACTTAGGGGTATGTTAGACTAATATTATGGAACTGATGAACTCTGAAAAATTACTTTGATAGATCACTAATTTACTCATGATGTGAGGATAGTTGGATGATGTATTAATTTAGTTGATCAGATCTTTCCTCCAATACGATGAAAGGATCTTGATCACGTGTTGAGGTACAATCAAGGAGATAAGAGGAATTTTATCAAATTCGAGAAGGATGAGATACCCGATCAAATTGGAGAAGGCTTGCATAATCATCTATAGAGGCGGGAATTCTTCAGTCTAAGATTTGGGTGTGGCCCGAAATGGAAAAATACCTAGATCTTAAAGAGAGTTATATTCACATAAATGGCAGTTAGACTCATGTCTCTTGAAAGGAACATGGATCTGGTAGTGAAATGTATAGTGTATGGAGAAATTCAAACTATACTACCTTGCATCTTTGACAGGATTCGATTTGAACTAATGGCGAATTATGTTATAAAATGATGCGAAATTAATAATTGTACGCGATCTATTTCCAGTGTTAACTTCCCGATGAGGAGAGGAACTTTCAATCGAATATTTGAATTCTTTATATGTAGTTTATAGGATTTTAGTTGAGGTTTTACTTTCCTTTAGTTTAAACGAATCACTTTTAACTTTAGAGTTTAAATAGTAAGGGTCTTTAGTAGTCAGGGTAATTGATGCTGGAATTTTCGCCGATCCTCGAGCGATATCTAGACTTAAATCCACTTTTATTACTTGTACGACTAATCAGACCAAATTTATATATATACAGAATTCGCCCTTGTGCAAGACTAGCAGAATCCCACGGTAAAGGCACGAAAACTTGTTAAGACGAATATACATTGTATCCTCATAAGAAGAATAATTTTGTCACTAAATTGATTAAAATTTACTTTGGTCTTAAAAGCGTAAGTGCCACGGGTCGTCACAGTAATAAAGTGAACATATAAGTCGGAATGTCGTTCCCGCAGTGAGGAATTTAAACTGACTACTGACTACTCCAAAGTTACACACTATTTCAACGTCACAGTTTAGATGAAAATTTAGTAACCTAATAAGAATTTATCTTTGAATCCTACATTTAATATAAAAGGAAAAAGTAAATCCCTAAATGTAAAAATTTAGATTTGAACCGGATTATTGCTAGAAGTAAACAACTGGGATTTCATTCGCGTGAGTATCGATTCTGCGTATCATTCTATTCCCTAAGTTGGAATCTAAATTTATTAGCCCGAGGGTAGTATAGTGCAGTTTCTCCTCTAACCATACTTTTCAGTGAATATTCATGTTCATTTAAAAACATGATTCTAATCAATTACTTGTAATTAAATTCTCATATGATTTGGGTATTTTCTTTTCAATACTTCATACCCATTTCTTATATTTATGATTTCTTTAACCAGAGAGCATGGCGGTTACAGGTTCCCCTCTACAAAAGAATGATGTCTCATCCTTTAGATCTGAAAGAGTTTTCTCTTTCATGATTAGATCTCATCTTGGCACACGGGATGAGATCATTCCTTACAGACCCGAGGAGAGATCTCTAATTGATTAAATTGATATCCTCGACCGTTTCTCAAACCATGAGCAAATTGAGGATTTATCTAAGTAACCTTTGAGCTCATTAGTTCTTCAATATTAGTTTAACATACCCCAATGTGATCCTAAGCTCTCAAGAATCTCTCCATCTACTGTGTCACTCGAGGGCCTCCCAATCGAGCGAGCAATAGTCCTTTCATGGGTATAAGCTCTTAGAGTGGGAACATTTAATACTCGAGATCAGCACACCATCCAAATAAACTGAAATTGACTCGAAATTTTCTCATTTTGAAGGAGCACCTTCTTTCATCAGATCTTTCCCGATTAAGAGTTGTGTTCTCGCTTGGATTATAAGCATTACATTGGAAATGCGGCCGGGAAAATTCACGCATTACAAAATCAGCGGAAGGAATGAGTTCCGGCGTTTATGCGGAGTTCATTGAATTATTGGCTTGATGTCATCAATGAATTTATTAAATTTCAACTTCAAACTTAGAACAATTTTCTTGTTCGGATCAGTACTGAATCTAAAATCTCACGCTAACGCTAATCTCTAGTAAGAAGAATAAGAAAAATAAAATAAAAAGAAAAATATAATACAAAAGAGTCCTCAGGTCCCCAGGTACTCTGGTTCGTTATTCTTGTGGCGCCTCGCTTTTCATGGTCGTTTCTATTTATAAAACTCACAAAAGTTTGGGCTAACGATACTTTTATGAATCCCTAAAATTTAGTCCAGAATTGCCTTCTTTGTCGCGACCTAGAAGCTGTGTCGTGACAGAGTTTTGTGTCCTTGTTGCAAGTCATTGTTGAAGGTACGCAGGCGTCTATCGCGACTTGAAGATCTTGTGCTCCTTTAGCGCCCGGTGCGGCGGTATTGTTATTGCGGCAGTCTTCTTCCGCTGACGTGAAACTACGTAGCGTGAGTTTCCTTTATCTGGCGACAATGATACGTACATTCCTTTAGCCGGCGACAATATGTGCATTCCTCAGCGGGTTATTTCGTAACATCGATAACCATGTCACGAAACCACGGTTTCGGTCGCGACCACGTAAGTTGGTGTCGCGACCTGGTTACCATGTGCGACAAACATTTATGTTTAGGTTATGTTGCAACAGTGTCTTGTATTATCTGCATTTTTGTTGTGACCCATTTTTCATGTCGTGATAATATTTCGGTTATGTCTTGTTATTGATTCGTGCCACAGTAGGGTGATCCGGAATCAACAAAATTTGTATCCTAAGTTCCTCTGCTATGTAGTCGATTGCTACTTGGGTATAAGCGGTCTGGTCGAACACGGGGATGAGTTTTTCTTCGTACAAATGATTTTGAGTGGAAGTCGAATGGTGAATTAAATTTGGATTTTAAGGTGGTGATAAAAACAGTGGGTTGGTGGTTTGCAAACTGAAATTTAAATAAAATAAAATGTAAAATAAAACTCCTTGAAGTGTTAGGCTACTAGGGTTGGATACTAGGGCAACTGAGGTTCTCAAGGATCTTTTCCTCGTGTTGGGGAGGATGACATATAGTCATTTCCCGAACCGGATCTTCATTTAGCTTTAAAACCTAGCCCAAAATATTTATCCTTTTGAAAAATGGCATCTACTGGCCATTAGTGATCAAACGATGAAGAATGAATCTCCACGGACTCCCCTTTCAATGAGTCGCAGGGTAACTAATGAATATCGGTGGATCTAACAATAAGCATCCACTTGAACCCTAAAAAAAAACTTACCAAATAATAGCCATTGAGGAGATTCGAAGGGATAAAAACCTACGATTAGAAAGGGAACACGGTGATGGCGTTGGACACTTGCGTGAACGGGGACCCTGTGGCCCTAGATCCTGCGCGAATGGCCTCCTCTTCAGGAGGGAATAGGTCTAACCGGCTATCTTGAGGTTGTCATCCTCGGAGGTGTTTGGTAGCTAGAAAGGAGAGAAAGGAGAGAATAGAAAAGTGGAACAAAATGAAAGGTGCGTCTTTAAGAAAGCTTGAATCAAAGTGGGGTTACAAAATGTCATAAGGTGGCTTATATAGCCATACAGGGTGTGAAATACCAAAATAACCAAAATAATATGATTACATTGAGACGAAATGAGATTACACAAAGCGGGGTCGTTTGGATCGAAATCGGAGAGCGAAATTTCGCTATGCATAGTGAATTCCATTATCTGTAATCGAGGCATAGCGAAAATTTGAATTTTCGCTATGCACAGTGATTTTCGCTATCATAGTGAAAATAACTGTGCATAGCGAAAATTTCAATTTTCGCTATGCACAGTAATTTATTTATGATAGAAGTATAGCAAATTTTAGCAACATTCTATTATTCTTGTTAGAGTGGCTTCCTGCGGCCTGCGTACGCTCCTGCTTCCGGCTACTTTGCATCCTGCTATTTCTTCCATTTACGCTCTTCTTTCTTCTTAGTCTACGATCTATGATGTTGATTTTGACTCGAATTCTTCATGTTTGGATCGACTCGACAATGTTGGCATGAAAGCTCCTGGCTGCAAGGTACACTTTACAAAATAAATTAGTAGAATAGTAGGGACCTTGATGTGTAAATCGGGTTAATTAAGATTATTAGTATACAAAAATCATAAAACCTACGCAATAATAGGGTTGAAATAGCACTTTTGGGCACTAATCACACTCCCAGGCCCTACATTGCTAGTCCTTTGCGATGAAAGAAAGAAGAAGCATCTGCGATAACAAAATAATGTTCACAAAATTATATTTCAAAAGGTTGTGAGGTGGTAAATGCTAACCACTAGTAAGAATAATCAATGTAAATTATTCAATAACTATCATGAGAGGGAATGAATGCCATACAATTAAGTATCAAAGGTCTCCATCTCGGTGAATCGACCGGAAACTTCCCTTTAAAATCTAAGTGTTAGTTTGTTGGTTCTGTAATCATTTCTTAAAGCTGCACTCTCCCCCGACTAGCTCTTGCCCAGGAAACCTAGTATGCTAACCAACCTAAATAGATCAGGACCCACCTCTTATTCCACAATTCTTTGTGTTGTAGGGTGCAATGCCAAAGAATCGACCTCACCAAAGTCCATGTAACGGGGATCTACCGATGACTCCCAACCAATTAAGGCTTAGGGCGCTGAGTCACAAGATCTTTTGACCCGCAGAGCTCTTGAGGTTTCACCCGGACTTGAATGATTTCGAGACTCCGGCTTTTACAACTTGCTAAACTCCACCCGTACACGTGTAGCGGAGCACTAGAGTCGACTCAATGGGTGAAGGTTTAGAGACAGGGCTTTAAAGGCTTTCTCCATATACCCTCGGATAGTGCTCGGGTTTCAAGGCAAAGCGTAGCAATTTTATTCTTTCTTTTCTTTTTCTTTTCTTTTCATATCTTTTCTTTTCTTCTTTTTCTTTTTCCACAGTGGTCCTTAACTGTACAAAGGTAGTCAACGACACTAGGATGAGTTGTGAAAAGTGAGGAGGTTCTTGCAGTTTTCATCTATCATTGAAACCTAATGTGCTCGGTGTGTGGTTAGCTAAGGTGGAAGAAAAGGTCGAAATCAATAGAAATTCAACTAATCATTTACTCAGCCAAGCATGGAACCAATCTAACATCAATAGGGTGGACAAAGTTTCAATTTTCCAAACTATGAACTAGACACGATACACAAATTTTGGTTACAAAATGGGTCCAATTTTGAAAAAGTAAGGTGTATAGTATAACGGCTTTATAGAAGACAGTGACCCTAAACATAACAAAATGGGCTTGCTCAAAATAGTAACAAAAATATAAATACAAAAGTCACTTCCTTCGCTAACTCTCCCCCCAACCCAAACATCTCGGTGTCCGAAATGGGGCTCGGATTGGAAAATTAGAGAAGGAAGTGTTACCTCCTTGATGATATGTGATCGTTTGGATAGGAGACTTCGGAAGATTTCCATCGACACCTTATTCACTCCGTTTGGGATTCAAACAAACAAGTTAGGAGAAGAAAAAAGAGGAAAAAAGTGACCATTTGGAGCATTTTTAAAATTACACCTTCATAATAATTTCAAAAATGTTCTTTCTGGCCCTATTTGGATTCTACACTCTCTAAGATTTCCAACGGTACCAAAAACGCCTAAAACGGGTTGAGATAAAAAGTTATGACGAAATAAAATTGGAGGCAAAGCGAGTGGGCCCCAAGAACGAAAAATTTTTCGCTATGATAGCGAATTGAGCATTAACGAAATTTCGCGATTTTGAAATTTTCTTGTGTCTATGAAAATTTTATTTATTTTATTTATTTATTTTTTTTTTTTTTTTTTTTTTTTAAAAATAAAATAAAATAATTAATAAATAAAAATAAAAATAAAAATAATAAAATAATAAAAATAAAATAATAAAATAATAAAATAATAAAAATAAAAATAAAAACAATTTTTTTTGAGAGACAAATTTTTTTTTTAATTTATTTAATATATAAAAAACGATTTTTTCGAAAACAAAATAAATAATAATAATAATAATAAAATGTTTTTTAATATAAAATATAAAATAAATAAAAATAAAATAAAATGAAAACCTTGTCTTATTTGTTTTGTACGTATGGAAGGCTACTGATTTTGGCCCAGACAGCAAAATTGGCTATGATAGCGAAAATTCATTTCACTATCGTGAGAATTTTCGCTATGGGCTGTGAAAATTCCCATTATCGTGCGAAATTCCCATTGTGATTAACGAGAATTTCTGCTCATCCACCTTGCCATTCTTCATTCCGGCCTTGAAAATTTTCACTTAAAGCTACTTAAAATTAATGCAAGAAGAAAAATTAGGAAAAATTGCGAGAAAAGCAAAAATTAATTTAAACATAAATTAACTAAAAATTAAAGAAATCTAAGAAGAAAAATTAATGAAATCAAAATAAAATCTGATAAAGTAAAAATAAGACCAAGAAAAATTAAAACAAAAAGTGGGGAGGCATGCCCCAGGCCACTTCATAGGCCTTTGGAGGCTCTTTGGGCCCCAGCGGGCTGAAATGCCAAGGTTAGGTGCTCAATCAGAGACCGACCTGGAATAGCCGTGTACTTATCTGATATGAAATGTTGCCAAAGTTTTTTGATGTAGTGGCAAAATTATGTCTGAGATGCCACTAATCTTTTGAAGTTTGCACTTGACGATGATGGGTTGGACTTGGCTTTGGGGTAGGTCTTTGCGTTTTAGATTTTCTTTGTGGGGTGTGGGCGGTATGTACTTGGTCGGCGAGGGGATGCAGCGAGTGGGTTGTTTTTGGGTTGGGCGATGGCATTAGGATCCCAAATCTATGGGGTTTGAGGATTTGAATGATAGGCTCTTGGGGTTCCTCCTTCCTTTCCCACTTTGCCCTCCTCGGTCGTAAAGGCGTGATTTCTTCTTTCTCCGTGGACAAAGCAGTGACACAATTACTGTGAGGATTCGGATAACCTAGCATTGACACTTTGCCTCCTCCGCCCATGGTGTCGGTCAGCACCTCCTTCCCGAATTTTCTTCCTCTTGATGAACACGCTGATTGGTGAGCTTTGAGATGGATTCCTACTTGAGGGTGTAATCGATTTTATCAATTTCACTTTGGAACCCGTCGATTTCTTGTTCGAAGAGCTACTCCCTTTATTAATTTCTTGATTGGCACGGACGGTCAAGCGACCTTTGCTCTACCAAAAGAATTATCCACTAGTTTGCTCGAGTTAGGATGGCACGCTCAGTGGAGAAATTAATTGTGGTGGTGTGGTGGTTGAGGAGTTGAGGTATGCTGTGGAGGCACCATCTAGGAGGGTGCACTCATCCATTGGTCTCTATATTCCCTCATAGACCTACATGGGTTTGGATTTCTCTCTACAGGTTCTTTACCGCCCATTGCCATGGAAGGTTCCTGTAGTCCCTCATTGTCATGTATGCTCACAGGGTTATTCTCCAGGTACTCACTATCTTGTTCTCCTTAGGTGTTCCATTTTATTCTAGTTCAAGCCCAGCGGAACATGCGATCCTGCTGATAAAAGCGAGGCGACCTGAGGCTGACCACAAAAGCGATCCTGCAGCTTGACTTTTTTTTTTTAAAAAACTAAAGAAAATGACGGTAAAATATAAAAGCAATTCACCGGTGCGAGTGGGGATCCTGAGTGTTCTGACTCGTCAGATGCATAGGCACCATCCCGGCAATGGCGCCATTTGATTCGTGTCACGAGTAGAATTGATCGGAATCAACAAAATTTGTAGCCTAAGTTCCTCCTTTGCGTAGTCAAACTGCTAACAGGTATAGCGAATCTAGGGTCGAACACGGGGATGGGTTTTCTTCGTGCAAATGAGGAGGAGGGATTTGAGTGAAGTGAAAATGGTGAATTAAATTTGGATTTTAAGGTGGTGATAAAAGCTTGAGTGGGTTAGTGGTTTCTGGCCCGAAATTTAAATAAAATAAAATGTAAAAATAGAACTCCTTGAAGTGTTAGGCTCATGAGGTTGGATACTAGGGCAAGCGAGGTTCTCCGAGGATCTTTCCTCGCGTTGGGGAGGATGACGTATAGTCATTTCCCGAGCAGGATCTTTATTTAGCTTTAAAACCTGGCCCAAAATGTTGTCAGCACGAAAAATGGCATCTATTGGCCATCGTGATGCCAAGCAGTGAAAGAATGAGTCTCACGGCCTCCCACTTTCCAATGGGTCATAGAGGGTAACTAATGAATATCAGTGGATCTAACAATAAGCATCCACTGAACCCTAAAAGCTTACCAAATAATAGTCATTCAAGGAGATTCGAAGGGATAAAAACCTACAGTTAGAAAGGGAACACGGTGATGGCAGTGGATACTTGCGTGAAGAACAGGGGACCCTCTCTGTAGCTAGATCCTGCGCAAGCAGCCACTCCTCTTGAGGAGGAAGAGGTCCTAGCCAAACATCAAATCGAGTTTTCATCTCGGAGGAGTGTTTAGTAGCCAGAAAAGGAGAGAAAGAGGAGAGAGAATAGAAAAGCGGAGCAAAATGAAAAGGTGCGTCTTTGAAAACTGAATCAAAAGTTAGGGTTACAAAATGTCATAAGGTGGCTTATATAGCCATCTGAGAGTGTGAAATACCAAAATAGCAAAATAATATATATTGATTACATTGAGGCCCAAATGGTAATTACACAAAAGCGGGGTCGTTTGGATCCAAAATCGGAGGCGAAGTTCGTATGCATAGTGAATTTCGTATCATAGAAAATCGAGGCATAGTGAAATTTGATTTTTCGTATGCACGGTGATTTCGCTATCATAGAAAATTATTTATCATAGCGAGAATTCATTATCATAGCGAAAATTCCGGCATAGCGAAAATTCGGCGCAAGCGAATTTTGTACTTGTTCTACTTAATTTCTTGTTAATTTGGCTTCTGCGGCTCTTGTACGCTCCACGCTTCCCGGCTACACCACGCATCCTGCTATTCCTTCCATTTTACTATCTTCTTTCTTCTTAGTCTCCTAATCTATGATGTTGGGTTTATTTCGAATTCTTCATGTTTAGTCGACTCGACAAATGTTAGCGTAGAAAAGGCTCCGCAAAAGCTGCAAAATTTGCCACAAAATGCGTCCAATTAGAATAGTATGGACCTTGATGTGTAAATCGGGTTAACAAGAATGATTAGTATATAAAAAGCACTCAAAACCTATAATAAATAGGGTTCAAAATAGCACTTTTTGGGCACTAATCAGTTGCAACAATGTTTCTCATGTTGTCATCATCTGCATCAGCGACCGAGGAAATTAGTTCGACATAGTTTATTACTGAGCTTGATTCATATTGCGACCTTGTGATGTTGCAACACCTTTCACAGGTTGTAAATGTTTTCTGTCGCGACCTAGTTTGTTATGTCACGATAGAACTTCTCTGCATTCAGCCCATCCTTGTGTCGCGACTCAATATGTTATGTTGCGACACTACTTTTCTGTATTATGTTGATTCTTTGTCGGGACATAGAAGAGTCTGTTGCGACCTTGTTTCTTTCTGCTCAACTCATATCTATGTCACGACATAAAAGTCCATGTCATGATAGAAGTCTATCTCCTCAACATCTAAGTATGTCACAACATTGGTTTCTTTTGTCTCAACCAAGGCAATTCAACAAGTAAGCATCTCATGTCACAACCCAGATTTTCTTGTTGCGACATAAACTTCTTCCTTCAGTGTTTAAACTCAGTTTTCCTTGTCACGACTAAAGCACGCATCGGCTCTCGCCTTGTCTGTATCCATACATTACATGTTGCGTGGCTGTGTGACAGAAAAGTTGCTCTCCAGCGGCCGGAATTTTGCCTTCTTCATGATACATGTGTCGACATGTTGTCTTTTGTTCTGACATAACTCCTGATAATTAGGCCCTTGTGTCGCGCGACATACAAAATGTGTACGAGCTGGAGCTTCTTCTTGACCCATCTTTTCTGTCTCAACAAACTTTTCCATGTTGAGGAAGTCGATGTAAACTACGGATATTGTCTTGATCCTAGCATTATGTACATGACACGAAACTATCTTGTTCATTGCTTGCATATGTTTTTCCCATTCTCTGTCGCGACCTACTGTCTTCTATCGTGACCTAGCTCAATTGTCAACAATCAGATTATGGTGTTGCGACAAAGTTTCTTTGGTAATTGCTTGGAAGTTTGTCGCGACACACAAATTTCAGTCGTGACATAGACTGCTAAATTTGCTGTTTTTCTCTTTTTCTTGCTGGAATTTTCTCCTTTTTGAATTAAAACCTGCAAAACACAAGTTTAGTAAATATTCCATAATTTGGCATTAAAATAACTCTGAAATTACTAAAAACAAGCCAGAAAAATGGACTAAAAATAGATGAGTTAGACTCATCATGACTATGCACTTACGAGTGATCCTAAGCAAAACAAATTTTAAATAAAGCCTTCTCTTATAAGGCAAATAAAATATTGCATACCTTCGATCAGTCAATAAGTTTTTGGCGCCGTTACTGGGGACTGATTTAATTAGTCTTTGGAAGCTATGTAAGAAATTTGTCCTAACAACAATATCAAGAATCAGTTGTTTTCGATCTATGTGAAAAGAAATAGTTAACCGATGCTCCCGTAACAAATTGAGTCGAGAAATCTCACCATTGATTTGCAAAGTGAGTTCCATGCAAATTCTAGATTTGTCTCATAACAACTTTGGTGGCATGCTTCCTCATTGTTTGGGAATTTTAGCAAAGATCTCTCTGTTTTGAATTTACAAAGAAATCAATTTCATGGCATCATTCCTCAAACATTTTTGAAGGACAATTCTATCAGGACTCTTGACTTCAACAATAATCAATTGGAGGGCCTAGTACCTCGATCTTTGATCATTTGTAGAGAACTTGAAGTTCTAGACCTTGGAAATAACAAGATAAATGATACATTTCCCCATTGGTTTGAAGCTCTTCCAAAGCTGCAAGTTCTTGTTTTGCACTCTAATCGTTTCCATGGTTATATAGGGTTTTCCGAAATCAAATCCCCATTCATGAGCCTGTGATCATTGATCTTGCTCATAATGATTTGAGGGTGAATTACTTGGAAATGTATTTGAAAATTTTAACAAAAATGAATATAGATGAAGGCAACATGACAAGAAAATACATGGGGGGGTATTATTATCAAGATTCCATTATGGTGACAATAAAAGGGGTGGAGATTGAATTTGTGGAGATTGAATTTGTGAAAATCTTGAATACTTTTACAACGATTGATTTGTCTAGCAATAAATTCCAAGGAGAGATTCGAAAGTGCATTGGGAATCTTAATTCACTTTGAGGGCTCAACTTGTCTCATAACTACCTTATAAGACATATCCCATTATCTTTCAGAAATTTGAAGATTCTTGAATCCTTAGACCTTTCTTCAAACAAGCTGATTGGGAGAATCCCTCAAGAACTAACAAGTTTGACGTTTCTTGAAGTTTTGAATCTTTCTCAAAATCATCTTACTAGATTTATACCTCAAGGTAGTCAGTTTCAGACATTTGGTAATGATTCATACTACGGAAACCCGGGATTACGTGGATTTCCCTTATTGAAGAGATATACAACTGATGAAATACTAGAGCCTTCACAAGAAATAGAAGTAGAGTTTGAAAGTGGGTTTTATTGGGAAATAACATTGATGGGATATGGATGTGGACTTGTAATTGGGTTTTCTCTTGTTTATGTCATTATTAATGGATATGGATGAGAAAATAATCTATTATGTCAATATAAATGTAATCTTGTTTATGACATTGAAATAATTTTTTTTCCTTTTTCTTTTTTTGTTTTTTTTGTTTTTGTGATAAGGCAATTTTAGTGATTCATTAATCATAACACTTTTCCAATCAATATATATATATATATATATATATATATATATATATATATATATATATATATATATATATATATATATATATATATAGTAACTTATAATTTGAAAGAGAAAATGTATATTGTCTTGAAATATATATAAACAAATCCAATATAAAAAATTTAGAACCATTTAGATACATTTCCATTTTTTTATAGAAGAAATTGGTTACATCTTATGTTTAACATTATGTTCCCTTAATTACTTTTTGGGGTAATGATCAATCTTCTCATCAATGGTCTCCTTACAAGTAAATAAACAAGGGAGATACAGATTCATCTTGACAAATGACAAATGATCATACAATGCCTTCAATTAAATTGGATTCTAATTTATTGATGAATTATTGTTCCCTGTATGATTTCTAACCAATGTCAAACAAGGACAAGGGGAGTACCTTTTTTTCTCAAGCCAAATGTGATCATCCATGGGAAAGAAAGGTTGATTTTTCTTGTAAGCATAGTTCTAATTTGATTGAATCCCTTGAATCCTCCTTTTCAAAAAGAGTTGCCCTCTATCCTTTTTGAAACAATTACTTTGGCTTAAAGTAGTAAGACTAGAATAAGGAGAAATAGTGTGGAGATACCATCTAGTGTTAATTAAACGTATATAAAATGGAGTGCAGCACTACGAAAATAGAAAATTGCGGGAGAGAAGTAAGTTCTACTACACATACAAAAAATGCGAGAAAAGCGCACTGTTTCTCAAAATTGATCTAACTTATCAGGCCTTGGCCAGTTAGGAATGACAATGATGAGATGTAGCATGAATCAACAGATTTGTGAAATCAAATGACCCCTGATATTGTGTTCATCTTGTCATAGACGCGGCAATATTATCTTTCCGTGAAAAGGAATGCGGCGACAGCAGGGGCTAACTTAGCCTTCCTTTCCTCTCCCGATCAGCCTTATCACCTTGGAGAAGAGCTGTTTGGGTTCACCTCTATTACAAGCCAGAATGTATTTTCCATTCACTGATCATGTGATTCCCTCGGCGTAGATCTTGTATCTTGGATGCTCAGTTATGCAGAAGTGAAAAGCAGTATTAATGATCACAGAAATTAAACACAAAGAAAGAAAAAAAAAACCTGAAATTTTTCTCTAAAATGGATCATTTTTCACCTATGAGTGCATTGGCTTACTAAATCTTAACCTTCTAATCCATTACTAGTCTCTCGAACCCAGTCCTATAAAACTTGAAGCTATCAACATCATTTATGTAGACTTAAAAGATTGGGAGCTAGAATCATGAAGATTTGTTTTACATGAGAAAAATAAGGCATTTCGATCTTTTTAGGTTGGTTTGGCATTTGGAAGAGAAGTTGTTTTACGTGCAAGCTTAGCCCATATGGACACCTTTCGATAAACATAGGGTTCTCTATGTATCCATTTCGTTCTATTGTTACCCTCTTTCATTCAGCAACCAAGGAGAATGTGTGCACACCAATTGAAGAAATCTCCTCATAAGCACATATGGAGTGGGGACAAGCATGGTCAATTGTAGCGCTTTGACCGTTAATTTTTCCTGCGGAATCATATACCCAAAATGTAATTGTATGACAAGAAGAAAAATAATACATCACCTAATAAACCCCATCCATTATAACAAAGAGAAAAACTTCGAGCAAGGGTATGAGTCCATGTTTGGAATCTAGTCTAGAAATAAAAATAATAAAATTATAAAAAAATTCAGGACAAGCAAATACTCACATAGAAAGAATATAACCTTTGTATTTTCAAAATTTACAAAAACAGATCCAGATAAAGCACTCACAGCACCAATCTTAAGAGCTACTGAGCCAACTAAGTCTTTGAAAAGGCAATTACAAATCATAAGCGAAGAAAAATTCACATATGTACGAAGTATCAGAAAGTATTCCTGCGAATGTTCTATCAGTACTAACAATTCTTAGACGCTTGCTCGAATCCATGTGCACAATCAAGGACAACTGCAGACATCACCCTTTCTCATATGATTCTCCCTAGCCTTGAACAGTATGACTAGTAACGAAAGCCCAATTGAATAACAAATAACATCATAATACAATAAGAAACAAAAGCCTGAAAAACAAACATAGTGGTGATAATGATATGAAAAAGAAGGTGTTTCACATAACATGAAAAAGCAAATGAGTTTAACTTAAGTACTAAGTATATGTAGAGGATTGATGGCCGCTAGAAACCCAATGCTTACTCATGTTGCCAGTCGGTAGGCATGTTTTCTTATTTCAGCTTGTGTTTGTGAACTATAACAATGTTTAACCACTGACTCGACTCGGCTCTCGAAACATGGTGAGAGGAGTCTTGGGAGAATTTTAATGGGTGTTTATGGTTTATCAGTATCGAAGATACCTCAGATAATATGCTAGAGACCCAGTTCAGTAATTGACTTGTTTTAAGTAGGAGGAGTAACTATGTAATAATATTAGGATTTACTTATTTTGGTATGAACTTTTTTAAGGTTAGTAAGACAAAAACAAGATTTCTCATCTAGCAATATGTTGGGGATTTCATAAAACAACTTTCATCACTTTGACCACATCTTTGCATGATCTTAGGAATCAAACAACTCACGGGATTGTTGTTAGTGAACTAAACTATCTCACTATCACTCGACTAAATATCTCTTTCCTTGTGATTATTCTTGGTCAGTTCCTACAGTCTCCTTGTAATAGCCATTAATTAGAAGCTTTGATATGGCATTCTTTGTTATATATAAAAAAAAAAAAGAGGGTTGTGGTGTGTTATTTTAGAACAAAGGTCATACCTAAGTTACTAGTAACATAGATGTAGATTGAGTTTGTTCACCTAAATGAAGAGGGTGATGCAGCTGAAATAGGTGGTCATGGGATGAAGTTTGGCCTTGGAGAATCTTCATTGGCCTCTTGGAAGGAGGCTTGGGTAGTTAACATATCGTACGAGGGGTCTCCTACCTACTACTGAAATACTCCCTCGATGAAGGAGGTGTAGCTCTAGAAGGAGAGCAGGCGAGTATCATTAGAAATCTCAAATATATCATCCATCATCCTAACTATGAACTCATGATAGCACTGCCCTTTATCAAACCATTGATTTGGGATTGAAAGATGGAGAATTTTGGAAAATAGGATTCCCAACCTTAATTTGGATGGTGAGATGATCGCGGGTGGAGCGGTTGCGAAAGGTGAAGAGGCTAGGTTTCTTCTCGCTTGGCTCCTCCCCGAACTTGTTTGAAATGGCAATGGGTAGACTAGACAATGAAGCGAAGGGGGAAGGCAATTCGTATGCCCCTCCTCATCGATATGTAAATTTTATGAAATAAAATGGATTCGCATTTTGGCTCAGGCATTTAAGTAGTTATGAATGGATTATGAATTTTCAAAACCCGTTGCAAATTTGGAAAAGGGTACTTCTTTAACTCTAGCCATCCCAATTTTGCAAACCACTTGCAAAATTTCGCAAGGGCCTTGCGAAAGTCTCCAGAGAAGAATTTTTCAACTTATCTTATCTTCCAAAATACTCTTTGCTCTACAGAAACTTGCACATTCACCCTCGATAATTAGATCTATGAAATAACACCTAAATATTCAAAAACACACAATAAAGAAAATTAAAATCATTAAAAATATCAAAAATCTAAACTGGGTTAAAAAATAAAAAATAAATAAATCAAAGTGAGAAATAAAGAATAAGAAAAATGAAAAGTAAAAGAGTATGATCCATTCAGCCTTAAGGAAGACTAAGCCCACAAAATCAAATAGATCATGTTAAGGGAGGTTCAAGGAGGATAAGTTCATCCTCTTGCATCATATGCTTCAAATGGTTTGAGTCTTTGTCCATTAACTTTGAAAGTGTTCTGATAGGCGAAAATGTGTGCTATAACATGTGTGTGCCTACTTGCGAAAGTGCACAGGTCTCCTCAAGTAATAAAGTGAAAGTATAAGTATCATCCCACGAGGATTTGGCTACTAAATACCGAAATTGGGTAATCCTAGCTTTATTTGGATGGTGGAAAATATGAGAATAAAAGGAAAACTAATAAACTAAAATCTAAGCTAACATGCAAGGATAAGAAATATAGTGGAAAAGAAACTGGGGTTTAGATTTCATTTAGCTAATCATTGTATTAGGTTCGATTATCTAATTAACATTCAAATCACTTCTATTAATGGTAAGTCTCACTATTATAGATGTGAATCTCTCTAGAATCCACAATGCCCTTAGAGCTTAGGTATTTTACCGTCTACGTTCGACCCCAAAAATCTAAGAGTATGATGAACAGAAACATTAATTACCACCGCAAAAACCCATGCAGAAACTATTATCGATGGCGGTGTGATATCCCCAATCGTGTACAATTCAGCTCTCACTTCGTCAAAATTGAACCCTGACTCATATCGATAGCGATTAATCATCAACAAGTATAAAGGAAATAGGCTAGAACATTTAATAGTACTATATCAGACATTAAATAGAGAGTTAATCAAATCCCAGATACATAAATCCTAACTAAACTACATCTAAAACCTACTGAAAATGGGATTAGTTCATGGAGGAGAAATACAACCATAAAAAATGAAGAAAAGCAAGAAAATAGTAGAAGAGTGTTGATGAAACCCATTTCTTCTCTTCCAAGTCTCATGTAGCTGTAGCTATTGAGGCCCGAAAATAGATTTCCCACGAGAGATTTGCCTTTGGGTGTTTCCACCCAAGAATCTTATACTCTTTTTTTTCCTCCATGAGGCGGCTCCCTTTCTCCTATGAACTCCCTCCGAAAATGCCTAATTTCCCCCTTTTTGGTGAAACGCCCGGAAACTGAGGAAGACATGGACTACGGCCCAGCGGGGCTATGACATCCTGCTTTAGTAGCGTGATGGATTTGTTATTTATGGCATGGCAAAATGGGGAAACTCTTTGGATGAATGAGGCTGACCACATTGAGGCGTGAGAAGCTCATGCTATAGCATGTTCTTACACTGTAGCATGAGTTTCTCACTCAGCATGAGTTACTCAAGCTTCGACATATTTTCCTACTTTGGCTTCCTTCACTCCTTCCTTCATAACTTCTTCATCCAGACTCCGAATCATGCAATCTTGGTGTCGTTGGAAAGCTCTTGAAGTTTGGAATCCATAAATATAAATCTTGATTCCAGTTGAGCTCATATTATAGTTGAAAATGTCAAAAATCGATGAAACAACTGCTATATCTTTATGCGTGTTTCTTTGATTTCCATTTTTCGCTTTGTTTTCGCTCGATTTCACATAATTATTGAAATTATTGACTAATAATAAATATGAACATATAGAGGGAATTAGGACATATTTAACATAAAGCACTAAAAAAATAAGTAAAACATAGGGATAAAATGAGTATTTAAGATACTCATCATGTTCCCATGCTTTGGATGACAAATTTCAACAATTCGATGGGAGTGCACTATTTGAGTAAAATTTGGGTTCATCCATTTTGATCTCAATTTTCTCAGAAACCTATGTAGCTTTCAATCATAAAAGAGG
Organism: Tetrastigma voinierianum; assembly: GCA_016808115.1. Lineage (NCBI taxonomy): Eukaryota > Viridiplantae > Streptophyta > Magnoliopsida > Vitales > Vitaceae > Tetrastigma > Tetrastigma voinierianum. The sequence continues at coordinate 549,449 of JAEQBH010000023.1, forward strand.
AACTTTTTGGCCTTAATGGAACTCCCTTCTCAAGACATTTTCATCATGCCACCTTTTCAATCTCGCCTTAGCAATCTTAGAGTATATATACTCCCATTCATTTATGTCAATGAATCTTTTGAGTCCAGCTCCTTGGATGTCAAAATTGATCTTCTTTTACGCCCATCATGCCTTGTATTCAAGCTCAGGTATGTGACAAGTATTCCCCAATCTGAGAGATAAGGAGACATGCGAGGATAGTTTGAAGTGATCATATAACCCCGAAGGCATCGACAAGAGTTTCAATACCTAATCTTTCCTATTGGTTTCAACTACCTTCATAAGAATATTCTTGATCTCCGAGTTGCAAGTTTCAAACTTGGCCATTTGTTATTAAGGTGATATAGAGTCCGCAACTTATGCTTCCACTCCATACTTGTAGGAGATTCTCAAATGGCATGTTGCAAAATTGCTTGCCCCGTCACTAATAATGGACTTAGGTACTCGAATCCACGAAACAATGTTGTCTTTTTAGATTTGAGCACCACTTGATCATTACCCCAGACATGGAAACAATCACCACCCCTTAGACACATGGTCTACTCTCGAAATAGAGGAATAGCGAATGAGAATGGAAGGGTCACATAAAGTCAATCCCCCCGAACATCGAATATTTCCACTCTAGTATTGGGTTATAGGGCATCATATTTCTCCTTGTCCTTGTTAAGCCTTAGGCATCTTTGCAACTCTTGCATATGGAATTGACATCCTTGAACGGTGTGACCAATAAAAAATCCGATTGTAGCACCTTTAAAAACACATCTTTTGTGTGGCAAAATGTCCTTCACAAGGATTAGCTCATGACATTTGCTTAAAGTCCCTAGCAACTCATATCTTCCTTATCACTTGATCCACATAATATTTATAAAGGAAAAACTCATTCAAATAAAAAAAAATGTATTTTGGACACATAAAATCAGCGATCTTGATCAGTTGCAATTTAGGCATACCAAGGAGTAGTGGTGAGGTGCATGAGAGATTCATTTTGGAAGTCTTCATTAATTGGTCCACTAGGAGGAACATGGTCAAGAGAGAGTCTAAATAGATGATATGCTATTACATTTTCACTCTTTTATTATCTTTAATCTGCAAGTTGGATTATTGGAGTAAAAGTATCCATTGCTTTGGCACCTTGCTTACCTAGAAGGTACTTAAGAACTAAATAGTTTGTGAAGACTACGATAGGAGATCCCACCAAATATGAACTAAATTTGTCAAGGACGAGCACCTACTCCTTTTCTCTTGTGGTATGATTCTTTTGGAAGCTATTAAAGTTTTCTTGCATGATAGATCATGGACTTTTTTCTCTTTGCTTTGGATGGCTCTAATGGCAGTGGCTAGTGTCACACATCACTTCAAAGGGAGATTCAATTAGGTGCTCTTATAATGGATTCACTAGTCAACAAACTATTCAATTCATCAAAGCTCTTTTAACTTTTTTTCTTCTCATTTAAATTGAGCATCCTAAGCAAGTAGTTCACACATCGGTCTAGCAAGTTTGGAAAAATACTTGATAAAATGTCTCTTAGACCTGCATGGCCAAAGATTGAGCTATGGCATTTGTTGGTGGGTAGCTTTACAGACAAATTCGACTTTCGCTTTATCAACTGATCATTTCCTTTTCGAGTAGATGATGCAAAACAATGTCTTGATCTACCATAAAATGGCATTTCTCCAATTAAACTCAGGTTCTTTTCAATTTTTTGAGTTTCTATTCAGCCTTTGCTCCAAATGATTTTAAGAGAACCACGTCAACTCTGAACACTCAATTTTGAGGATACATATCCATTGTTTGTTCAATAGCAATACAAATGGATCAAAATTTTTTCAAGCACACTAATCAATACTTTTCTCAAAAATCTTCTTATCACAAATTTCTTCTCTTATCTTCATTTTGATTAGCATGCTCTGTGAATCGTGTAGAGTTTCATTTATGTTTTCATTTTCCTTCATCTTCAAATTCTCAAATTCTTTTCTAAAAGACTAAAGCTTCACATCTCTTACCTAGAATTTCCCACATATTCTTGGGAAAATAGGATCATCCACAACTCTCTATGCAACATGTGGAGAGAGCACTTGCATTCAACTTTGCTGGTTTTCACTCACCTCATCTTCAAATTTTGTTTTTCTACATACCCATCTTTGGCCACTTAAGTTCTCCTTAACAAATCCTCCTTGACTGAGCTCTGATACAGTTGGGGCTGGTTATTGTTGCAGAAGAGATGATTATGGATGGCAGCACACTTTGCTTAAATTTCTGTACTTCACGTGGGATTATCAAAGCTGCAGATCTGGAGCAAGAAAATCAAGAACAAAGGAAATACAAGAGCATTTTGGGCAAGTGAAACAAGGACAACCTTTACCAGTTCTCTACTTCTCTTTTTCATTCAATTATACATGTTTTTAAATTTTTTATTACAAGAGATACTTACAATCATAACACTCTCATCACACTACACTTTGTCTACACTTTTGACAAGACCAAAAATACAAACCACACTTTACATTAATAAAAAACAAACCTGGAGCATTACATTAATATCAACACAGGAGGATTATTTATTGAAATAGACCTTCTGGAGAGTTTCATTTGCTTCATTCTATATCCTTCAAAACTTTTTAATTCATTCTCAAGCATCATTAACCTATGGGTGTCTTACAATCATCGCCGATCTTGTTTGGAACTTGATTCTCACATGTCACTAAGCAGTGAGTTGCAGCGGATATCTGGTAACACAACTTCAAAGTTGGGTACTTGGTATGAAGGTAAGATCTGTTGTTTGGGTTCCCCGATAGCTATATTGAGTCTTTTGTGAATGTCCTATCTGTTCGTTAGTAACTGACTCATTATTTTTAATTTTAGTATCAATTCTAGGTTGTCATTTTTTTAAATTTTCCGATGCTAAAGCTTAGGTTAATTGAATTATTGATCATAGTTCAATGTCCGGTCCCTTTGCGAGTCTTATACTTGATACCATCTTAGGCATTGACCGTAACTGTGACTTTGAACCATGTTATTGATATAACAAATATTGATGAATTTAAGCTAAAAGAAAACTATAGTGGTTTATATTCTTAGTATTTTCCATCAGATGGCTTCTTAAAAAGTGTATCACAGTTATCTAGAAGCTAGATGGTTTGACTTCTTCAGATAACAGATCTAGGTCATAAAGTGTGAAACCCCGAGAAAATCCCTAATTTTTCTCGAAAAGGGTAAAATTGTAATTTCAGTCAAAAGCTGGAATTTTTCTAGATCTCGGAAGATGAAACGGACTTCACCGTTGGAATCGTCTTGCGAAATCTAGCTACCACATCGAATTTCATCGAATTTCGTCGAATTTCGAGACAGTCGGAATTTCACGTTTTTCAAGGCAACGGGGGTAGTGTGGGACACTTGGCACATTTTGAGTGGATCAAGAGGTGCCACGTGCCATGTGCAAAGTTAGTCAAACATGAGCTCAAGTGTGGGCCATGGGTGGACACATGGCATGATGCCATTGGATGAAAATCCAAAGTAGATGGATAAAGTGGATAAGGAATCCAAGCCAACCAATGAGAGTTGGACACTTGGCAAGTGTGAAGACAAAAAGGGAATAAACGAAAAGAGAAAAGGACAACTTCTCTTCTCTTTTTGGAGCTGGAATCCGGCAGTGGAGGGGAAAACAGATTTTTAGAGAGAGATAGTCCAACTTCTCTCTAGATTTCCCGGCGTTCGGACCGTCGGATCCCGGTGAGTCAAGAGACAAAGTTGCTCTACGCTGCAAGAGCTACGCGTAGAAACCAGTTTTATGGAGTTTCGACAAACTCCAGAAGGTAGGGGTCTTCTCCTACTTGGTTTAAGAGTCATTTAAATGGTTTGGATTGTATGAGGCCGTGAGTGGCCATTTGGTGATCCAAAATTAGGACCTTCATCTTTGGAAAATCCGGGACCAGTTTTGGGCGATCACGGTACGTCTCGGTGAATGGTCCCGAGTGCATTACATGTGTGTTAAATTTTGGTTTTTGATGTTGTGAGGCCGGAAACGGCCCGCGGATTCAGGTTCAAAGAAGTGGAGCGGGTTAATTAAATTTGTCCATGGACTGACCGCATATGACACAGGAATTTGTTAAAACAATCGGATTTGCATGTTGGACTGAAAATGTCCATGTGAATTTGCTTGAATTGAATGGCATGAATTGTGTGGAAAATAATATGTTAATGCATGTAATTTAATGTGTTAACATGATGTTTGAATTATATGAAATATAATTGTGTGTGAGCCATTGGAATTGAATTGTTCATTAGCTTATGTGAGCTAATTTTGATGTTATTGATATGAATAAATAACATGTGGATAGTAGGTGAATTTTGCTAATATATGCATGATTGATATATTGGCATGTATTGTATGAAAATGGCATAATGCATTTCATATGCACCGGGGCAACCTAGAACAATAGGTGTGAGTGCGTGACATGAAAGAAAAAGGAAAATGGTTGTGAAAGGAATTTCAAATGAAGATTTTCCGAAGAATTGCCTTGGAGAGTTGTCCAATAGTTCACGTCGGAAGACCATGTTGTTTAGAAGGTACCTTAATTCGCCTCGGAGGGTTGTCCAATAGATTTTACCGAAACAAGGTATTGTGTTTTCAAGAACAAAAACCTTTTGTTTTGAAAACAGTGTTTTCTCACCCTTGGCTTAGGCATGCGTGAGGGAGTCAGTGAGGGCTCGAGAAGTGGGAAAGGTTGAGTCGCATTCTCATCCCTTTCATGTAGACATTTGAGTAGGAACATATATGTTTTGCTTGAATGTTTGGTTTGCCATTACATGAGCACTTAGGTGGGGAGTAACCCATGTAGGAGATTATCACTACTGGGCATTGCTCATCCCGTCGTGGGATCCCCCTTTTAGGTATAGGGAGTGTTCGAAGACGACGCTCATTAGAGGCCGCTTTTGAGAAGAAAGCCTACATGTGGCTTTGATATATATTTTGAAAAACATGTATTATAATTCTTAATTTTGATATATGTTTTGATTAAGAGTGATGTAACAACTCTTGAAACTATTGTAATATAATTGGATTTATTTTAGTGAGTATGATGCGTAGGCCAATGTTGCTATTTTACTCATGTAGCAGTCTCATGATACTTAGACACAGGGTTTCCATGAGGTTGACGGTGGTCAGGATACGGGAATTGGGGCGTCACATAAAGCATATCTTTGAATTCTAATACTATTTGACTTTTAGCAGCAAAATGTAATGTCCTTTGTTGTCTAATCTCTAATGAGAACCTTCTTCTGGCTATCTTAGTAGCTTCATTCTAGTTTGTATATTCAGGTTTCGAAGTACCAACCAGAAAGGAAAAAAAAGTTTCATTTTTTTTTAAAGTATAAACAAAGGAAACAAGTAGAAGAAGAAAGAAAAGTCCTAGTTTGGAAGTATATGAACCACTGCATGCAACAAGTTTCTTTTGGAATTTTGGAGTTTAACATGTAAAGAAAACTAGTAATATGTTTCAATTTTCTCATTATCCTCACCGAATATCTTATTTTCAGGCATATACTGAGTGTGTTGATTGAGAGAATACATTTGAGGTGGATACCATTTATAAAATTCCCTAGATGTATAGTGATGTAAAGATTCCCACAATCGAAGATGCTCTGATGGTATTTTCAGGATCTCTATCACCAGCTACTTTTCATATCCCTTCTTGCTAGTGTACTTCTAACTATCACCCAGTGTCAATCTCTTTCATTTAATCTTCTACTATGAGTTTCTGTTCTTTGTTCTCCTTTTAATTTCTCCTTTCTTTTATAATTGTTGATTTATGACCCGAAATTAGTTTTGGCCTCATGTCGACCCTAAGGCGTGGTGCGACTTTTGTAAAAAAAAAAAGTTAGAGAAAAAAAATAGGGATGGACCTTTCTGCTCAGGTAATTTCGTCATATCAATATATTAGGGTTTATTCACTATTACATTGTACTATGTATTTTTCTCATATTCATAGTAAAACTTCGTCCTTTGGCCGTGGTTTCCACATAAATCTGATGTTTTTCTTTGTTTCATATTTCATTAGTGTGTCATTGATCATAACAATACTTTTAACTAAAAAGATGTGCATCCAAATGCATGATACAATGTGATTTAAGATACTTCTTTTCTGCAATATATTACCAAATATAATTATTTCGTAATAGTTAATATAACTATTGATAGTCAGTTGTTAACTTTTTATTGACTAAGGGGGAAGGTCGTATGATTCGTTTAGGACTAATTGCCTGTTGTTGATTGGAAATATGTATCATGACTTTTTGTTTTTTTGGAAAAATCTTCAATGGTTTTACCTTCTGCAAATTGGTATGACAGTTATATTTCAGAGTACATGTTTCATGTTAAGGGAATAAAATGTAGCAATTGCGTTGTATGGGCTAACAGTTACAGTTTATCAAGGGACGTGATCAAACTAGCATTCGATGTTCTTTTCAAGTAAGGACTAGTTTAATAGTTTTTTCACCTCTCCATGTCCTTTTTTCTTAACCAATAAAGGAAAAAGAAATATTGATTACCTATAATTTATGATTGCTTAATAGTTATTTTCAGCTTATAGTTTCATACTGATTATCTAGTTTAATAGTTCTTTGCAGGTTGAGAAATGATTGCTATTGATGGCAAAATTCTTAGTCTTTTTTTAGTGTAGCCATTTCTAAGCTTGAAGAAATACTGACTTCTAGGCTGTGTTAGGACTGATATCCTCATGTCTTCTTGGGAGCAAAATGCATGGTGCTTGGCTTGTTAAATTTGGCTCTATGTGTTAGGACTAATAGGCCATAGCTATAATAAGATTATTATTAATTTGAAAAATAATAATAAATCACTTTATTCCAAAATAATCAAAATAAAATATATTAAAATATTATTCTCTATAATTTATTTGGAAAGAGCTTTTAGAAATTTTCAAGTATTTATAAATATTACAACATAAAAAATTTATCTTTAAACAATTGAACAATTAAAGAAGAAATAAGATTATTATTTTAAAAATATATTAAATCACTTTATTCCAAAACTATCTAAATAGAATATATTAAAATATTCTTCTCTATAATTACTTGTATAAAAATGAATAAGATATAAATTATTTTATTATACACAAAAATTCTTACTTTATTATTTAGATAAAAATGTACTTATTTGTGTGTAAATCTATTTATTGGAGATATCAAATAAATCATGTTTTCTATTATTTTATTTGTGATTATACTTTAGAAAAAAAAGCTTCCATGGGTTTGGATGCAGAAAATATCAAGAAGATGATGATTCAAATTATCTGATAAAAATTTTATATATCAGTGATATGCAAAAAACAATAAATTTTTTATATATTGTTTCCTATTTAGTAAATATATATATATATATATATATATATATATATATATATACTCTTAATATATATATATATATATATATATATATATATTTCAATATGAGCATCTTTTGAAATGACACAATAATAAATAAAAATTAGCATCATCTAGCTACTCAAAACACAATTTTTTTTTTTGTGAAACCCCGAGAAAATCCTAATTTTTATGAAAAAGGAAAAAAGGGTAATTTCGGTCAAAATCTGGATTTTTTCTAGATATCGGATGACGAAATGGACTTCACCGTTGGAATCGATCTCGGTAATCCCCAGCTCTGTGTCGAAACCGTCGAGATTCGAGAGGCGTTCGGATTTCATGTTTTTCGAGGACAGAGTAAGTCTTGGGCCATGGCACATTTTGAGTGGCTCAGAAGTGCCACGTGTCATGTGCAGAATGAGTGAAACATGAGCCAGGTGGAACTCACATGAGACACATGGCATCATGCCATTGGAGGGAAATCCATGGTAGATGGATAAAAGGATAAGGTAATCGAGAATGGGCGATGGTAAAGGTGAGATGTGGCAAGAGGGTACTCTCCATTTGACCACCATCTTTTCTAACGTTGGGGAGAAGTGTGACACCTGATCTGAGTTCAGTTGGCCTTGTCGGCCTGCGGAGAATGCACGTGGCTACCATCATGAGACCCGTAAGTATTAAAAATGGGCTGCCCAGACCCATTACATCAATACTGCCCAAATCTAGCCGACTATATTAATAGTTCGAGTTGATTACACTCTTAATCTGAAAACATGTTCCAAAATTGTATGAATTCTAATACATGTTTTACAAAATTTTATATCAAACCCGAAGTCGGCTTTCTTCTGAGGCCTCTAATAGTCTTCCAAACACTCTATTGCACGAAATAATGTTCCCTTGGTGAGCAGTACTAATAGTGTGTCTACGTGGGTTACTCTCCGCTAAATTGCACATGTAATGGCAACCCAAACACACTCGAAGCAAATACATGATCCTACTTGAATGTCTACATGCCCAATCCATGTCTCAAGTCCTCCGCAAACTCCCTCACACATGCCTAAACGAATGTAGGGAAAATACAGTTTCAAAAGCAAGGTTTGTTCTTGAAAAGCATCTTCAATTTTCGGTAAAATCTGATAGACAACCCTCACGAGGTAGTGGTTGGATAACTCGAAACAATTCATGAAATTTTCTGTGAATTGTTGGACAATCCCAAACTTCAAATTCTCAGAAAATCTTCCATTAAATTCTTTTGCCAACCATTTCGTTTATTTTCTTTCATGTCATGCACTCACACCTAATAATCTAGAAGTGTCCAGTTGCATATAGATTATATGCCATTTCAAGAATTCATGTTAATATATATTTTACATGCATATCTTAACATAAATTAACTCACATAATCATGTTATTCAATTCTATATCAAAAGAACACCAAATTAGCTCTCATGGGCTAATTAACAATTCAAGAAATTCATTTTGAATCGCAGCAACCTGAAATCACCGCAATCACGTGAGCAGTAGAGCCACAGGTCTTGGAAACCTTTGCTTGGCCACACTAAAGTTTTCTTCCTCGATCTCAGTGGTTGGGCGAAAACACGGCTAATTCAAATACCAGGGAATATCCCTATCCATCAAAATGGCTCTTAGCCAAGAATAACACAGTAGGAGAAGACCCTGCCTCTTGGGTTGAAACTCAGGAAAACGGTGTCAGCGTAGCCTTGGAGCGTCGTCGGCTTTTTGCCTCTTGATTAGACGAACCGACGATCCGAATAGGAAATCTGAGAAGTTTGCACTTTCTCTCTAAAATTCCATTCTCACACCTCCTTTGCCCACGTTTCTAGCAAAAAGTGGAGAAGAAGATGGTCTTTTGTCTTATTTAACCTTTTAATTCTTTTAACTTAATTCCCTTTGTGTCCTTTAGTTTGACTTTAAAAGTTTTTTGACACATGGCTTAATCTAAGCCATTTATCTCCATCATCTCACTAATCATGCAACATGTGTCACATGGGTACATGTAGTAGGTGACCCTTGTCATATCACATATCTCTCCTGGTACGTCATACGGCGCTGACACAGTACCTCGAAAAGCGTGAAATTCCATTGTCTCGAATTTGACAAGAACCGACGTGGTAGTTAGATTTCACGAGGCGATTCAACGGTGAAGTCTGTTTCGTCATCCGAGATCCTAGAAAAATTCAGTTTTGACCGAAATTACCATTTTACCATTTTTCAAAAAATCGAAATTTTCTGCGGTTTTATTCCCTCCCCTGACCTTAAAAGGAATTTCATCGAGAAATTACGTACAATCTAACAAATCACATGCACATGCAAGCGTGCAATGTCATGCACATGTAAACTAGTCATTTAACTGACTAACTGACTAAACCCGCGTACCTTCATCCCTAAACAATAAGGGATAGGTGGCACGCATCGTGTCCTCGCGCTCCCACGTTGACTCCTCCACTCCCGCGAGGTCTTTGCTAAATAGCACCCTCACTAACCTCACGATCTTGCATCCCACAAGAGCACAATCCTGGCTATCCTGTGCACCTTTGGTCCCTCCTCAAAGGTCCATCGTGTCAACCTCGATCTCTCCCCCGATCGGCTACATGTTTGGGGATTATAGCGTGCCTACAGGCATGGGCCATGGAATACCTCATGGGCTTTGACATCTTTGGCGGTAAAGCCCGGCCGATATGCCTCTGATGCCTACCCTCGAGCCATCTTGAAAGACCCAATGAACCTCGGCGATGGCTTCCGCGCTTACCGAACCTAACCACTCCTCTCTTAGGCATCACCTTCAAGAAGACGTGATCTCCAACCTCGAACTCTAAGGGTCGACGTCGTACATCAGCATAGCTCTTTTGCCAGCTTTGAGCCATGAGAAGACGTTGTTGTATCAAGGTCACCTTCTCGAAGGTGTCTCTAATCAGATCAAGACCAATGATGGAGCTCTCTCCCATCTCGGTCCAACATATCGGTGATCTGCATGGCCTCCCATATAGTGCCTCATAGGGTGCCATGAATACTCGCCTGATAACTATTGTTTGTAGGCGAGGAATTCCTTTAAGGAAAATGCTTTCTTCCCAGTTGCCGCATAATCCGGGACATACTTTCGCGACATGTCCTCCTAACACTGTATGGTTACTCTCTAAGTGACCATGCATTGTGGGTGAAAGAAGTTGTACTTTCATGGTCAGCCAGGTGTCCACATAACATACAGAGCTCTTGGGGTCATTGTAAACCTCGGATCTTTGTCGGAGCCTTGTGGATCTTGGCTCAGTATGGCGACGATCTCTGGGATATCTGACAGAGGGCCACACGAATCTCTCCGATGTGAGAAGATCTGCAGCCAAAATGTGCCAGGCTTGCTTGAGCCGGTCCACTATCACCCACACCGCATCATGTCCCGCGATGTCCGTGGCCCAGTGGGTCATGAAATCCACATCGTGACATGCTCGCTCCACTGGCCTCCCGATGGTGAGTAGCTGTTGACCCGGTGCTCGACCTTAACCTGCTAACACGTGAGACATCGTCGAACAAAGTCTCCTACGTGTCTCTTCATTCCGCTTCAATAGATGCGGCGGCGAAGATCACGGTAGCCTTCCGTGCCACCTAGATACCTGGTAGTCGAGAGCGGTGAAACTCCACGAGAGGATCTCTATAAGCGATCCCGAGCCGGCCCGACTGATTGGCGATGCGAGCGAAACCGGGGATGCTTTCGGTTTTATTTCTTTATTTCCGTGTTATTAAATTTTCGTTTTCAAAGTGTCATTTCGAATCGGCTTGACCCGAATGGATCGAACGGGGTTGCTCGATGTTTTCATTTATCTTATCAAAACATTTTATTAATTTTTTTAGTTGCGGAAGCGGTTTCAGTTTTGGGCAAACCCATAATCATTTACAAATTTCAAAGCAATTCGGTAGGCCCATAAGCATTAACAAAATACATTTACAAGAGGCGTTCATGCCCTTTTCAAATGATATACAAAAATCAAGTTTCAGAGTTTAACCCTTTTGTTTTACAAAAGCGCCACTTGTTAAAGATTATATCTGAATTACCGGGTGTTATACACTTATCGCGTACTCTCTATTACTCTGTATTTAACGCGATCTTAGCCTTCTTTTCTTTGCTTACTTGATACAGCGCATAGATAAAACTATACGTTAGCATTTTCATGCTTGAGTAGTTTCTATCTGGAGTTCTATTTCAATATTAATTTAACTTGACATGCATTTAACATCAAACCATGTCTATTATATCAACATATACTCATGCTAATCAATTACGCATGCTTTATTAATTGATTATTTATCATATAACAACATGCATTTTCAATGCAATAATTCGATTCACAATTCAATTCATGATTGCATATCTGCAAAAATCCCATTACACTTTTCGTCAATGTTGGCTATTTTACCTTGACTATTCAATTCCACCGATTTCGCGGATTCGTTTGATGAATCCCGCCCTTATCATTAGGTAATGTGCTTATACATTTACTGGTGGTTCTCCATCGCAGCGAGATGTCGTTTGGTGCATCCCGACACGTGGTATCACTTATTCGGTCTCCCATCATGCCAGATGCCATTTGGTGAATCCCGACATGTGGAATCACTTATTCGGTCTCCCATCATGTCGGATGCCGTTTGGTGCACCCCGACATGTGTTATCAATTAAATGCCATATGCCATCATGACGGATCCAGTTGGTGAATCCCGTCAAGTGGGACATTTCTTCAATGCCATACGCCATCGCGGATGCGGTGGTGCATCCGCTGATGGGACATTGGACAATTCCGGGGTGCCTTCGTGACGGATGCTGATTGGTGCATCCCTTCAGGCGGTATTGGTATATCATTGATTCAAATTAGGCAGTTCCGTTTGATGAATCCCGTCCTTATCATCATTCACTTTTTATTCGGTTTTTAAATATCACATTCAATTCTATATTCACTTGCGTATTATCTTTTCAAAGATATACTCAATCTATGTACTTAATTCATATACTCATTTCATAGTTACTTGGTGATCTACCAAAATACTTGAAATAAGAATAGAGTGAGAGAACAAGCAAGGCAGTGAGTCTAGCTTCCTTCTCTTCGATCTCGATCTAGGTTGAGAGCGATCATCACCCGTCCTAGTCGATAACATTCACGCCACTCTTAATTGGATAAACAATCGTTAAACAATTTTAGTGAGATTTACAAATTTATTTTTGTTAAAAGTCACTTGGGTTAAGACGCTAGTGCGCGACGAACTCATAGGCGAAGTCACGGTACATTTTCACCTAGCTCTAACCTTAATTGAACCCCATTAATCATTCTTAGGGTCCTAGACATCGGTATACGAATATATGGGACTTAACGGCGTGGCTGCAAAATGGGACTCTTTGGAACCTTTGTACCGTGTGCCCGAGCTGTGCCGGGTATAGGTTGCTTGCTGCTAAGGGTGTGCGAGTGGGGTTCAACTGTGCAGTGGGTTACTGCTTGCCAATTTGCACAAGGTGTACCCAGTGCGACTTGACTAATATCGATGCAGTGCTCGTTTACGCTCGGGATGTTTGAGATTTTGCATTTTTACACATTTTTCATCCACCAATCTTCTCCAATAATTCCCATATCAAAAATCCACCATGGAATCACTTCAAAACAATTCCAAAAGTGGTTTAGAATCAATGAAAATCTATTTCCCTCAAGTTAGGACCTTTCCCCCAAAAAATCAAATCATAGAAGATGAGGTTAGGGTTTGATCTATTACCTTGAACCTCTTCAAATCTCCCCTTCCATGTTGCTTGATCTTTTAGGAGGAAGAAATGGGAACCAAACCCAACCAAAGCTTGATCTCTTCCAAACCCTAGCTTTTTCTCTCCTTTCTCCACCCCTTCTCTCACAGCAGGATGTGCTTCAAAATGAGCTCAAGACCTCTTGGTCTTTAAGAACCATAAGTGTAAGGCCATGTTTGGCGCTTCCCCATGTCTCAATTCTGTTTCCCCCTTTTTGGTCTTAATTACTTATTCCTCATAAGGCCTTGTTTGGCCACAGTAAATCAATTTTCCATTTTAGGGTCTCCTATTACTTTGGCCATTCATTTATCTGTAATTTCATAAACATCTATTCTTTATAACGATTGACCCTTAGGTCCCCATTTTACAAATTTTCCACATTTTCCTTTCACTTGGGTTATTTACAGGTTGATACATTTCTCAATTTAGCATATAAAATTCAATCATATACTCACTCTTTTCAATTACATTTCAATTTATCAATTTATCAAATTACACAGGAAAAGCCAGTTTATTTCAATTCATACCAGGAATATATCACTAGAGTATTATAAAATTCTAGAGGGTATTTTGAAATTACAATCTCCTCTCTCAAATTAGTCAGCTGGGGAACCACTACCCATCCTCTATAGAAAGACTACCATCGATGGATGGTCCGACCCTGGAAATCACTGTACTTATTTGCCTTGGTCCACGATGGACACTATATCCGCGTCTGTCCACAGGACTCAATCGCTCTACTAAATAAAGGCGGTGCTTAATTTACCAAACTCCCCAATGTGTACCTGAGCCTACTCAGTATGCTGTGGTCATGCCCCACGGTCTCAGAGCATACGCCGCTCCTTGGGAAGATATACTAGCCCATATACATGACTTAGGCGAGTGCATCTGACCACCACATTTGCCTTACCAAGGTGGTAATGCAAAGTGAAGTCGTAGTCCTCTAAGAACTCCATCCATATGCATTGCCTCATGTTGAGGTCCCGCTGCGTGAAGATATACTTCAGACACATGGTTTGAATACGTCTCGAGCTGCTTTCGCCGTATAAGTAGTGGCACGAGCCTTCAAGGTGGAGACTACGACCGCCAACTCCATGTCGTGCGTGGGAGTAATTACGCTCATGATTCTTCGTGACAAGAACCTGCTTCTACTACCCTGCGGACTACATCGAAACACATCAGTCCAGGCCTCGAGGCATCCTGATACATGTGTGCTCACTGTCCCTGTCCGGGACTATCAAGATAGGAGCAGTAGTGAGCCTCCTCCTCAACTCCTGGAATGCCTCCTTGCATCGGTCATCCCAATCAAACCTGACCTCCTTCCGGGTCAATCTCGTCTTAGGTGCCGCTAATTGGGAGAAATCCTCAATGAATCTCCTGTAGTACCCAGCCAATCTCAAGAAACTACGTATCTCGAAGACTGACTCCGGCCTCCCAACTCATCACGGCCTTGACCTTCTCTGGGTCCACTGACTCGCCTAAAGCTAACACCACGTGTCCCGAAAATCTCACCCCAGTAAGCAAAAAACTCGCACTTACTGAGCTTGGTGTACAGCTGATGGTCTCTCTCGACAAGCTAGCCAAATAATCTCGGATGAACCTCATGCTCCCTCGATTTGGGAGTAGATCCAAAATGTCCACAAAGACTTCGACAAGTGATCTAGATAGGGGTTGGAATACCCTATGCATGAGATCCATGAATCTTTACTAGTGCGTTAAATCGATAGAAAGGGCATCAAGTAAACTCAAAGTGCCCATAACGTGTCTGAGCGTGTTAGGATGTCTGTCTCCTTAACCCTCGGTGATGGTAACCGGTCACGAAGGTCTATCTTAGAGTAGACTCGCTCCTCTCAATGATCAAGAAATGACGATCCTCGCGATGGGTGCAGTTCTTAGTAACCTGTTCGACTCTCTGTAAAATCAATGCACGACCGGAAGGGTCTTGTCCTTCTTCGCCATGGAAATGGGATCGGAGCGCCGTGGTGGAAGTGCTCGGTGCAATAGACCCCCTTGTCTAGTAACTCCTGTGGTTGGACTCGAGTTCCTCCTGACTCAGTGAGCGCCGTCCTATGTGGGTGTAGGATGGGCGAAGTACCGGGGTGTAACTCGATACAGAAGTCTACAACCCTTTGCGGAGGCAATTCTAGTAGCTCATCGAAATATGTCTCATACTTTATAAACTACCCAAGGTAGATCAGTCAGGCCTCTCATAGTCCCTCGGTATTAAGGCTTGCTGTGACAGCCACATCCGTGACACTGGACTTGCCTGCATGGGGGCAAGAGCACCGTGCTTGTCCCCCTGAGAAATACAATCTGTGCGAGTCCTGCGTGTGAGCGAGTAACCCTCCCTACAGCTCACAATTGACAGTGACTGCATGAAGTTGTCGACCCAGTCCATCCCAGGGATGACGTCGAGACTCCCAACATGTCCGACCCTCGGGTCCAACGTGAGCGAGATCTCGGAGAACTCTAGCTCACAACCTCGACATATCATCCCTATCCTCGCCCTAATCCCTAGGGGAGAACTCACATACATAGGCTCCTCCAAGGTCTCAACCTCTAAGCCCAACTCTACCCTGGCCGTCTGTGATAAATGAATGCGATTCGCTTATAATCAAATAATACTCTTGCCATAGGCGAGATAGCAAGAGCATTACCACAATATAGTGGGTGATCTGCTTGCTTTCGGTAGGTGGTGCTGACATAGAAACGCCCTGTATCCTTGATGTCCACACTTTTGTGGGCCGCATCCTTGCCTGTTATAGTTTGGCTATCCTTTGCTGTGTAATAGAAGGTGCGAGTGGAACACCTTGGGATGGCGGCTCGGCCCCGTCTTGCTGGGAGGATGGAGGAACATGCGTATCTGTCCTGTCCCCTGACTGATAGATTTGTGCTGTCCCGAGGCCACGGGATCCCACACACGTCTGCAATCCTCCTCCATATGTCATTTCTTGCTGGCGATGGTAGCACACCATGCGCCCGACTGGTAGCAACCTTGATCAGATCCTAACTTGGGATGGTCGCGGCCTTGGAACCCATGTAAACTATAAGCCATGGGCTTCTTCCCCGAACAGGAAGAAAACTGACTCTCCTTCCTCTTGCCACTAGTACTCACATCCCAAGTGCTCTGAGCATCCTCAATCTTTCTATGGTGCGTAAGCGATCCCGACCATAGAGTCCATGTCACCGTAGGCGAGTCCTATAATCACATACGAATGGACAACCGACCCATTCTCAAGATCGACCTTAGCTAGATCTGTGGCCACATAATCGTCAGCAAAGCGAGCTAACTCCATGAACTGGCCACATACTCCATTACAGTCATAGTCCCCTACCTCAGCTCTAGGAACTCTCGGGCCTTTGCATGTCTAGCAGTGGCCGGAAAATACTTGCCCATGAAAAGATCATGGAACTCTACCCAAGTCATTGCCTCTAGATCTCTAGAGGTCTTCGCCCAGTTCCACCACACTTGGGCCTCGCCCTCCTAGGCTGGAATGCGACTAGTGCGATCTGGTCGTATCGGAGTAATCTCACCTTAACCTCAATACCTTCTCCACACGCAGACAGTAATTACGCCCACCATCGGATCTCCTCCCCCTGTGAACGTCGGAGGATGATGTGCCCTGAATCTCTGGAGGTGGCTCGGGCCTCCTAGTCCCTATTTGCGCTAGCTTATTGCAAAGAGCGTGGATTGCAACCCCTACGACCTCGGTAAAGACTTTGTTGAGTGAGTCGATGGTGCGACCGATTACCTCGTGGGCTGACCTCGTCATCTCATGACTTGCCATCTACACAAGTCAATTGACAAGTTAGGTTTTTAATGAAGTATCTCAAAGGGTGTAAATACAACCCCGAGACACTATTCACACACCGAAAAGTAAAAATTTTCTCACACCACGTCGATACATTTTATAGTAAGTATTATAAATATCCATTATATTAAATCATACACGAAAAATTTTAAGATTTTGTGTGCACGATTCAAAGCTGTGACCTAAGCAGTGCCTTGTCTGAAATTGGGTTTGTGCACGGTCATGCCTGAAGCGAGTCGCCGCCTGCTTGTCTTGCCTTGTGATGCCCAGTCGTGCGCGCGTCTGAAGCAGTAGTGCGCTGCTGCACGACTCGCACGCCGCGGCGCAGCTGCGCTTCTTTGCACGCTCTTTGCGCTTCTTTGCTTGGCCTCTTGCTCTGGCGCATGCAGCTACGCCCTGTGCGCCCGGCCCTGTCGTGACCTGGAGACCCGGTTGTGACACCGGCCTAGTTAATAACCTAGACCCGGGGTTGGCGGCGCCTCAAACCCGAGTCTGCACGACCTCGGCTTGAGTACCGATCCAGGTCGCGACCTCAAAATGGGGTCGTGACTTCGTTTCTCCTGCCAAGCCCCAGGCCAACCTGAACAAACCAGGTCGCGACCTCAAATAGTCGCGACTGATTTTGTGAGGGCCCAGTCGCGGCGTCGATCCCGGTATGGCGACCTCCGCTATGACGAAACAGCTCGGTCGAGACCTCAAAATGGGGTCGCGACTCAATTTTCAGCAGGGCTAGGTGGCGACTTCCAATTCACAGTGTGACCTCCAAATAACCTAGCCCAGTCGCTGACTCAGACAGCTAAGTCTATGTCACGACATGAAATTGAGTCCACGACTAAGACTGACGATCTGCGCGATTCACGACGCAGGTTGTCGCGATGCCAACCACGTCCATGCAACGCTAAAAGGAGGTCAGGCCTCGCCACAATACAGCCCTAGGTCGTGGGGCGTCGCGCCAGAGCAGCGATCGTCTTATTGTCTGCGTAATTGCTCGGCCGTGCGCATGTGCCTGGCCGATCCTGTCGCCTTCCGCTCTGCGCTCTGCCAGCGCCACATCCGACCTCAAAACTAAGTTGTGACTAGTCTTTTGGAAATTAGTAATAGCCATTCCCGATACGCCTGCACAAAAAAAAAAAAAAAATTCAAAATCCTCAGGTAGCCTTTGCGCTTTACTCTACAAGATCTCGATGCTTTAGTATTTATTTGTATATAAAATTCACAATTCAGTTTAATTACAGCTCTTTCATGTCTTAAAACCAGGTAATCTTTGAATTCCATAAAACACACTGCATTCATGTTAATGGAACAATTGTCAGAGAATTTTTTTTCTTAAACATTTACGGACCATTGTCCATAATTTCTTGAACACCTAAGGTTATATTTTCTCGACCCTAGTGTTCCACATTTTCCTATATGTTATTTACCAAGCATACAATCACACAATTCAATCACACGTCATAATTAATTCATCAAAATGCACAATGGATGCATGATCTAACTCGTTTCCCATCGAGCCCTAGGTATTCGTATACCTAAGCTCTGATACAAAAGGCGTGGGCGATATCGAGGACAGACCATACTTATGGACACACCCAGAGCTCCCAGTGTCGTTTTAGCTCATTCTGGCTTGTGGAACGCCCCATTTCCCGGGGGGGTCCATTGTGACCAGTCAACTGCGGAATACATGTGTGTCTCATATCTGTGAGACCCAGCCATGAGTAAAGGAAAATGGCCACTTGGATATACATCAATACTCACCAAATCCTAGCAGGCTATAATCTGATAGTTCGAGTTGATTACACTCTTAATACAAAACATGTTCAAAAATTGTATGAATTCCTAATACATGTTTACAAATTTCTATATCAAAACTACAATTAGAAAACTTCTCAAAGGAGCCTCTAATGTAAGACCGAAATTTCAAATTACGAAATAAGGGCAAAATCGTAATTTGATTACAAAATTGTAATTACGGTTAAAAATCTGTAGTGGTAGATCTCAGATAGTGAAGCGGATTGCACCGTTGGAATCGTCTCGTGAAATCTAGTTAGCGCACGTAAATTTCGGTAATTTTACGAGACGGTCGGAATCGACACGTTTTGGGCATCGCGTTTCGGTGCGTAAATCTCGGTTCCGATCATTGAAGCCACATATAACATGTACTCATGTACCATGAGTGGTATGAGTAGAGAAATTGTATTAAAATGGGCGGCCGGGATAGTGCGAATATCAAATCACGAGAAAGAGGGACATAAGGGTCATTTTAAGTTTGATTTAAGTCACTAAATGTGAAATAGTGAATAGTTATCTTCCCAAATGTTAAATGAGACAAAACGTGAGAGGGGTAATTTTCTGGTGCGTGGCCGGTTCCTAGAAGTTAGAGAGGAGAAGGGGCAACTATACTCTAGAATCATGGGCGTCAGGCCAGGTATTGGTCGGCGGAGGAAGGCTGTTCTCTGGCGGCGAGGGGACAACGTGGACCCCAGTTTGGGAGTTTCTTCAAACTCCTTGAGGTAGGATTTCTCCCTATGGGTTTATTCCCATTTTAGTGTTTTTCGAGATGTTTGAGGTCGGTGGGGCCATTGGGGGGGTGTGGATCGGTCCCGAAAACATGGGACCGAATTAATACAATTTTTGGAAACCAAATGGGCAGCCCGTAGGCGCTCCCATGGCCCGTGGAGTATGGAAAATGGGTATGGTGGTGTTAAATCATGCTTTGATTGAATTTGGGCGGGAATGGCGTGAATTTCGGGTTCACTAAATTAGGCGGATTGATTTGTGATCTTTCGGGAATAGTAGCAGGGTTCACTATTCGAAACAATGTCATCAAGAATATATTTTAAGTAAAATTATGTGTTTAATTAAGTAATTCGAATCGAATTGCTTGTGTTTTGAATATTAGCCCGAAGGCTAATTTGATACGTGAAGTAGTAATTACATAACATGTTTGTGTGATTTAATTTTATGCGAATATATTCATGTTTATATATTTGCATGTGATTAAATTTGTATTGAATGGCCAGTACATGCATTCCATATCTTAACTGGAACATCCTAGGATTATAGGAGTTAGTTCATGAGATGAGTCACAGGAAATTAATTGGAGGGTAGTCTAAAATATTAAATGATCGGAGGGTAGTCCAAACTAAATAATATATCAACCGTCGGAGCGGCCCAGTTGATATTTATTCATCGGAGGGTAGTCCACAAACTAAATAATATATCAACCGTCGGAGCGGCCCAGTTGATATATATATTCATCGGAGGGTATTCCACAACAATTAATATATATCAATCGTGGACGTGATTGATATATATTCGCCGGAGGTTACCCACTAATAAAATGATAATTCTCATACAAAGGCTTAGGCGAGTGTGAGAGAGTGGTGAGTTTCGGGATCTGAGTTGGTCAGGTAGACATTCAAGTAGGATCATGCATTTGCTTGAATGTTTGTTTAAATTGGAACATTGCACTACACTTAAGTGGTGAGTAGCCCATTTAGGGCGATTCTCCTATTGAGCTTTAGCTCACCCCGTCGTGGGATCCCCCTTTTTACAGGTACCGGGAGCGTGCGAGGAGACGGCTCGTCTAGGGTGCTAGGAAAGCGGAATGTGGCTTTGTTGATGTTTATGTATTAGAATGCTTCTCATTTTTAATATATGTGTTGTATAAGAGTAAATCATTAACTGCAGATTATGGATATAGTTGGAATATTGTGAGAAATAAATTGTTTGGATATAGTGTGATTAGTATTGGTTTGGGCCCAAGAGGCAAGTTTATGTCAATTGATTGATGTTGGGACGGGTTTATGAAGATTTTGTATTTGGTGAGGCTCCCCGTCTGAGGAGACTACGGAATTTTAAATGAAAAATGTCGAGGTCACGACATTCACGAGTATTCCGCGGGTTGACGGGTAGTCAATGGACCCCCGGGTTTTGGGGCGTCACATCTAATGAGCACTGTCTTCCCGTACACTACTTGTGCCTGAAATAATGTTCCCTCGACAGGGTGAGCAATGCCCAGTAGTGATAATCTCCTACATGGGTTACTCCCCACCTAAGTGCACATGTAATGGCAACCAAACACACTCAAGAAAATACATGATCTTACTTGAATGTCTACATGCCCAATCCCATGTCTCGAGTCCTCACCGGCTCTCGCATACACTACTAGCCAAATGTGGGAAAATACAGTTTCAAAACAAGGTTTTGTTCTTGAAAACATACTAAATTTCGGTAAAATCTATTGGACAACCCCTGAGCGGGTCGATTTGGATAACTCTAAGGAAACAATTCATGGGCCCCTTCGACGTGAATTGTTGGACAATCTCTAACTCAATTCTCCGGAAAATCTTCCATTGAAATTCCTTTCGCAACCATTTTCGTTTTATTTTTCTTTCATGTCATGCACTCCTGAATAATCTAGGAATTGTCAGGTGCATATGGAATGCATTATGCCATTTCCAAACAATTCATGTTAATATATTTTACATGCATATAATGTTGGGTTACAGGTAGAATATCCAATCTGATTGGAACATAAATGCAGTGGAATTTAAAAAAAATTATCCCTTAACCCACCAAGCATCACATGCGTTTCATAAAAGCCGAAGGAAGGGTAAACGAAATTTACCTCTTATAGATCGATTCTTCAAGCCTTCAAAGTCTGCGTCTTGGTTTATTCAGATCTTCAAAGGTCAACTGGCTTTACGAAGGCCCACCCTCTACAAAGTATCCACACACAAACAAATAATAAACGATCTTGTGAATCTTATTCGGGTTACGTCTTCACAAAAGCGAAATTAGGGTTTTCTTTTATTTCTCTTTGTTTTGGTTGTTCTCGGAAGTAAACGACTACTACAAAATATATATGTCTCACATATATATATCTATATAAATGCTAGGGTTTGAATCCAAAAGCGAATTTTATATTATTATATATTTAAACCTCTTTTAAATAACAATTTAAATTCCTGAAAACATAACCGTTCAAGACATAACCGTTTCACGAATTTAAACTCTCAAAAATTAAATTGAATTTAAATAGCTAATTTAAATTCACAAAACATAACCGTTCAAGACATAACTTAGGTTTCACGAATTTAAACTTTCTCAAAATTAAATTGAATTTAAGCTAACAATTTAAATTCACAAAACATAGCAGATTCAAGACATATAGTTCACAAATTTAAACTTATAAAATTAAATTTGAATTTAAATAACAATTAATTGTTATTTGTAATTTAAAATAGACTCATCATTTTAAATTACTACAGTGAAAAACCATAATTGTTGTGTCGTTTCTTAGTAATAGGCTATAGGTTCGATTAACATTGGCGGTAGGCACAAATCACATTTTGATCCTACAAGTCATAAGTGGCTCTAGCAAGACAATGCAAGTTATTAAGCTCATGATCGAGACAACCTTAATATAGCTAATGACATAATCCTTTTGTCTCATGATAACTTGATAGAATATAAGGCATGGACAAAGTCAACCTTATATCATTTCTATCTTTGATTACTCAAAACCCAATTAGACTGACTAAACAAATGACATTGATCTCCATCAATTCATTTGAGCGCGACCATGCATTTCTTAGTCTCAATTGTCGAGGAGACCCAGAGATATCTCTCTTATAATAAGAGGGACAAATTCCATTTTAATCGCTCATATCTCACTACATAATTCTTGGCTATGTTCAAAATTATAACCTTTATAATCATCCGACTAAAGACAACGTTTGATTATATCAAAACACAATATTCCTTATGTTGAGAACTATATAGCGATCTCAGGTCAAAGGATTTAATGACACAACTATTAGAGATTAACTTATGACTTTGATCCATATATTAATCTCAAGGCAGATGCAATCGATATTTGTTCTCAACAAATAGATATAAATTTGAGATTTGTATCATACATATTCATCCCATAAATATCAATCAAACTTTATACTAATCTTAATTCATTATTATTCCAGTAACAATATAGATTAAGGACATTTAGAATAATTAATAATATTATTCAAGGACATTATATATAATAAACATACAAATCATCATAATAATTAATTCTCATAAATAGTCAAAATACCATGTCCACTTGATAGGAGCTAGATCACTATTTACTAACATATAATAACATAGATTAACTCACATTATCATGTTATTCAATTCATATCAAGAACACCAAAATTATTTCTCATGGGCTAATTAACAATCAAGCAATTCATTTTGAATTACGAGCAACACAAAATCAACGAATCACGTGAGCGGTGAAACTACAGGTCTTGACAACATTCCACGGCCCTTAATGAGTTTTCTTCCTCAGTCGATCGTTGGGCCCCGAAAACACGGCTAATTGAGCCTCGAATATCTATCCATCAAAATGGCTCTTAGCCAAAGAATAACACTAAGTAGAGAAGACACACACCTCTTGGGTTGTCGAAACTCCATGAACCGGTGTCCATGTGTAACCCTTGGAGCGTCGTCGGCTTGCCTCTTAGTCAGAGCCTTGAACCAGCGATTAGAAGCTAGGAAATCTAGAGATAAGTTGCACTTCTGCTCTTTAAAACTCCGTTTCTCCCCCTCAGCACTTGCGTTTCCCCAGCAAAGGGGAAAGAGAAGATGAATCTTTGTCTTATTTAACCTTTTCATTATTTTCAACTTAATTCCCTTTATGTCCTTTAGTTTGACTTTAAAGCTTTTTTGACACATGGCTTAATCTAAGCCATTTATCTCCGATCCTCTGCCTAATCATGCGACATGTGTCACGCCAAATACATGTAGTAGGTATTGCTTGTCAGCATCGCATGTCATGTTGTCGTACGGCGCTCGACACATGGTGCCCTCGAAAAGCGTGAAATTCTTCTTTGTACCGGAGATTCAACGAAATTCGACGTGTAAACTGAATTTCGCGAGGCGATTAAACGGTGAAGTCCATTTCATCATCCGAGATCTCGAAGAATTCAGATTTTGATCGAGTACCATTTACCCCTTTTGAAATCGGAATTTTCGAAGTTTACTGAAGAGGAAGGAGAGAAAAGAAGGAGAGGGAGAGAGAGGGGATTTTTAGGTGAGAAGCTCTCACTTATCTCTCTAAATTTACCGGTGATCGGACCGTCCAAACTCGGAGACAGAGGCAAGGATTTATCCCCAGCTGCGAGCTACGCGTGGGTGCGAGGAAGTGTGGACTTTATTGAACTCGGGTAGGGGTCTTATCTTACTTGGATATTCCTTGTTTAAAGAGGCATGATAATGGTTTTAGGTGTTGTGAGGCTGGAAATGGCCATGGATTAGGTTCCAAAGAAGTGGAGTTGATGCTTGATGAGGGGGTTGTCCATGGACAGCCCACATACTGTCTTAGGATTATTAAGAACAGTCCGGATTTTCTTGTTGGACCGAAATTGTCCATGTGTATTTGCTTGAGGTGGATGGCATGGATTATGTGGAAAATGATATGTTAATGCATGCTAAATTGATGTATTAACATGATTGGATTGAATTATATGATATAATTGTATATGAATCATTAGAATTGATTATATAAATGGCATCATTGCATTCATGTGCACGGTGACATCGTGTCGAGTCGGGTGTGGGTGCATGAAAATGCGATTCGTTCATCGATTTGGTGAATATGGGGTGAGTTGTATTTTGGAAGACGTCCAATAAATGTTTCACGGTTTAGAACATAAAGTAGACCAATTTATGAGTGAGGCAAAGTAAGGAGAGCATAAATCCTCGAATTAACTTAGGAATTTGGGTGTAAGGACATGAAGATATTGAGTTGTATGGGTGTAAGGACCGTGGCATGTTTGTAGATTTTGTTGCCTAAAGAAAGCCGCATGGTCAATGGTTATCACGTAAACCTAGAGTTTAGTATTGAGGTGAGGACCAGCTCGGGACCTCCCGGATACCATTGGCGAGTTACATTAGGTGTTGGTGAGTCGACAAAGGCTCGATATATGGGTGTCATTGGTATTTCCAGTGACGATTGTCACACTTGGCATAGGCATGTGTGAGGGAGTCGGTGAGTGGCTCGGGATATGAGCATGAAACATCTCATGCATAGTGAAAAATCATTCCATGTGTAAATTGTAAATTGTATGGGTCGTGGTTATCACGTAAACCTAGAGTTTAGTAATAGGAGTTGAGACTGACTCGGGATTAGTTACCCATTAGCGAGTTGCATTGGGTGTTAATTGGTGACAAAGGGCTCGGTATATAGATCATGTTTGGTATTTCCGGTGTGATTATCACATGGCATAGGAATGTGTGAGGGAGTTGGTGAGTGGCTCGGGATATGGGCATGAAACATCTCATGCATAATGAAAAATCATTACATGTGTAAATTGTAAATTGTATGGAATATATGGAATGGGTGTGGTTGTTGTGTGCCATTGCATGTGCTTTTTAGGTGGGAGCGCACTGTAGGAGAATTATTCTGGGCATTGCTCGCCCGTCGTGGGAGGAGATCCGCTGAGTCTGAAGACGGTGCGAATAGACGGCGCTCCTTAGAGTAGAGATTATGAAGCGGGCCGGTCACGTGGCCTTGATTCATGTTTGTGTATATATTAGAGCAGACTAGTTTTTAATATATGTTTTTATTAAGGGCATTAATTCGTTTCAACGTGTATGGATGCCATTGATATGAGACACGTAGGTTTCCCTTGAGTTGACGGTGGTGTGAGACCCGAGTTTCGGGCGTACATTTTAATTTCATATGGTTTCACTTTTTAGAAATGATGCCATAAATCTAAAACCTTCCCAATTAAATATTTTTATATGAAGTGTCACCTTTATGAACTTAATTCATATTGTGTCATTATTTTAAAATGACGACACCATAAATTGTTTTTGTAGTAGTGCTCATTTCTTCTATTCTCAAATAAGTGGACTTCTATTTTGTAGTTTCATGTAATCTTGGGTTTTTAACCTTGTTTTAATTGTCATATAGTCAATGTTTCTTTACCTTGCAAGAACACAAAAACTTTGAGCACAATTTTTTTTTCCATTTGAAATAAAAGACAAATTGTAAAACCCGGGAAAAAATTGAAAAATTTATGAAAAAAATAAAAAGGCAAAGGATTATTTGTCGATACATATAGGTTGAAAACCTAAAAGTTTTCTAGATCTCGGATGATGAAAAGGACCTCACCGTTGGGTTCGTCTCTCGAAATTTAGTTTCCCAGGCAAATTTTGTTTAATTCCGAGATAGTCAGAATTTCAAGTTTTTCGATATATCAGGTGTAAGGTGACACATGGCAAGTCATGTGAGTGACACATGGCAAGCCATGTGTCACAATGCATGTCTTTATAAGACACGTGGCAAGCCATGTGTCAACTTGCATGGAATGGGAATTTTGTATAAATGGGAGGTCACAAACAGTTCGTAGGAGGAGGGGGAAGCAGGAAAGGAAAAGAGAAAGAGAGGAAACGAAAAGAGAAAGAGAGGAAAGGAGAGAAAGGGAAAGGAGAAAAGAAAGAGAAAATAAAAGGAAAGGAAAGGAAAGGAAAGGAAAGGAAAGGAAGGAGAAGAGGGGAAAAAAAGGAAAGAACAAGCAGGTTTTCCTTCGACCAATGGCAGCTTTGATGAATGAATTTCATCGAACCCGGGGAAAACCGAGAATTTGGGTTTCCTCCTACTGGGCTGTTTCATCTAGGAGCCCATGTAGGGCTTAACGATTTTAAGCCACTTGAGGCGGAGTATTTCATTGTGTAGTGCATTTTTTTTTGTAAAACATAGGAAGAATTAAGAAATTTTCATAAAATAGCAAATGATAATAAAAATAATAAATTGCCATAGTGAGTTCAGGAGAGCCCTAGAAAATTCTAGATATCGGATGACCAAAGCAGTTTACTTGTGGTCTATAAATTCGTCTCGAAAAATCATGACCTCGAAGAAAAGTTTCGTCGAATTCTGAGACAATCATAATATTTTACGATTTCTGGTGATAAGTCGCCCAGCTCAGGGCCCAGATTTTTACTAAAATATCGGAAGTCGAGAAATGGCTTGAGCCAAGTTCATTTAAAATAAATTGAGGCGAAAATAAATTGTTTAATGACGGACCGAATAAGAGAATGTAGGCCATTTATCCAAATTTAGAAGAAAAAAAAGGATAAAAACGAAAAAGGAAAAGTCAAAAGGAAGGAAAGAAGGGGAGACGGGAAGGGAGGAGAGCGAGAATAAAGAAAGAAAGATTTTTTTCTCTTCGCTTCTCTTTAAGATCTACAAAAATCGTACCGTAGGTTTTCATTTGAGAAAAAGACAAAGTCGGTCTTGTGTGTCGAGAGCTACGTGTGGGTACCAAAATATTAGAGTTTCGTCAAACTCCACGAGATAGGAAATTTTCCTATTTGGGTTATTTCTAGCCTAAAGGTCATTTAATGGCTTGGGATTTGCTTAGAGGCTGTGAGAGGCCGTAAATTTTAGTCCCAAATTTTTTTGGACTAGTGTAGAATTTTAGAATTTTTGAGGTATTTGTTTCGGACTGATCCAGGATAGACCGGGGCCTTTCGGACAATCGGGATGAATTTTACAAGGCCCATTTTGGAACAATTAGGACGGGATTTCGGGACTATTTTACAGTGATCCCGATTGTGTTGAGTTTGGTTTTGATCGGGGTGATGCCTTTGAGTTTGTGGTGTGTTTTGGTATCCTGATGGTCGGTGTGTTGTGAAGGGACCAAGAGGAGTTATACTATGTTATAAGAATTAAGTTTAGGCCATTTATGTGTTAGAAAAATAAATAATATGCAGTTGTGTGTAAAAATCATGTTAATATGTGCTTACTTGACGTATTAACATATAAATTGTGAGAAATGAAAATTATATATAGGAAATATAATTATCCGAAATTTATAAATGTTGCATGTAGCTCTTATTATGCATGTAGCATGACATAGCATGAAATGGCATATCTACATTTCATATGCACGGGACATCACGTTGAGTAGGGTGTGAGTGCATGGTTTGGGTCGACAATGTGTTTGGTGTTCGACCATGGTAAATCGACACTGTGTTTGGTGTTCGATAATCTGTTGTGGGTATAGGGGAGATCGACACCTTGTTTGGTGTTGATGGTGGGCTCGGTAACATGGACTACGTCCAAAATGAGTCGCATGGTTTTGAGGTTATTAGAGATTGTCCAATAGGAAAAATAATTCAAAATTAATCAAAGCAATAAAAATAAAAATATCATGAAAAATAAAAATATTTAATTAACCCAAAGTAATTTGAACTCATGTTCCTCCTATCAATTCATCATATGTATTGATTGATTACTTTTCTCTTATTTATTTTTCTTTTCCACCACAAAATTATGTATATTCATTGGATTTGCATTTTGAATATCTTGTGTGTGGGTTGATTGAAATAATGTATCCCACATATTAAATATAGTGTCTCTTTGAGCTTAGATTCCTATGGGTCTCTGAGTAATTTGTAAGTTAGGAGTTCCAATGCCGTAAGTCCCTTTTCTTATGGAAACACCTTGAATAGGCATGAAGCTTTTAGAGTTTACTATATATTGAACTTATAAGCTTATTTAATGGCTAAATTTTGGTACAAATACATAGAATTTTATACGAAAAAATATGATTGATAGATTCTCAATCCTTATAACAATAAATTCAAATCTAACCCAACCAATTTGGACTTAATTTAAGATTAGAGAATGAGTTATAATCTATATAGGCATCATAATCCATTTCTTGAATCCCTCAATTAAACCACTAAGAGATAAAAGTGTTACCTTTTTTTTTCAAACTAATTAGGTAGATAAATGACTTGATTCTCTCGAGTATGACTTCTATGAGATAAGAAAGTGACAAATAATCTATTTCTAAAGCATCCTTAGAAAAATCTTACTATTTTTTTCCAATTGATTAGATGGATGTAGCTTAAGAAATGATGTCAAAGACAGTTTCTTTCTAAAGCATCTTTTACAAAAAAAACAAAAAACAAAAAACAAAAGCCATAAATCATCCTCCAAAATTATCTACTTAGTCTTCCTCGTAATTGATCAAAAGAAAAATAAATTATATCTATCAACAAAAATAATAATAATAATTGACTACAACCAGATTAGTTGTAAACTTATAGTAACCTGCTCCAATTTCCTCTTAAGGCCATGTTTTCCATAAAAAAAATCATATTAAGTATTTTAGTTATTTCAAAACATATAATCATAGTATGTAGTTAGTTCGTACTAATATTATACTTGGAACTTTTAGTGTTCGCACACGTAATGTGATAGTAAATCAAAAACAATTATAAAAATGGTTATTAATCAAGTGATTAAAGAATATAGCAAAAAAAAATTACAAGTGACTTTGATGAATTCCCTTTTCGTATTTTAAATATAAATGTAGATATGAAAACACCAGTCATAGCATGAAAAAGTGTTTACTAATTTCATTTGTTTTATTAATATGATGGATCCTTTTAGAGTTTACACTATGAGAAGCAGTTTAGATGCTTCTTTTAAGAGTCAAGTCTAAATTTCTCAAATGGAAGTTTATATTTAACTACCAAATGAAAAAGTAACAAAGATTTTATTGTTCTTAGAAATAATTAGACGTAAAAACTCAAAGATATTGTGAAACCCCAAAAAAAAAATTATATATATATATATCTAATTTTTCATAAAATGGAAAAATAATAAAATTGTCAAAATGAACGAGAAGGCACGGAAAATTATAAATCTCGGATGACGAAACGGATTGTGCCGTTGGACTCGCCTCACAAAATCCAGCGACCCGGAAAAGTTTCATCGAATTCTGAGACAGTCCGAATTTTTACGAATTTTTACGAAAATCTCGGAAGTCAGAAAATGGCTTGTGTCAAGTTCAATTAAAATGAATTGAACTGAAAAGAAATAAATGGTTTTGGAACATAAACAAACCCAGGACCATAGTGGACACGTGGCGCCATGAGGGCCACATATCAAACTTAACAATTAAGTTAAGTTAGAAAGGAAAATAAAAGAAAAGAGGAAAGGGGAAGAAAGGAAAAAAGAGCAAGAGTGAAAAGAGAGGAAAGAGAGCTCTTCCTTAAATGCTTCGATCCATGGAGTTAGATCATCGAATTCATCGGAGCTAGAAACGAGTTCATCTGCTCTCGGCAGAGCTACGCGTGGATACCAAAATCACGGGATTTTGCGAGAAGATTGACGAGGGTTCGGGAAATCAAGGTTTATGTAGCGCTTGAACCCGGGGTCGTTGACCATCGTCAACCTGCGGAAAACCTGTGTGTCTCATATCATGAGACCCACACATGAGTAAAAATTGCCACGTTGGGCCCATATATCCATACTCATCAGAAAATAATCAACTATATTACAATGTTTCATGCTTGTTTTACAAAAATATTTGTACATGTTTTACAAAAATATTTACTCAAAGCCACATGTCGGCTTTCTTCTCAAAAGCGGCCTCTAGTGAATGTCGTCTCCCTAGATATTTCATGTGCACGAAGGGGGGATCCACGGCGGGAGTGTGATGCCAGTGGTGATAATCTTCTATGATTACTCCGCTAAGTGCTCATGCAATGGCACACCAAACATTCAAGTAAAACATATATGTTCCTACTCAAATGTCTACATTATATGAATGAGAATATGATTCACCCATTCCTCCATCCTAGGCCTCAACGGCTCCTCACATGCTAGAAAAGTGTGAGAAACAATGTTTTCAAAACAAAAGGTTTTTGTTCTTGAAAACATAATATCCATTTCCGATCAAATCAATTGGACAACCCTCTGAGGTAAATTGCTGGATAACTCTCCGAACAGTCATGGGTCCTCATTCGAAATGAACTGTTGGAGCTGACCCCTCGAAGGCAATTCTTGAGCGTCTCCCCCTTAAAATTCACTTTTTATGTCGTGCGCTCCACTTTATCACTCTAGGTTTCGCGATTACACATGAAATACAATATGTCATTTCACAACAATTCATGTTAATATATTAAACATGCATATAATAACGAAATTTATACATAATCGACATGTTATTCATTCATATATAGCAATAACATAAAAATTAGCTCACATGGGCTAATACACAATCTGACTGTCCATCTAGGAGCTGTCCAAAGCATCACACCAACAACACGCAATTTGCATGTTATTTAAACCCCAAGCAATAACATACAACGATAGCATACAAGGACAATTTCAGTCCTGAATCGGTCTCGAGACGATAAAGTCGGTCCCGAAATTTTAGCGTTCGAGTCTAAGTTTTGGGACTAGCCAAACGGCCACTCACGACCTCGCACCATCCAACCCATTCACATGGCTCTTAGCCAAAGAATAAAACAAGTAGGAGAAAACCCTACTTCTCGGAGTTTGTCAAAACTCCACCAAAAGCTGAGTACCACGCGTAATACTGCGGCGATAGACCAACACCTTCATACCTTGGAGTTCTTGGGACAGTGCGTCGAGAAAATCTAGAGATAAGGTAGAAGCTCTCTCTCTAGAATCTCTCCTTTCTCTTTCCACTTTCTTTTCTCTCTCTATCTCCCTCTCTTTTCCCCATCCAATCCGATTGGGAGAAGTTGGGTCAAAGAACTTGTCTCTTAGTACCCGATAATCGACTCTGATTTAGTTTGACTTGGATTCCCTTTATCCCTTATCCATCTATCTTTGATTTTCCTCCAATGGCATGATGCCATTTGTCTCATGTGAGCCCCACTTGAGCTCAATGTTTGACTTGCTCACATCTTGACACATGGCGCATCTTGAGCCACTCCTGATGTGCAGTGTCAGGCCCACCCTCGTCGCCTCGAAAAACGTGAAATTTTGACAGTCTCAGAATTTGAAAAAATAATACGTGATAGCTAGATTTCGTGAGATGATTCCAACGGTAAAGTCTGTTTCGTCATCCGAGATCTAGAAAAATTTTGAATTTTGACCGAAATTACCATTTTACGCTTTTTAAGAAAATTAGAATTTTATCGGGCTTTACAGTTTCAGGTTTAAGAAGTGTCCACGGGACTTCCTATATTTTCTTCTACTCTCCAAGAGGTAGATATTTTTCATACTTTGGTTTATTTTCCATTCTAGGGGCTGTTTGGTTGAGTTTTAATGCCCTAAGGGGTTGTTTGGCCTTTTTGCCCTAGCAGTGTTCCAGCGAGTGTGGGTTATGGGAATAGTGCCCTGTTTTGACTCTATATGATTTCCAGTTTTCGGGGATGATTTTTGGTTAGAAAAAGGGAGACTTTGGACTAGTAACCTTCAAGGCAATTGTATTCCTATTTGAGAACTTGATGTTAAGATTTTGAATCACTGATCAGACTACAAGGGCTCAAGTTATGGTGGATTTCGGGACTACTCAGTGCCCTATTTTGGCGAACCTATTGTCCAGTTTTGGGACTGATTTTATTTGGGAAAAGTGAGAATTTGGACTAACATACTTCAAGGAACTTGTATCTCTATCTGAGAGCTTGATGTCAGACTTTTAAATCACCCAAATCAGACCTCTATAACTTAAGTTATGGTCCATTTTCCGGGACTGCTATATCTTAGGTTGTTTAATGATTGTGTCCAGATTTTTGCCACAATTGTAGTATATCATTGCAGATTAATTGATATACCTGGTTGAGGGTAGTATTGTTCTAATGGTTTGGCTTGTGATGTGCTTGTACGGATAAGGCCATTACATGGCTTATTATAGGCTAGTTGTGGACATGTCTTGTCATAATTCGGCCTAGAGGTTGATGGATGTCATTACCCGAGTGGTAGTGACTTGTGATGTCAACGTATGCGTTATTGATATGTTGGCATGTATTGTATGATTTATTTGGAATTTGTATGCTTGTCGATATAAATGTCCAAATGATGCATGGATAATTATGTATGAGTAAGCATGCACATATAGGACTCATTGTATATGTAGCATGGTATGAATAGACAATGGCATGATTGCATTGCATTATGCACTAGTACGTCTCATGACATGGGTGTGAGTGCATGGTAAAGATCAACACTGTGTTTGGTGTTGATGGTGGGCTCTGTAACATAGAAGAACGTCCAAAATGAGTCGCACGGTTTTGAGGTTATCGGAGACTGTCCAATGCTTTTGAAATAAAGCGGTTATTGGAGACTGTCCATAGCTTGTGAATAAAGTTGTCATCGGAGACTGTCCATAGCTTTAAAATAAAGATGTTATTGAAGATTGTCCAAGGTCGGAGATTGTCCGGGATCAGAGATTGTTCAGGATTAAAAGATTGTCCAAGGTCGGAGACTGTCCAGGGTCGGAGACTATCCACTGTCGGAGACTATCCACCGTCGGAGACTGTCCACCATCGGAGACTGTCCAAGGGCTTTGAATGAAGCAGTTATCAAAGGTTGTCCAAAGGATTTGATTTATAAAAACAAAAAAACAAAAAGCCTTTTGTTTTGGATAAAAGGTCATTGGGTGAAACACCAATGACAAGTTTTCACATTTAGCATATGCATGTGTGAGGGAGTCGATGCGGACTCTGGACATGGGATAGGGTGAGTCACATTCTCATCTAAGACATGTAGAAATTTGAGTAGGAATGTGCATGTTTTACTTGAATGTGTGGTGTGCCATTGCATGTGTACTTAGGTGGGGAGTAGCCCTTGTATGAATATTTCTCTACGGGCATTACTCGCTGGGTTACGAGACCCTTTTTAGATTACGGGGAGTTTATAGGGAGACGAGCGCTCGATGAGGCGTGATTGTGAAGAAGACCAGAGCATGTGGCCTTGACAATACTTTAAAAGTATTTTTATATAAAAAGAATTGTAATAAAATTCTTTTGGACTATTGTATAAATAGTCGGGTATGAGGGTCATGATCGGACTCTTATGGACTGTAATTAAACGTTTTATTTTCATATTTTAGATGTAACGCCCTGTCTCGAGATGGTGTATGGTATGTGTAACCGTAGGGTCGAATTTGTGCACCAAGAGCTTCCTTAATAATAATAATAATAATAATAAATTGCCAGAATGGTTCAGAAAAGCCTAAAAAATTCTCTAGATCTCGGATGACGAAATGGACTACGCCGTTAAATTCGTCTCGTGAAATCTAGTGACCCAGAAAAGTTTCGTCGAATTATGAGACAATCGGAATATTTACGATTTTACGAGGATGATAAAAGCTAGATTAATGACTTGAGGGGCGGGATTTTTACGAAAATCTCGGAAGTAAATGGCAGGCTAAAGTTGCATTTAAATAAATTGAACTGAAAAGAAATAAATTGTTATGAGGCAGAAACAGACCCGAATGAGGCAATATGAGTCATATATCCAAATAATAATAATAATAATAAATAAAAAAATAAAAGTCAAAACGAAATGAGAAAGGAAGGGACGGGGGAGTTAGAGCGAGAGGAAACATAATTTTTTTCTTTTCTAACCGCTTCTCAAGATCTACGAGGGCGGACATAGAGTTTTCATCGGAGCAGAAGGCAAAGTCGATCCACGCAACGAGGGCTATGTGTGGGCACCAAAATCTTAGCGTTTCGTCAAACTCCAAGAGGTAGAAAATTTTCCTACTTGTGTTATTTATATCTTAAATGTCATTTAATGGCTTGGGATTTGCTTAGAGGTCATAGGAGGTCGTAAATTTCGATCGAAATTTTTAGATTTAGGTTTAGAATTTAATGGGACTATTTGGGACGATCCCGGAGTTGAATTTTTGGGACTATTTTAGACAATCGGGTTGAATTTTGGACTATTTGGGATAGTCCATCTGAGTTCAGTATTTTCGGGTAGTTTTGGAGTGTGTTGAGGTTTAGTTTTGATCTCAGGACTGATGTTTTCTGATTTATTTTCCATCTAGGGTGGTTTTGTCTTGGTTGGAGCCTTGAGGGCTATTTGGATAGTTTAGAGAACCGAGGAAAGCATTTTCTGGTTCGCGTATATCCTTGTTCACATGGAAGCCTCCTAACTGGAAGGCCCATAACTTTTCGTCGAACTCGATTGAGTGTTCTTAGACTTCTGAAAGCCCCTTGAGTTTAGAATGCGGCCCATATGCATGTGTGAATGACATTTTGGAATACATAGTTTGAAAATTTTAATTGTAGCACTAAGTGTGCAAGTTTCTTGGTTATGATGGCGTGTGGTCTAATGCATTGAGTGTGGGTAAAAGTGGAGGCGGAGAAATTGTGAAGTCGTGCTCGGTGTTGTAAGCCTTGAAAGGTGAGTGTTCTAAACTGTTTTTCAATGCTAGTGTATTATTTTATAAATCGTTTACGATTGGTATGTTATGGTTTAATTGTTACACCCGTATTTTAAAGCTTATGGTTTGATTTGTTAAACCATATTTTAAACACTTATGGTTTGATTTGTTAAAAACCATATTTTTATTAAGCAAGCAAGCAAACTTATATTTTATAAGTTGGGCCTTAAAATCCTAGTCTTGAGCAAGCATTACCGGTCAGAGGTATTCCGTACGTGCACGGGGAAGTTAAGACATGATTTCATTGCATTTTATATTTGCACAGTGTTACGGCGAGCTTAGCTCATGCATTATGGCATAGAGGAGGGCGAGTGAAGTAAGTGTTGGAGTATATAGGGTTAGCGCGCTAGCTTATTATGTGGTGATGGAGCATTCCACCATATTTACCGGAATAGGTGATGTGGACACGAGGTCCTTCCACCGGCACTATAGAGACACAAGTTTCCTGTGTTTACTAGGGTATAGCAAGCAAGAAAGGCCTCCAGTGGTTGATCATTATATTTATAAGCATTTTACATACAGTAAGCAAGCAAGCATTTTTAAAAAAAGTTCTAGAAACTTTTATAGCAAAGCAAGCAAGGTTTTCTGAAAGTGTTTTGTAAAAGATCATTTTTACAGTTTTGAGACATATTCAGAAAAAAGAAAGCATTTTATAAAGCATACACTTACTGAGCTCTTTTAGCTCATTATTTTCCTGTTTTAAAAAATTATCTTCCGGAGTGCAGTCGCGAGGGCCAGTGAGTCAGGCTCATGAGATTTTTAATCCATTTTAAAGTTCTCAGCTGATATGCGTTGAATTGTTGGCGGCGATAGTGGCTCAAATTCAATTTGCGGGAAAATATTTGTGAGAGAAAATCAAATTTACAGCAAAAATCATAAGAATCGGCTGCAACGAGGTGAAATCAAAAGCTGGAATTTAAGTCGCAGGGAAGGCGGAGTTTCCGGCCAATTTCAAGTAACGACATGTGGTGGCTTTGAAGAAGAAAGCGAAGAATGAGCAGAGTGAAGTCGTGACTTGAAGAAAAAGAAGTGAGACAAGAATGACTTGTTGAGATAAAGAAGCTTGATCAAATAGAAGAAGTTCATGTCCGCGACATCAACATGATGTCGCGACACCAAGGAGATAAATGATAGCCGTGAAGACCGCAGCGGAAGGTATGACAGGCTGTCTAAAGCCACAAGAGCTGACCTTCTCAAGTAAAAGAAATTAGCAACTAATTTTTGAAAGGAAATGACTTGATGTACGCGACCTTACTTGATTATGAAGAATAACACTAAAGTCATAATAGAAACTCAAATCGGACGACCAAGAATTAATGAAGAAGCGGACATGATGTGTGACACCACTTCAGTGTGATGGGGTGAAACTTAAGCGATGCAAACATGGAGTCGTGACGAATAGAAGTTCGCGACAAAGATTTTCAAAGGAAGGCCCGAACGCAAATTACGCTGACGATTCGACGACTAGAGATATCAAACACGAATCAGAGAAGATGTCGCGGCGTCAGCAAGAATTCGCGACATCGGTACAGGTATTATGGTCGCGACGTGGTTAGTGGTCGCGACGCCGGTCTAAAGGAAGAAGGTCGCGGCGTCCTTCGGAGGTGAGTCGCGACATCATCACGCGCATGGAATGGAGGTCGCGACATCATTAGGTATGGCGACATCTCATATCGAATCTTTGAAGACTAGTCACGACAAAAGAAAAGCTTCCACGACATCAAAAGAGCTCATAAGCATAACATTGAAGTCGCGACGTATGAATGAAGTCGCGACCTCAATTACAAGGAAAGAGGGTCGCGACGTCATTTAGCGGTCGCGACATCAGATCCAAGGGTGATAAGGCAAGTCGCGACCAGATAAAAGTTTCTACTACAGACGAACAGAAAAACGAAGTCACGACATATGATTGAAGTCGCGACACCAAAACATCTCATAAGCGAGCGTTGAAGTTGCGGCGTGAAAGGAAATTCGCGACATCAAGTCAAGTTTGCGACCGCAGTAGGTCAGCGACATGAACAAACAAATGGAGCGAGTTATTTTGAAACCCACAAGGAAGTGCATCGAGTTAGGGCTGACTCGAGAACCCATAAATAGCGGTTTGCTAAAGAAGGAAGCGGCTCTTGGCGGCTCGAAGAGAGTGCGAATTGTAGAGAGGCTCGTGTATTACAATTTTGTTTCTTTTCTTTGTTTTTCTTTGTTATTTTAGATTAAGATTAGAGTAGATTGTTATTTCATTTGAATTTACGGATCTAGATGTTAGTTGTTGAAGTTGGCCCGAATGCAGAATTTTATTTTCTTCAAATTGCACTTTGTAGTTCGTTTGAAGTCCAAACAAATTTTGGAATTCGAACTTCCAGTTTAGGATTTACAGTAGTTCTTTTGATCAGGGAGCTACCGTTAGTGTAATGAAGTAATTTAGAAACCCGACTTGATTGAATTTACTCACATTGTTTGAATTTATCTTTCTTGCATCAAATTTATCGAGTCTGCGAACCTAAGTCTTGAATCGCCTTTGGTTTGTTTATTTTGTATGATCCAAATATCGGTGTCCTATACTGTAATAGGATTGTTTCATGCTCGATTTCGGGGAGACCTACGAGGTGACACGGAGAAGGCATTCCTGAGTATTGAACAATTTCTGAGAATTATGCGAACCTAATATTGGGGATCTAATGGGCTCTGTGAATTATAATCGATAAATCTTCTTCTCACTTGAAACAGAGAATGAGTTGAATGACTTATCAATTAAAATGAGCAGAGAGTTCGCCTCGATTCGAACAGTAAGTTCAATCCCGTGTTAGCAAGGATCTAATCGAGGGAAGAATGAGCTTGTTCTAATTTTGAGGATGAGAAACCAATATAGTGTAAAACCCATTGCCCAGCACATGTCTTAGGAGCTGGAGTTTACGAGTCCTTATTCAGGTATGAAGTATTGAAAAGAAAAATACCAGGAACAAGGCCTTCGATTAAAAGTAGTTATCTAATCCTACGTCTTCGAAAAGCTTGGGGAAGATTAGATGATGAAGTAATAGATTAAGGAGAATCCACGTAGCATTACCATCTTCCTTTGGATTCATACGCGAGGTTCGAAACAAAGTTCTGAGTGAGTCTGGGAATTGATGTTTCACAATAGCTGTATTTTCAATGCATCCCTTTAAAAGCTAACTGACCAGTCTATTTCTTTAATTTTTTTATTTTAGTTGAAGCATTATTTCATTTTATTCTTAGTTTACATATCTTTATTCTTTTAGTATTTTTAAAGGTTGCATAGGACTTTATCAATTGCCTATCATAGTTCAAATAGTATAGAGCTTGAGTAGTCAGGGTAGTTGATTGAGAATTCTTGAGATCTCTTTGGGATCGATATCTGGACTTAAATCCACTTTATTACTTGTTTGACACGTACACTTGCGGAATCATGGATCAAAATCGAAGAAGAAATTCGGATACTCTTCAAGAGCGTTTTTAATCGATTATAATTGCAAGAAATGCAACAAACAAGTGTGTAGCATTATTCTTTGAGATTAGACAATAGTCCTTGGGTAATAACGTTATAAATTTGTGTTGATGTTTTGATCCATCACTCACACTTACATAGTGGGAGAAAGAAAGATATGAACAAGTTTTTGGCGCCGTTGCCGGGGATTAGATAATAGTCCTTTTGTAATGATGTCATAAATTGGTGTATGTCTTTTGAGTATGAACAAGTTTTTGGCGTCGTTGCCGGGGATCGAAAGAATTAATTAGATCAATATTCTAGCGAAGGAAATCTTAATTGGACATTTTAAGAAAAGAACAAAATAGCTTTTCTAGTAGTGACACATTAGTCACTAATTTTTAACAAGCCATGTTGAAAATATTTGTTGGGTTTGACTAATCCTATTAATAGTAGTATGCTTTTATTTTAGGGAAAACCTTTGGCAATGCATAGGAAACATGGATCGACTTGATTCGTGGAACCTTGAGATTGGAGAACACTCGGGGCTTAAGAAAGACAAAGAGCGAGAAAGCCTTGGCTATGGCAAAGAGAGACATGACCAAACGGAGACCAGAGGACGGCGACGGGGACCCCATTGCGATACAATGGGAGGATTTCTAGGGCTTATTATTCAAGAAGAGTATTACGCAATCGAGACTGACCTACGGTGGATCTGAACAATTTGAACTAAAGCCGGCCTTAATTACAGTAGTTCCGGCAACATCGGTTTCTTGGTCATCCCAGAAGACCCCGAATATGAGCACCTAGGAAGATTTCTCGGGATGGCTAATACGATTGAAGCTGAGCGGTGTGAATGGTGATAAAACTACATCTCTTCCCATTTCTTTGAGACATAAGCGACCACATAGTACTGAATCATTAACATAGTTCTGTTGATACTTGGGAAGAGTTGGTAGAGCTTTCATAATTCTTTCCCTCATCTCTCACTTGAGAGACGAAGAGAGATAATTGTATTCCAACAAGGGAAGATGAGGCACATCGTCACTTGGGAAAGATTCAAAGATTCTTGAAGAGGTGCTTGATGCATGGGAATAGACTTGAAGACCCAGATGGATATAGTGTATCACGCTCTGAATGATACATCCAAGAGATCGATGCTTCATCTTTGTGGAGCATTCAAGCGAAAAAGTCTTTGAAGAGGCAACGAGATCTGATAGAGGACTGGAAAATGTAATATGAAGCTCAAATGCGAGGTTTCAAGAGGTAATGCTTGAAGGAAA
The DNA here is from genome assembly GCA_016808115.1 of Tetrastigma voinierianum. Taxonomy (NCBI): domain Eukaryota; kingdom Viridiplantae; phylum Streptophyta; class Magnoliopsida; order Vitales; family Vitaceae; genus Tetrastigma; species Tetrastigma voinierianum. Next base: position 589,406 of record JAEQBH010000023.1, read on the forward strand.
AGAGGGTCATAGAGCTGAGCAAAGATAGCTGACCATTGAGGCTAAGTTGGATACTATAATGTAGGATGGACAAACAAGAGAGAGGAAAGATGCACCTTGCTCATGAAATAGGAGCGTTAGAAAGAGAATTGATGAGAAGCTGATCTTGTGTGCCAGCAGAAGAAGATCTTATGGTCTTGAGGAGGTTAAACGCATTGAAAGAGCAAAGAAGTTACCATTTTCAAGCCCGAATCCTAACGCCCATACACTGCAATCCGACGTGAGGAACCATGAGAATTTCTCATATGGTGGAGGGGCATTCATGGCCCAAGGCGGGGGCAGCATCCTCGACAGGATGTCCCGACCCAGCCACCGAGGTTCCGGCGGCAAGGAGGTGAGGGCAGAAATGAATACCAGGGTCAAAGGAGAACCCAACCATTTGAGGAACAAATGCTGCAGTTCATGGGGGATAACAAGAGGCTATTATAATTCCATAAACAGAAACTATCTAATTTGGAAACTTTCAAGTCATTGAGATGTTTGAGAGAATGCTAGTGCCATTTGAAAATCTAGAGAGACCTGAGTAGAGACGGTGTACGAATATGTAAACCAAAACAAGGAACATTCCTAATGACACCGGAAGAACCTTTAAAGGCGCATGGCAATTCAATTGCGAAATTAGGAAGGATTTGGCTGACAATGGAAGACAGGATAGAAAGAAGAGGGCGAGGCGGAGAAAGAGGGTGAAAGAGAGAAAGAACGGCTGATTGAGCGGATGAAGGAATAAATGACAGAAAAGAGAAGGAATACCGACTTATGCTCTGTAGTGCCATTTCCACGGAGACTTCAGAAGTCAAAAATAGAAGAACAGTTTCTAAATTCTTGGATATTTTCAAGAAATAGAAATAAATATCCCATTGTAGGGTGATGTTCGAATGCCTCTTTATCTGAGAATTTCGAGAAAGAGGTGCTGAGCAGAAAGAGAATGGGCGAGGAGGGTATAGTTAACTTGGTTGCTTTATGCGGTGCCATTATCCAACGTAAGCTCCCAAAGAAAGATGAAAGACCCTGCGCTCACTATTCTGCTCTATAGGGAAATGTGAGTTCAAGAAAGCTTTATGTGACTCGAGCAAGTATAAATTCGATGCTCTATCGGGCCAGGCAGAGACTTAGTCGGGGGAACTAACTCCAACAAAGAATTACATTATTAATGATGGGAACAATTCAAGACAAATCCGTAGGGCATCCGAATATGTACTCGTCAAGGTTGGGAAATTCCATTTTCCTGAGATTTTGTTATCATGCATGAGGAAGACCTCAAGTTCCTCTGTCATTGAAAGACCTTCTACAATAGGAGTCAGCCTTTGATTGACGTGTGATGTAACGGTGAACTCGACACTTGATTTGGGAATGAATCGCATTTTAATATTAATTAGAGTCTCGGAACATCCCAATGTAGAGGAAGAGCGCTTGTATGGTCGTAAGAAGCAATAGCCTTCTCAATGATGAAGTGAATTCCCCGATTGTATCATTCAAAACGCTATCAAATGAAATTGAGATGAATTTTAGTACTGAGAGCTGATTGTGAAGTTCGCTCTTCAAATTTGTTTGCACAATGAAACAACCGAAAGTATAAATGAAAAACAAATAAGATGAAGTGAGCACTAGACACAAAGAAACTCATGGGGGCGTGAAACTAGCGCGCGAAGGGTTAACATCAAGGAGTTGCCCGGGCCATTTGAAATATGAGTTTTGTGAAATGTAAGAAAAACCGCTTATCATATCAGCCGCATTGACCGTCGGCGACGTAAAATTGCCGTAATTTTGAGAAAATACAAGGAAGCCATCGCTGGGTCAATTAAAGATCCGGGGCGTATCACCTCTATTCGTATGCACAAAATATTGCCGGAAGATAATGCAAAACTTCAGCTGAAAGCATCAAAGGCCTCGAATCCACTATGAAAGAAGTCATTATAAAAGAAGTTCAAAATGGTTAAATGCAGGTTTTATATATGCTATATCATACGCTTCGGGTAAGCCCAAGACATGTGGTTCCTAAGAAAGGTGGATTCATCAGAATCGAAATGAAAAGAATGAACTTATTCCTATAAGAACCGTGTGGATCAGACGAGGGTTTGTATCGACACAAAAATTGAATACCGCAAACTGTAGCGATCATTTCCTACCTTTCATCGATCAAATGTCGGATAGTCAGTAGGACACCCTCATTTATGTTTTGATATACCGGATATAACCAAATAGCTATCGCGACCAAGATCGTGAGAAAACCACTTTTACATGCCCATTCGGGTACTTTTGCTTTTTAGAAGAATGTCATTCGACTGTAATGCTCCCGTACCTTCCAAAGATGCATGATGTCTATATTTTCTCTGATCTATGGCTGAAGTTATGGAGATGTCTTCATGGATGATTTTATTGGGAAGGTATGGATCCGCTTTGAACAATGCTCGCATAACCCGGGACAAGACTAAAGGTGCAAAGACAAAAAAAAATCTTAGCTCGACCTGGGAAAATAACATTTTATGGTTAAAAAGGATTGTCTGGGGGCAATATGGTTTCTGGCACAGGCTTGAAGTAGACCAAGTAAAGGTTTCACTTATGCGAGACCTAATACTCACCCACTACGCCTCAAGGAATCGGTTTCTTAAGACATGCCGGATTTTATAGAAGATTTATCGTGAGATTTCTCAAAATTGCTGTATTCACTATGCAGATTACGAGAAAGATAGTAAGTTTTATTTTCGATTAATCCCGCCATAAAAGATTTGAAGAAATCAAATCCAGATTAGTTGAAGCTCCCATCATCAAGAAACCGCATTGGAACAGAGAATTCCAGATCACAGATGCCGTTGATTTCGCAGAATGAGTCGTATTGGGACATAAAGATGAAAAACATAAATATCTACTATGCTAGCAAACCTTAATGAAGCACAAGAAAATTACTCTACTACCGAAAAAGGAGACGCCGGCACAAGAAACAGGACAGAAAATTCAAAGCATATATTTTGGGGTCCCATGTTGTTATACACACTGATCATGCATCAATTAAATATTTAATGGCAAAGAAGGAAGCAAAGCCAAGATTGATCAGGTGGGTATTATTGTTGCAGGAATTTGATTTAGAAATTAAAGACAAAAAGGGCAAAGGGATAATGTGGATAGCCGATCACTTCTTGTCAAGAGTAGAGGAACCTTAATCAGACAAGAAAAATGAAGAGAAAGAAAAATGAAGAAATAGCGAAAAATTTTCGGATGGCAGTTATTTGTTTATCCTCAATCACCCTTATCTTGATATTTTGAATTTCTGCGTGGAATTATGCCACGAGTGTTACCATTGAGAGAGAAAAAAGTTAGGGTGTGTGGTACTATCTGGGATGATCCATATTTGTTTAAAAGAGAGCGTCGATTATAAGGAGATGTACGAAAGTGAAGCCAGCGAGATTTTACAAAAGAATCTGTCATGCATCGCCTTATGGAGACGCTGCGAGGAGATAAACTGACCACAAAATTCTCAGTCAGGATTTTCTTGGCCTACAATTTTAAGGATTGTTTGAATGGGTAAAGTTGTGTGATCGATACTGAAGAATGGGAAATATCGATAAAGGCATGAGTGATGCCCCTTCAAGGTATCTGGTGGTGCAATTGTTTGATGTATAGGGGAATGGATTTTATGGGGCCTTTTCGGTTCATTTGGAAATATATTCATACTCTAATTGTGGATTATGTATCAAAATGGGTGAAATGCGCTTGTCCTAAGAATGATTCAATCTGGTTGTGGGGTTTTTACAAAGAAATATTCTTAGCGATTTGGGACACCTAGAACTATAATTGATGATGGAGGAAGCCATTTTGCAAATGGTGTTTGACAACTCATGGCAGATATGGTATCAAACACATTATAAACGACATAATCCTCAAGCAGATAGGCCAATTAAAATTTCCAGCAGAGAAATAAAGAAAAATTACGGAAAAATGTGAGTTATGAGGAAAAGGGTCGTCTTTAAAGCTTGATGATGCATTATGGGCATACGGGGCTGCTTTCAAAACTCCATTGGAATGTCCCCATACGAGACTTGTCTTTGGAAAACCATGTCACCTCCCTCTTGAGCTGAATCTCTGAAGCCGTGGCCCATTGACAGTGAACCGATTTCAAAATTGCAAGGAAGAAAACTTCTCCAAGCTGAATAGGCTGGAAGAGCGAAGCGGCCTATGACAATGCTAGAATATACAAGGACAAGACAAAAGAAAATGACATGATCAAAATTCCGAGAAGAAGTTAGAGAAGGGGATAAGGTCTTCTTTGTTTAACTCAGTTAAGATTATTTCGAGGAAAATTTGAAAATCAAATGGAATTGGACCATATATAGTGGTGTCAAGTACTATCTTTGGAGCGATAACACTCGGGACGATCTTTGGGAAAGAATTCAAAGTTAATGGGCAAGGCGAAACTTATCTCGGTAGGGAGAAAGAAAGGAGAACTCCAGGCGGTGAATTGAAAGAAAAGCTTAAGCAATTTAGTCCGATAGGACTCAAACGGGCTTGACTCATGGGAGGCAACCCATATAGATTTTTAGTTTCTTTATAGACTTGAATTTTTATTATTGTGCAACGTTTTAGATTTTTAGTTCTAGTCATGATTTATTTAGAAATTGCTGAGTTAATATTAGATTAATTTAATCCTTTTGAATTGTTACAATATGCGGGATGAAGAATCAAATGGCCCGAGGCGAAGAACAAATTCGGGACTACTCCGGCCACTTCACAGACGGAGCAACTCGAAAAGGGGAGCCGCACTCTTCCTACACAAATTTTGTGAAAATTGAATAGAATGCATTTTTTGAAGTCTTGTGTGGGAATGATTAAATGGATGCTAAATGTACAAATTAATAAGGAGTGAAAAAGCGCGATCATCAAGAATTTAGGAATGAAGTCTGACCCAAGTCATGACAGTTACATGTGTGAAGTTAGTCGTAACTTAGTCAATGCGGAAAACGAGAGACCGCAGTGGCGACCCGAAAGGGTTATGTCATGACATAAATTGAAGGTCGCGTGAGCTTGGTCGCGATAGAACCATTCAGCTAAAGAGTGGTGAGTGCGGCTTGACTCAGCTATGTCATCAAATGCGATGTTGCGGCACGATGATAACTTGTCCTCCCAGTTTACTTATGTCGCGACAAACGAGTATCATACGACATAAAATTTAAATATGCAGTTAAGGCGTTTTTAATTTTACTTTTTAAATTTAATGACGACACACAATCGGCTTCGAAATTAAAAATTATGACAAACACAAATAAATGATGTAATAAAAGGCCCGACCTGTGATAATGATTGAATTGCAACTGTGAGAAACTCCCTCCACTACCATCTCCTTCCTTGAAGCAAATACAACCTTTCATCTTCGCATATTCTCTGGTTCTCAATTCTTGCAAACCCTAAATCCGAACTTCTTCCTAAAAACCTTCCGATTTCTCTAATGGCCGAACCTTCAACCCTCATCCCAAATCTGAGCGAAATCATGGAGATGCGCTCGAGGCGAGAGGGAAGTTCATCAGAGCACGAAAGGGAGAGGCAGGCCAGTGAACAACCGAAGTTCAACGGTTCGCAAGCAACAGAGGAAAATGGGAAAGAAAGGCAATGAAGAAAGAAGAAGAGCGAGGTTCGTCTCGGAAAACTTTCTCAGTCACGCGGAAAAGCACTATCTTTGGAAGGGTTGTAGGAGAAAGGAAGCGATCGACTCATTTCCCCTTCAAGGAGTTAATGTATAAAGAGGTCGGGGAGAATTCAAACATCAAAGTCCGGGTTATGCAAAGAATGCCCGAGAATTTTACCTCCAATCCGTCGGGAGGAAGGAGAACTCGCTTATGTCAAAGGAGTTCGGGGTGCTCTTGGCGGAGCAAAGACTATTAATGAGATGTATGGAATGGAAGGCGTAAGAATGGATCAAAATTCAAGAAGCCATGAACAACTCCTAACCGTGAGAAGATAGCGAGAAAATTAACATACCTGTGAAAGGGCAAAGTGGGAAGAAAGGAAAAGGAGAGTAAAAGACCCCGAGTGTGAGATCAAAGAAGAGGCCAAGTGTGGTTTTACTCTCTCAGCATCTGTTATGGTCCCTACCAAGCACGCTTTCTGGGTACGCAAGAGAACAAGAAGCAATCCTTCTATGCTATGCCGTAAGGGGTACAAGATTGATGTCGAATGCTTATTGAAAATTCTATAATGAGGTATCATGAAGGTAATAAAAGGTTTGATCCCTCACCCAAAGAACCATCACAAGGCTATATTGGGGTGGCTGGTGTGAAGGGAACTTGGAAGAAGAAGAAGAGTGCCCAAAGATTTCACTCACCCTGACGGGAGTAAGCAAGGGGCCAAAGAATCAAAAGAAAAAGGGGGTCATAGTAGAAAAAGATTCAAGGGATGAAAATGAAAATGCAATACAGGAAGAAGACACCATTCTGGTGGCAGAGCAAGAAGAAGAAAATCTAGAAGCACATCAAGAAGGGAACACTTTTATGTTTCCAGAGGATAGAGAGCAAGAAGATAGAAGCCCAATAGATTTCTCAACCCCACTGGCCAGCTCTCCCCCTATAAGGAACAAGATTTCAAAGAACCTGGTGAAAGCTCTAGGGGAGCCCAGGAGAATAATCGAATAATGGAAATGCTCAATTCCATCCAAAAGAAAGTGGAAGAAAGGGAGGAGCAATGGAACCTCCAGCAAAAATTCAGAGAAGAGGTTTATGAAAAAGAATTGAAGAGAAGGGATCAACAATGGGAAGAAGAGATGAACAGAAGAGAAGAAGTATATGAAGCTGAGATGAAAAGAAGAGATCAACAATGGGAAGAAGAGATGAGCAGAAGGGAAAAGAAGATGAAAAGATCCCGGAGCAAAGAAGAGGAAAATTTAAGAAGGAAATGCAGGAAATGCATCAAGATCTACCCAAGAAGCAAAGCTTAAGCCATGAATCATCTCTACTAACACCGCATGATCGTGATTCTCAACTCCTAAAACTCATAAAGGAAAGGGATTCAGACCAGGAAGCTAAGACTAAGGAGCAGATCAAGGGATTCAAGTTCCTATACATGTCAATGTTCAAGGATTTCGAGAAAAGGATGAAGGACAGAGATCAAGAGCTTGATGATAAAGATGCCTTCGTAAGAAAAAATGGCTTGAAAATTTGACGATCAACAATAATCTTTCCAAATTTTTAGAAGTCAGATCAAATGGAACTCGCACAAATCAACACACTCGGGCACGACAAGATGATCCGAACAAAAAGACGATCTCACAAATGAATCGATCCTCGAAGAACACATCGAAAGGGAAGAAATGACAAGAAGAAGAAGAGAACTTAATGAAATTCTCCCAAATTCAATCCTCTAATTTGGCCAGCCTTTGATCCGATCTTCCCAACATCTTTGCTCCTCCCTCAAAAAAAAAAAGAAAAAAATAGACCTTCCCATTGGATTTACCTATCCTTCTTTCTCCCCTCTCTTCCCGATTAAGTTGTTCAATTGTTGCATCACATCATTAATAAAACAAGAAAATTTGTGAAAAAGGAAATGTTTGCTTGTTTGAAGTTAGATTTTTTGCTTGACTTGTTAGGAAAATAACATTAGGATTTTGTTCAAGAATGAAAATGCTGAAATATCATAATCAACTAATGAAGTAGTTTGACTAGGAGATAAACTTGAACACAAATAATTGAAAAATCAGGGCATGAATAAAGAGACTGGAATTAGGAGTATTTACTATTCTGTTTAAATTCAGTTAGTTGCAAAAATTGGGAAATTGGTTATTGCTGATAGAACAAAATACTTGGTTAAAATAATGCGTAAGTAGGACAGCTGAATAAGTACAAGTCTTAAAGAATAATACACATCGGTCAACAAAACTTATAAATCTTTGGACAGAATTAGGAACATCTTCTAGGGAATTCAGACGTGAGTCCGCCCCTAGAACTTGTTTGATTATTGATTGAGGCGAAATCTCTAGGTAGAAAACAACTAACAGAAATGATAGAGGCCATCCGCAGCTTGAGCCTTTAAGCCTACCCTCAAAATATGCTTACATGCCTCTAGCCTCGATTGAGCCAAATAAGCCTTATTTCTTCAATGAGCAAAGAATCGAAACTCAAATTCCATTCCTTGCAATAAACCTGCGTGAAAGAACTCCAAATTATCTAGTTTCTAGCTCATAAAAGTTTAGTATAAAGGAAGAAACAAGTTTGGGAATAATATTCCCAAATTTGACAAGAAGGGTTGAAGAAGTAAAGAAGGTGTCGGTGAAATAAGGAATAAGTTTTGTCTTGTGGCCTATTTCCTTAAACAATTAAGCTCAGAGGGGGGGTGTTTTAACACCTAGCACCCTAATGCCAACTGGTATGGGAGTTGCTAGCCCAAAGTTCTCTAAGAGTAATAGAAAGCCTAAGAAGAAAAAACATTGCACTATTCCAAATCTTAGAGAAATAAAAGCAAAGGAGTTAAAGAACAAAGGAATCTACCTGAATCAAGTACATATGGAAACTGAAATTCCATAAAAATAATTCAAAAAGAGGAATCAGGCTAAGATTGAGGAGAATCAGAAAGGAACAAAGAAGAAAAAGGAAGAGTTGGAGGAAACAATGTAGAGACAAGATGGAAACTGGGTAATTTACAACCTAAATTTCTCCATTATCTACCCAACTACCTAAGCCCAACATTACAAGCCTGAAAGACCTCATTGATTTTGAAGGTTGAATTTACCTACATTAGTGGAGATCAATATGAAAACAAGCATATGGGACTCCGTGATAAACATCAAGAAAACTCCCGTAAGATTAACTTAATTCAACATGAAGATGAAAAGGATCGATGACTAGCACACAATACGTAACAAGACTTGTTAAATAAACTGCTTAAATACATTAGTTTATCAAGAAATTTTGTAATATAAGTACACCATGCTCGTTTCGCATAAAACTCGAAATTTGAAATAATGGGGCTGATATCTTAATTCCATATTAGAAGGGTAGAATGAGAAAGACTATCAAATCGTAAAAATGTTCTTAAAATTTTCTAAGCTTATTTGTTCGAGGACAAACAATTTCTTCTTTTCTTTGCTTGGGGACAAGCAAAATTTTAAGTTTAGGGGAATTTGATGAGTCCAAAAATTCATGAGATTTTTAATCCATTTTTCTAAGTTTATAATGAGAATAATGTGGAATTGTTGGCAGAAAACTGATAATTGACTCAAATTCCAATTTGCAGGAAAATACAGCAGAAAATCAAATTTTAGCAAAATCATAAGAAATCACCACAAAGAAAAATTGAAATCAAAACTAGAATTTAAGTCGCAAACAGAAGAGCGCCTGTGCCACTTCAAGTCACGACATCAACAAATTTGCTTTGAAGAAGAAATCAAGAATGAACAAGGAAGTCGTGACTTGAAGAAAGCAAATCGGTGACAAATAATGATTTGGTCGAGATTAAAAGAAGCAGTCAAATGAAGAAGTTCATGTCGCGACATCAACATGATGTCGCGACACCAAAAGGAGATAAATGATGTCGTGAGACCACCATGAGGTCGCGACAAGGAGCTGTCTACAAAGCCACAAGAACAACCTTCTCAAGTAAAAGAAGTCGCAACTAATTTTGAAAGAAATGACTTGATGTCGCGACGTTGATAGTTATGAAGAATAACACCAAGGTCGCAACAGAAACTCCAAATCAGACGACCAAGAATTAATGAAGAAGCAGACATGATGTCGCGACACCACTTCGAGGTCGCGACAAGGAGCTGTCTACAAAGCCACAAGAACAACCTTCTCAAGTAAAAGAAGTCGCAACTAATTTTGAAAGAAATGACTTGATGTCGCGACCTTGATAGTTATGAAGAATAACACCTGTCGCAAATGTAAACTCCAAATCGGGACATCAAGAATTAATGAAGAAAGCCGTAGATGATGTCGCGACACCACTTCGAGGTCGCGACAGAATTGAAAGCTTAGCAGTAGACATGGAGGTCGTGACACTGAATAGAAGTTGCGATAAAAGATTTTCAAAGAGACTGAACATAGAGGTCGCGACAGTTAGAACAACTAGAGATATCAAACACTGAATCAGAAGATGTCGCGACGTCCTTCAGAGGTCGCGACATCAGCTGCAAGGTATTATGGTCGAGACATCAGTTAGTGGTCGCGACATCAGTTACAAAGGAAGAAGGTCGCGACGTCCTTCAGTGGTCGCGACATCAACTGCATGGAATGGAGGTCACGACATCATTTAGTTGTCGCGACATCATATCCAAGAGATGCTGAAGACAAGTCACGACAAAAGAAAAGCTTCCACGACATCAAAAGAGCTCATACATAACATTGAAGTCGACGATGAATGAGTCACACCAATTACAAGGAGAGAGGGTCGCGACGTTACTTGGGGCGGCCGCGACATCGATCCAATGCGACAAAGGCAAGCCCCACCAGATAAAAGTTTCGCCATGCATCGAACGTAAAATGAAGTCACGACATATGATTGAAGTCGCGACATCAAAACATCTCATAAGCAGAACAGTGAAGTCGCAACGTGAAAGAGAGGTCGCGACATCAAGTCAAGGTCGCGAATAATGCAATGGGAGCTCTACGAACAAACAAATGGGCCAGCTTATTTTGAAACTCCACAAGGAACGTGCATCGCTAGGGCCCAACCGTAACCCGTAAACAAGCAGTTGCTAAAGAAGGAAAGCATCTCGCGGCTCGTAAAGAGAAGTCAATGGCTGCCTCGTATTTAATTTTCTGTTTCTTTTTCTTTTTTTGCTATTATTTTAGATTAGATTAGAGTAGACACATTTACATTTGAATTTCTGATTCAGATGCCAGTTGTTAGTTGAAGTCGAATGCGTAATGTTATTTTCTTCAAATTATCGCCTGTCTGCTTGAAGTCCAAACAAATTTCGAATTCGAACTTCCAGCTCGATTTATAGTAGTTCTTTTGATCAGGAGCCATCAAGCAAGGTAATGAAGTAATTTAGGAAACCCAAATTGTCAATTTACTCCGTTGTTTGAATTTATCTTTTCGCATAAATTTATCGTAGTCTAACGAACTTCACCAATCCGCTAATGGTTTTGTTTGTTTTTGCATCTCGATCCAAATATCAATGTCCTATACCCGTAATAGGATCGCTTCACGCTAGATTTCCGTGAGACCCTCCGAGTGACACGTAGAAGGCATTCCCGAGAGCCGAACACCCAAGGGTATGCAACTCATTATTGGGGATCTAATGGGTCATGGAATTATAATCGATAAATCTTCTTCTCTCACTTGAAACCGAGAATGAGTTGAATGACTTATCAATTAAAATGAGCATAGAGTTCGCCTCGATTCGAACAGTAAGTTCAATCCCGTGTTAGCAAGGATCTAATCAAGGAAAAAGAATGAACTGCTCTAATTTTGAGGATGAGAAACCGCATAGTGTAAACTCCATGCTAGCCTATGTCTTAGGAGCTAAGGTTTACGCCCATGCTCCGGGTAATGGCGTATCAAAAAGAAAAAATACCTGTAATAAGGCAACCTCGTATTAAAAGTAGTTATCTAATCCTCTGTCTCCGAAAGAAATATGGAAGATTAGATGATGAAATGTGTCGTTAAGGAGAAATCCACATGGCATTACCATCTTCCTTGGACGGATTCTAAATCTGAGGTTCATGAAGCAAAGTTACAGAGTAGTCTACAGGAATTGATGTTTCACAATAGCCGATGCCAATGCATCCCTTTAAAAGCTAACTCGACCGGGGCCTATTTCTTTAATTTTTTTATTTTAGTTTAAAACATTATTTCATTTTATTCTTAGTTTACATATCTTATTCTTTTATTATTTTTAAAGGTTGCATAGGACTTTATCAACTGGGCCTATCACAGCTCAAATAGTATGTAGCCTGAGTAGTCGTGGTAGTTGATCGAGAATTCAGATCTCTCGGTTGATTCAGATATCCGGACGCAATCCACTTTTATTACTTGTTCGACCCGTGTTAATTCTGTACAATCATGGATCAAAATCATAAAGAAAGTCGATACTCTTAAGGAAAACCGCTTAATCGCATAATTGCAAAGAAATATAACAAATAAGTTTCATGGCATTATCAGCGGATTAGACAATGGGCCCCGGTAATAACGTTATAAATTTGTGTTGATGTTTTGATCCATCACTCACACTTACATAGTGGGAGAAAGAAAGATATGAACAAGTTTTTGGCGCCGTTGCCGGGGATTAGATAATAGTCTTTGGTAATGATGTCATAAATTGGTGTATGTCTTTTGAGTATGAACACGGACGCTGGGACATATCAGGGTCCTCCTAATCTCTAGTTATATTTGTAAAGAAAATGTAACTAACTTTTGTTAGAAAATGCCTTGAACTTGTATAGTTGTGCATATGTATGTACATAATTTTGTTTTATGAAAATGTGATGAGTCTGAGGCTCTTTTGAAGAAGTGTTGTTGGTTGCCATATTTTAGAAGTGTAAATTGTATTTACAGGTTTGGGACATGTCCTATATGCAGCTGTTATGTTGCCGAAATTTTATAAAATCACAAGTTTAGAAAAGAAAATTTTATACTCTGCCAAAGAAGTAAACACTCCGCCACTAACAGATTTTCTAGTCGTTGGAAGTATTGATGAGTAAAAAACTCATTGAATTTTTAATCCATTTTTCAGATTTATATTACAATATAAATGCTAATTTATATGTAGAAACATGGATAGTTTACTCTAATTTAATTTTGCAGAAAATTTGTGACGCCCCAAAATCGGGGGGTCCATTGACAACCCATCAACCTGCGAAATAATCGTGGATGTCGGGAAACCCAACACTACTCACGAAAATCGGGAAGAGTCTCCTTTGTACAGGGAGCTCTACCCAAAGTACATAACATGTCCCAACCATACACAACGACCACACAGGGTCCAAACGCGAGTAAAATAACAGCCACTTGGGCCCCTGCATCAATACTCACAAAAAAAATATTCAACCAAATGTATATCTCACATGGTTCAAGAGTTATACATTACTCTTAATACAAATACATATTAAAATTTATAATTCTAATACATATATCCCAAAATATCAAAGTCACAACCCGACTTTCTTTAAAATCAGCCTCTAAACTGAATCATCTCCTCAAACGCTCCATGTACCTGAAATGATATTCCCTCGATAGGGTGAGCTATCGCCCAGTAGTGGAATCACCATAAATGGGTTACTCCCCACCTAAGTGCATATGCAATGATCCAATTTAAACACACACTCAAGTAAATACGTGATCCTACTTGAATGTCTACATGCCATCCCCATGTCTCGAGTCCTCACCGACTCCCTCACACTTGCCTAAGCCATGTATGAGAAAACACCATTTTCAAAACAAAACTTGTTCTTGAAAATAAACTACCGAAATTCGATAAAAAGATGGGACTACCCTCCGAGGCGAATGTGTTGGTGAACTTCCCGTAACAGTCATGGTCCTCATCCGAAATGATCTGTTGGACTGTCTCCCAACCCCATTCTCCGGAAAATCATCCTGTGAAATTCCTTTCGCAATCATGTTTGTTTTTCAGAAAATTCATGTCATGCACTCACACCTAATTTCTAGGTTACCCCGGTGCATATGAAAATGCATTATGCCATTTCATGTTATTCATGCTAATATATTCGCATACATATATATATTAACATATTTAAATCACATACAACATGTTATGTAATTTCAACACAATTTACACCAATATACAAATTTTGGTCAACCATCACTTAAATTAACTCACTTGAGCTAATCACCAACTCATCTCCAATGACCTACACACACAATTATATTCCATATAATTGTGACCTCATGTTAATACACAAAGTTCATGCATTAACCTACTAATTCCTATTCAACTCAATCCATTACACCAAAAATTAATTCACATGGGCTAATTAACAAACACGAGCCATTCAATTTGAATTAATGTATCCACATTTTCTCACAAAAAAATATTTTGTGAATATTATTCATGTGAACAAAGTGAAACCTCGCCATCGCTCACTGGCCAATCACTCCAACACTGCTCCACTTTGTGAACCCTAAATCCATGGCTTAAACCCAGCCTCAGACATACCAAAACATGAATTAATGCATAAATCATCACCTAAAATGACCAAACAGTCCGTGGACTGTTCAAACCATCTCCAAAATTCATCACCCTGGCCCCAAGTTCGGGATCGATCAAACGGCCATTCAAGGCCCCAATCGTAACTCAATCATCAACAAACACTAACAAAGTGTAACTCGGGCAGGATAAAACCCTACCTCACGGAGCTCGGTCAAACTCCAAGAAAACCGGTGCCCACAGCTGCTCCCGCCGCATAGAGCAACTTTCCTTCTTGCTCCGAAGAAATCCGACGCCCGATCGCCGGAATCTGGCAGGGGCGATGTCCTTCTCAAAATTGAAAAACTCCCCACCGCATCCCTCCCCCGCCTTTGCCCGCTTTTGCCTTCCACTGGAGAAGATGAACTGTTCATCTTTTGTCCTTATGCTCATTAACAATTTAATAATTCCATCTATGTCTCTTCTTCTAGATTTTTGACACTTGGCACTATCTCGGCCGTCAATTTCTATCATCTCTCTACTCATGCAACATGTGTCACATGAGTACATGTTATAGGTGACTTTTTATCACATCATTACGTTGCTTTACTAAGACTCCGATACTCTGGCAGCTCAAAAAAAAAAAAAAAACGCAGGTAAATTTCGATCAAGTTTCTGACCGACGACCCACGTGGTGCTAGATTTCACGAGACGATTCCAACAGTGAAATTCGTTTCATCATCCAAGATCTAGAAAAATTTCGGATTTTTACCAAAATTATGATTTTGCCCTTTTTCCGAAAATTGGAATTTTCTCGGGTCTTACAAAATTACAGCATAATTAAAAGCCCCAGCAAGAACAAGAAGAAACCAGTCTAATAGCAGGGATGAGGTCGCGACTGAGAAATGAAGTCGCGACAAGAAACTCTTCAGTTCAGTTATTTCCAGGTGACGACACCACCAAGACTAATCTTGAGGGAGAAATGGAAGGCTACGTCAAGCTAAGTCGTGACAGGAAATTAAGGTTGCGACCAGAAATACGAAGGACTCGGAAGAATAGACGTTATGTACCAAGGAAGAGCTGGGAGTGAGACGTATGAATGATTCAAGGAAGAATCTAAGGTCGCGTCAACAATCTGAGGTCGCGACGCCAAATGAAGACAACGTAGGTTGCAACATAAACTTGAAGTCACGACGTTGATCTGTTGATGAAGCCACAGATGAGGTCTCTACAGGAAAAATGAGGTTGCGACTGGTTCTTAAATGGATGACTTAACTCGAGGTCACGACATGCTTTTCAGGTCGCGACATGAAACTAAACTCCGCAAAATCCTAAGGCTTGGAGGTTTTAAGGTTGTGACTAAACGTGAGTTGAAGAACCAAAGGGAGGTCGAGACCAAATATTGAGGTCACTACATGAAACTGAGCCGATGAAGTCCCTGCCAAGAATTTTGAAGTTGCGACCAATCTATTAGTCAAAGACCTTAAGGGAGGTCACGACCAATCATTCAGGTCGCGACCTGAAGAAGTGTCGTATCAAGAAAATTCAGTCGCAACTACATTTAAGCAATTAGACTCCAAACCTATCGAAAAAGAGCAACTGCGAGGTCGCGACACCATTTTGAGGTCGCGATCCGGAATAGAGGCTGGAGTAAGGAAATGGTTGCAAACTGTAAGGAAGGCGCGAATATCAATCGAGGTCGTGACCCGGGCCATGGTGTCGACCAAAATTCAGGACTATCGAGGATGCTAAAGGTCGCCACAGAGATGATAGGTGTCGCGACTAAGTATATGTAACTGAGACAAAGACAAGGGGCAGAAAGGTAACAAAGAGGTCACGACGTGTTTTTAAGGCCGCGACCAGGAACATCAATAGAATTCTAAGAACCCTGACTAAATATCAAGTTGAATCAATGTACGTAATTGCTGTCACACGTGCTTTCGAAGCTCATGACGAAAATGTTGTGATAAGAGAAATGACTTAGTCACAACCTGTTATCGACGACGTGACAAGAAAACAAACAAGACATCCGTAGTCGCAACCTGCATGAGGACAGAAGATCAAACAAAGAGGTCGCAACCAGAAAAAGAAGTCATGACCTAGAACTAAAGAGGTGGCAACAGAAATGTGGTCGTGACCTGAAATTGAGGTCGCGACACAGAATGCAGCAGAAGGCAAAAAGAGCCAGGTCGTGACGTGGGACTGTGGTCGCAACATCAACTCCTAAAAACAACCGAGTCAACGAAGTCGCTACTATAATTGATGTCGCGACCACTAATCAAGGCAGCTGCAAGAAATCTAGTCACAACTTAAGATGTTAGGTCGCAACTCAACAAGTGCAGGAACAAAAAGAATAGACGTTGCGATTAGTATCTAAGGTCACGATCGCCATCGCATTTATGAGATAATCCGTGTCGCGACTTGCCTTTGAGTTCGCGGACTAAAACACCACTAGGCCTTTCTTTAAGGAATTCCACCTGGAGCTTTGGAATTTAGACCCAATTCGGAGCTTATAAACAGAAACACATGCCTTTGGTAAAGTAACTTAACTTTTGGAACTTTTAGCTCTTATTTTGGGAACCCGTAACTCGGGGGTTAAGAAACTCATCAGATAATTTGTAGTAGATTTTTCTTTTTCTTTTCTTTTCTTTCTCTCGGATCTCAAACCAAAGAATCGTTGAATGTTGAACCGGATTAAAATTTTCCCTTATTCTCTTTCAAAAACTGCCTGATGGAAATGAAATTTAGACAATTTCTAGATTTTGTTTCTTTCGCCTCTCTTACAATTGCAATGTGGTGTAATTGATCGATGTCTATCAGAAGCTTGTAAAGCAAACCTTGCTGTGGCTAATGTACCTCCACTAATCTCTGATTTATTGTTAGCTACAATATTTCCTTCACAAATAAAAAGAAATTATCTGGATTGAGATTTATTTGGTTGATATTGTTCTTTAACTACTTGTTCCCAATGGTAAGATCAAATACACTTCTGCTTAACCTACTATGATTTCCGTGGAGGCCCTCCGAGTGACATAGAGAGATAGAATGAGAGTTAGGAACATTCAACTCCGGTAAAAGTTTGTTAGACTATCATTGACCTAACTAATGAGCTCTAAGTGTTCACCTTGGATAAATCTATTTAACTCATAATTGAAGTCGTGAAGGGATCAATTATCAATTTCAATAATCAGATTTACCACACCAAAATTTGAACCCATGTTACGAGATCTAATCAAGGAAAGCGTGGAAAATAACCATTAGATTACATGGTCGGTGCTATCAATCAAGTTGTAGAGCTCAGCAGAATGACCCCGTCTTGGGTGCGCCAAAATATCCATAGCTTTCAAAGCTAGGTATGAAGTATCGCAGAAAGAAAATACCCATTCGAGAAGAACGAGAAAAATTACAAGTAGCTGGTTAGATCTTTGTCTTCAAAAGAAGTAGGGACCTCTAATCAGTGAAATATGGAGAGATCCACTTGCATTCATAGGCATCTTTGACAAATCATCCGCTGCAATGTAGCATCATGCTCATTATAAATCCACTGCCACGCATTCCTTTGGGTTATTTATTCTTCAATAAAGAGCGATTCAAATTCAATGATATTACATTTTATAATTTTTGGTTTGTTCATTATTTTGTTAAATTAGATTTGAAATTGCTTTCTAAAAGATATTTCTAGGATAATAATTCATTTATACTTGTCGAGAGGTCCAGATGTGTAATATGGATTCGAGGTCAGGCAAGCTTAAATTTCGTATTTTTGTAAAACTCATGGGAATGATATCCGACTTACATCCATTTTACTACTTGTATGATCCGTGGCACTTGCGTTGTCTGTAATTAAAACCGCTTTTCAAATCAAGCATATAAATTCATTTTATCGCTATATCCAAGTTAATTCCAAGTTGATGCAGATGCAAAAGAGTTGTAAGGCTCGGTAAACGGCGCACTTAGCTGTTTTAATGGCGGTAAATACAGCAATCGCTTTATGGCTGTCATGCTGGGGATTGAATGAATTTGACAAATCAATATTTTGACCAAAAAGGGAAATGCTAATTTGAACATTTTTCTTTGAATTTTATAAAAGAAACACAAAAATAGTTTTACTGGTAGTCGTTGCACAAATCACTGATATTTTAGAAAGCTTAATCGAAAATTATTTTACTAATACCAATGACTTCATGTAATCTTAGTGTATTTCCATTTCAGGAAGGTATTTCATGCACGTGGAAGCCGAGTCGATCCGTCACTTCGATATTGAGCCGAAAGAACATTGAGGAATTTGAGGAAAGTAAAAAGAGAAGCAGAGGCCGCTATGGCAGTTGAGAGAATTGATCAGACAAATGAACAAGGGACAGCAATAGAGAGACTTCAAAGGCATGATACTATGGAGGATTTCTCTGGAGACTGGTCATCCAAGGCACTCAAAGAAGCTAGGACAACCTAATGTGGAAGCGAACACCCTGGAAATAAAACCGCCTTGATCACAATGAAATAGCTGACCCAAAAGCCACCTACCGAGGACCCCAACACTCGGTGATTCCTCAAAAAGTGGCCACATCGTAAAGTTGAATGGTGTAAGACTAGAAGTGATCAAACTGCAACTCTTCCCCTTTTCCTTGAGAGACATTGCAGCCACATGGTTTGATTCTCTACCATATGGCTTAGTGAATACTTGAAAGAAATGGGAAGCTTATGCCTCGCAAGATCTTTCCCCCATCTCACCTCTCG
Organism: Tetrastigma voinierianum; assembly: GCA_016808115.1. NCBI lineage: Eukaryota > Viridiplantae > Streptophyta > Magnoliopsida > Vitales > Vitaceae > Tetrastigma > Tetrastigma voinierianum. The sequence continues at coordinate 608,241 of JAEQBH010000023.1, forward strand.
AGAGAAGGAAGAAGATCGTTGTGTTCAATCGTGTGGAGAAGATGAAAGCCTATATACATTTTGGGAAAGGTCTCAAAAGATCGGGCCGAAGAGATGTCCTATGCATGGCATAGATCTCAAGACACAAATGGACATCTTCTACCACTCAATGAATGATACCTCTAAGGGTATTATCGATCATTGCAGTGGCATCTAAAAGAAAAGTACGTATGAGGTGCGGACTCGATAGAGGACCTAGCCGCATGCAACATGAAGACTCCATCCGACCTTCAAAAAGGAGCAAATGTACAGAGCAAAGGGAATAGGTGACCAGCTCAATAAATGACAAATTATGAAGCAGTTAGATGCATCATGCATGTTTGATAGACAAGAGAAGAGATCAGACTGAAATGTGAGTAGTGGAAAGAGAAGGAATGAGAAGAAGTGTTGAGGGACCAGCTGAAGAGGATCCTTATCAAGTTGAGGAGGCCAAATACTTGAATGAACAAAGGAGCTATCATTTCAAGCCTAATCTCAACTTACCTACACACTACAATCCAGCACTCAGGAACCATGAGAACTTCTCATATGGTGGAGGAGCAACACAGGGCCCAAGACATGGCCGACTACCAGCCAGCGGGTATCGCCCACCAAGGTTCCACAAAGAAGAAGCAGTTAGCAGGGGAGAGAGTATAAATGAATATCAAGGTCAAAAGAGGGCCCAAACTTTTGAAGAGCAGATGCTGCAGTTCATAGGGGATAACAAAAGGCTGCTAAACCTCCATGAATAGAAGTTTACTGAGTTGGAAAATTTCAAATCCAACACTCATATGTTTCAAGCAAACACAAGTGCCTCACTGAAGAACCTGGAAACACAAGTGTGGCAAATGCCTTGAATATGCGTAACTGCACAAGGGTACATTCCTAGTGACACCCAAAGAATCAAAGGACTGCATGCGCCGGGGCTTGAGAAGTGAGCTATCAGCAGCTATAAAAGAAAAGAAGGAAAAGACTGATGAAGAAGAAGAAGCAACTAGAAGAGAAGAATATGTCAGAAAAGACTATAGATGCAAAAAAGCAAAAGCAAACTGAGCAACCTAAGAAAAGCTGTGGGCTAAAACAGAAGAAGAAAGTACAAGCTTACACCCCTGCAGTGCCATTTCCTCTCAGAGGTTTTAGAAAGCAAGGAGGGAAGAGCATTTTTCTAAATTCTTAGAAATATTCAAGAAAATAGAAATCAATATCCCCTTTGCAGAGGCAATCAATCAAATGCCAAATTATGAAAAATTTCTGAAGGAGATACTGAGCAAGAAAAAGAAGATTGTTGAGGAAGGAATAGTGAACTTAACTGCCACTTGCAGTGCAATTATCCAAAGAAGTCTCCCAGCAAAAATGAAGGACCCAGGCAACTTTACCATTCCCTGCTCCATAGGGAAATATGAATTCAAGAAGGCCTTATGTGACTCTGGTGCCAATATCAACTCGATGCCTCTATCAGTGGTGCAGAGATTGAGTTTAGGGGAACTCACCCTAACAGCAATTACATTACAGATGGCTGATAGATCCATGGCACAACCAAAAGGTGTTCTTGAATATGTTTTTGTCAAGGTGGGGAAATTTATCTTCTTCAAGTGATTTTGTGATCATGAAGATGGAAGAGATACCAGTTCCTCTTAAGTTAGAAGACCCTTCTTAGCAACTGGAGCTGCCTTGATAGATGTGCAAAAGGGTGAGCTGACCTTAAGGGTAGGAGATAAAGCAGTGCACTTTAACCTTAACAAGAGCTTGGAACAACTTGATGTTGATGCAAAGATTTGTATGACTATAGAAAACATTAGTCCTATCAGTGTTGAACTGAATTCTAATTGTAATCTTCAACATTTTATCAATGAAATTGAGATGAATTTCTGGGTGATTCGAGTATTGGACATGAAATTGCTGCCTTCCGGGCCATAAACAAAGAAAAACACTCCAGTTTGAATGAAAACAAATAAGAACGTATGCAAAGAAGTGACAAAGCTACAAAGCAAGCAGATCATATATACATTACTGAAAGAATTGCCTACTATTTGAAATATGCTTCTTAACCAGAAAAAGGAAAACTAAGAATCATATCACCGCATTGATCGAAATTGAAGAACGAAAACTACCGTGAAATTCCGAGGAAGCACAAGGAAGCTATTGCTCGTCAATCGAGGATCTAAAGGGTATCGCCCTATTTGCATGCACAAGATATCACACGATGATGCAAAGACTCTAATAACACCAAAGGAGGTCAATCATGTGATGAAAGATGTCGGGCCATAAAGGAGGTGCCGAAATGGTTGAATGCGTGTTTTATATATGCAATATCGTATGTACTGGGTGAGCCCACCATGTGGCTCCCAAGAAGGGTGGATTTATCGTGATCGAAATGAAAAGAATGAATCGATTCCTCCTATAAGAACCTGCGGACAGATGGAGGCGTGTACGTGATTACGTGAAACCGACATCGCAAACTAAAGGATCATTTTCCCCGCTCTTTCATCGATTAAATGTTAGATAGGTTAGCAGACACCCTCACTTTGTTTTCTTGATGGATATTCTAGATATAACCAAATTGCTATCGCACCCAAGGACCAGAGAAACCACTTTTACATGCCCATTCGTACTTTTCTTTAGAAGAATGTCATTTGCTCGTGTAATGCTCCCGCTACATTCCAAAGGTGCATGATGTCCATATTTCGTGACGGCGTAGGAAGTTATGGAGATCTTCATGGATGATTTCACGTTGTATGGATCTAGTTTGAAAATTGCCTCGTATAATTTTGGGGACAAGATTTACAAAGCCAGACAAGAATCTAGCCCTGAATTGGGAAAAATGACATTTTATGGTAACATAAGGCATTGTCCTTGGGCACATGATTTATGGAGCAGGGCTGGAAGTAGACCAAGCAAAGGTTTCAATTATAAAGAATATTATGCCACCAACAATAGTCAAGGGAATAAGAAGTTTCTTGGGACATGCTACAGAAGATTTATCAGAGACTTCTCTAAAATTGCTAGGCCATTATGTAGATTGCTGGAAAAGGCTACCAAGTTTAAGTTTGATGAGTCCTGCTAGAGGTCTTTTGAAGAGATCAGATGAAGATTAGTTGAAGCTCCCATCATGGCAAAACCAAACTGGAACAAAGAATTTGAAATCATGTGTGATGCCAGTGACTATGCAATGGGAGCTGTATTGGGACAGAGAACTGACAAGATGTTTAAGGTCATATATTATGCCCGCAAAACCTTTAATGAAGCTCAAGATAATTACTCGACTACTGAAAATGAGATGTTGGTCATAGTATTTGCATGTGAAAAATTTAGGCCATACATATTGGGGTCCCATGTCATTATCCATATTGATCATGCTGCAATTAAATATCTAATGGCAAAGAAAGAAGCAAAGCCAAGACTGATCAGGTGGGTATTGTTATTACATGAATTTTATCTAGAGATCAAAGACAAGAAAGGTTGTGACAATGTGATAGCTGATCACTAGTCAAGAGTTGAAAAGCCTACCGTACAAGAAGAAGAAAAGGAAATAGCACATTTTCCGTATGAGTGCTATTCCAATTGTCACCCAATCACCCGTATGTCAAGCACAGAACTTCTTAGCCTGTGGGGTTATGCCACCAGAACTCAGCTACCAGTAGAGAAAAAAATTAAGGACTGACAACAGGTTTTACATCTAGGATGACCTACTATTGTTTAAAAGAGGAGCTGATATGATAATCAGGAGGTGTGTACCAGAAAGTGAACAAGGAAAGATCTTACATGAATGTCATGCATCACCATAATGATGTATTACCTCATAGAGACAAAATAGCCCACAAAATTCTCCAATCAGGTTTTTATTGGCCTACTATTTTCAAGGATTGTTTTGAATGGGTGAAACTTTGTTATCAATGCCAAAGAATGGGAAATGTTAGCAAAAGGCATGAAATGCCCCTGCAAGGTATCCTGGTGGTGCAGCTATTTGATGCTCGGGGGAATGGGACTTTGATGGGCCTTTTCCACCCTTCATTTGGAAATATATACATACTCCCACTCGTGGGTTATGTATCCAAATGGGCTGAGGGGCAAGAATGGTCTCCAAGAATGATGCTAATACAACAGGGTTTACAAAGGAATATTCCGAGCATTTAGCACCCATAACTATCATCATGATGAAGGAAGCCACTTAAATAAGGTTTTGAGGACCCATGAGCAGATATGGAATCAAACACATTATGAGCTTGGCTTATCATCCTCAAACAAATGGGCAAGCTAAGATTTCTAATAGGGAGATAAAGAAAATTCTTGAAAAGACTGTAAGCTCTAGCATAAGAGATTGGTCTCTAAAACTTGATGATGCACTGTGGGCATACAGGACTGCTTATAAAACTCCCATTAGAATGTCCCCATACAGGATTGTCTTTGGTAAACCTTGTCACCTTCCTCTTGAATTGGAATACAAAGCTATGTGGGTTATCAAGAAGCTGAACTTTGACTTCAAGGCTGCTAAAGAAGAAAGGCTACTCCAGCTGAATGAATTGGAAGAGCTGAGGAATGAACCCTATGATAACGCCAGAATTTACAAAGATAAAACAAAGAAATAGCATGATCAGAGGATTTTGAGGAGAGAATTTAAAGCAGGAGATCAAGTCCTGTTATTCAACTCCAGACTGAAACTCTTTCCAAGGAAGCTGAAATCAAAATGGAGTGGACCATATACAGTAGTATCAAGTACAACTTTTGGGGCAGTGACACTGAGAACCAGTAATGGAGAGGAATTCAAAGTCAATGGTAAGAGATTGAAGCACTACCTTGGAGAAATTCAGATTGCAAAATGATTCCTAGTTTTGAGTGAGAAAACTTGAAGAAATAAGAATTTAATAGCAGCAAGTCTAGCTAAGGACTCAAAACTAAGCAGCTTTGTGGGAGGCAACCCACACTACAGTTTGTTTTAAGTTTTGATTTTTGTGCTAGAATTTTTAAGTTTTTTTTTTTAGTAGCTTTGTGTGATTTTATTATTACTGCTTTAAGTTACGTATGTTCCTTGCAGAACAATAAAAGTGTATACAAGGAGGAATCTCTACATTAAAACTTCCAGTCTGCACACGAGACAAAAGGGGGTAGTATACTCTTCTCTAATTAATGCTATTTGTTTCCGATAAAGCATGATTGAAGTTTGGGGGAAATTTTAATTTTTGATTCAATTTTAAATCTGATGCATTATTGCGTTGATTTGATGAATATCTGAATGCTAAGAATGAATTGTACTTGTTTTTATTGGATTTATTGAATTGAACTTGTTTGAAATGAATTGTTAGAATTAGGATTAGAAAATTTCAGTGTCGCAACAGTAAAATTGAGATCACAACTAAAATAGCTGAAGAAGATCAAGTCATGACATCAATCCCTCTGTTGAGACCACATCTCATGTCGCGACAAAGCTGATTAGGTCGCGACCAGAATTGGTTAGCTCCCAATCAATTTAGGTCTTAAATTTTTTAATAGCATGAAGCTTACTGCCATGTGCTGAGTTACCGAAACCATTAGTGTGGTGACTCAAAATTTAGTGTTGCGACTTCCTATTCGAAGAATCATAACTCGAGCCCATCAAAACAATTGTGAAGCCAAAAATCCATTTCATACAAAAACTTCCATCCATCTTCACTTTTTCCAACTCTCTACTTCTACGTTTCTATCTCTTCGAACTTCAAAACCCTAAACCCGTAGTGCGAAACTAATTACCTCTCCAAAATTTTCACCATGGCGGCAACCGCAGCGATATTCCGTATCTTAACTGAATGATCAATGAGATTGGTCTCATGAGTATGTCCAGTGTGGAGGAAGAGGTTCATTTGGAACCTCGACATGAGGAGTTAAACTGTCAAAACCGTAAAACCCAACTGTAAGAGGAAGAGCAAGATACAAGAAAGAGCCACAAGAGAAGGAGACCGGCAGAGTACGACAAGGAAGGAGAAACTGAGGAAGAAAAGGATTTCATCTCTGTAGAAGCTCAAGGTTTGTGGAATAGGTAGCTAGCCGACAAGGGCTTTATAGGAGAAAGGGGTTTTGGGAAGCTGATTTCCCCGTTTGCAGAATTGATAAAGAAGAGGGGATGGGAGTTCTTCTGCAAGCACAAAGCACCAGGTTTTACTGCTTTGGCAAGAGTATTCTACGCGAATATGGTGGAGATGAGGGATGATGATATAGTTTTTGTGAGAGGGGTCTGGGTACCATTCGGGCACAAAAGGATCAACGAGATCTTCGTCGGGCACCCGGCCATGGGTCCAAATTGTGTAAATGGTTGACAACCCGTACTATGATAAAATCCCGAACCTATCGAGATCACGCAAGAAAAAATGGGAGGCGATAAAGAAAAACCCACACTATGCCATCATCAGGGGTCCCCGCGTAAGGAAGCCAAATATATTTCATCATCCATCAAACATTCGTTCCAACAAAGCATTCGTGCTCGCTGGAAGAGCAAGAGGCTATGATTCTATATGCCTGCTGAAGGGTTATAAGATGAATGTCAGCTCCACTGAAGGCTCGATTGGGAGGGGCGTTCACCTAAGCAATAAGAGAGGACTAATCCTCACCCCCACCATCACCACTATGTGCATCCCGGCAGGTGAAAGGAGTTCGGGGAGAAAGAGGAACAATATCCCTGTTTCACCTCCGACCCTTGCAAAGGGCTATCAAGGGCCCAAGAACAGAAAAAAGCATAAGGGGGTTGATAGAGAAGAAGGAGTTTACCGAGGAGAATGATACAAGAGAAATGGAAGCAATTCCAAAAGACATTCCTCCAGCAGTAGCAGAGGAGATACCATTCAGAATGAGCCCATTGAGCCACTCCTATCCAGATATAGCAGAGAACTATCCAGAGCAAGCAGAAAGCTCAAGAAGGAATGAAGGGAGTGCAGAGATAATGGAAATGCTCAAATCCATGAAGAAAGACATGGAAGAGAGGGAGCAAAAATGGGAATAATAGCAGCAAATTAGGGGGGAATTCCTAGAAGTTGAATTCAGAAGGAAAGAAAGATGTGGGAATAGAATTTGAAGCAAAGAGAGGAAGAATGGAAGGAAGAGTTAAAAAGAAGAGAAGAAAAAGTAAATGAGAGAATGAAGGCAAGTTTGGAGTTTTTTATCGCCAATCCGCTCAAAAGATATGCGTAACTCGCTACCATATTAAGAAAGAGAGAAAAGGAAGAGATGGAAGGGAATATGTTGAAGAAAAAATGTAGGCCTTCAAATATCTATACAAGGAGCGCGAAAGGAGCCTGGGAGGTCGGGCGAAGGAGAGAGATCAACAACTCAAGACAATGATGTCCTTACAAGGAAGATCTCGGCTTGAGAGCCTAGACTTGATCAACTGTAACTTGTCAAAACCGCCGAGTGTATCTCAGAGTTGGAAAGGATATAGCGGTATGAGGTTAGTGATACTTACTACTGTAGGAAGGTGAATCATATATATATTTGACAGGAAAGGAAATACCCCTTGCCTATGAGAAAAAAAGATCAGAGATGACCTTCCCAAAATTTGATCCTAGACTAGCTAGCTTTGATGTAGATCTTCCCAACATCATACCTCCCAAATCCTATAAAAGAAGGAAATAAGCACTCTTTTGTAATCTTCCTAATTGTAATATTTCCTTAGCATTAATAAATACTCTTTTGATTCATTGAAAGTGTTTTGTGTGTTGCATAAGTGATAGTAGTTTATCACGATAATTCGGTTTCATGAATAATGCCGCAAAGGTAAATATCATAAGGTGAAATGCTTGATTGGGACTCGAAGGTGGGAATGTAAAATGTTCATGGACCTAATTGATTGATTTGTTGGTAGTGTCATTACGCTGTTATGAAAGAAATGAGTTAGACATTCAAGCTTAATTTGTAAAATGGCACAACAAACACTAATTAGGTCTAGAACAATGTTTTGAGAAAAGTTAGAGCATAAGTCATGGAACCTGAAAAAGAAGTTAAGGTATTAGTTTTAAATGAGTTAAAATTTCAGAATCAGGAAAAATACACAATTGAAAGAGCAAATAAAATGATTGAATTTTGAGTGTAAACAACTAAGTCCACATAAATCTTGGAAAAACTATGCACAGGGTCTGGAAAATCCTTAACACTTTAAGAGGGATTAGGAACATCTTCTATAATGATCCAAACTCAAAAGCATGTCCTGTAACTCACATAGGATTATCAGTTTGAGGCGAAATCCTAGGCAGAAACAACTAACAAGAAATGATAGAGACCATCCTTGGAAGTTTGAACCTTTTTCTAGCCTACCATCATTATATGCAAAAGCATACACTCTAGTTCCATGATTGAGTCTACAGCCTAATCTCTTCAAATAGTAGCAATTGAAGACCTGAATTCCCTTCTTAGAATTAATACCATAGAAGGAACCCAAAAAAATTACCTAGTTTTCAGAACATGAATGTTCACTATGCAGAAAGGAACAAGTTTGGGGGAATATATTCTTTAGGATTAAAGGAAGGATGAAGAAGAACAACGTCAAGAACTGGAAAGAGAAAATAAGTCATAAGGAGAATAAGTTTTCGCTCGCGGCCTCCATCTCTTGAACAATGAAGTTTGTAGGGGTGCTTTAACACCTAGTACCCTAATACCAACTGGTATGGGAGTTGCTAACCCAAAGTTCTTTAAGAGTGATAGAAAGCCTAAAAAGACAGAACACTGCACTATTCTAAATCCTTTGACACAAAAAAAAGAGCAAAAACAAAAGAATTCCAGTAAAAGGAACTGAGGCTGATTAGAAAAGGGTGGCAACAAAAGAAGCCACTATATTCAAAAAGGATATGTAAAAGCCAAGTAAGGGGAAGTTTTCAAAGTTCATGTCAATTGGAGAAAGAATGATAAAAATTGAAAGTTATGATATAGATGTGAATAGTTGAATCTGGGTAATTTACAGCCTAAATTATTCCATTTATCTACCCAATTACCCAAGCCTAACATTACAAGCCTGAAAGACCTTTTTGATCTTGAAGGTTGAGTTTGCTTACATTAGTGGAGATCAATATGAAAAACAAGCCTATGGGACTTAAACTAGTTTCTAAGGAGGTTTCCAAAAGATTAACTAATTTCACAAAAAGATAAATAGGAAAGAAGACCTACACACACTCATAGAACAAGATTTATTGACTGGTCTATTAACATGCAAATTTCATCAACTTATTTGTGATGGAGTTTGAAAACATTCCCTTTTTTCTCAATTAATGACTGAATTTGAGATAATACTGCAACCTTCTTGTTCAATAAATGGTGGAATAAGAAAGACTGTGGTTTAAATCATAAAATGTCCTTAAAATAAAGCTCACTGTTCGAGACAAACAATTCTTCTTCTTTGCTCGGGACAAGCAAAATGTTAAGTTTGGGAGAATTTGATGAGTAAAAAACTAAATGAATTTTTAATCCATTTTTCTAATTTATATTACAATATAAATTCTGATTTATATGCAGAAACATGAATATTTTACTCAAATTTAATTTCGTTAAAATTACAAGAGAATTAAAAGCCTCAAAGACGAACCCTTAAGAAACCAAATGCCTAATAGCAGGATGAGGTCGCACCAGAAATGAAGTCGCGACAAACTCTTCGTCAATTATTTCAGGTCATGACACCACCAAGACTAGTCTTCAGGGAGAAAAATGGAAGGCTCAAGGCCAAGCTGTCGCAGGACAGAAACCAGGCCGCGACCGTAAATACCAAAGCACCTAGCAACAAAGACGCTATACTCAAGGAAGAGTTGCTGAGACAGAAGGAACATTCAAGGAAGAATCTGAGGTCGCGACACCAATCTGAGGTCGCTACGCCAAATGAAGACAACATAGGTCGCAACATAAACTTAAGGTCACAACGTTGATCTGTTGATGAAGCCACATATGAGGTCTCTACAGGAAAACTGAGGTTAAGACTGGTTCTTAAATGGAAGACTCAACTCGAGGTCGCAACGTGCTTTTCAGGTCGCGACATGAAACGGAACTGGGGGTCTCTACATGGAGGTTTTGAGGTTGCGACTAAACGTGAGTTGAAGAACCAAAGGGAGGTCACGACTAAATATTGAGGTCGCTACATTAAACTGAGCCGACGAAGTCCCTGCCAAGAAATTTGAAGTTGCGACCAATCTATTAGTCAAAGACCTCAAGGGAGGTCGGGACCAATCATTCAAGTCGCGACCGGTTAAAGTAAGCCGAACGCCAAAATTTAGGTTGCAACTACATTTAAGCAACTGCGACGTAAACCTATTAGAAAAAGAGCAATCATGAGGTCCCGACACCATTTTGAGGTCACGATTTGGAATGTAGGCCGAGGCGGAAAATGGTTGCAATCTAAGAATCGGGTTGCGACTTAAGGAAGGCAAGGAATATCAATTGAGTTCGTTACCCAGTTTGCAAGTCATGACCAAAATTCGGGGCTGATGAGGATAGAAGGTCGCCACAAAGATGATAGGTGTTGCGACTAAGTATATGTAACTGAGACAAAGACAAGGGGCAGTAAGGTAACAAAGAGGTCGTGACGTGCTTCGTCGCGACCAGAAATTACCACCGTAACTAAGAAGCGAACCTCGTCGACTAAACATTGTGCCGAGACTGAATGTAAAGAATTCGAGGTCGCGAAGTGCTTTTGAGGTCGCGATCGAAAATGTTGTGATAAGAGAAATGACTTAGTCGCAACCTGCTATCGACGACGCGACAAGAAAACAAACAAGACATCCGTAGTCGTAACCTGCATGAGGATAAAAGATCAAACAAAGAGGTCGCAACCAAAAAAAGAAGTCTTGACCGAGAATTGAAGAGGTGGCAATAGAAATGTGGTCGCGACCTGAAATTGAGGTCGCGACACAGAATGCAACATAAGGCAAAAAGAGCCAGGTCGTGACGTGGGACTGTGGTCGCGACATCAACTCCTGAAAACAACCGAGTCAACGTAGTCGCGACTATAATTGATGTCGCGACCACTAATCAAGGCAGCTGCAAGAAATCTAGTCACAATTGAAGATGTTAGGTCGCAACTCAACAAGTGCAGGAACAAAAAGAATAGACTTTGAGACCAAGAAGGTCACGATCGCCAATGCGACATGAGATAATCCAAAGGCGACCCATTTCGAGGTCGCGGACTAAAACAGCCAGTCGGGCCTTTCTTTAAGGAATTCCACCTGAAGCTTTGGAATTTAGTCACCTTTGAGCTTATAAATAGAAAAAACACGCAGCCTTGGTAAAGTAACTTAACTTTTGGAACTTTAGCCTTATTTTGGGGAACCTAGAACTTGGGGGAAGAAACTCATCAGATAATTTATAGATTTTCTTTTCTTTTCTTTTCTTTCGATCCGAACTAGCAATTTGTTGGAATGTTGAAGCCGGATTAAATTTTTCCTATTCTCTGCAAAACTCGTTCATGAATAAAGAAACTAGACAATTTCTAGATTTTGTTTCTTTTCAGTTTCTTACAATTGCAGTGGGTGTAATTGATCGATGCTCCATTGTAGTTTGTAAAGCAACTTTCCAGAAGCATAGCTTCCACTAATTCGGATTTATTGTTAGCTACAATCTTTCCTGCACAAATCAAAAGAAATTATCTGGATTGAGATTTATTTGGTTGATATTGTTCTTGAATCTACTTGTTCCCAATGGTAGCATCGAATACACTTCTAGTGTTAAGAACCTACTCTGATTTCCAGGAGGCCCTCTAAGTAACACAAAGATGGAATTTCCTGAGAGTTAGGAACATTCAACTGGTGTGTTTGTTAGACTATCATTGACGAACTAATGAGCTCTGAGAGTTCACCTTGAAAAATTCCCATTTCACTCATAATTGAAGTTGGAAGGGATCAATTATAAATTTGAATAATCAGAGATTTCACCATTAATCTTTCGAAAAAAAAAATCCTAAACCTATGTTAGCTGAGATCCAATCAAGGAAAGGGAAATAACCATTAGATTACATGGTTGAGTTATCAATCAAGTTGTAGAGTTTGCAATGACCCTGTCTTGGGAAGCAAAATATCTGCAGTCTTCAAAACTAGGTATAAAGTATTAAGAAAGAAAAATACCCATATCTTGAGAAGAATGAGCAAAATTACAAGTAATGTTGATCTTGTCTTCAAAGAAGGTAGGGACTTAATCAACTAAGTATGGAGAGATCCACTTGCATTCATAGGCATCTTCAACAAATCTATATCCAAAAGCATAACAGAGTATCATGTTTCATCGTGCGTAAAACTGACCTGCCACATTCCCTTTAGTGTTCATACCACTGTAGAGTTGATTCAAATCTAGTTTATTTATTTTATACCTTTTGGTTTGTTCATTATTTTGTTAAATTAGATTTTAAATTGTTTCTAAAGATATTTAGGATAATAATTCATTTATACTTGTTGAGAGGTCCTTATATGGATCTTGAGTAGTTGGGGTAGTTGTAGAATTTCATTTTTACATCCTAAGGGGGAATGATATCCGACTTAAATCATTTACTACTTGTATGATCTCGTGCACTCAGCGTTGTCTGTACTAAAACCGCTTTTCAAATCAAGCATAAATTCATTTTATCGCTATATCCAAGCGACAGAGATAAGAGAATTGTAAGGCTCTTGTAACTATGTAAATTTGGAAGCTTTAGTCTATATAAATACAGTAACCGGGCATCAACTGAGCCGTGGGGTCGCCAAGACATCACCGCTACAGGGGTGGGGGTGTGTCATTAGATTTAAATGTGAATGAATGGGTCCCGGTAAAAGGGATGCATATATTGGGGATATGGACTACGACCTCGGGGTTAATACTACTTGAGACCCCTGATGAGCATGATTATACTATTATACAAGTCAGATGTTAAGTAGAGCTCCCGAACAAAGGAGACTGGTCCGATTTTAGAAAATATCGGTCCCGATAAATGGGATATTAACAAAGATGGTACTTCCGTCACCCGAAACTACAATAATCATGTATATCGGTTGTCAATCTATATCCTGATTTTGCGTCATATAAATATCTTGAATATTTTATTCTAATATCTTACACCATCTCTACTTGTTCTATACTATTAATAAATGTAAACTTCTAGAATTAATTAACTCAATGTTTGAACTCATGTTCCTCATATCAATTCATATATATATATATATATATATATATATATATTAATTGATTGCTTTTTTCTTATTCATTTTGCTTGTCAGCCACAAATTCTATACTTTATCAATTTGCATTCTTGGATATTTTGTTTTTGTGTGTGGGTTGCGTCTATTTTGAAATAATTTAATCATATGCACATTAAATATAGTTTCCCTTTGAGCTTGACTTCTATGAGTCAATAGATCTAGTAACTTGTAAATTAGGAGTTTCCAACACGGTAAAGTCCCGTTTCATAAGGAAACATCATGAAAGACAAAGTTTTTAAAGTTTTTCTTTCTTGATGAAATATAAACTAATTACATAAATACTTTTTTCATATGTCAATTAAAGAACACGTGAGCTTCATACTAGAGGATTCCCACAATTTTTCTCTTTATTTAGAATAAAAATTAAAATCTAACTCAATTAAAAAAATGTGGTCACAATTATCTCTGTGAAATCATCAGAAATATTTATCAATATATTAGAATTATTTAAAATCTTTTAATTCACCATAATCTATTTTTGAACTCCCTGATTAGATCATAAATGGATAAAAGTGATAGTAATTTTTCAAATTGGACAAAAACGTTTAGGTTGAGTACTTATAGCTTGATGATATATGTCATTAGACTGACTTTTAGAGTCAAAAAGGGGATAATACTTATAAAATATGAATAATTTAAGAGTTTGTGACTCAGTTAAAAGCTTTCAACACAAAGTTATTATATTAAAAGTTCATAAAATTGAATGATCTATTAAGTCTTTTAAATACCAATTAAACCAAAATTGTCTTTGTTAGCTTAAAAATAATGATCAACTAGTATCTAGTTACACTAATAATAAGCCTAATTTTTGGACAATTAAATTCTTTCATTAGATCATAAAAGTCCATGAAATATTAGATTACAAACTTTAATTATTCCAAATATTTACCATGTACTTTGTTAAGTACAAGCTAGATTTTAAAAAGAGTTAGTAGTTTAATATGATATAAAAACTAGTTTTAGAGGCCATGTATTTTATATTCGTAATGGTATGTGGTTAATTAAATTAGATGAACTGAAAATCTATCAATATTAGGTGGAAGTGGAAAACATCAAGGGTCCATCGTGAGGGAACATTATTAAAGCTTGACTTTGACTTTGAAGTGGAACATTTTCATGGAAAAATGAAAAAAAAAATTAGACAAGACAAAGCTTGACTTTGATTAATTATAGAGTCCTGACAATATTAATACCTAATACACAAAATTAGGTCGATAAGAAGTGGCTAAGTGGCTAAAGAGTCGGATGGGCATTGGAAAGAACCTTGTTAGAGTTTCTAGTGGAACATATTACTACAACTTTGTAACGTTGTAAATAGATGTAAAAAAAAACACCACAAAATTAGGATATTAAATATTAAAAAAACATCACTTGGCATTTTCTAAAAATATTATCGTTTCTGTATGAACATACAGTTCTTCTCGTGTTTTTCAAAAAAAAAAAAAAAACCGATGCTTCTGTTTTCCTTGTTAATGTAATGCTCTGTATCTCTCTTGAAATAAAAAATTAAAAAGCATGTATAATTGAATGAAAAAGAGAAGTAGATAAATGGAAAAGAGGTTGCCCTGTTTTCCTTGCCCAAAAAATGCTCTGTATTTCCTCTGTTTCTCTCCTTGTTCTTCTTTGATTTTCTTGCTCCAGATCTGTAGCGATAATCCCACATGAAGTACAGCAGTTTAAACAAAGTGTGCTGCCATCCATAATCATCTCTGCGGCAGTAATAATCAGCCCCAACATATCGGTATCAGTGCTCAGTTGAAGGAGGATTTGTGAAGGAGAATCAACCCCAAAATTAGGAGATATTATATTCACAAATTTAGGATATTTAATGTCTTTTAACCAAATATTTATTTATTTTATTATATTCACAACATCTACATGTAGCTTTATATTATTATTTTTCTTTTCTTTGTACTATATTTTATCCTAATTTTTTATAACGCAAATTACTTTAAGTTTACGTCTTGTTTAAGCTCAATAAAAATATTTTCAAAAGTGAATTCTAAATATTTATGTAAAAATATTTTTAGCATTTTAAAACTTTTTAAAAGTATTTTATGAATTTTATATAAATTCCATTTTATCGATATTTATGTAAAAATATATCCGATTTATCCGATATATCCATAAAATTTAAGTACTGATATATTCGTTAAAACCGATATTTTCATCCTTGGGTATAATGAATAGTACCTAGGTAGTACTTAGGTATGTATTACTATACCTCAAACATAATTTTTTTTTTTCTACCAAATTGTACCGAATCATGTATTCTGCATTATTTATATATTTTCAGAATTATTCCCAAACGAACTAAGAAAAACACAAGTTTCCTTTGATATAATACTTATTTTTAAATTTCTCTATATATATGTATGACCTGTCTAGTCTTTTTTTTTCAGGCAAATAGAGCAATATCCTTAAGAAGAGTCCTAAATCCCAAAAGTATACAAGAAGTATATAGACAGAGACGACCACAGGCTAAAACAAAAAAAAGGAAGAGGGCAAACAAAAAACAAACAGAGCTAGCTCCCAGGCATAGAAGTAAGAATAAACTCTACCTTATGATTTCAAATCTCTTTAGTGAAATTTTAGATGTTATCATGATAAAGAGAAATCTTGTTCAAGACACTGCTCTAAATATGTCTTGCAGAAGCAAGGTTAGATTGCTTAGTCCAGGCATACACCTTCTTATTCCTACTGTTAAAAACCATGAAAAAAAATTTGAATAGAGCCAATGAGAAAAGCTGACAGATGCTTAGAGAAATGTGGATACGAAGAGAGTTATAAAGGGAGTTCATACCCATGCAGAATTCTCACAAGATGTTCATCAATCAATGGGCAGTAGATGCCAACGATTTCCTCGGCACCTTTCACTCTCTCAGTAAACTGGTTCTAGCCCCAGTAACGTAGAAGGACTATTCATACAATATAGCCTACCTGCATGAACGAGATTAGCAAAGGCTTTAGTTGGAACCCGGAAATTGATTTTCTCATGTTTGGTTTCAGCCAATGGGATCAGCCAAAACTTGCAGGAATGTAGTTGAGCCATGTTATATGCCTCTAGTACTAGTGCATAATTGCTCTTCTATGCTAAAATAACTTTGCAAAGATAGCATGATCAAAAAAAACTAGATGTATTTGGTTCTGGAAAATTTGGAAGAAAATAAAATATGAGAAAATGGAAGGATTTCTTCTTTATAACCGCGATGCCTTATACGCATTCGACTAATCCCACGCGCCCTAAAGCTAACGTGCATCGCGCAAACTTCAAAATGACATCGGTTGACCAAACTAAAAATGGAGGACATTTCTTTAGCATTTTCTCTTCTTTTCCTGGCATTTTTCTTCCCTCACAATTTCCATGGTAACCATGACAAAGATACAGGAGAAGCAGCTAAATAAAACATGCTTGGATGTATTTCTTGTTAACCAAACTATGCACACACCCAAACATAAAAAATAAATAAAAAGATTAAAAGTTACAGAAGGCATTGCCATCTTCAACGTCTGTTAGCTGACTGGGCATCTCGACCCACAACAGCCCAAACAAAGTGCAAGAAAACTGATTCAAGCTTCAAAATCCAACATGTCACCATGTATTGTTAAATTCACTGAAAAACACATTTGAAGCCATTGAAAGAGTAAGATCTTCTATTTTCCCTTTTAGTTTTTTTTTTTTTGTGTTTTTATGTGTACTAAAACGAGCAAATCCCAGATATTAGGTCAACATGTAAAGAAATAACCACTGCCAATGACTCCTAGGAATATATGCTAAACAGTACAAGGCAAGTTGCAAGATGAGATGAACATATGATTCTCTATCTCAAGTGCCTTCTGGATCACAAAATCTTCATATAAAGTGCAAGATAAACCAATCAAGTATACTAGTTTGGGGAATGGAACCATAAAAAAATGATGAGAATACAAATTAAAAAAAATACACTAGTTTGGATCTTTTGATGAGAATACAAATACAGATATAGAACCATAATTTTGGATCTTTTCTGAATGTGAAAGCTTCTTTGCCATTATCTGCATTTAAATTCTTCAAAATCTTAAGCTTTTTATTGGGTTGTGGCAGGCATCAAATCTCCTATTTGCAGCTCTTGAAACACAGCGGTGGTATCTCCAAAGATTCGACAATTACCCCACAAATCGGTTCACCATTATTCCATTTATTTACTAATGCTTAATGCTATGTTGCAGTTGTTTTATTTAACATGTTTGTATACTGTGGTATCACTATTATTAGGTGGTTGAGTGAAAGAAACTTTGTCTATTGAATCTGGAAAACTCAACTGCTGTATCGATCTGGTGAGGGTTTTAGGGGGAAAATGGTTTTCAGTCTTTGCTTTCTTCTAAAACTTCACTTTAAAAGGTACAGCAACCTCTTAATCTAACCTCTGTTTCTCCATATATTACCTAAGCTCAAATGAAACCTATTTACTAAACAAGAAACCCTTTTTTTCAGAGCTAACAGCAAGTCTCTTATTTTGATTTCATTAGGTAAAGGAGAGCCTATCATGCCTGTCACATTTAAAAGTTATAAGATGCTTGAACAGAACAATATTGGATTTTCTAGACTTATGTAACCTTAATCCTGGGGAATTATCTTAAGGCTAATTGCTTCAGATTTTACAATTGTCATCCTTCATTGTAACAATGAAAATTACATGATAGGAATGATGAATAAAACACAGCTTCGACTTTAGCTCTTATACTGAGTTATTGTTCAATAAAGGGAGCATATTTTCCACCAAGACTAAAGCTACAGCAGAGGATATAAGTATTAACACAGCCTACAAGTCAGTATTTCTTCAAGCTCGGAAATGGCTACACTAAAAGACAACTCAGAATTCTGCCATCAAGAATGAGCAATCATTTCTCAACCGATCTAAGATTTTCTTTTTAAAGGATAAAGAACATGGATATGTAAAATGCTATTGCACTGGTCCTTACCGTGACATCGGATGATAGTCTGATCACATCCCTTGATAAACTATCACTTGAAGCCCATACAACACAATTGTTATCTGTTCCTTGCCGGAAAGGTTCATAAAAGGTTCGATGTCTATATATTCGGGAAAGACATGTAATCTGAAATATAACAAACGTATCAATTTGCAGAAGGTAAAATCATGGAAGATTTTCCCAAAAGCAAAAAATTGCTATGCATAGTTCAAATCTATATGAAACAATTTGTCCTCAACAAATCCTATGAGTTTCCCGCCTTAGTTAATAAAGAATCAACTATTGACTATCAAAAATTATATTTGATTTCTCCTATTAATATATTGTGCAACAAAATATGTTAAAATGCACTATATTGTGCATGTGTATGCACATTTTTTTAGTTAAAAATAGAAAAGAAAAAAAGAAAGTAAAAGAAAACAAAGAATAGAAACTCACTACAGAAAGAATATCCTTTGAGAGTCCTTTTTCATATGAAGGAGGCCCAACCTTAGCATCCAGAATGACCTGCTGAACTGAACCTGATATCAACTAAGAACAGCAATTTGACCCATGATCAAACAAACCAATCGATGAAGCCATAGAAGAAAAAAGCAATAACGATAGATAGGAGTGAATAGGCATTTGACCCGCGTTATTAGGCATTGCTGCAAAAGAAGATTGAATGAAAGAGATTGACAGTGTAACAGTTAGAAGAACATTAGTAAGAAAGGATATGGAAGGTAGCTGGCAAAAGAGATCCAGAAAATACCATCAGAGCATCTTCAATTGCGGGAATCTTTACATCGCTATACTCCTGGGGAATTTGATAAATGGTATCAAACTCTTTTATCTGACAACCACAAACTAAAATATATTCTCAATCATATATCTGTCTGAAAAATAAGATATCCGTCGAGGATAATGTGATCAAATTGAAACATATGATTAAAGTTTTCTTAACATGTTAAACTCAAATTTCCAAAAGAATGCATGCCTCATATGCTTCTGGACCTGAACTTTTCTTTCTTTTTCCCTCTCTTTTCTTTTCTTCCAAACCAGAATATACAATGAACTACCAAAGGTCCTCATTAGAGGTTAGATGACAACAAACTCTAAATTTTGCTGCTAAAAGCCTAATAGTATTAGAATTCAAAGATCCCTTTTATGACCTAGGATCAGTTATATGAAGAAGTTAAACCATCTAGCTTTTGGATAACTGTGACATATATTTTAAGAAACCATCTGATGCGAAATACCAAGAATATAAACCACTATAGTTTTCTTTTAGCATAAACTCACATCATTAACATGGTTCAAAGTCACAGTTGCAGTCTTAGTCAATGCCTATGATGGTATAGGGTATCAAACTTAGTGCCAAAGGGGCCGATACATTTGAACCATGATCAATGATTCAATTAACCTTAGTTTTAGCATCAGAAAATTTTAAAAATGACAACCTAGAATTGATACTACAAAGTCAATGATTCAGTAACTGGGAAGCCAAACCAGCAGATATTACATGTGAAAATCAAGTACCCAACTTTGGCAGTTGTGTTACCAGATATCCACTGCAACTCCCTGCTTGTGACATGTGAGAATCAAGTCTCCAAGCAGCATCAAGGATGATTCTAAGACAATCTCTTGGTTAATGATGCTTGAAAATGAATTTAAAAGTCTTGAAGTGTTAGAACATGGTGGATTTCTATATTAAAAGATAGTTTCTTCTCATTGTTTACAACTGTCTGTTACAGCCTATTCTCAAGGAGGAAGGGACTAGTATTTATAGATCTAGAAGAAGTTATCTAGAAGCTTGAAAACAGAGACAAACAGAGTCACACAGATTGCATGACTTCATGCCACTTATTTGATGCTGTTACATGGGTAAGTATAGTGAATCTCGCGTAGCGTGTACACAGCAACAGAAGCTGAATCTGGAAGCTTCTCTGATTCTGGAAGCTTCTCAACAGGATACATCATGCAACAAATGATACTCTCCAGAAGGCCTATTTCAATAATTAATCCTCCTTTGTTGATGTTAATGTATTGCTCCAGGTTTGTTTTTTACTAATGTAAACTATGATTTGTATTGCAGTCTTTGGTTAAGCCAAAAGTGGAGACAAAGTGTTGTGTTATGATTGTGTTGTATCTCTTGCAATAAAAAATTAAAAAACATGTATAATTTGAATGAAAAAGGTATTAGAAACAGAACATGTTTGAGAGAAAATGAAATTCTTGTATATGCTAAAACTGAAAACAGAGTATATATATGTACAGACAAATGTAAGTCGGTCTAACCACTGATGTACAGCTGAAAATAACTAAAACATCAGTTTAACTTCTAAATGACTAACTGTACAAACTGGACTGTACATGTTGAATCCAAACAAGTTCACTAGCAGTAGAAGCAAGGGCATGATATTCAGCCTGAGGACCGAGAAACAGTAGACTGCTTCTTGGAACGCCATGATATTAAAGAATCCCCAAGGAAAACACAATATCCTGTAACAGATTTGCGAGTATCCAAGCAAGAACCCCAATCTGAGTCGAAAAAGGCCTTAACTTGAAGAGAATGTGTGGAAGAGAAAAAAATTCCTTGTCCAGGATGTGACTTAACATTTCTCAATAAATGATGAGCAGTCTTCAAGTGAGGCAAACGGGGACATGCCACAAACTGGCTGAGTTTATGGATGGAACATGATGTCTAGCCTGAAAGAATCAAATACAATAATCTGCCAATGAGAAGTCTACATGCAGCAACATCTGGAAGTAGATCACCTTTCATCAGAACGAAGATTAAGCTTTTAGGAAGCATTGAACCGCAGCTGGTTGGCAAAGTAAAAACCAGTATCCTCAAGTACTGGAGTGTATAATGGCGTTGAGATAGGACTATGCCATTAGAATTGTGAGCACCCTAAACCAAGGAAAGATAACGTAGTTCCCAAATCCTTGAGTTTAAAGTGAAAAGCAAGTAGGTGTTTGAGCTTATGAATAATAGTGAGAATAGGTCCAATGATGACAATGTCATCAACATAGACAAGGAGGCAACAAAGGAGGAACCAGAACCTTTAGTGAAAAGAGGGTAATCAGACTTAGATATAGAGAAACCAAAGGTAAGTAAGGTTTGAGAAAATTTTGAATACCATTGACGAGAAGCTTGCTTTAATCCTTTTATAGACTTGTGCAGTTTGCAAACCAACCTCTTGTCATTAACAATGGACTCCCCCTGTCGAAGATAACCTAGGGGCAACTCCATGTACACCTCCTCAAACAAGTCACCAGGGAGAAATTATTGTTGACATCTAATTGAACAAGATGCCACTTCTGCTTAGCTGCAAGTGCCAACAAGACTTTAACAGTAACCAACTTGGCAACTAGAGAGAAAGTCTCCAAATAATCAAGCCCCTCTTGTTGGGTATACCCCTTAGCAACCAAACGGGTCTTACAGTGTTCAATAGAACCATCTGAATTAAATTTGACTTTATAAACCCATTTGCACCCTATAGTATGTTTGTCTTCAGGTAGATAAAACACAGACCAAGTTTTATTAGATTCCATGGCCTCCAATTCAGCTTGCATTGCAGCACACCAGTGAGGAAATTTCGTAGCTTGATGATAGAATTGAGGCTCAAAAGTAGCAGAGAGACTTAAAGCAAAGTGTTGATAAGAGGGTGAGAGAGTGTGATAAGAAAGGCAAGTGGATAAAGGATATTTGGAGGCGCATAGAGGTGGGGATGTATGGGAAAGGAGGCTGCAATGATAGTCTTGAAGATAAGTAGGAGGCTGATGTGGTCTGGAAGATCTATGAAGAGGCAGTGATTGAGAAACAGTTGAGGGAACTGATAACGGGGAGGATATAGGAGAGGAAGATGATTGAGACAAAATAGTAGGAGTTAAAGAAGGAGCTGGGATGTCAGGTGAAGTATAAGGGAAAACAGAGGGGAGAACAAAGTCTAGGAAAGGATCACTAAGTTGATCCAAACGAGTCACAGTATGGAAAGGAAAAACAGACTCATGAAAAACAACATCTCTGGAAATGAAACATTGTTTGGCTTGAATATCATATAGCTTGTAGCCTTTAATCCCAGGAGGATATCCAAGGAAAACACAGGCCCAAGCCCTTGGCTGGAATTTAGTTCTTTGAGCTGCAAGTGTTGAAGAAAAGGCCAGGCATCCAAACACCCGAAGCAAAGAATAATCCCCTGATTTATGATATAGCAACTCAAATGGTGTCTGATTGTGCAAGAGAGGAGCTGGTGTTCTATTGATTAAATAGGTGGCTGTGAGAATGCAGTTAGACCTGAATTGAGAAGATGTTGATGCTTACGCTCAACAACTGAATTTTGTTCTGGCCATTCAACACAAGAAAATTGATGCAGGACACCTTTCTCATGGAAGAATTCTGTGAAGGCTAACTCTTTAGCATTATCAGACCTGAATTCCTTAATAGAAGACAGAAACTGAGTAGCAACCATATTGAAGAATCTGGGAATAACAACTGCAGCATCAGATTTTTGTTTGAGCAAATAAACCCAGGTGAATCTAGTACAATCATCCACAAGGGTGAGAAAATAGTTGTGGCCAGTGTAAGAAACAACATGCTAAGGCCCCCAAATGTCACAATGAACAAGATCAAAAGGGGAATGAGCCACATGGTTATTAGAAGAAAAAGATAATCTCCTTTGTTTAGAACAATGGACAAACATAACAGGGTGAAGCCTTATGAGCTTTAGAAACATCACAATGTAGAACATCTTTCAACATTCCCAATTTCTTGTAAGACAAATGCCCAAGACGATTGTGCCAAAGAGTAGGAGAAATTGACTGAACATGATTGACAACTGTAGTAGAATTAGCTGAAGGATGAGAAGCCAATATATCAGAATGCAAAATGTAGAGATCCCCTACACGATCACCTTTGCCAATCATTCTCTGGCCCTGCACTTCCTGAATGACAAAAGAATCATGAAGAAACTTGACTGTGACTTGTGTATCTAAAGTGAGAGCACTTACAGACAAAAGATTAAGCTGAAATTGAGGCACAAATAAGGTGTTCCTCAGAACTAGTCCATCCATAAGTTGTATATCTCCACACAAATTGATTGATATACGGGTATGATTAGGTAGTGTCACAGTGGAGTTGGAGATTGGATATAGTGACACAAAGGCATTTGCATTTGAGCAAATGTGCCTAGTGGCACCTGAATCAACTATCCAATAGTTGGGACGGTTAAATGCAGCATTCAAGTTAAATGAAAAGCATGTACCTGTAGGAAAAGAAGAACCGGAGCCTTCTGTCTGAGTACTGGGAGACGTAGCAGCAGCCAGATGACTAGACAATAAGGTCATGAGTTGTTGGTATTGTCCTGAATTGAGGTTTTGTAGAAAATCACCCATTGAGACTGCATAGTTCAGATCAGCGCCAACTAATAATGCGCTTCAGTCACCTTTCATCCGAGCTTCCGTTTGGTCCGTACTAGTAGTAGCATTTGCCAGTGTACGTTGTCGTGGATGAAATCCAGGTGGATAACCATGGGGTTTGTAACATCGATCAACTGTATGGCCAAGAAGATGACAATCTCTGCAGATAGGTCGTTTGATGTTTCTGACCTTTGTAATTGGTATTTTGATTCTGGCCTTTATTGGTAGCAGCAAAATTAGATTTAGAAGTGCCAAAGTTTTCTATAAGCATTTTGGGAATATTAGTTTTCACAGTAAATGCTATTGAATTGCCAGTGTCTGAAATTTGAATACCTAGTTTCCGCTGGTGCTCCTCTTGAGAAACCAGAGAGTAAATTTTATTAATTGGTGGCATGGGATCCATTAGCAGCAACTGACCCCGAATTTGAGAGAAACTATCATGTAACCCCATGAGAAAAGACATGGTGTACTCCATCTGGTGATAAGCATGAAGTCCAGTAACTCCCTTACATGTACACTTGCTGCAATTGCAAACAGGTTTGTAGAGATTAAGTTCTTCCCAGATTGTTTTCAGTTTCGTAAAAGTATATACCTAACAGATTGTTGATCTTCACCAAATTCATCAATTCTCGGCGTAATTGAAAAAATTTAGGCCCATCATGTTCTTGTAATAAAAAAAAAATTAAAAGCTTGTATAATTGAAATGCAAAAAGAAGTAGAGAACTGGAAAAAGGCTGTCTTGTTTTCCTTGCCCAAAATGCTCTTGCATTTCCTTCTTTGTTTTCCTTATTCTTCTTTGATTTTCTTGCTCCAGATCTGTAGCGATAATCCCACATGAAGTACAGCAGTTTAGCAAAGGGTGCTGCATCCATAATCATCTCTGCTGCAACAAAATCAGCCCCAACAAATCGGTATCAAAGCTCGAAGGAGGATCTGTGAAGGAAAATCCATGGCCAGTACAAGTGATGCTAGTGTAAGTGTCCAACAGCCCTTTGTTTCAATGGGATATGGTAGAAAATGGGTATGTAGAACCAAATTTTGAATATGAGGTGAGTGAAAACCAGCAAAGGAAGTTAGAAGAAAATAAAAGCTTTGAATGCACGTGCTCTCTCCATGCTTGCTAGAGCTGTGGCTGATCCTAGTTTCCCAAGAATATGTGGAGATTCAAAGGTAAGAAATGTGAAGCTTCAATCTTTTAGAAAGAATTTGAGAATGTGAAGATGAAGGAATGAAACTCTGCAGAGATTCACGAAGCTTGTTAAATCAAATGAAGGTATGGAGAAGAAATTCTTGTGATAAGAAGATTTTTGAGAAAGTTTTTATTAGTGTGCTTGAAAATTTTGATCCAATTGTGGCTGTTATAGAACAAACAATGGATATATCTCAAAATTGAGTTGATGGGTTCTCTAAAATCATTTGAGCAAAGGCTGAATAGAAACCTAGAAAAAATTATAGAAAATGCATTTCAATCTAGACAATAAGAATGTAGAAATCATCATACTGTAACTCATACCTTGACCTTGTCCATGTACAATTCAGGAGCAGGGATTTTTCTATTATGAGTCCTTGATGAAAATTCAGGAGCAAATGTATAATATTGGTGTGTGGAAAGACTCATGGCTTAGGGATGATGAATTAAAACAAGACTTATCTTGTTACTAATTTATGGCATAAGAGAAACAAGACAAGATGGGGTTCTCTTTTTGTTTCTAAGTAAAAACAAATTTCTTTTAATAAAAGAACTTTTAAATTTTATTTCTCATTTCTTAATCGTGTTCAACAAGCATAAACCATAGCTAGACATATATGATAATTACGAAAATTTTCAACATTCTCAAATGTGAATTTTTTTTTACTTTTTTTTTTATAACCATGCTTCATTTATTGTCAATCATTTTTATAAAGTAACTTGTTTTTTAAAAAGAGATAAATTAATTGATTCATGCTAGCAATACAATCAATAGAAATACGGAATCAAAAGTTCTAAAACCTTTAAAGGATGATGCACCATCCAAGTTAACAACAAAAATAATCAATTCAAAACCTACACATTTGATAATTCAAATTACCCCGTGTAACACCCTAAATTATACCCTACTAGTTTATTACATGTTTAGGGTATAATATAAGTAAAATTTGTATTTGAATTTAAGTACCAAGGTTAAAATGGTAAAATTTAACATTAAAGACCCAAAGGTCATAATTCAAGAAGATAATATGTTATTATAAGAATTGATAAGTTGATGTGTAAATGGAATGTTCGAAGGACTAAAATGAAAAAGGAGAAATGAAAGTCCAAATTGTGATAAGCCAAACATGGCCTTGGGCCGTGGCCTGGGGTAAGACTCAAACATGGTCTTAGAGATGAGGGAAGGGAGTTTCTCATTTGGTTAGGGCATTTACGATTTAAAGAGGAGCAAGAAGTTCGTTCAAAGCCTTTGAAGATCAAGTATGGAATTCATGTGCGGGTGTAGGAACCTATATGTACGGAAATTTCATTTGATGTTAGGAAATTAACCTAACTCCTTTGTCTATGTTTGGGTTAGGAAATCCTTAACTTTCAATACATGCTTGGTTGGTTTAAGCCGCTTTGTGGTCGGGTTTCGAGTTAGCTTCGTTGAAAGATTTATGGTGAAAATGGCTAAAACTGGTCCATTTTCGAGTTCTGCACGACACCCCTACGCCTAGGCGTAGGATTGCACGCCTAGGTGGAGGTCCTTACACCTAGGCAGACCCGAGACCCCTTCAGAGAAGTTTTTTCTATACCTAGGCCAAGCTACAGTTCCAATTTTGTTCTTTCTTCGGTTAATTCTAGAACCCGTTGCTTTTGTTCGAATCGCCAATGGAAGATAATTAAAAGATAAAATTGGATTAACTGGCGATCCTAAGTAGTGAATGAAAGGTCTATACAAGTATAAAAATACCAACCTCGTCAGCCGACAAAGCTTCGTTTCGCCTCGGCGATCTCGTCGTTGGGCAAACATTATTTCTCGCCCCTTATTTTCTTATATGATTAAGAACAAAATAACAAGCTCAGAAACACATATAATTGTATGCCTGTCAAGACCGGATAGTGAATGAATAGCATGTCTCGACGTTGTGACAACACTTCGCATTGCGGTTACAACACCTCTGCTACGTGAGCAAACACGCTCGCTCAATGCAACGATAATTTCGCTAAAGATTACAACACTACTACGCTGACAAACACATCTCTCGCGAACTTGACAACACTCCTACATCAGGCTACTCAAGACCTTTGTTACATAGGCAAGCAAGTCTCTATTCAATAATGCTCGCACCTTTCCGTACCTACTGCGGCTACGCCTCTCATTCATCGCATTTGCTATACAAAGAATCATTTATACGATATAGTTAATCTAAATAATGAACAATAAGAAAGCATAAAGAATCAGTTCTGTTATGTAATGTACCTATAGGTACTTTTTGTACAAGATATCTGTTCTGAACTCATACGGGAGATATAAAAATTTCTTTATAAGAATGATGTTATATGAAAACTTTGTTATAGAATTATGTTATACGTAAACTCTAACATATGCATAATGTTATATTATCTCGTACTCCGCGATCACTAATGCATTATATATGTTATTTGTTTCCCAATAAGCTATAAGCTTAGCACTGGTGTTTCATCCTTATAGGTACTGAAGAGGACATCCGTGGCATTCCGCATTCGCCAAGGCCAACAAAGCATTAAGAGTCCACCTGATGTAGGTTTCTAATTCTGTTTTGCAATGTAAATGTAATGTTTTAGAGATAATACATTATGTGTAAGTACAAGCAAATGAAACTCAGAATATATGTAAAGGGCAATTTTAAACACGCCTTTTAATCTTAACATTTTTCTTTTCTTCTCTTCTCGCCTTCGCTTTTCTGTTTTTATCTACCATAAATTGTTTGAGCTCTACTCAAATTATTGATGTTGATAAGAAGTCAACATTTGGAATTTAATGCGCCATCCAAGCACGACTCCGCATAAAACCATGTGGGTCTTGATTCATCAAACTAGTCAATCTAATTGAAACCTAATAAGATATTTTGATTAATTAAAATATCAAATATCAATGAATATATGATTATAAAAAATTCATTGGGTTTGAATTAATTTTTCAATTTAGATTAAGTTCAAGCAAAGATTTTAAGCCAAGATATCAATCAATAATTACCTAATATTCGTATTATGCTAGGCTCAATTTTTTTCACAATCTGGGGATGACTCTAACAAAGGTTTTGGGCCAATGTAATTTGATTTCATATCTTTATAATATTTCTAACCTATATCTTTCTAATTTAATAATATTTTTTCTCAAAAAAATATTATTATTTTTCATTAAAAATATTATTTTTTAGATTTATTATGAAAAATATCAAATTATAATTATATACATATATTTTTTATTTTTAGAAATATATAAATCTATTTATTTGTTTATAGATTTTATTATAGTGAACTCATATCTCATTAACTATCTAAATTGTGCTACAAATAAATTCATTGAAATTTTTGTTAAAATTAATGTGGATAGATTTTGAATCATATAATAATGAACTCAAATCTAACCAACCAACTTGAACTTGATCTAAGATTGCATCATAAACCATAGAGTCCCCATTAAGAGAATAAAAGGATGCTTTTAACTTTAACTTATATGAGTGAAGAAAGTGATAAGTAAGGAGTTTTGTTTTTGATAGAGATAAGTAATTAAATGATAAAAGATTGAGGTACTAGGCCCTCCAATTGATTACTGTTGAAATCAAGAGTCCTAAAAAATGTTTGAGGAATGGTGCCATGAAATTGATTTCTTTGTAAATTCAAAATAGAGAGACTTTTGCTAAAATTTCTCAAACAATGAGGAAGCATGCCACCAAAGTTGTTATAAGACCAATCAAGAATTTCCATGGAACACGCTTTGAAATGTTAAAATCAACCTTTTAAACTCTAAAATTAACCTTTTAAACTATCAAAAGCATGAAAACTGACCCCTTTAGTGTGTAAAAGTTGTATTGCGACTTAAGATTTTATTTTATTTTTTTATAATTTTCAATTTCATCACACAACACAAAACAATGACAACTACGAAATTTGTTTAGGACATTCAGACCTATAACTAATCAGCAAATAGAAAAGACATTTACTCAAAAGTCTAGCGTTTGACATGGGCTTTACTTTCATCTCTGCAGAATTTGACAACGGTGGCTATTATTGGTCTTTTTTACTTTTTTATCTTCATATCCACACAAGAAATACCTATCTGATCAACTTGCTGCCTGACACCTACTAACTTTCCCTTTAATCTCCGGTCCACTGTATCCTCTATCCATTCGTCTTCTCCAGATTGAATTTTCCCCTTCACTAGCCTGACAAACCTCGTCAACTCAGTTTCCTGCTCTTCACCATCCTCACCCACCACCCAGTTCGAAAGCCGAATTCCCCTTACCATCTCTAGAACCACTACTCCATAGCTATAAACATCAACCTTGCCGTGATCGGAAGATCTGGCAACCCACTCTTGGAGCCATGTGAACTAGTCCTCTTGGAATCCGAGAGAGAATTTCTAAACGGGGACCTCCTGAGACAACTTTGCGGTCTAAAATCTGCAATCTTTTTGGCTCAAACCCACTGTCTAGAAGTATATCTTTCAGGCTTGACGTCACAGTGGATAACCCATTCTAGACATTCATGGAGGTATGCCAAACCCCTGGCTGTCCCCAATGCAACGTTAAACCTCTCTTTCCACCCCAAGAAACTGGTGCTGAAGAGATGCTTATCCAATGACAGATTTTCTACATGCTCATAGACTACAAGTCTGTGTCTACCCTCTGAACAGAATCCCCACATTCTGACTAGGTTCATATGATAAATTTTCCTGATTGTGCTTATTTCAGCCCAAAACTCCTCTTCCCCTTGAATGACATATTTCAATTTCTTCACTTACACAATTCTTCATCTTCCAAAATACCCTTATAAACAGCCCCAAACCTCCTCTGAGCTCTTTCTTTGAAATTGTTGGCTGCCTTTAGTTCGGTAGCTAAATCTCCTGAACTCGCTTGATATCGGCCCAAATCCATCTTCAACTGATGACGGCACATTAGGAACCCTGAAGAGAAACCACCAACCTGTCACAATAAACAGAACTTCCAAAGCACCAAGAGCACCAGCAAATGAGTAGAGATAAAACCATCTCATCCCTTTATTGACGGTGTCATACTGATCTACAAAAGAATAATTGCATACGGATCAGATTCATTAAGGACAGCGGGTGCCGGATTGTTTCGACATCCATTGGCAATTTTAGATATATACTCCCTGGTAAGTGTGGGGAATTGTAGCCATTGTAAAGGGAACTTTGCATGAAAACAGTCCTCTTCTCCTGTTAGCCGGTAGGCGAATGCCCAAGATAGCGAATCTCCGCCAGATTTTCCGGGCAATCTGCAGTTGAAACAGCTGTGCTGTAATTGAGATCAAATCCATAGTAATCAGTATGGGGAAGCTCCACAAATTTTACCTTTTGGGAACAGCTTCTAGCTGAACTTAGGTTGCAACCTTGGGTCCAGTCAGTTGTCACTGACTTCATAGCCCGGAGGATTGTGAGCACTTGGGTTCTGTGTATAAATACAGATCCCATTTCTACTGCATAACCCAGTCACTTTACACTGTCTGCTAAGAGCTGTCCATGATCATCCATAATCCCGTGGAATGGTTTGGGTTTATAGAGCCTGAGGTTTCCATCGTAGTCAATTGTCAGCCTCCTTGACTCCAAACCCATATCAGAAGCTTGGAAGGACATTCTGTCACTCGAAAGAAATCCTCCTACTTGGTCCAAAACAGCAATTCTACTACTGTTAAAGTTTGTTCTTCCATTTCTGAAAACATCGAAGTCAGGATTAGGCCAATAGAATCTAGAAATTTCAGGCCCATTGTACATCATCCTCAAGACATTGTCATTGTCAAAAAGGAAGTTAGTATCGCAGAAGAGAAATCCTCTCTTCGGCGTATAGATATGAGTCTTGTGCTAGTGGTAAAGATTTGGCCTGGCAGAAGAGTATTAGTAGGAAAATCAAAGCTTTGCCACAGGATTTTACCCTGTGGGTTCTTCAAAACAAGGTTTCCAGTCTCCAAAAGCTCTGCTCGATCAACATCGGTAGAGGTAGTATTAGTCTCCCAAACGGTCGAGCCATCAGCATCACTTAGCACCATGGTGCCATCTTTCTGCAGCAAAACTCTGGAGCCCCGACCATTGACAGGTCTGTTTCGATAGGCCGTCCAAATAACGGTTCTTTCCTTTGAATTTGTGAACCATATCGAAAACCAGTGAGCATTTTCCCCCTGCTTATAGAAACCACAAGTGAATGATTTGTCTGGGGAGTAAGGGGATGTAGGTCAATTATCTTCGACAGAAACAGAGGAGCCTATTTGCAAAAAGTTCTGGGTTTTGGAAGCTGTAGATGATAAGAACAAGGAGATGAAAAGGATGAGAAAAATGAAAGGAAACTTTGGAGACCTTAGGTTTCCCATGACTTTCAAAGTTTGGTTTAGAGATGTACCTTTGGTTGGTCACAGAGACGCTAGTTTTATATCCACTGCTTCACGCAGGAAAGAGGGAAGACCATAACAATGTTAACCTAAGTGATAGATTATTATATATGGCAAGTTAGATTATTATGTATGGCAATTGTATATTTTCCATATTTAGGTTCAGATGTTTTACTTATATGTGCCTCTTATCTCAGACGTGTAATATTTACTTTTCCAATATATAAAGACTCGCCTTCATAAGAGATCAAACAGTTTTCGATTTTTTTTCTCTTCCGCTTTACTCACTTGCCTAGGCATTACCGCCACCGTATAACTCATTTTTTTCGATGACCACCACTGTTTGACACGCCGTGCAAAGAAGAATTAAACACTCCCACGCTGTCGTCACGCCGCCAGAAGTCTCCCCGATTTTCCCACGCCGCTCGCTCTGTGAGTGCGCTCTGATCCACGCCGCGGCGCGGAATTTGAGCGCCTTCAACCTAGTTTACGCCAATGCTGCTCCACCGCGCCCGCTGACCGCTGGACTATTGGATCGTGATTGGGCTTGATCGCTGATCGCCGACCGCCGAATCGCTGACTATCGACCATCGGGATAGCTGACTATCGACCATCAGATCGCGGACCGCTGACCGCCGATCAAAAATTTGACCATAGTTTCGCTACTCCAACTGCCGTCTAATGCATCGCTACTCCCGTTTTTCCTCTACAGGTTCATCTACCTATGTTTCCAAAGGCAAAAAGAATAATGTCAAATGACATAACTATAATAAGCCTTTTCTTATCTGCAGTTTCTGTAAGAATAAAGGTCATTTTATTGAAGTCACACTCGCTACCGCGTATTCTTCAAACACCGCCGCCTCGACTACCAATTATCAACTACTAATCTCATTCCACGCCCGTCCTACTCTCATCTCTCTCCGTGACGTGACTACGTGATATGGTTAATCAAAGTTCATCTTCCATCTTCCAATGCATCCAACACCGCTTTCCGCAACATCGTACTTCTCCGATACGGCTTCTTGATTCTCATGCATCGCAATAATAGCGATTCTCTTCTCCTATTGTTGTCTCTTCCCCACACACTTCCACTTCTCTCCCTACTATATTTATCAGAATGGTTCTCCTGCATGTGATGTCTCTCATCTGTAATGTTCCTACACCAAATTTTCATTCTGCTTCTAATGTTTATTGATTCCATGTAATGACCTCGCACCAAATAATACAAGCTTCAGAATACGTTGACCAATTTTGACTAAGTTTTGACCAGATTCACTGTGTCAATTAACACTCTAAGATGCTAATTCAAAGCTCACTTCTTTTTTTTTCAAGGATGAATAATTTTAGTCGACTAAGACACCACTTCGTAGCCCCCGCCGATACGAGTTCATAGGATCTGTCAACGTCAAAATCCGACTTACGTCAAAAGTTACGAATTTCAGAAGTTCAAACTAAGAGTTGCTTAATAACGTCCAAGCCGCCTTCGTGTTTTACCCGAAAAGTCGACCCTGCTCTATATATACATACTTATACAAAGTAACCCTAGCCCCAAACACTCATTTGAGCTCCAAAAACCCTAGAAAAACTCCCCAAACCCGTGAGCACCAAACTGGGTCGTTTTGACCTATTTTCAGGCCGTTCAAGTTTCAGCCGTGGGAGCCGATTCTGGCCACCACCACCACCGCCACGGCCAGTGGGAGGAGGAGGACTACTGTGACGGTTTTTCAAGAAAATTTCACAACCACAGCCGACCATCGATCGGGCCTGACATGGCGACTACCAAACTGGTCGGATTTTGTGTTTTCCACCATCTCAGCCGAACGATACCTCTTTTCCACAATTTTGGACCTCCGAACTCATTCCCGGTCCTCGCGATTCTCACCGCTTGAAAGTTACGACGTAAAAACAAAGTCGCCGACCTACGTGGATCGAAGCGCCACCACAACAACCGGTTGACCAAGGTAATGGTACCGATGAGTTCCTGGTCTCTCGGGCTTCCATTTATATGTGGTTGTAAATTTTGACGCCGCTTATTAGTTTTCCATTTTTAGGTTGTTTCGGTAATTACCGAGAAGTTTGATTGAAATAGAGTACCAATTGGTCAAGTTGGAAAACAGTTGATTAGTGAAATCGGATGTTTTTGGCGAATTATCGCATTGCGTTCACTTTCGAGAAATTAGCTCCCGGGTGAAAAACCCAAATTTCGGGGTACCTGACTATAGGGCACATTGTGTAATCGGGACTGTCTGAACCACTCGATGGTTCATAGTTCTAAAAGCTATTCTAGCGCCTCGCATCCCAATGTCAAGTGGTCTCGCTTATTGGAGCCTAAGTGGTGTTTTATTTATATTACATGCACCACGCGGTTCAGAGACGATCCCGTTGCGAGCGTGACCGAGCCTATAAATCCGTGCGAGTGGTTTATATGTTTTTAAATGATTTGGGGTAATTATGTTGATGTATCTATTGTGATTAAATATTTTGGCTATATACGCTTTTGATCAAATGATTGGTTGCATACATATGTGATTATCGGTCTCATATAAAACAAGTTATCATTTCATGTGAATTCTGTCAACATTTTAACTGTTTGGAAATTGTATAGAGTTCGTGGATGAGTATGTGGCATTCAATATTTTTTGGGTACGTGGATCGAGGTTGTAAACCACCTTGGAAAACCATTGTTTTAAAAAAAAATGGATCTTGAGATTTTGTGGAAATTATTCTTGGCGCGTATTGTCGGGAAAGTACATGTGAGTAAGGGAACGATTTTATTAGGTCGCCACTTGATGGTCGACAGGTGCCCAAAAGTGCTATTTTGAACCCTATTTATTATAGGTTTCAGTGCTTTTGTATACTAACTATTCTAATTGAACTACCACATTGCTGTCCTTCACTATTTTAATGATCACATTTTGTGGCAAATTTTGCAGTTTTTGCTACCTAATTATGCCGAAATTGTTGAGTCGATCCAAGCACGAAGAATTCTAGTCAAACTCAGCATTTCAAATCAAAGATCATAAGGAAAGAAGAGCAAAATGTGAAGAAAAACACCACTGCAGGAAAAACATTCCCCAAGCGAGCACTTCCCACCCTCCTTCGCACTCTGCTCCTCCAAAGACTGCTTTTCCGCAGCTGCACGCTTTTGTTCTTTGTTGCGCTTGGCTTTTTCCTACACTCGTTGTAATCACTTATGTTTGGATTGTATGGTATTTCACTTTGCTTCTGTAAGGCTATATAAGCCATTTGTATACACCTTTGAGAGGACGGATTTTTTGTCGTAAATAAAATTAGGGCCTGGCCTCCCGTTTTTTTCCCTATTCTCTCATTTTCTCCCCCTTTCTCGGCTACCAAACACTCTTCTAAGGATGACAACTCAGAGGATGGTTGGCTAGGGCCTCTTCCTCCTCAGAGAGGGCTCGAAATGGAGGTAACGACGTCCTCCGTTTTCTTTAACGCGCATTTATGGTTGCTTGCCCCGCTTCTCACCGAGTTGAAAATCTCTAAGTATGCTCTCTTTAATGTGTATTTGGCAAGCTAGTTCTCCAATTGATACTTTCACTCAGATCCATTGAGGCTCGCTTAGTTGTCTCTGCTATTTATCGATTAGGTTTTGAGATGTGTTTTACCTGGAGTAGAACATTTATGTCCATTTAAATGCTATGTTTCAAAAGGAAAATCTATAGGTTTGGGTTTAAAGTTAAATGTTGAAGATATTGCACGACCTCAAAATATATCCTAAATAGCTTTTCGACATGTTTAAAGTGGTTTTTGTAAGCATAATTTGAATGTTTCGAGTTAAAACATGAAACATGGAAATAAGAGACCCGAAATTAAATATAGAGACAAGGGTAAAGTGGTAATTTACCACTTGAGGACACAGCCACATGAAAATAAGATTATATGTAATTGTGGAATTTGAGCAAGATTAGGGGTCAAATGAGAATGGGCATAAGTTGAATTTCAAAAAGGTGCACCATGACTAAGATGCAATTATAAAAACTTAAAGCAAAAAATGGGTTTTTGATGACAAACATACTTTAACAAACATGGATTTAAAGACCAAAAATTGGTCTCATGTGGGGAGGAGCAAACCGCGGAAGAGAGTGAAAAGAGAGAAGAAGAGGAAGAGGGGAAGAAGATGGAGGGAGCCAAAAAAGGTATGGAACTTTGGATTTTTGTATGAAACTAACCTTGATTAGGATTCTATGAGATTATGTATGAATTTCCCATGCTTGGTTGGTTAGTAGTTTGTCCCCAAACACATGGGGTTTTGCTAGGTTTCATCTTAACCCAAAGATTATGGAAAGTAAGTGTGGTGGGGAACCTCATATGGCACAAGATGGTTATGAACTCTCTCTTTAGCTGATTCAGCTAATTGAGAGTTTTGTTAGCTTTAGAATAAACCCTAACTAAATGATCAAGTTTAAGTTTCAGTATGGGTCCTAACCCATATTAGAATGATTTTTGGAGGAATTCATGAAAGAATTTTGAAGAAAGATATGAAATTGAAAGAAGAATTGAGTAGAAAAGAGATCATAAGATGAATTTAAATTTTTGTCTTGAAGTGTTTATGAAGTTACAGAGTTGATTTTGGGTAGCAAAATATGGAAAAAATGGAGAAAATATTAATATTCTGGGCAAATTTTTGAAGGTGTACGGCAATATGAACAGTAGCGTACCGGTGCCACCCCGCCTGAAGTCAAAGCACCGCACACTTTGGGGTGTACCGGTACACTCCTCGTTTCCGCTTCCCAATTTCGACCAGCTGTGATTTAGCCATAACTTGCTCATTTCATATCCGATTTGAGTGGGATTCAAGTGGCCAATTAAAATAGACTTCATAAAATTCAAACTTAAAGAAATAGGTATCGTCAAATTCGCTCTAAGTGGCCCAAAATCACCTCAATTGGGGCCATGTACAAGCCAAATTCCGATTTCAGTTTTGAACATAGAGTACCCCGGTTGTTTTCGACGCACTTGAGTTTCTTCGTGTTCGAATTGGGTGATTCCACTGGAATAAACCCTTAGCACCTTAGCTTTAAATGAGTACAAAGACCTAGTGATCATTATGAATTTAGAACCCTGGAAAATTAGTAATACAAACTGTCCCTAGTGTAATCGGTAAATTGACTAGTTGGCATTAAAAATGCCACAACTTTATTTTGGATGATCCAATTGGAATAATTCCAATTTATAAGTAAAATAGATTCATTGAGGGACAAGAATATAAGAATGAGTATACATGAATGAATATGTGAATGAGTATTTATGAATGAGTATACGCGGAATTAACATGTGAATGATTTATGAAATAATGTACATAGATTGAGTATATTCAAAAGATAATACTTTAAAGTGATTATGAAATTGAAATGGGGTATTTGGAAACCGAATGAATTTGAATAATAATAAATAAGGACGGATTCATCAAACGGAATCATAAATGTGAATACGAAGGTGAATATGGAATTGAAATGTGATATTTGAAAACCGAATGAATATGAATGATGATAAAGACGGGATTCATTAAACGGAATCCGTCATAAATGTGAATTAATTGATATATCGAATGAACCGCCTGACGGGATGCACCAATCGGCATCCGTCACGAAGGCACCCCGAAATTTTCCAATGTCCCACTTGGCGGGATGCACCACCTAAGACCGCCATGATGGCGTATGGCATTAAAAGAAATGTCCCACTCGCGGGATTCACCAACCGGATCCGCTTCGCGATGGCGTATGACATTTAAGTAATACCACTTGTCGAGATGCACCAAACGGCATCCGTCATGATGGGAGAACCGAACAAGTGATACCACGTGCTCCGGGATGCACCAAACGACATCCGCCATGCGATGGAGAACCGAATAAGCGATATCGGTCGCGCCGGATGCAACCAAACGCAGATCCGCTGGCGATGGAGACCTGATGAAAATGTGTAGGCACATTACCGAATCATAATAAGGGCGGGATTCATTAAACGGAATCCGGTCAGAATATAAATTAAATAGTCAAAGTTTAAATAACCAACAATGACGAGTGTAAATGGATTTTTATGTGTATGCTTAAATCTCATAAATTGAATTGTGAATTGGATTATTGCATTGAAAATGCAAGTTGTGATATTATAAATGATGTGTAAAATGAAAGCATGCGAAAATTAATAGGATGAGTTTATATGGATAAAATTGCATTATTTTGTAAATGCATGTTATTAAGTGTGAATGTTATGGGTCTTTTGAATTTGTATATGGTGATGGGATTGCCCGAAAAGAAGTGCTTTCGCTTAATTAAAAAGGTCTCGAAATAGAATAACAACATAAACAACAGTTTTGGAAAGATAATTGAAAATGTGTCGAGTAAACCGGGCTCCAGCCTTGATCCGCCTAATCGGGTCAAGTCGGAATTCCCGTCGCGACACTTTTAAAAACAAAATTTAATAAAATGAAACAAAATGTTTTGATCGGAATGTCTGAGTAAACCGGCTCAAATGATTGATCCGCCAACCGGTCAAGTCGGGATTCGGGTCGCTGTAGTAACACCCCGAAATATACCATAGCAGTTTTTGGACTTGTTTAGGGTATATTAAAAGTTAAATATGAATTCGAAAATAAAACAAAGACCCTACTTATAATGAAGCCAAGGGTAAATTACCATTTACCACTTAAGGATTTAATTGTCATAAAATGAAAAGATGGATGCCAAAATAGAAATTTAATAAGTCATGGGATTCAAGACAATTAGAGAAAAGATAGAATAGAAATAATAAAGAATGGAAGGGCTTAAGTGCAAAAATGGGAAAAGAAGCCAAAAATGGGTTTTTATTGTTTTGGCCAAACATGGCCTTAACAAAACATGGGATAAGAGCAATTTTGGTCTCATTTTGGAGGACCAAACCGTAGAGAGAGAGAGAGAAGAGCAAAAGGAGAAAAGAAGAGAAGAGGAAGAGGAAGAAGAGAAGAGGAAGAAGGAGGAACCAAGATCAAAGGTATGGAACTAACCTTGGATATGAATTCTCAAGCAGGACCATGGATTTTGTATGGAATTCTAGAAAAGATTGAGAGTCAAACCTAGGGTTTGTTAGATTTCATCCTAACCAAAGATATATTGAAATTAAGGTTGGTAAAAACCTAAATCCACAAGAAAAGTAGGAAATCCTCCTTCAGGGTGGATTCATGGTTAATGACGCTACCGAGTTAGGCTTAGAATAAACCCACAAACTGTGGCTTAGCTTATGTATGGGTTAAGACCTGCCATTAGAATGGTTTTTGAAGAAATTCATGATAGGTCTTTGAAATAAGAGGAAGGATTGAATGATAAATTGAGTAGAAAAGTAGACCATAAGATGAATTTGAAGTGGTCTCTAAGCATTTATGAGGTATGAGTTGATCGGGGTTGAAACATGGGAAAAATGAAAGAAAAACACACAATTTGGGCATTGTGTCATGTACCTGCACACTTTGAATCTGTGGCCTTCCACACTTTCGTGGTTCTTACCATTGGCCAAAGTGTACTGCACACAGAGGTGTACCGGTACACTGCTCGCTTTTTCGCTGACCAAGCCATATTTCAAGCCATAACTTGCTCATTTCATCCGATTTGAGTGATTCAAGTGGCCATCACACGTCGTTATAGAGAACCATCCATATAAATGGGGACATCGTCAATTACGCACTTAATTGGCCCAAAATCCACTCCTAAGTGGGACCTACGTGCAAACCAAATTCTGCTCTCAGCGGTTGAACACAGAGTAGTCCGAAAGCAGCTTCGACGTATCTTGAGTTCCGGTGTTCGACTGCGTGATTCCAGTTGAATAGAACCCTAGCATTCTCAGGCTTTAAATTAGTATAAGGACATAGTGTCAAATATAGTTAAGACCCTGTGGAAAATGAGTAATGTCAAACTGCCACTAGAAAATCGATAAATTAATTAGTTGGCATGAAAATGTCATAACTTTAGTTTGATTTATCCATTGGATTGATTCCAATCTTTAAAATAAGATTCATAGAGGAATAAGAATATATAATGAGGTGTGATTTCACATCATACTATATAAAAATATATGCTATATATATGTAACAGCCAGAAACAAGGAAAATAAAGAAAATGCAAAATATGTATATGATTCCGCCCAAGAAAACAATTAATATGATATGGAATATAGATTATGTCTGGATAAGATGTCATAAGATGATAGGTATGTCAGTAAGATATGATGAGATATGATAGAACATGTCATAAGATATGATAGTTCAAAAATAATAAAACGATAGGTCTATATGAATATAAGAGTAAATGATATGAATATATGGATAGAAGTTATAAATTCAAATGAATAAGATGGAACATGCAAGGAACACATGATAGAAATGCGTAAATGCTAAGAACGATGTAGATAAGTAAAAGATGACAAAGCATAAGAATTAAGTATATACATGAATGATAGGCATAGTAAAGACATGACAGAGTAAGTAATATGGAAAGTATATGAACATGTTATATTATGAATATATGAATAAGTAAGAGCATACATGATAGAAATATAGAAAGTATATGAATAGATGAAGACATGACAAGAATACGTAAATGATATAAAGAGATATGAATATAGAAAGCTATATATGAATATATGAATACAAGAGTGCATAGATGCATTCATGATATATGATAGACAAAACTAAATGATAGAAAAGATAAGAATATATATTATATAGATATATGAGAACTAAATGTGAAACTACGCTATGAGAACTAATACAAAGAAAGTAATGATAGTATATATGGTACAATTATGATAACAATAGTTATTCATGCTTATGAGATATGTACGTAAAATGTAATAAAAGCTGATTGTCTGCTGAACCCTAGGCGGATATAGGCATGCCTATAGGAAGATACGCTTGTTAAAAGATATTCATAGACAGATATCGAAAGGCCCTCATTGTCGATGACATAGATCCCTGTATTGATCGTGGCCCTCGCAAGGGTCACCACACTAGACCGAAATCACTGTCTCGTACAGTGATAGTACCTTCGGTACCATAGCATATGGCATAGGTCACCGTCTACGTTGATGATAATTTTGCATATCGACAAAATCACTCGCCAGACAGCGATAGTAAATTTCGGTACACATAGTTTCCCGTATCCGCCTAAGGTATTCGCGTACATGAAACCTAAAAGGAAATGACCGTATAGAACATATGACATGATATGAGAAGATAGCACTGCTTATGCGATGAAAGTATAGACAAGCATAAAGAATGGCAAACAGCACACATGACAAGATATGAAAAGTACATAGAACATGAAAAGTATATGAACAAGTACAGTATATGAAAAGCATAGTATATGAATAGCATATGAAAATATATGATAACATATGCAAGTACATAAAAGAGAAAGCCATATGAAAAGTGTAACAGGAAAACAGTATAGGAAATGAACAGTACATGAATATAGATATATGAAAATAGTATAAGAACAGTACATGAATACAGTAGATGGAAAGTACAAAGTATAGTACACGAAAAGGATATGAAGAATGAAAAGTATAACATGGGCGTGTAGCCATTACATGAAATAAGACATGATATATACACAGTCTAAGAAATGATATATGTAATAGTACATAGAATACAATAAATCATGCAGACGAAAGATGAAAAGCACATAGACTGGGAGACATGATATGTAACCCGAAAAGAATAGGAACATTGAAAAGACATATGACAAGCGTAAAAGATGAACACATGATAAGTATAGGAATATGTAAAGTATAGAAATAGGAACACAGAAAAAGTATAGATAAAGGATATGCCAAAGACATAGAACAGGTAATAGGAAAAAGATTGACATGCAATACAAATATACGATGATAAGGAATTGAAGTTATAGAAATATGTATAGATATATGAAATGCATGTGTATAAGCTTGTGACAGTCGCCATTGGTGGTTGTCCATGCTTATGTTCCCACTAAGCTTTAAAACTTAAAGTAACGTGTTCAATCCGGCGGTAGGTAATCGGCTATGAGGCTAGAGGACAGGACATTCCACATCAGCAAAGAAGGCCGACTCAGAGATAGGTGCTCACCAGCGCTGCTTCCGCAATCTCTGATGTTTTGTATTAGAAATGTACATGTATAAGTATTTGTAAAAGTAAAAGGGACTCTGTATATGTGTATAGATTTTTATGGACACCACTCCTGGTAGCTTTTTTCGTATATAAAATGATTTTTGTTATT
The DNA here is from genome assembly GCA_016808115.1 of Tetrastigma voinierianum. Lineage (NCBI taxonomy): Eukaryota > Viridiplantae > Streptophyta > Magnoliopsida > Vitales > Vitaceae > Tetrastigma > Tetrastigma voinierianum. The sequence continues at coordinate 649,604 of JAEQBH010000023.1, forward strand.
ACAGAAATTATTTGTATACTACAGGTACAAGTACAGCTCTGAGAAAGAACAGGTCAATAAGAGTCCCAGTATAGTACAATATATAGTATAGATAGATAGTATCACGCCCCGGACTTCGGTTGAGATCCGCCAATCGGGTCGGACCGGGATCCGGGGGGCGTGACATCGCGACACTTTTGAAAATGAAAATTTAATATAACGAAACAAAATGTTTTAAACGGGCATCCCAGATCATGAAACGTAATTGAAAAAGGGAGTTGATTAATGGCTTCGGCCGTGATAGTGATAAGAGTCTAATATGTATTGGTATTAGTCTGATTTGACCTTGTATGAAATTGATATGACTTGATATGTTCCAATTTGCCATTGTAGCGTATAAATTGTTTCTCAATATGATCCGATATGCCATACATAGAAGATATGAATTGAAACTTGCAAAAAGACATGACACATGGAAGTGATACGACCGTGAAAATGTTATGGAATCTAAAAAGGATAAAATCTACATGTATAATATGATATGAGTTAGAAGTCACATAACAATAGGCTTCATTAATTGCATAAGGAAATGAAAATGTAAAAAGATAGTGACGGCGATTATTGTTATTGGTCGTTACTATCTATATGTTCCCACTAAGCGTGAAAGCTTAGCACTAGTGTTCAACTGTAGGTAATCGAAGAGTGAGATAAAGAGGACCTGGACATTCCACACTGCAGTACGGCCATCTCGTAGATGTGTGCTCACCAAGACTGCTCCGCGGTCTCGATGTTTGTGGCTGGGAGCATGTATATGTATATTTAGTTTGTGGTTAAGAAAATGGGACTTAGCATATGTGTATAGATTTTAATGGATACCAATTCGATGGTAGTCCCTTTGGGTGCGTAAATGATTTTTGGTTAATACAAAATTGTTTGTATAAAAAAAAAAAAAGTAAAGAGTCCCAAAGATATGGTTTCTCACCCCGCAAATCGTTCGGATTCGCCAATCGGTCGACCAGGAATCGGGCGTGACATCCTGCTCGAAATGACTCTATGTCATGTTCCCCCCAACGCGAGGAAAAAGACCCGAGGACATGTTGGTTGCCTTATAAACCCTAACCCAGTGGCCTGAGACTTCAAGGAGTTCTTTCCTTATTTTTCTTCATTTTTCTCGCTTTGCAAACCACCAACCCAATTATTTTTATCACCACCTAAAACTAAATACTGAATTCACCATTTTCGCTTCATCTCAAATCATCATTTGTACGAAGAAAACCCATCCCCCGTGTTCCCCACCCTAGAGCCATATACTGGCAAGTAGCTTCTGACTACCGCAAAGAGGAGGAAATTTAGGATATAAATATTGTTGATTCCGATCATTTACCGTGCACCGAATCAAATGATACCGCTGCTCCGGATGGTGCCTTAAGCATTTGACGAAGCCGGTGGAACACTTGTGATCCTCATCACAAGCTCTAGTGAATTTCCTTTATCATTTACGCTCATTTTTCTTAGTTTTATTTCACCGTAAAAAAAAAAAAAAAAAAAAAACAATTTCCTGGCAGAACCTGTTGGTGTTGCCTTATTTCTACCGCAAGATCAATGTCTCCGCTGGGTTTGAATTCAGACCAATGGAAGAAAGGGAAAGCAATACAGCTGAGTATTCAGGTGGAGAGTAACCCAGGGCAGGCGACAATTTAGTGACTATAGGAACCTTGCATGGCAAAAATCAGCAACCCTGGGAGAAAAATCCAAACCCACCTAGATCCATGAGGGACTACAAGAGACCACACTGATGAGTGACCCTGCATGGTGCCTCAATATTTTACCTCAACCCTTAGCCACAACCCACCACGCTTAATTTCCCCGTTGAACAAGCCATCCTCGAACTTGAGCAAACAAGCGGATAATTTCATGTAGGAGCAGCGGCGTTTAATGCCCAAGCTAATAAGGAAATTGACACGGTGAGAGCTCCCGAATAAGAGGGTGATCGGTTTTGATTCCCTCAAAGTGAAATGGAGCTTTTAAATCGACAACTTGCATTGTTCAATTTTAAAGCTTACCTCGCCAGCCTTGATCATGTGCAGAGCAAGAGAGTCAAGAGGGATTTAGCGCTGACTAAACACTCAGAGCAGTTCAACCGCAACCTTAGGAGGAATTGAAAGTGGAATCGCGATAGCCTTTGAGGGAACCGCAGGATGCCCCAGACCGTGTGTTACTTTTGGCTCGAAAAAGAAGAATGTATCGCCTTGGATAACTGAGGAGGGTAGTGGTATAGAAGCAGGGAAAGAGCCACAAAAGCTTACCCTTCAACCAATTCCTTGAAACTGTAACCCCACCGTCACACCTCCGCCTGCCACTAAATGCCCATTGCCGTATTCCCTCCAATCGACCAAGTGTATATTCTACATTCACCTGCAACACAATCCACACCCAAAACACCAGCTCCAAAAGCCACCCCATCACTGCCCACGCTGAAAAACTTCAAGAGATTAGTGGCCATTGTACAGAATTTTGCCACTACCTCAAACAAGATGGCAAACAGACATACCGCATTACAGCGGATGGTTCGCGCGGGTTCTAAGCCAGAGCACCCGATCTCGGCATCAAGCCCTCCTCTTTTTGTTTTAATTTTTCTTGCTTTGTTTTATTTTATCGTATTTTATTTGATTTCATTAATTTTTTCTTATTAGATTTTCCTGCTTTTAGTTAATTTACGTTTAAATTAATTTTTTTTCTTTCTCGCACTTTAATTTTTCCCGCATTAATTTTTGCAGTTTTTGTGCAAAATTTGAAGCTGATTGAAGAAATTGGAAAGCAGAAATGAAGACAGGAATTTTTCGTTGAACAATAGAGTAATTTCTAATTTTGAGCGAATGAAAAATTTCGCTATATAGCGAAAATTTGAATGAATTTTCGCTAGCTAGCGAAAATATCTGTTCATCCTCACTAAAGACAAAACAAATACCGCCTGATTTTATTTTTATTTTATTTATTTATTTTATTTTATTTTTATTTTTTTGCCATTTTATTAAAAAAAGTTTGCTTTATATATATATATATTATTTTTATTTCAAAAAAAACAAAAATTATTTTATATATATATATGAAAAAAAATTTCTTTAAAAAATTTTCTTATTTTTTATTATTTATTATTATAATTATTTTTTTAAAATTAATTATTTTATTTGATAAAAAAAAAAAAAAAAATTGCAAGACAAGGATTTTCGCTGGGGCTAGCTAAAAATTTTTATAGGCTCCACTTTGCCTCCAAATTTTGTTTCTAGTTTAACTTTTTCATATCCCGAACTCCGCTTAGCCGCTCTGGTACCGTTGGAAAGCTTAGAGAGTGTAGAATCCAAATATGTCCAGAGAGAATACTTTTGAAATTTTTATGAATGTGTAATTTTCAAAATGCTCTAACTGGTCACTTTTTTTCTTTCTTTTCTTCTCCTAACTTGTTTATTCAGTTCTCAAAATGGAGTAGTGAATAAGGCGCCGATGCAAAGTTTTCGAGAAGTTTCCTATCCAGCAATGATCACATCTCATCAAGGAGGTAACACTTCCTTCTCTAATTTTCCAATCCGAGCCCCATTTGGGTTGGGGGGAGAGTTAGCAAGGGAAGTGGCTTTTGTATTTATGTTTTGTTATTATTTTGTGCAAGTCCATTTTGTGATGTTCAGTGGCTTGTCAGTTCCCTTCTATAAAGTCATATACTAAATAACTTACTTTTCAAAATTTGGACCCGTTTTGCAACCAAAAATTTAGTTGTGTGTCAGTGTTCAGCCCATAGTTTGAAAATTTGAAAATTTGTCCACTCCTATTGATGTTAGATTGGTTCCATGCATAATTGAGTGGATGATTAGTTGAACTTTTGTTGATTTTGACCTTTTCTTCCACCTTTAGTTAACCACACACGAGCACATTAGGTTTAATTAAAAGAATGAAAAATCACAAGAACCTCCTTTTACTTTGCATAACTCCACCCTAGTTTCATTGACCGCCTTTGTTAGGTTAAGGACCTCTGTGGAAAGAAGGCCAATGCGTCTTCGAAAAAAAAAAAAAAAAAAAGAAAAAGAAAAAGCAAAAAGAAAAAGAATAAAAATTGCAATGTTTTGCCTTGAAACCCGAGCACGGTCCGAGGGGTATATGGCGAAAGCCTTTAAAGCCCGGTGCCCTAAACCTTTACTGGTTGGGAGCCACCGACTTAGTGCTCTCTACATGGGTGGATGGGTGGAGTTTAGCAAGTTGTAGGTGCTGGAGTCTCGAAATCATTCAAGTCCCGGTGAAATCAAGAGCTTTGTGGTCAAATATCCCATGACTTGGTGCCCTAAGCCTTACCTGTTGGGAGTCATCGGTAGATCCCCGCTACATGGACTTTGTGAGGTCGATTCCTCTCGCATTGCACCCTACAATGCAAAAGAATTGTGGAATAAGAGGTGGGTCCCGATCTATTTAGGGTTGTTGCTGCTAGGCCGTGGTAGTAGCTAGGTCAGGGGAGTGCGCTTAATAGCTTATTGTTGAGAGCTAATCAAATAAACACTTAGATTTTGTGAGTTTATGGTTACCCACCAAGAAGCAGAGGTCTATTTAATACTCAATTTTGTATGGTATTCATTCTCTCATGATAGTTATTGGACACCGCTTTGATGATTCTTACTTAGTGGTTAGCAATACTCATCTCACAACCTTTTAGAAATATAATTTTTTGTGAATGTTATTTTGTATCGCTTTGTATGTTCTCTTTCTTTCTTTTCTTTTCATTGCTAAGGGACTAGCAATGTAGAAGTTGGGGGTGTGATTAGTGCCTAAAAAGTGCTATTTCAACCCTATTTATTATAGGTTTTGAGTGCTTTTGTATACTAATCATTCTAATTAATCCAATTTACACTATTAAGTGTCCCGCCTCATTTTAATGATCACATTTTGTGGCAAATTTTGCGCTTTGCTACCTAATTATGCCGAAATTGCTGAGCTCCATCCAAGCACTAAGAATCTTAGTCAAACTCAGCATTTCAAATCAAAGATCATGAAAGAGAAAATGTGAAGAAAACACCACCAGTAGGAAAAACATTCCCGCGAGCACTATTCCTGCAAATTTCTCATTCCTCGCGCACTGCCTCCTCCAAGCAAGACTGCTTTCCCCGTAGCTTGCACGCTTTGTTCTTTTGTTACGCTTTTGGTTTTTTCTCCTTTCTACCCTCGTTGTAATCACTTATGTTTGGATTGTATGGTTTTTCACTTGGTTTGTAAGGCTATATAAGCCATTTGTATACACTTTTGAGAGAACGGATTTTTTTGCTGTAAATAAAATTAGGGCTCAGTTCTCCCGTTTTTCCCTATTCTCTCATTTTCTCCCCTTTCTAGCTTTCACCAAACACCTCCGAGGATGACAACTCGAGGATGGTCAAGCTAGCCTCTCCTCCTTCAAGAGCAGGTCATGCATTAGGGTTTGGAGGTAACGCACGGTCCTCATGCTTTTAACGCGCACGCATTTATGGTTGTTTAAGTTCCCGCTTCTCACTTAGGTTAAAATCTCAAGCATGCTCTCTTTAATGTGTATTTGGCAAGCTTTTTGGGTTCAATGGATACTTTCACTAGATCCATTGAGGCTTAGTTAGTTGTCTTCTGCTATTTATCGTGGATTAGGGTTTTTGAGATGTGTTTTCACTGTTAGGAACATTTATGCCCATTTAAATGCTATGTTTCAAAGTGGAAATCATAGGGGGTTTAGTTTTTAAAGCTAAATGAAGATCCGGTTCGAAATGACTATATGTCATGTTCCCAACGAGGAAAAAGACCCGAGGACATGTTGGTTGCCCTATAAACCCTAACCCAGTGGCCTGAGACTTCAAGGAGTTCTTTCCTTATTTTTCTTCATTTTCTTTTCAGTTTGCAAACCACCAACCCACTGTTTTTATCACCACCTTAAAATCCAAATTTAATTCACCATTTTTGGCTTCACTCAAATCATTTGTACGAAGAAAACCCATCCCGTGGCCCGACCCTAGAGCGCTATACTCCAAGAGAGTTTGACTGGCGCCAGTAGGGAGGAAATTTAGGATATAAATATTGTTGATTCCCGATCACCCTTACCGTGGCACTTAACTGGGTCGGCCGTGTTCAATTCGAAGGTTTATTAGGTTCCACGTGATGGCCGTGCTTACCCTGAGGTTTATTAGGTGCCACAAGGATGGCTAGGTTTACCCGAGGTTTGCCAAGAGTCACGTGATGGCCGGGTTTACCGAGTTTATTGTTGCCACGTGATGGCCTGCTCACCCGGAGGTTTATTAGTTGCCACGGATGGCCGGTGTAACCACACAAGTTTATTAGCTTCCACGGTGTCGCGAGGCCCGCTTACCGATGGTTTATGATGGGTACATGGTATGGTACGTACCGTTGATTTCGAATATGTATAACTATTTTAATACTTATGGTTATGGTGCATTTCATGGTTACTTTATTACATGGCGGCTATACATGCTTTTTGCGATTGGCTTTATGTTGTGTACAGCCGTATTATAGTTTTCTTTAATATTGTGTCGCCTAAATTGTCAGAAAGCATGATTTACATATGTCGAACTCTGGGGTAAAGTTTCGGGTTTTGTGAAATGTTTTCAAACTGGGAACATTACAATAGAAAGTGGACGGGAGGTTTTGAGAGACTTAAAATGTTTGAAAATAAAAACATTATTTTCTTATAAATTATGCCACCACTGATTTATTATCCTCACGTTTATTGTTTTAACTGCTCCTAGGTCTAGGCAAGCTCAGAAGCTCTGTTTCTCATCTGCATCCAACACCGCTCTTCCCGCCACAAATTATAGCACTCCCATCGCATCTATCCGCTTGTTTTATTGGACTTATTTATCTCTAATTGTACTCTAAATTCGCAATACTCTTAGAATGCTTCCGATATTCGTATCGAACTTTATGGGTTCGTATCTATACATGTAGCTGGGTCTTTTATATATAATCGGGATATTAAATTAATGCATGTGTTTACTTCACTAAAGGACCACCCGAGAATTACCTGAGTGGTATCCGGTCAGTCCTGTCATCTTAACTTACTCATAATCTTCTATCTCGTTGGGCAACTTACTCGAACTTGGTTTTGTTTTAACCTTTCTACCGGTGTGGTTGTGCAGGATTCTCGCATCGAGACAGATTGCTCACCACCCTCGTAAGGTCTTAAGGTCGCTTGGTTCATTCTTCTCATCTATCGCCCTCTCGCTCTCTTCTCTCGCTTATACTGTCTCAAGACAGAGCACCTCTTCTCTTGCTTTATGGCATTCTTGCCTTAGTCATGCATCTATCTCTAGGGTTAAAACAAATCCAGTTTCTGGGCTTGTTAGGTTCAAGCCAAACAAGAGTTTTGATTATATGCCTTGTCAATTTGGCAAACAAACTGCCACTATTTAATAACAAGTTTCTATGCTCTCCTTTTGATCTTATTCATTCTAATGTATGGGGCCTTTCTCCCATTACTACTTTGAGCGGGTCACGCTATTTTGTTATTTTTGTAGATGATTTTTCCCGATATACTTGGATTTATCTCTTCAAAAATCGTTATGAACTTTATCAAATATACCGTGACTTTACCAAAATGATTGAAACACAAATTTCTAAACCTATCAAAGTTTTCAGATCTGACAATGCCCAAGAATATAAAGCCTATGAATTTATTTCTATTCTACATAAATATGGTGCTCGTTTCATTTCTCAGGCCGACACTTTTAAAGCGTAATGGCGTGTTGAGTGCAAACTGGCCATATTCTTGATGTTGTTTGTGCTACTACTTTTGGTCGCTTCACTTTTCGCCAAAGTCGCCTTATCGCCGCTACACCATCAATTACAGTTCCTTCTCCCATTGTTCGAATCAAACTCCTTATGATCCCGTTGTTTGGTTCTTCTCCTCCTAAGTGACTTGCTTAGAGTCTTTGGATCTGTCTGTTTTGTTCTTCTTTAAGATCATGAAAGAAACAAACTTCAGTCTCGTTCTCATTTGTGTTGTTTTCTTCGGTATGAAATTGGTAAAAAAGGTTATAGGTGTTATGATCCCATTAGCAAACGTCTTCGTGTTTCTCGGCATGTGGTCTTTTGGGAACTTAAAATGTTTTACCAACTACTTCATGTTCATGTTTCCCCTATTCCCTCTTGTCGATCCCTCTCCCCTCGATCTTTTTTCCTAAGGAGTTCCTACCCTATGTCTACACCCCAACTCGTCTCCAGTCTCCCTATTTCTAATGTTCCTTCTCATGCATTTGACAGCTTCCCGCGACCGTCATCGACATGCCCACCGACACTGTTCCGCTGTAGATCCCCGCCGGGGCCCTTCGACTCCCATGCAATTCGGGCCGCTCCCATCGGCTAACTACTCTTCCTTCTCACTTCTGATTCCATTGATTTTCAAGCCTGCCCTCTCTAGGAACCTCGCACTTTTCGAGGCTTCCTCAACTTTATGGCAACAAGCTATGAAAGAAGAGTCGATGCATTACAAGACCGAACATGGGATTTGGTCGACCTCCCCCAGGGAACCGCCTATCGGTTGCAATGGGTTTATAAGACCAAGACCTCGATCGATGGCACCACAATCTATAAGGCTCTCCTTGTCACAGCGGTTTTACTCAAAAGTATGGGATTCATGCCACATGCAGGAGACTTTGCTCCTATGGCCTCCACTTTCTTCGTCAGACTCTTATTGAAGTTTATAATCCTCGCAAATGGCCACTCTTTCTCGTATGGATGTGTCAAAAAATGATTTTCTTAATAGTAGAACTTTCGAGGAAGTCTATGAAGCTTCCTCTTGTTACCTCTCTTCCTCCTGGGTTCCCTCACGTATATGTCGACTACCTACGACACTTTATGGTCTTAAACAAGCTTCCTCGAAAGCATGGTTTGCAAAGTTCGCCTCAACTATCTCTCCTCGCGATGGTTTTTCGCAGCTCTTTTGATACACTTTTCTCTCGAGATCTGTCCGATCATGGTATTATTGGCTCTTCTTTGTATGTCGATGATATGATTATTGTGTCATGATATGCAGAAGATCGCAGGATTAGAAGCACTTTCTTTGGTCGTCAATTTGAAATGAAAGATCTTGGCCTTTTAAATTACTTTCTTAGTCTAAAGTTTCTTCTTCAGATGGTTATTATCTTACTCGTGCCAATATACTTCCGATCCGATGAGCGCATCATTGATAGCAAGATAGTTGACACACCTATTGAGTATAACTATCGCCTCAATTCTCATGATGGCGAATCACTATCTGATGCTACTCTCTACAGACAGCTTGTTGGGAGTCTAATCTATCTCACTGTTACTCGCCCTGATATTTCCTATGCAGTTCATGTAGTCAATCAGTTTATGGTTACCCCTAGATATTCTCATTATGCTGTTGTTCTCAGGATTCTTCGATATTTGAAAGACACCATATTTGATGGTTTTCATTTTTCTTCCCATTCTTCATTAACTCTTCAGGCATATTTAGATGCAGATTGGTCAGTGATCCCAATCGATCGCTGACCTAATATAGGATATTGTTTTCTTTGAAAGTGATTCTCTATCTCTCAAAGAAGCAAGAAACAAACAGTCGTTGCTCGTTCTAGCACTGAAGCAGAATATAGAGCACTAGCAGCTACTATAACTGAACTTATTTGGTTACTACAGGATCTTGGTGTTGATTGTTACACTCAAATCGAATATTCACCGGTGATAATCGATGTGCTATTCAAATCGCTTCATAATGATGTCTTCCAGAACGCATTCAAACATATTGGAGATTGATTGTCACTTCATTCGCCAACATCTGCTTCGTGGTACACTCACACTTTAGCTTGTTTCTCTCAGACATCAAGAATGATATCTCTCACCAAACCCCCTTCCTCTAAGAACTTTTGAAGTGGCTTCCAAACTCAGAATGGTTTCTCTTAAACCACCATGAGTTTGAGGGGGATGTTAGATTATTATTTATGGCGAGTTAGATTATTATGTCTGACAATTGTATATTTTCCATATTTAGGTTTGTATAGCTTAGCTTATATAAGACCTCATCTTGTACGCGTAATATTTACTTTTCCAATATACAAAGACTCAAGTCTTTCTTCACTAAGGATGACACATGATGTGAAACCATAGGTAGACCATGCGAGCTTTGTTCATTTAGAATTGATTCCAAAGTTGTGCTTGGTTTAGTGGAAAGAAAAAAATAGAAAATTAATTTTCTTATATTTTGTTTTGTATAAAATAAATCTCAAAAACTCAAATAAAAATAAAATTATTCAAAAACTTATATATTTTTAAATATGAGTTGAAATAAATAAAACAAGTTTGTAATAGAAAATAAATATAATATGGTGGATTGAAATTTATTTTTATTTTCCTTCATTTTGTATTTCCTTGAACTTAATATATCTTAATAAATACAAAAGATGTAAATTGGTGCCAATAAAAATCTACATTTCCTTCCTTAATGGAAAAGAAGCAAGCAAAGAAAAAGTTGAAAGATAAAAATGCTAGGTATGTGCTTTTATTTAATTAGCATAAAAATGACTTATAAGAGGTTTAACTCAATCATAGAATATGATTTTCTCATATTTTTATTTTAAGGATTTGAAAATGTGGTTTTTCTAATATTTTAAATTTTTTTTTATTCTACAAAAATTTTTAAAACCCAACCATAAATCATGAAAAATTAAAAAAGCAAACATTCTAATGTCTAAAAGAAAATTACTTTCCATAAAAAATAAAAAATAAATAAATAAATTTTTTTTTCTTATTTAAGTGCGGGAAGGATCTCATCTGAATTAATTCGCACGCCGTGCCCGGCCGCTAAGGCCAGGAAATGGGAAAGTCTCGCAGATAATGTTGAGACCTACTGATGAAGCTTGCTGCTGGTGGAATAGTGCCTAACATATCTTTAATTTTTGTAACATAGCTACAAATGAAGACCCGTGAAAGACCCGTCAGTAACGATGTTGACCTATCCCCTCTATACGTCAAGAACTCTTTAAATATTAAGAAAGCTACATATGAAGTCAAATCATTTTAATAATGTCTAATTATGGATTCTCCGACCATCGCTCTAATATAAATAAAACTGAAAGCAACAGATTATAATATGTTAGTTAGACCATAATATCAATTCTTATAACTTTTTTTAAAGGATCAATTATTATAACTTATTCACAAAACTTACTTTATTATATCGTGGTCGATGAAGACCGGGAAGCTAATTTGTTGACAGGAGAAAAGGGTAAGAATATAAGTCATATCGCTTCCCATTATAAAAGCAATGAAGGATGGAAAGGAACCCTAAACACATAAAGAGAAGAGGATATAACTCAAAAACTATTCTACCCTTAAATGATAGTTAAAGAAACAAAAATAACCCATTTTTTATTCAACATCCCCTCAAACTCTTTTTGTCACAATACAAGTGTATGATGAGAAAGAAGGCACCATGGTATGTTAAGAATCACGTAATTAAACAATATCTGGTAGTAGATGTGTTATAGCATGATAGTCTCGGGCCAAGATAAAGAAACAATTGATTTTTTCTACTCTTTCAAGAAATAAGATAATCGGTCCAAAGAGATACAAAAACCAAGAACAAGCTTCCAATTAGTGGATTCACTGCCATAACTCACATCAGTATGCAACAACTTCTAAAGTACAGGTGGATGAAAATAAGAATCGTGCTGTATCTCGAAGATACCGCAAAATACAAAGAACGACTCCTAATAAACTTTAGTAGGTGAATCAATAAACTGACTAACAACACGAACAACATATGTGACGCCCCAAATCCCAGGGGTCCTCGTTGACCACCCGTCAACCTGCGGAATACTCGTGGACGTCAGGTAACCCGACACCACTTATGAAAATCGGGCAGAGTCTCCTTTGTACGGGGAGCTCTACCCAAAACACAACCTGTCCCAATCACATAGCAACCTGTCCCAATAAATTTACAACGATCACTCCGGGTCCACATACGAATAAAATGAGTAAAAATGGCCACTAGGGCCCATACATCAATACTCACTAAAATTATCCAACCAACTATATTACATGGTTCAAGAGTTAATACATTACTTATCACAAACATATATTAAAATTTACAAAATTTAATTACATGTTATAATGAATCAATACCAAAGCCACAATCTGGCTTTCTTCTAAAATCGCGACACTCTAGCCGCCCTCCCACACTCCCTGTACTTGAAATAGCGATCCCTCGACAGGGTGAGCAAAGCCTAGTAGTGATAATTTCCTATATGGGTTACTCCCCACCTAAGTGCACATGTCATGGCAAACAATCATACTCAAGTAAATACATGATCCTACTTGAATGTCTACCTGCCCAATCCCATGTCTCGAAACTTCTACCTCGAATTTCTGGTACACATGCTTAAGTCAACGCGAGTAAAATCACAGCTTTTCAAAACAAAGCTTTTTGTTCTAAAACCACTACCAAGTTTCGGTAAAATTTATCGACAACCCTCCAAGCTAACTGCTGGATAACCGAAACAATCATGTCCCTCTAACTGAATTGTTGGACAATCTCCCAACACAATTCTCCCAGTGCTTCCGCCGAAATTTTCACACAAACATTTTTTCGTTTTGTTTTCTTTCATGCCCATGCACTCACACCTACACTGAGGTGCCCCAAAGGTATATGGAATGCATTATAAAATTCCAAAATATTCATGCTAAGATATAAAACATGTATATACTAACATAATTAACTCACATTATTCATGTTATTCAAATTACAATAATAACACCAAAATTAGCTCATATGGGTTAATTTACAAACACAAGCAATTCATTTTGAATCACTTACAACACAAAAATCACACCAACAAATCACGTGGAACAAAGGAAACCTCGGTTGGCACCGTTCACGACCACACAAATAAAGGATTTTCTCCATTCGGTTCAAAGCTTTGAGATCTAATTACTAAGCAAATCAAGCCTCAAAACATCCCTAACCATTTACATGGCTCTTAGCCAAAGAATAATACAAGTAGGAAAAGATCCCTATCTCTTGGAGTTGTCGGAACTCCACCAAATTGGTGTCCACGCGTAGCCCTTGCCGTGTAGAACAGCTTTACTTCTTGGCCCAAAGCGAACCGACGGTCCGAACGGCCGAAAATCTAAAGAGAAGGAGCTCTCTCTCTCTAAAAACTCAAAACCCAAGCCCATCGTGCATCTTTTTTCAGCTCTTCGCATCTTTTCTTCAATTTGAAGAAGAAAAACTATACATCTTTTGTCTTATTCATTTAATATTTTCATAATTCCCTCTATGTCCCTTCCTTTCATTATTTGACACATGGCTTAATCTAAGCCATTCATTTCTTCCTCTCACTAATCATGCAACATGTGTCACATGGGTACATGTAGTAGGTGACTTTTGTCACATCACATGTCTTTCACGAGTCATTTTACCGCACTAGACACCCGGTGCCTCTAAAACTGAAATTCGACCGCTCCTGAACACCGACGAAATTTACCTGCGGCTAGGATTTCGTGGATATGATTCCAATGATGAAGTCCGCTTTCGCCATCCGAGATCTAGAAAATTTCGATTTTGATCGAAATTACCATTTTATCCTTTTTCAAAAAATTGAATTTTTCTCTGCCTTACAACATAAGCAATATCACTACTAGCAATAGTAAGATAAAATCGCACTCAATAAGTACCTGGGCATAATGTAGGAACTAACAAAAGCACTCACTAGGAAGAAGAGTACTTTACATTAACCTTAATAAAAGTATCGCCTTATTATCAATAGTCTAGATCGCCAAGAATATCTATAACATATTTGGACAAAAAAAAAGATAACTTGTGGGAAGACATGCTACCCCACTACTCCAAAAAATATCGCGAGATCAACTCAAATCCTGCTTCAAATTGTTAGCTAATTCAACCTTCAAAACTGAAATACCATAAACATCATCACTAGTAATAATCATGTCATCAACATATAAAGAAAAAATGATACGACCTGCATCAGTACACTTAACAAATTAAGAAAGCAGAATCCTAACTACTAGCAACAAATCCAGAAAGAGATCACAAAATGAATTTCTCAAACCTAAGCCGAGACCATATAATGCCTCGGTTGGAAAACATACCCCCGAATCATGAGAAACATCAAAAGGGGGTCTATATAAACTTTTTCTTGAAGATCCCATTTAAGAAGGCATTTTTAACATAAAGCTGAGAGATTCATTGTCGACCTTGAAGCACATACAGATTACAAATAATAGTCATTTTACAATATGGGAGAAAAGGTCCCTTCATAACTATATCGTACAATTGTAATTATCCTTTGGCAAGCAACTTAGTTTGCATCGCCTAATAGATTCATCGAATAAATCTTGATCTTATACATCCAACGACAACCTCAACAACACTCTTACCAGAGGTAAAGGAACGAAACCCCAAGTATATGTCTCATGCAAAAGCTCTTGCTCCTCATCCAGCTTTCTACCGTGATCGAGAATTGTCTCTTTAGAGGTTAGCGCTCGAGAGAGAGACAATGAATAGAAGCAAAAAAATGAAGTAAATGATGAAGAATAAGCAAAATTGTGACTTTGTAACTTACAAATGTGTGTGGATCGTGACGATATGTGGATTCACAATCTCGACCTGAGCTTAGAGACCATAGAAGAAGAGGGAGAATCAAGTGTCCTAGAGAACAAAGTGTCATGTCTTGGCAGACTATTAGCACGAACACGCCGAAAGTATAATGTAAAGGAAAATAAGGAAGAACATGAGAAGGGAATTTGAAGTACAGGAAACTGAGATGATAAAACGATTGAATCCTCAGAGAAAGGATCAATGCGAATAAGGTCAGATCTAGTCAAGTCATGAGTAGCAAATGGAATAGAAAAGAAAGGTATATGTTCAAGAAAAACAACATGACGAGACACATAAAGTTTATCAGTAGCTAGATCAAAAACACTGATACCCCTTATAACCTTCACCATAACCAATGAAAGTTCAATATGGCTTAGCAACTCCAATCGAGAGGGGGATGTGAATTTGTTTTCAAACTTTTCGCACAACAACAATAAATCTTAAATTTACCGCAACAACGATAAAGTAAAGAGATAAGGATAGAGAAAAACAAAACCTGAATTCTATAGTGGTTCGCACACCCGCTCACGCCCACTTCTCTCTCTTCTCTTAAACCTTCAACCAGTGAGGGTTCTACTAATGGTAAGCTCCAACCCGAGCTTTTTTACACTTGGATTATGGCTCCGATGGGCACCTTTTCAAGTTATACACATCTTAAAGTTCCAAGCCCAATTCGAGCTTACACTTGGATTATGGCTCAAATGGGCACTTTTTCAAGCTATACACATTTGAAGTTCTAAGCTCCAATCCCGAGCTTGTTTACACTTGGATTATGGCTCCAATGGGCACCTCTTCAAGCTATACACACTTGATGTTCTAAGCTCTAACTCGAGCTTCTTACACTCGATTTTGGCTCCAATGGGCACTTTTCAATTTCTTCAAGCTATACACACTTAAAGCTTTCTCACTTAAGTACAATGTGACACTCTCTCTCAAGCTCTCAAGATATTTCACTACAACCTGCTTTGATCAACACAAAGGGTGCACTCACACATGCTCTGGGCGGTGGGAATGAATGCACTCACAATCTTAGCTTGAATTGATTCACAAGAGAAATGATGGTTTGAGATAATATTCAACAAGTGTCTTAGTCAGAAGGATCCCCCACACTCTACTTATGAAAGTGAATTCCTCAGAGCATTTAAGCCACCAATCGCTCTCGATCGGCTTCCTCGTATACTAGTCGCTGTACACGAATCTTTCCGCTTTATGCCTTTCCAATATTACCGTTATCCAACCGATCGACCATTTCAATACGCTTGATCGACCGTTTTGTCATGTGCACTCCAGGTCATTATTTTCTAGCCAGTGAAATACTATGATTGTCGCACTCAATCGTCAATCGCTTTCACACAATCGATCAATAAGCTCTCTCTTTCCGGGTCTTTGGATAAGCAATCGGTGATCCAACCGACATTGAGTCTCACCACTCTTCCAGCCTAACAAGCTGGATCAAGTTTATCTAATCAATACCAACTGATCAATTGTTGTTTCCTTCGATATAGCTCACAACCGGAGGACCAATTGGTCTATTACCCAATTCCAACCTAACCGGTCGACCGGCTGAGGCGAACCCTTAAATGTTCAAATTAATGTATTTTTTCATTTCAAACACTTCTAAACCTTAGATGTTTTTATTGAAGCATATTTTAGGATTGTAAAGACTAAGTGCGTTTATGCTTAAACTCATGTTTTCTAAAGATTTGCAATTTCGATTTGAAAACTAAGTTTGTGAGTGATGCATGATTTAATGATGATATCCTAAAGTGCACTAATGAGCCACCTTTACATAGATTCTGCTATCAAAATCTTCACTGGGTGCTCGAGCTTGGAATCTTTGTTACTGTCATCTTCGTTCTTCTATTTGAGTGAACTTCATTTTCAAGTTCTTTCGATCAACTTACTTCATTTTGTCACTTAGCTTGTATTATCTTTCATTTGATGCTTGATCAACTTCAAACTACACTAACCTCAATGTTAACCATTACTAACGAATAACCTTGGTTTAGTTACAAACCTCAACTAGATGACTCTCTGGGCTAACAACCAAGAAAGATACAAATAGTAGATTGAGAGGATAACTTGCCACATTGTCGTACCAGCAAATAAGGTAGCCAAAAACCCCCAAATAAAAGAAATACTGACTATACTGTATAATTTTAGAAATGATAAATACCCTCTAAATGTGAGATATGAATATAATTAATCGTGTTATAATAAAGAATAATACAGTTTCACCTTAACACCTAGAACATGCTGATAATAAGAGAGATCGAAAGCCAAACAATATGCCTATGTTTTCTTTTAGTGTCAATTCATTTTTTTTTAGAGTATTCTATTACCTAAGTTTGTTGAATTGTTCCATTTGAGGCAAGCAAACTCAAGAAATTTTTTGTAACTATATTCCCACCAAACCATACTTAAAAAACACGATAAATAATAAATAGAATGTTAGGTTTTTATACGAATTTTGTATACCTCAAATGTGATCTTCCCCAAAACCAGGGTCCATTGACCAAAAGTTAATGAAATACCTGCGGATATTTGCATTCGATACCACACTATCCAACCCCATCTACCGGATATGCTTGGCTTACATAAATTAACATTTATGTTATTTTAAACATATTACAGTTGAGTTTTAATTACAACCTCATACAAACGTATATTAAAACTGCTTTACCCAGTCACTTTTACAAAAAAGGTTACAAAGCCACAATCCGACTTTCTTTCACAAGCTTAGCTCCACGAGAGCCGCCCACCGATGTTTTTGCTCTACACTGAAATGTTATCCCATATAGGGTGAGCCACGCCTACAGAGAAACTTCCTATAGAGGCCATTCCCACCTAAGTGCATATGCAATGTTAACATCAGATTCGCATCAACCATTCCATACGTAATATGCAATTCTATGGAATTCCCATATGCCATGCCATGACAGAGATTTGAGACTCCACCTACGCACTTCATGCTTCTCGAGTCACACCAATTCCTATAACACACCACAATGCCTATACGATAAAATCGCTATTGATGATTCACAGATCCACACTACTAAACAAAATTTCTTTGGCTTGCTTTATAAACAAAAATCCTTGATGTCATATTCTAATGATCACACTTTCTTATACAAAAAATTATGTGTCTGCGGGGTGCGAATTTTCTGTCCCAATTCATAGGCACGACGCATCTCCTGCCACTTTCACTGGCTTTCAACGCTTGACATTTGATCAACAACCCACACCCCTTCCAGCAAATGGTGTGTCACACCACGTAAATCCTCACTCTCACTCTTAACTGCCTAGAACTCTGAAGCCGTTTATTGCTTTGCTAAAGCCTCTATAAAATTTTCTTTTATTTTTTATAAATTAGATTTGGTAAAATCTTAGCGTCGAAAACTTCGCAAAGATATGGTCGATATAGAACAATTCCAAATCTCAGATACATCCACTGACTTTAAATCCAAATATGGCAACCAGCACCTCAACACATTTCACAACTAACTATGTGGCAATACTCTATGTCCCATTATATATTTATACCAATTTATACTTAATCATGTACATACATATGTTCATTATACATATTCAAAGTCTTTTTCCTTACATAATATTCTTACTAATGCTGATTTGCATAATGTCGACAAATCCTTATCAGGTTCAAATGGCTCATGACTGCACTGAAAATAGTTTTTAAAACATGAAAATAATGAGCTAAACGAGCTCAGTGAGTGTATGCTTTTATAAAAGGTTTTGCTTTTCCGGAAAACATCTCAAAAATGTCAAACTCTCTTTTACAAATATTTTCCAGAAGCTTTACTTTGCTTTGCTTGCTTTAAAAGTTTCAAAACTTCTTTCTTTGCTTGCTTGTTTTCTATACTTGCTTGCTTTTAAAAGTTTAATAAAAACTCTTATTGCTTGTTTGCTTAAGTTTATAAAACTTTTATAATTTCTCTTGCTTGCTTGCTTTATTCATTTGAAAAGTTTTTAAAACCACAAACCTTGAGCTTAAAAGTTTCTCAAAACTTTTTCATAAAAACGGGAGCCTGGGGCTCAACCGCATGCTTTGTAAATAAAACGGGAGTTCCGGCCAACCGTTGCTTAAACCCACTAGCTGAGCTCAACCGATCGTTTGAAATCTAAATCTTGAGCTTGCCTAAATCGTTGCTTTAAAATCTTACTAAGCCTGGTAACCGCGGAACCAATGGTTGATTTTTCAAAACCGTATATCATGCTTATAAAACATCAACCATCGGAGGCCTATTTTTAAGCGCATCGCACCCCGCGAATCACTTTTGCCTGGTGGTATCGACCGCGCCGTGGAAGGACCTTGGTCCACATCACCTTTAAATGACCCGTCGCCATCACCACATAATTTAGTTAGGCTCATAACCTTATACTCGTGACGCAAAGCCACGCCTTCCCTTTAAATGCATGATGCAGACCAAGTTTGGCCAACCGTGCAAAACCACAATGCATGTACAGAGATCCTACCACCACCCGGGCAGGCACGCACGAATACCTCTTTGTCCGTCGTTTGCTTAGAACTAGAGCGCTATTTTCGCAAATATTCGCTTGCTTCGCTTGCTTGCTTTTTGAAAAATGGTTTTACAATTTAAAGCCATTTGCCGTTTTCTTTAAAGTGAAAAAAAAAAAAAAATGGTTTTACAATTCTTAAAACCATTTTGCTTGCTTTGAAAGCTCTTGAAAAATGTCAGACTATTCTAAAACCATTTGCTTACTTGTTATTTGAAAATGGCTTACTTATTCAAAACCATTTGCTTATTTGGTTGACGCCTTATGGCTTTACAATTTAAAACCAATAAGCCAGAAAGCTTTTCAAAAAATGGTTTAAATCAAAACCATTTGCTTGTGCTTTCTAATTCATTGCTTGTTTGAAATGGATGCTGGGAATGTTCCATGAAAAAATGTCGCTGTAAAAGGTGTGTAAACTTCTCTCTTCATTTACTAATAATAATAATAATACACTAGTATTTGGAAACAGTTTTAGAACACTCACTTCTTTGTTGCTAAACTTGAGCACGTCACACTTTACCCGCCTTGCGCTTTTTAACCTACACACTCAACCGAATATGGCAAATATTAATTGCCTAATGTGAACATACAACTTACCATACTCTAGACTTATCACCTCAACTTAACATCGCCGAGGCTGCAGGCACGCAACGTTCGTCGAAGTTCCAATCTGAAGCTCCCCACTATCTTAATCATTTAATAAGTTCCTAAACTATCGGTGTACGACCGTGCTTAAATATACAAAACATAGCATTCTCGGGGCATTTGGGGCACACATGTCGGCACACTCAACATGTACCGCATGTTACTGTTAGCATGTACCTATACGTCGGGACATGTACCCATTATGCTGGCAGTGTACCGGTACACTCCCTATTACATGTACCGGTACACCTTCCAAATTTTGCCCGTATTTGTTATTTTTCCCACTTTGATACCAATTCACCATATAACTTCTATAATTCCTAAAGCACCTCAAGAATTATCATGGAAATCATCCAAACAACTCCACAACACTTGAATTGGTGCTAGCGGAACCCTCAAACCTCAAAAACCCTAGGTGAAACCAAGAACTCAACCCAGTCCAATTCTTTTTAAACCACATAATTTGATGATTCCATGGTTATTTTTCTCCCACTGGGGTTTTTCCCACATAACCCCACACCAAAGGTTTATGTGTTTCAGACAAAATTCCACCAAAGGAGAATTTATTCTCCAAACTCAAAGTCCAGGAATCCAAAATACACTTGATCCTAAGACAAGCATACCTTGATCTTCTCTTTCTCCTCCTCCTTCTCTTTCCTTCTTCCTTCCTTGCTCTTTCTTCTTCTTAGAACCGTGAATCCCTTAGAAGTCAAAATACATGAGACAAAATGAGCTCGCTTTTGCTTCCCCCTATTTATATGTTAAACTTTGCCTAAATTGTAAATTTAGTCCCTCATCTATTTAATATTGCAATTGTAACTTATGTTCATTTCTATCGGAGGCCCATCTCTGTTCTGACTTTTGCTTTTCATCCTTTTGCTTAATGAAAATTGTATCCTTATTCTCATACACCATCCTGTTCCATAATTTATCATTATTTCCTACATTAGTCTCCAAAATATTACAATGTGACCTTAGTACTCTGATACACCCTACAAGATCATACCGTACATTCTCTCGACGGGTGTTACAAAATCCTCCTCCTAGGAACATATTGGCCCCTCGAATGAATAAACTAAACTCCAAAAGAAAGGAAAGGAAAATACCTCATCCGGAAAATAAGTGAGGGTACTGATGGCGCATCTGAGCCTCTGACTCCCAAGTAGCTGCCTCCCTCTCATGATTCTTCCATAGGACTTTAACTAATGGAATCACTTTGCTTCTCAACACCCGGTTCCTTTGCGCATCTACAATCCGCACAGCGCCTCCCTCATAAGTCAAATTTCCTTTAAATGCACCGGTTGCTCTCTCACAGCATGTGAAGGATCTCGGGATGGTATTTCAACATCGACACATGGAAAGTATCATGAATCTCCTGATAACCTGGGGGTAACTTCAACTGTAGTTGATCACCGGCCCCACTTCCTTTCTCACAATCTCATAAGGTCCAATATATTCCCACTGCTTGCCTCGGCTTTCCCAAATCTCAACACACACCTTTCCAAGGTGAAATCTTCAAAAGACTTCGTCACCTATCTCAATCGAATCTCTTTTACGACGGTTGTCCACATAACTTTTCTCGTCTATCTCTTATTATCTTTAGGCGCCAGATCGCCACTGAACTTTCACTCTCTGGGTTATATGTACCAGTTCAGTGGCCTACTAAATTCTCTTCCTGTCGCAATCATCCCGAAGACACCGGAGTCCTACATTTCCTACCATACAGTGCCTCAAATGGAGCCATATCTATACTGGCTTGATAGCTATTGTTGTAGGCAAACTCCATTAGTGCTAAGTGAGTATCCCAACTTCCCTTGAATTCCATCACACAAGCTCTCAGCATATCCTCTAATGTCTGAATAGTCCTCTCTGACTGGCCATCCGTCTGAGGATGAAATGCTGTGCTAAAATGTAGGCGAGTACCTAACGCTGTTTGCAAACTAGGCCAAAACCTGGATGTGAACCTAGGGTCTCGATCTGACACTATCGAAACTGGAACCTCATAGTCTTACTATCTCATCTACATACAATTTGGCCAACTTTTCCAATGAATCTTCAACATTAACTGGTAGAAAATGAGCAGACTTCGTTAAACGATCAACTATTACCCATATCGCATCATGTCGCTTCCAGTCCGTGTGGAAGACCTCAAGCCACAAAATCCATGGAAATCTTTCTCCCATTTCCACACCGAATAGGGAGTAATCAGATCTTCCTCGCGGGCCTTTTGATTCTCCGTCTTCACTCCGGCCGACAAGTTAGGCACCTAGAAACGAACCGCGATTCTTTCTTCATCCCATTCCACCAAGAATGTTCTTTCAAAGTCCCGTACATCTTGGTACTACCCGATGACAAGATACGCCAGATGAAAAGTTTTCCATAATTTCTCTCGCCGCTTATACTCCGCACACACATTCTCCGCCCTTTCACTATCATGCCATCATCTCTAACTGGGAACTCTTTCTTCTTCCTTCTTTTTCTATCTCTTCCTTGAGCTTAATCATCTAGGATCCTCGCGACCGCCCCGCTAGAATCCGATCCACCAGAAGTGGTCTAACATGAAACGAGCTAACAAGGCCTCGAATCCTCGAACCTCCAATATCACCCCTGTGCCTCGTGATCTACCAATAAGGAAGATAACCTCGGATCTCATGTGAGACAAAGAACTCTCTGTCGCCACTAAGGCATCTCGCACAGCTGCTTTTCCCCTGATGGTACTCGGAGTAGTCAGAGTCCTAATCAACTCAAGCCATCTTTCTTTGTCTCGTGTTTGAATCCTCTTTTGGGTGAAAATATATTGAAGACTTTTATGATCCAGAAGATCCTACAAGGAACGCCCATATAAATAATGTCTCCATATTTTAGTGCAAACACGACCGTCGTTAACTCTCGTATCGTGTAGGGTAAATTCTCCCTGTTTCTTAGTCGCCTAGAGGCATATGCAATCACCCTATCATTCGCATCAAAACACACACAACCAAGGCCTTGCTTCGGGAAGCATCACTATAAACCACAAATCCATCTCTTCGGTTGTAAAGCTAGAACCGGAGCCGAAGTCAAATTTATTCTTCAACTCTTGAAACTCTTTTGACGTGCATCTAATCATTTAACATCTTTTCTTGTCGCCTTGGTCAAGTACAAGTATCTTGGAGAACCCTCAACAAACTTCCTATAATACCCTGCTAAACCAAGGAAGCTCCTGACCTCTGACACATTCTTTGGTGGTTTCCAATTTACCACTGCTTCTATTTTCTGGGGATCCACACTCAACCCCTCTGCTGAAATCACATGACCTAGGAATGCCACCCTGTCAAGCCAAAACTGACATTTGCTCAACTTGGCATATAATTGTCTCTTTCTTAGGGTCTGTAACACAATCCTTAGGTGCTCGGAATGTTCCTCTGAACTACCTTAATACACTAGGATATCATCAATAAAAACTATGACGAACCTATCTAAATACGGCTGGAATACTCGGTTCATCAAATCCATAAACGCTGCCGGAGCATTAGTCAAACCAACTGGCATCACCAAAAACTCACAATGCCCGTAGCGTGTCCTGAATGCAGTCTTAGGTACATCACTCTCCTGCACCCTCAACTGATGATACCCCGACCTCAAGTATATCTTGGAGTATACTCAAGATCCTTGGAGTTGATCAAATAACTCATCGATCCTAGGGAGTGGATACTGATTGTGGATGGTAACTCTATTCAATTGCCTGTAATCTATACACAACCGCAAACTCCATCTTTCTTTTTCACGAAGAGAATCGAGCTCCCCATTGTGATATACTCGGCCTAATGAATCCCTTACTCAATTCTTCCAACCGAGCCTTAAGCTCCTCAACTCTTCAGAGCCATCCTGGCGGCGGAGAGCTTGGGTGCCGGCCTACCCCTGATCAAATCAATGGTGAACTCCACCTCTCTCTCGAGGTAATCCCGCAATATCACCCTAAATACATCCGAACTCTCTAACAACTGAATTCATCCAATATAGTCCCCTCCCCGCCTCCACCACATAAGCTAGATAACCCCGACAACCTTTACGCAGCGATTTATGTCGTCATGGCGAGATCATACAAGAAGATAACTCTCTTACGTAATCCTTGAACTTTACCTCTAATTTCCCGCCTATTCAGCTTAATTTCCTTTTATAACACCCAATGTGGCTCTATGGCGAGACAACCCAACTTAATCGAGAACCACATCAAAATCCTCATATCTAAAGCTACAAGATCCGCAACTCCCACCCTCAATCGAACTCTACTATCTCTCGACTACTCGTCGCGAAAATCTGATCTCCAAACCGGGAAGGGAAACTCTCATACGACCCTCTAATGGTTGGGTCTCTATCTGACAACGATCTAAGAATTGCTTGGATGCAAATGAATGCGTAGCTCCTGGTCCACTAATAAATATGCATCATGCTCAAGGCGGATAGAAAATACTGGACCACATCTGGAGCTGCATCTACATCTTGCTGAGTCACAACATATACTGCCCGAGCTGGGCTCGTCTCTGTATCCCCGCACCGTCTTCTGTCTACCACCCGCCACCCCACCGGGCACGTGCTGGGCCCCATGCTTGGGAAAACTCTTCCCGACGACTGTGTGCTCATCTCTAGCAACACCGGGTAGCTGGGACCGGGGCTACCGATGTTCCGCACCAATCACCGAGGGCACTCCCCAATGAAATGGCCTCGGCCACAGCGGAACACTTCAGACCGAATCTCCTATGATCCCCATGGTGTCATTTCGACATATATGACATACGTGAGGAATACTGGGTGCCAACAAGCAGCAACCCGGGGCCCACCGATCCCCGACTGAGATAGCCATCGACTGCGCACCTCGGCCTCGGCAACTCAGCTCTTGTTCCTCTTCAGCCAGATCGTCCCGAGCTATTGTGGACGTGCTTGGTGCACTCCTCTTACTCTTACTTTCCTGTCTACTCTGATATATGGCTGTAGTGCTTTGCTCAACTCTTAGAGCGGCCTCAACTAAGTCCCCAAATCTATTCTGAGGAACTACTGATAAATGCACTCTGATCCTGGGCAATGTGTCCCGATAAAACCCAGACCGTAGATCATCCGCTTGTATATAGGGAACCAATCTAACTAATTCCGAGAACTTCTTCTCGTACTCGGATACTGACATGTTCTTTTGTTCTAATTTGAAGAACTCCTCAATTTTTGAATCCTTATGACTTTGAGGAAAGAACCTATCAGTGAATTTTTGATGGAATTGGTCCCATGATATGCCATCAGGATACCTCCTCTCTACGGCATCCCACCAATCTTTAGCCCTGTCTTCCATCAGAAAACTGGAAAACAAGACTCTTTGCTCATTCGTGCAACCCATAACTCCATAAAATTTGTTTACCCGGTCTAGCCATAACCAGGCTGCTTCTGGATCACCACTGCCATCATATGGCTTGGCTCCCAGCTTCTGTACTCTCTTTATCGACCTCCCCGATTCTTCCAGAACTTCTCTAGGTGGCGGTGGAGGATGTGGATCAGCCGACGGTCGCCATGGCTACCATCTCCGTGCACCAGGCCAATTTGCTCGTAAATAATCCCGGCACTTGAGCTCCTTTGGTGGCCCAAATGGTCACCTCGACTCGTCACGTGAGGCTTCATTCACAGAGGCGAGGGAACCTGCTGGCGCCATCCTCTCAAAGTACCGCAGACGCTCGTGAACCGCTGAATAACTCTCCCAGATCGTAATTTACGTCCTCTTTCTTCACATAGTGTCACTACTGTAAAAATCCAACTCTTTAATACTCGAGTCACTTGATATGTATGTACTTTGAACTTAAACATGGTTGCCAATACTTATGCTCTCCGATACCACGTTGCGTGTATCATCTTTTTACCATGCCCTAGGTTATTGTATACAACCCGCTCGATATCACCTGACACACCCCCCACCCCCTTCCGGGCCGGCGGGCAGGCGCCAGCCACTCCACGTAGTCCCCAACCGCTAATTTCTAACGTCTGTAAACTCCCGTGAAGCGAAGCCGTATTTCTCTTAAAGCCTCCTATAAAATTTTTCTTTATTTTTTATAAATTAGGACGGTAAAAATCTTAGCAAATGGAAAAACTTCAGCAAAGATGACGACCGCATACATAGAACAATTCCAAACTCGCATACATCCAATTTACTCTAAATCCAAATATGGCAACCAGCATTCCAACACATTCTCACAACTAACTATGTACATACCTATGTGTTCCATTATAGATTTATACCAATTTATACTAAACTATGTACATACATATGTTCCATTATACATATTCAAAGTCTTTTCCCTACATAATATTCTTAATAACACTTGTACATTGTCGACAAATCCTATTGTGCTCCAAATAGCTCACAGAATTGCATTCTCGGAAAATAGTTTTTAAAACACGAAAATAATGAGCTAAACGAGTCGTTGAGTGTATGCTTTTATAAAGCGTTTGCTTCTTTTCCTAAAAACATCTAAAAAATGTAAAACTCTCTTTTACAAATATTTTCCGTAAGCTTTTTACTTTGCTTTGCTTGCTTTAAAAGTTTCTAAAACTTTTCTTTCGCTTGCTCGCTTATACTGGCTGGCTTAAAAGTTTAATAAAACTCTTATTGTGCTTGCTGCTAGAAGTTTAGCAAAACTTCTCATAATTTCTCTTTGCTTGCTTGCTTTATTTTTTACTTGAAAAGTTTAAAACCTTTCACAAACCTTTTGCTTAAATTTTCTCAAAACTTTTTCATAAAAACGTATTTCCGGCCCCAACCCAAGATGCTGTGAAAAATAAAACTGGAACTCAAGGTCAACTATTTGTTTTAAACCCCACCGGAGTTAGTTTGAACTGACTATGTTGAAACTAAACGAGAGCTTGGTCAATCGCTTTCGCTTTAAAACTCTACTAAGCCTCGGGCGATCGGTGGGAACCAATGGCGATTTTTCAAACTCAGATATCATGTTGAAACATCAACCACTGGAGGCCTATTTTTTTTTGCTTACTATACCCTAGTGAACACGGAGCCAATTCAACTGAGCCAATGGACCTTGCCTCGCATCACCTTTTTCCTGCAAATATGGTGGAATCGACCTCGGGCCGCCATCACCACACTGAAGCAGGAGCTCATAACCTTATATATTTCTGTGACGTGCCACCTGGCCTCTTTAAACATGATGGTGCATGACCTAAAGCCTGCCGACAGGCAAAACCACAATGCATGTATGAGATCCTAACACAATGGGTGGCACATACGTAATACCCCACCTGGGGCTGGTTGTTTAGAACTGGTGAAGGCCTGTTTTCGCGAAATATTCTTTTTTGTTGCTTAGCGGAAAAAATGGTTTTACAATTTAAACCATTTGCTTGCTTGAAAGCTTGTTTGAAAATGGTTTAATTATTCAAAACCATTTGCTTACTTGCTTGCTTTCTGCTTCAAAATGGTTTTTACTTATTCAAAACCATTTGCTTACTCGACACTATGGTTTACAACTTTAAAACCAGAACAAAGTTTATTTTCTAAATGGTTTAAATCAAAACCATTTGCTTGCTTTCTAATTCATTGCTTGCTTCTTGAAAATGGTTTGAAATCAAACCAAGGAAATACCGTTGTAAACAGCTTTATAATAATAATAATAATAATAATAATACACTAGTATTTGGAAATGAGTTTAGAACACTCACTTCTTGCTTGCTAAACTCGGAGCACGCTCCACACTTTACCCGCCTTGCTTTTTAACCTACACACCGAATCGAATATGACAAATATTAATTGCCTACGTAACGCATAACTTAACATACTTCCTAGACTTTTATCACACTCAACGACACGCCGAGGCGGTGAGGTACGCAACGCTGTCGAAGTTCAATCTTATTCGAACCTGATCTCAATCATTTATCAAGGTTCCTAAACCATCTACGACACTGCAAGCTTAAATATTCAAAAACATAGTACTGGCATTTGGGGCACACATGTATCGTACATTCCCGAACATGTTCGCAAGACATGTTGTATTATACGGCATTTACCGGTACATACCGACATGCACTGCACATACTTGAGTGGGTGGTGCACCTGCAGACACCCTCCTCGTACATGTACCGGCAATAATCTTCCTCCCAAATTTGCCCGCATTTGTTATTTTCCCACTTTTGATACCAATTCTTCCCATACAACTCTCTATAATTCCTAACACCTCAAGAATTATCATGGAAATCATCCTAAAACAACTCCACAACACTTGAATTGGTGCTATGGAACCTCAAACCACAAAACCCTGCAGTGAAAATCCAAGAACTCAACCTAGTCCACCAATTCTTTTAAACCACATAATTTGATGATTCCATGGTTATTTTTCTCTCCCACTGGGGTTTTTCCCCACATACCCCAACAATTCAAAGGTTTATGTGCTCTTGCAAAATAAAACCTAGACCAAAGGAGAATCTATTCTCCAAACTCAAAGTCTTAGGAATCCAAATACACTTGATCCTAAGACAAGCATAGCCTTGATTTTCTTCTCCTCCTCCTTCTTCCTTCTCCTCCTTCCTTGCTCTTCTTCTTCTTAGAATTGTGAAGCCTAGCCAAAATATGAAGAGACAAAATGAGTTTGGCTTTTGCCCTAGAACTCTATTTATATGATAAACTTTGCCTAAATTGTAAATTAGTCCTCATCTCTTTAATATTGCAATTGCAACCTATGTTATTTCTATCGAGGCCCATCTTTATAATTCGAATTTTCTTTCATATCCTTTTTGCTTAATGACAATTGTATCCTTATTCTCATACACCATCCCGGGTTCCATAATTTATCATTTCCTACATTAGTCTCCAAAATATTACAATGTGACCCTTGGTACTCTTATACACCCCTACAAGATCATGTACTGCATTCTTCTGGATCTGGTGTTACGAACACACATGTATAAAAAAATACTGTGTCTTTCACCCGATGGGGTATCTATCTCGCTCTATTACCCGACACATATTTTTCCTCGCAACAAGGTGACTTATTGGAACTCAATGAACTGCACTCACTCTCACTCATCAATCACCCAAGTACAGGTTTGATCCCAATCATTCAATTTCACACCCATGAAACGCGATGTCTCGTGCATATGCAATGCATTATGCCATTTCATATCAATTCCATGTTCATATGTAATGAATGTCATATGGACAATCTAACATACAATTTATCATGTATCGTAGATAATTATTTCAGAAGCATATAATTTGCAAACATTTCATCCAATTGCTAACATATTAAACATATAAGGAACAAGAACAACCAAGCATGTTATCAATAAAATTAACCAATAACACCTTAAAACAGTCCACAATTTCAGACCTCATAAGTCGGCTATAACATACTACCAAACAAGGCACAATCAATCCCAAAATAACCATGAACCAATCCCCGATTCAGGCCAACAACCGGTCGCTAATGTAACACCAAAAATAGTCCACGAAATTAGTACGAAATCTCGCACCAAAATCGGGCCTGTACTCCGAACACAACAATAAACATCCCAACCATGGCGCCCCGAGAAACACTACAACTTTGGCTGTAGAGATATGATTTTGGTGATTCAAGAGCCTACATCAGTGCCTCAGATCTCGATGTGCACCAAGCAATTACATGAAGGACCTGAGTCCGAAGTCTCTCAGTTTCCCACCTAAAAATCAGTCCTAAAATCCCAAGCCAGCCGTAGATCAAAATAAGGCTAAAAGATTCCTATATTTCAAAATTCAACTAAACAACCCCTTAGGGCAAAAACACAACCATTTATAGCTCTAGGTGGAAAATAAACCAAAAGTAGGAAGAATCCCTACCTCTCGAGCGAGCCCTCATCGAATATATAGACCTTTTACTCTTAGTCCGACGAGCGACCGTCGGAACGCGATTCCTTTTCTCCCTCTTTCTCTCTCCATTTCTTTCTCCTTCTCTTTCTTTCTTATCTTTCTTTCCTTCCTTTCCTTTCCTAAGTTTCATTTCTTTTTTTCCTCTTTCCTCCCCTATACAAACTTATCTCCATCCCATTTTATAGACATTCCATGTTCCATACATGTGGACACATGGCTTGCCATGTGTCACCCGACACTGGTTGCCTTGAAAAACATGAAATTTCAATTATCTCGGAATTCAACGAAATTCGTCTGGGCAACTAGGTTTCGCTAGACGAATTCAACGGTGAGGTCCATTTCGTCATCCGAGATCTAGAAAAATTCAAGGTTTTCAACCTGTACTTTAGCGGCAAGTTCATTGTGTTTGCCGTTTTTTGGAAAAGTTCAAATTTACTCGGGTTTTACATTTTTCCCCTATAAAGAATTTCATCCCGAACTCCCACACGCACATATACATATACAATCATTACGTATGCTATAATCATTTTTTTATTATCAAATAATCCAAACAACGTACCTTCATCCCTCAAATTAGTGATGGGGTGCGGTTCCATCGCCTCCTCACTGCTCCCATGTTGCCTCCTCCTCTCCTCGCGTCGCCATAACACCTTTACTAGCCTCACGGCCTTGCTCGTAAAACCTGATCCCTGCAATATCCATAAATACTATTAGTCCTTCAATAAAGGTCCATCTCGTACAACAATGAGGTTACCCTAATCCACTACATGAGTCGGATATGGAGTGTGATTCCGGCTATTGAGACATGGAATACAAAGATGAACACCCGATAAACCCGGGAGGTAACGCCTCAACTCCAGACGCAACCTGCATTCACTCTTTCGAATAATACCGAAGGGCTCCATCAGTACCGATGATAGCTTTCCCCACTGGCCGAATCACCCGCCTCTCTTAGGCATCACCTTCAAGAAGACACTTATCACCTACCTCGCAAACTCTGGGAGGTCGCCGTTTGTTTGTCTAGCTTTTCTCCTCAGCTGAGTCGGAGAAGACTTGTCTCAGATCAAGTCCACCTTTTCCGATGTGTCCTTTACCAAATCCATACCTATAGCGTATCTTCCCACTCCGGGTCCAATGTGCCGAGATCGGCCACTGCCTCCCATATAATGCTCGATGTGGTGCCATCTATATACTGCTTGATAACCGTTGTTACAAATAATTCCACTAAGGGTAAATGATCTTCCCTACGCACCACTTAAGATCCAGGACGCATGCCCGTAGCATGTCCTCTAACGTTTGGATGATCCTCTCTAACCCGAGGATGCAAAATTACCTGGGGTATGAAAAGTGGTGCTCATCATCAATTGTGTCCCCATGGATCTTTGGAAACCTCCAAAATGAGTCGTGAACCTAGGGACCCGGTCCGATAATTATAGAGACCGACACTCCATGCAACCGAATACCCTCGTATATAACTGTAGAATTTCTCCGCAGCGAAGGTCATCCGTACGGGCTGCAAAGTGTGCCAACCTTCGTGAGTCGATCCACCCATCACCCACACCATCATGTCCCTCGCAATGTCTTTGGCAAGTGAGTCACAAAATCCATCGTGACGTGCTCCCACTCCCATTATACTACCTCTAATGGTTGGAGTAACCCTACCTACTCGGTGTTCAGCCTCTTTACATGGTGACACGTGAGTACAATCGACCTAATAAAATCTCTAACTTGTCGCTCATTTCACCAGAAATACTAGCGACAAAGATCATGGTGCGATCTTAAAGCCACCTGAATGTTAATTAAAACTGGAGAGCAATGTGAACTCCCCAGGACTCCTCTCTCACCGCCAAACCATGAACCCACAATGCTTCTCTTATAATTAAGAATAACATCGGGCAGGAATGGGCCTAGCCTTCGTCACCTACTGACATTGTACCTGGGTCCCCGATGGACGCATTATCTCTATGTCTTGTCCTTTGGGACTTAATCACTCGCTTAGTGTGGAAGGCGAGCCACCAAACCCCCAAAAATACCCCGAAGCCTGATTCCCAGCGCAGTCATACTATCCCATAACTCCAGCATCCGCTCACTCCCAGAAGCTATACTAGTGGATAGGTCAAAAGTGTGATGTATATATGTACGCCTCTATGTGCGCAAAGTGCACGCGCGCCCCAAGTAATATAGTGTACCTATGGTATGGATATTATCGATCCACGAGGATAAGTGTGTGAATACAGATCAAGCCAATATTATCCGGATATACTAGTGTTCCGAATTTAAACTAAACTAATCGATCTTAATGAATTACCAGAGGAATGGAGGCTAAGGTTATGTCTCCGCCACTTTCGATGGATTATTTCCTAAGATGATACTATCTCACTTTCTATTTTACAACTTATCGATGGCTAGGTGATCTTGCTTACTTAAATACCCTCTCTCGAGGTGTATCCGCCTATATCGCTAGTAGTGTTGAGTGTATTTCTACCCCAACTCGATACTCCGAAATGCTTAAATGTTCTAACTTTAATCGCCATCCTCGGATCGAATATCTCTATTTAATAATCAACCGAAGGCCGCCACCCAACCGGGTATCCTCATCTCTCGGATCTCCAAAGATAGTCACGCTAATGTTGGCCGATACATCACCATGTACGCGATTCACGCATATGTGCGATTATTAACAAATTATAAACAATCGAATAATATAAAATACTAATCTTTAATCCATGCAATCGCGATGTGGTTCAACAACACCCTAGGTATAAATCTAGAACATACTGAATATGAGAACACTAGTATTTAATCTATAAAAACATCAAGATTCTATCCAAAAAAGAAGAAAATATTAAATGACCCGGCTCTTTCCAAGATCAAAGTCGCCGGGCCGTTATGATTTCCGCGGCCCTAGTTCATACTTCCCACTTCCATCCTCTAATTCTGGTCCTTTTTCTTTTAATGATTGAGAAGGTAACTCGCAATGACGTCGCGACGCTAAAAACGCTGCGACGCGTTGAGACGTCGCGACATTGCCGCTTGTTGACTTCTATATATGTTGACCCAACGTCGCAACGTTGGGACGTCACGACGTGGGGACGTCGTGACATTGCAACGTCGCGACGTTCCAGCCATCTTTATGCACTGCCACTCTCTGCTCTAGAATGCTTCCAAAAACTGCCCTTTTCGCCTGCATTCACACCAATTGCACAACCGACATCTGGGTTACAAAATACGCGATTTAAATATCAAATAAAAGTAAAAACATAAGACGTATCGCAGACCTCGAAAGATTTAAATTCACCATCAACCAGCCAGTCACTCCCTATGACTTCCTGGGCTGAGATGATCAGCCACCGCTTATTTACCTTACCTGGGTGGTAATGCAGTGAAATCATAATCCTCCAAATACTCCATCCATCTCGTGCTCATATCAGGTCCCGCGGTAAAAGATGTATTTCAAACTTTTGTGATTCGAAAACACCTCAAATTGCTCACCGTTATGGCATAAAATATTCAAGGCAAAGACAATGGTCGCCAATTCCATATCATGTGTGGGGTAACTTCGCTCATGATTCTTTAACTGTCGAGAACCATAAGCCACAACCCTCCCATACTGCATCAAAACACATCTCGCCGTCCTTGAGGCATCAATACAAATCGCGTACCCTGTCCCCAGACCATTAGAGTAGGAGCTAAAGTAAGCCCCATTTTCACCCTAGAATGCCCTCTCACACAAGTCATGCCACTCAAACTTAACTCCTTCGGTCAATTTCAGCCATAGGCGCAACTTACCCTGGGAGTCCTTAATGAACCTCCTATAATACCCTGCCAATCCCAAGAAAATGTGTATCTCGAAGACTGACTTGGGTCTCTTCCAACTCATAACTACCTTAACCTTCTCCGGGTTCATTGAGACACTCGAAGCCGATACCACATGACCCAAGAATCTTACCTCTATAAGAAAAATTCACATTTTCTAAATTTGGCATACAACCGATGGTTTCTTAAAGCATGGAGAAATAATCCTCAAATGATCCTATGTTCTCCTCTCGACTTGAGTAGATCAAAATGTAGTCCACGAAGACCACAACAAACTCATCTAGATAGTGTTGAAAGACTCTGTGCATGAGATCCGTCAATGCTGCTGGAGCATTCGTCAACCTGAATGACATTACTGTGAACTTGAAATGCCCATATTGTACCAAACTGCCTTAGGATATTTGCCTCTTTAGCCCTCAACCGATGATAACCTGTAGATCTTATCTGGAGTAGACCCGCCTCCCACTCGCTGATCAAAAATCATCAACTTCTGCAAAGGATCACTCGATCGTAAACCCGTTTTAACTGCTCGTATCACGCACCCAAAGGGTCTTATCCTTATTTTTGGAAAACAGTACTGGAGCGCCCCAAGGAGAAGTGCTCGGTCTAATAAAACCCCCGTTCAAAAATTCTTAACCTCGACTCAGTTCTTAAAACTCACCAGCGCCATTTTTATGCGGTGTCGTGAGAAATAGCGATGTATCGTGGTGTAACTTGATACGTAAGTCTACATCCCGCAGCAGTAATCCCGGTAATTCCTCCGACAAACATCCTTATTCTCGCAAACTATCCGAGGTAGACCTAACTCCTGTCTTGCCTCGTCCTCCGCTTTGCTGCCCAACCCTGTAAATGTCCGTTCCACCTAGAATTGTACACGCCTTGGGGCATAGCATCGTGCTTATCCCCTTGAAACATAACACAAACATCATTTGGTGTGTAGGCAGTAACCTTCCTATGATCACAATCAATGACAACTCGGTGTTATGTCAGCCAATCCATCCCAAGGATAACATCAAACTCCGACATGTCCATGACCCAAAGGTCTACAGTGAGTATACTCCATGAGATCTCTAACTCACAATCTTGACCTATCAGATCAATACCTACCCTAATTCCTATGGGAGAATTCACATACAACGGCTTTTCCAAGGTTTCAACCTCTAAGCCTAAGTCTTTCACACAAGATGTGGCAACAAAGGAATGAGATGCACCAGAATCAAATAACACTATTGCCCATAGGCAAAAGAGTAGAACCATACCCTGAATAACCGACCGATCTGCAAGCTCAGCTTAAGGTGTAATGGCGTAGACACGCCCCTGGGTCCCTGAAGTCCTGGCTTGTGAGCCCTATCATCGACCTCGACCCTTGCCTTGGCCCATCTAACCCGGGATATAAGTAGTAGGGCCTCAGGCAAAGGCCCCGTGACTAATACTATCTCTCCCCGGCCTATTATGGGTAAGGAGGAAACAAATCAAGGCTTGTGTACGTCCCATTGATGATTGGACCGAGGTGTCCCATACTCATGGGATTCGCCTCCGAGGACAATCTCGCTCGAGAGGTGTCCAAGCCGATGGGCAATGGAAACATGTCCCCCCGCCTTATCCGGCCTAAAGCCCAAAAGTGTTTCCCACTCTAGGATGATTGACCTTGGCCTTGGCCCCGATAGCCACGGCCTTTTCCTTGTCCTTGAAACCGTTATGAGGGGGAGTCCTCTCGCTTCTCCCGTTGTGGTGCCACAGGCGCTGGCCTTCTCTCCTTATCCTTAACACCCGCATCTCGGATGTTCTGTGCATCATCCACTTCCCTCTTAATGGCCATAGTTGTCCTGACCATCAAGTCCATATCTTGTAGAAGAAGTCCCACAATTTTACCTCGGATGGATAGTTTCAATCCATCCTCAAACTTTCTTAACTTGGCCATGTCCGTGGCTACATAGTCATAAGAGAAACGGGCTAATTCAGTAAACTTAGCCATGTGTTCAAGCATTGTCATAGTTCCTTGTTTCAATTCCAAGAACTCCCAAGCTTTCAGACAAATGAAAGGTATGTTGGGAAAAACTTACTCATGAAGAGCTCTCTCGAATCCTCCCCATGTCGCTGCCTCTAAGTCCTGAGGCTTTGACCCAATCCCACCATATTTGGGGATTCACCCTAACCGGGAATGAAGGCTTTATCTGGTGGTACATCGAGATGATCCCGCAGTCTCCAATATCTTTTCCACTCTGCCGTAAACCAATGATATGCTATCATCGATCCCCTCCTCCCTTGAAGGTCGGGAGGATGATGCGCCTAAACCTTTGAGGTTACTAAACTCTTAGCTCGTCGTTGCACAACTTGTAATGTTAGTAGCCAGACCTCACTGCAATAAGAGCAGCCATAGCATTCAATAGCCTCCATGAAGGCTTGTTAGTCAAAGGCCGGTGGTAGTGGGTTGTTGCTTCGCCCACTGCCTCGGCGTTCCCTTCCTCGACTTGCCAACTACATGTGTAAAATAGCAAATTGAGATTCCTTTTTCTAGTCTAACTAGTAGTGCATATGACATTCCATCCTCAAATATTCCTCGTTTATGCCCATTTTCTCTCAACCCCTAAGGTTATGTTCTAACCCTAGTGTTCATCTTTTCCTATATACATTTTACCATGTATATAATTCACATAACACACAATCATGTAGCATATTGAGCACAAAACATGAAATGCACCATAAATGCAATGATCTAGACCCATGCCCACTAAGCCCTAGGTGTTCGTATACTTAGGCTCTAATACCAAGCTATGACGCCCCAAAATTCGAGGGTCCATTGACCAACCGTCAACACTCGGAAATACCCGTGGATATCGTGTGTCTCGATACCACACATTCAATCCCACTACTAGGATCCGTTTACATTCAATGAAAATTTTATGCGCCTTTTCAAAAATATACATCGTGAGTTTAATTACAACCTCATACAAACTTATTATAAACTTTGCTTTGTCCAATACTTTTACAAAAAAGGTTACTAAGCCACAACTAACTTTCTTCATAAGTTCGCTCCTAATGAGAGTCAGTCCATTGTGTCTCGGTCGTGGTTCTGAAATGTTATCCCATAGTGAGCCACGCCCAGTAGAGAAACTTCCTACAAAAGCTACTCCCCACCTAAGTGCACATGCACGTTAACACCAGATTCACATCAACCATTCCATACGTATCATATTCATCATGGAATATATATGCCATGCCATGAAATGAGATGAGACTCGATCATGTCCCACAGCTCTGAGTCATTATCGACTCTACACACACCACAATTTGCCTATGAGGCTGATAAAACTGGCTATCGATGATTCACATCCACGATCATTTTCAAACAAAAATTTCATTTTTGTTTATAAACCAAAACCTTTGGATGTCACCTAATGACTACTTTCTTTTTACAAAATCATGTGTCTTTTTGTGGGTTATACGGGTCTCACCGTAGGGCTACGCACACCTTACTACACTTTCACAAAGCTTTCACCGCTGACACATATGTATTAACAAAATATACCGTGTCTTTCAATCGAGGTTTATCCCTCGCTTGCTATTACCCGACACATATTTTCATGTTTATGCAACATTGTGACTCTGTTGAACTTCAATCAACGGTACCAACCCACTCATCAAATCACCCAAGTATGGTGTTTGATCGCAATCATGCACTTACACCCATGAAGTGCGATGTCTCAGTGCATATGCAATGCATTATGCCATTTCATATCAATTCAATGTCTCATATGTAATGAATGTCATATGAACAATTCTAACATACAATTTAACATTTATCATGGATAATTATGTCAAAAGCATATAATTTCCAAACATTTCATCCAATTGCCAACATATTAAAACATATATATGAACAAGAACAACCGTATATGCTTATCACAAAATTAACCACAAATGTCTCTTAAAAACAAATTAATACCTTCGTGACCTCATAAGTCAACCATACGCACCACCAAAATAGTGGCATAATCAGCCTCCCAAATAGCCATGAACCGCCTCGGTTCATTACCAACCGGGGTCATTAACCCACCACCGAAAATAAATTAATAAAATCAGTACGAAATCAGCACTGAAATCAGTCCAAAAATCCGGACATAACAAATAAACAGCCCAACCGTGGCGCCTCGCTGAAATAATCGGCGACTTGGGTTGTAGAGACTGGATGGTGATTCAAAGCCTACATCAAGTTCACATCGATGCGCTTGCCAATTTACATGAAGGACCCGAGTCCGAAGTCCCTTGGTTTTCCACCTGAAAATTAGTTCTAGCACCTGGCCAATGTGTAGGATCAAAATAGGGCAACATTCCCATATAAACAACCCCTTTGGACAAACACACAACCACACAACCCTTAGGGTGGAAAATAAACCAAAGTAGGTGCCAACCCTACCTCGAGCGCATCCCTTGCTCGAATACACAAACTTACTGCTCGACAAGTTTCGACCGGCCGGACTCCGTCGATTTCCTTTCTCCTCTTTCTTCTCTCCCTTTCTTCTCCTTCTCTCTCTCTTTTCTTCTTGGTCTTTCTTCCTTCCTTTCCCTTCTCTTTCCTTCATTTCCTTTTTGTTCCTCCCCTACGAATTGAGTCTCCATCCCATTTTATGACATTCCAATGCATGTGGACACATGGCTTGCCATGTGTCCTACATGCACTTGCCTTTGCATGCATTGTGATACATGGATTTTCATGTGCTGCCCATGCTTCACATGTGTCACTGACACCTAGCGTTCGAAATGTGAAATTCCGACTATCTTCTAATTCAACCCAAATTCGCCAACCAGATTTCTCGCGAGAAAAAATTCAACGGCAGAGGTTCGCTTCACATCCAAGATCTAGAAAAATTTCAGGTTTTCAACCTGTAGTATAACGATAAATTCATCGTGTTTGCCTTTTTTTTGAAAAGTTCAAATTTACCCAGGTTTTACATAAAAAAAATTCAAAATGATGTTTCATAAAATAAACTCAAAAAATAGTTATGATCATCAATGAAAGAAATATAATATCGAGATCTCTTCTTTGTGGGACTTTCTGGAATCGATAAGGCCCTGCCACATTAGAATGAAACATATCAAAGGGAGAAGAAGAAATAGAAACACTTCGATTAAAAGGTAAAGTTGAAATTTTTTTTCCAATTTATATCCGCTACAATCACAAATATCACGAGTTTGTAACTTTCCTAAAGCCCCTGTGGACATTAAAATTTCAAACGAGAAGACAAAACATGACCAAGATGAGAATGCCATAAATAAAAACTAAAAGGACTCAAATGAAAAGATGACAAATCAACCCTTAGTAGTAGTAGTAGTTGACTCTTGTAATTCATCTAGAACATATAATCCTTCCTTCCTATGGCCTGTCCCAATCAACTTCTGAGATTGCAAATCTTGCACATAACAAGAAGAAAATGTGACTAAATTATTAGAATCACATAACCCGACCAACATAAGGCAAGATTCAAATATGGGTTACGAATGTGATAAACATGAGAGAGACGTATCAGAGTAACAACGAAACCAACACCTCGCTAAAGCGCATAGGAGTGCCATCAACAATCACAATGTGAATAAAGACAAAAGAGCATTAGAAGCAAAATAAGAAGAATCGAGACATATGATGAGAAGCACTAGAATCCAAGATCCACATAAAGACGACATGCCCTCAAGAATGTGAGTCACTGACCTACGTAAGTTATGCGCATATAAATCAGCTATAGGGAGAATTTCACATAAATTGTCAACTAGGGTACTAGGATCAATGAGGACTTGATGTGGCTACTCGTTACTTCAGATACACTCTGTGGTGGTTTGTAGCCTTGAGGTTACCTGGTATTAGCATAATATTTTGTTTGGTTGCTAGGCTTCCAAGTTTGAAATTGTTGTTGCGACTAATTCTGGTTTCTTAGCTTAGGACACTCAGTCTTCTAATGACCTTTTTGCTTACAAAAAAGGCACTCATCAAAGACAACTTGTGTGTAAGTCTTGTTCTAACTATTAGGGACTTAGAAGGAACAACCAATACAAAAGGATTCGAGCAAATGAAGCTCTTTTCATAATTAGGATTTAAGACGTTTCACCAATAATTCACTCACAATTGAGTTTGAATAGATGGAAGTAGAAAACGATGAAAAATTGAACCTCTAAGTCCTTCAAAATCATTTCAGCCATCAAGAATCGCACTAATCGCTGCCTCCTCTCTCGCAAGCAATATAAGCACCACATGCTTTTTAATTCATTTGATTCCTCGAAGAGTCAATTGATCCTAAAGATCTGTCATAGCGTATCAAAACGCCGAACACCATATTCCTTTGTTGAAGAGCAATTTTATGTTAATCTCCAATCGGATATTGTTTTGCAAAATCTGATGGAGTGTATAGCCTCTACATGATCTCAAACCTCCTTTATTGTTCCTCATATTGCCATCAGGTGCCTATCAATGTTTGACATAATTGTTAATCCAAGTAATAATACTTTTGCATTGTTTGCTTCCCAAGTATCTATATCAGCAACATAATCTTTTATTTTAGGTTTCACACAAGTTCTGATAACATATCCTCACAATTTTTTACCCTTAAAAACTCATCACTTAACTCCAATATAAATAATTCTTTCCATCCAACCTCATATCACATATTGAAATGAATCATCTCTTTTAGTAGCCATAATCAAGAAAGAAAATAAACAAGGGAAGTGCATCGAAATACCATACAGAAAGTATGGAATAATCATCGAAGAGAAAAAATCCAAAGCCGACAAATGTAGGAAACTAATCTAATGTCGAAATTGTTAATACTTAACCGTATGAATTCGCAAAGCCCCGATACCATGTGCCAAGAACAAAAGGAGGGTTAATGCAAGTCATATCTCTATTCAATACTCAACCACAATGTCTATTATGAAAGTAATGAAAATAAGACTGACATTTTTGTCAAAATTTGGCAAAAAATTGAAGAAGGGTCATATTTCAAAATCGTGGTTTCCAAAAGGTTATTTAATCAAATCACTCTTCGACCAAGAGTGCGAGCAAATTAATTTGAAAATATCGCAAAGAATGTAACTATTAGGAAATTGTTGTGGCTCACTTTTATTTAATTTTTGATTGAATTGACTAAACCCCACACACATACACACACATTCTATCCAAGATCTCATTAGAAATTGTAAAATTCTTGATCTTAATACACCTTTCTTTATTACGCCTTACTCGAAATTCAATTTTTTAGCATTCTTTGAAATTTAATCTTAACACACCTTTCTTTTTGAGCCCCTATTGCTGCTTTAAGGTAAGGGATGTGTGATAAAGATTTGTGTTGAAACCATTTGCTCATCATTCCTAATTCACTATAATAATGTAATATAGGCCCAACATAAACACTTTGTACATAAAAACTACTTAGTAAACGCATGTAATTATCCTTATAAGCTACTTGAATTCGCATCTTTATATAACCTTGTTGACTGCTTGGATATATCTAAGGAAAATTGTAATATGTGGGATTCTTCTTATTCTAATTTCATTTGTGGTATTGCATAGTTTTAAAGACGCACTTAAGGCATGCTCTAGGCTCTCAAGGCAACATCTATATACCTCTAGTTAGGGCCTTCACCTTCAAAGACATGCGCCTTATCAAGAGTCAAGGCCTTACGTACTATAATTTATTTTCAAACACTTTGTCTTGAAATTTATATAATTTCAATTATTTTTTCAACGAAATTCTTTAAATATTAAGAATCTTTAATTTTTTTATTAACATAATCATATTTTATAAAATTGATGTGCATCTAAGGCCTGCTACTAGCTCACAAAGCTAGTGCCTTATGTGTGTCTTACGCCTCAAGATTTCAAGAGGCCTTTGAGCGCCTTTTAAAATTA
Organism: Tetrastigma voinierianum; assembly: GCA_016808115.1. Lineage (NCBI taxonomy): Eukaryota > Viridiplantae > Streptophyta > Magnoliopsida > Vitales > Vitaceae > Tetrastigma > Tetrastigma voinierianum. The sequence continues at coordinate 690,983 of JAEQBH010000023.1, forward strand.
TGGGTATTTGCTTTATTGGATTTCAATCCTATTTTTTCTCGAGAAATCGATTTCTTTATGGTCTAGTATATGGTTTGCTTCAGGATAAAAACCCTTGGGGGTTGTTTGTTTCACAAAGAGATAATTAGCAATTTCTTATCCTTATTCATATAATTATGAGGCTTTAAATACAAACTAATAACTAAAACGTGCATGCTAGTGTATATAGTGGATTCCTAAATCCACTCCACTAATTATCTAAAGATAAAAGATAAATTGTGTAAGACCCGAGAAAATTTCAATTTTTGGAAAAAGGGTAAAATCGTAATTTCTATCAAAAATCCGAAATTTATTCTCTAGATCTCTTGACGGAAACAGATTTCACTTAAATCGCTCGCAAATCTAGCTAGCACATCGACCCGAGACGCTTGGAGTTAGCATCGCTTCGAGGCATCGCAATTCGGGTGCCGTAAAATGATATTCGATGTGACAAAAGTCACATATAACACGCACTCATGTGCCATAAGTGCATGAGTGAAAAAATGATAAAATGGATGGCCGAGATAGTGCCGTAATGTCAAAACCGTGTTAGCGTATATAGGTCATTAATGAAAATGTTTTAAATGATAATGTGACAAACTACCACAGCGTCGTTTCCTACATATTGAAACGAAGCAAAACTTCTGGGAAAAAGAAAGCTGTGAGATGCAGCCAAGGTCCAAAGCCAGGATTTTTTTTAGAGAGAGAGCAACTTCTCTTTAAGATTTCTGAGATCCGATCGTTTACCCGTCAGACAGAAGGAAAGTCACTCTACGCATTGAGGCCTACGCGTGGGCTCCGAATTTGAAGAGTTTCGACAAACTCCGTGAGGTAGGGGTTTTATCCTACTTGAATTTACACTTTGTTTAAGTGTTTTGTAATGTTTCGCTGATTGAGTCTTGAACCGCTTGATCGGTCCTAAAACTTGATCGAATTCGTCTTAACACTTTTTGGAGAATTTTGAGCCCATTACAAATCCGTGACTATGTAGGTTGCCTGGGATGTGTTTGTTTCATAATTTATGAAATAAATTGTGTTGGTGTGTATGAGGCCGGAAATGGCCATGGATTTTGGGTTCACAAAGTGGAACCGATGTTGGATGATTGGTCATGAACAGTAACCCGAGGGTACTGTTCACATGAATAGTGATGTGAATAGTGACACGTAAATAGTGACACATGAATAGTGACACGTGAACCGTGACACATGAATAGTGATATGAATAGTGTTCTCAAAATATTTTTGTGAGAGAATGGGTTGGGTGAGTGATTCAAATTGAATTGCTCGTGTTCGTTAATTAGCCCACACGAGCTAATTTTTGTGTAATGGATCGAGAAATTGCAGAATTCACTCGAGTTAAGTAGAAAATTAATGTTAATGCTCGATGCAAAGAGATGTCACAATTATATAATATAATCATGCGCGTAGTGCCATCGTGGAGATGAGATTGTGTTTAGTTCAAGTAAGCTACTTTGGGGTGATGATTGATGTTATTGAATTTCATGTAATGTAATTGTATATTTGAGAATATATATGCATATTTTTTAAGACCCGAGAAATTTCACTTCGAATAAGGCAAAATCGTAATTCTTGTTACAAAATTGTTACTTTCGCCAAAAATCCATAATTTATTCTCTAAATCTCGATGAAAAACGGATTGCACCATTGAACGTCTGCCAAATCATTGGCATGTAAATTTTTGTCGACCCAGAGCCGCCTGACTTACATCGCTTCGAGGCATCGCTTCGGTGTCAGAATGGATTTTCGATGCGAATTTAAAGTCACATAACACGTGATCATGTTCCATGAGTGGTATGAGTAGAGAAATGATGTAAATGGATCTGCCGAGATAGTCGACGTCAAAATTGGGAAAGAGGGGGACATAAACGTCATTTTTAGAAAAGTCTTTAAGTCACTAAATGCCAAAAATGAACAGTATAATCTCCTTAAATGGGCAGTGCTGGAGCAGAATCGGGGAGCAGCAGCTGGTTGAGGTTTTTCAAATTTTTTTTAGGGAGAGAGTCACTTCTCTCTAGAAATACGGGCGATCCGACCGTCGACAGTCTTCGGGACAAGAAGGAAAGCCTCTACGCTGAGCTACTTACGTGTTGGTACCGATTTTGTGCTTTAGACAAAATCCGAGAGGTATAAGGTTTCTCCTTTACTTAAGTTTTACACTTTATTTAAGTGTTTTTCAATGTTTCTCGTTAGTCAGGCTCAAGGGCTTGATCGGGCCCCAAATCTGGGATTCGAATTGTTTGAATTTATTAAAACCCAATGGTGAAACAAGGGTTGTTACTGGCTGTTGGGGTGTTTCACCATAAAATTTGCTTTAAATCATGTATTGATATGAAAAAGGCCTGAATGGGTCGTATGATATCCCAAAACATGGGACCAATTGTGGAATTTTTAGACTTTTGGATACCGCCAATCTCCGTAAACCGTACGGGTTGTTATGTTGAATTTATGCATTAAATTCGCTTTCGTGAGTAGGAGACCGAAGAAAATATGGAATTCGGGTTCCAAAAAAGTGGAACCGAGAAGTCAGGACGAGCTGGCTGCCCATGGACAAATTTCTGCCGGGTTTCAGAACTCGTTAAAATCACCCCGTTGTGTGAATTGATAAAAATCGTCAATGTGTTGTGTGTGCTTGAGTTGTTGAAATGAATGGCTTGAGTTGTGTGGAAATAGATAGGTTAATACATGAATTTAATGTGTTAATATAATGACCTAATTATATAAAATATAATTGTATTTGTAGGCCATTGACATGATTTTAATATAGTTAATGCATGCTTGATGTGTTAACTTGATGTCATAATTATATGGAATATAATTGTAGTAGCCATTGGAAATGAATAGTTATAGCTCAAGTGAGCATATTTGGGAGTTGATTGATATTGTTGAATTACATGTGTGATTCTAAATTGGATAATATATGCATGGTTGATATATTAAGGAAAATGATTGAAATGGTATAATGCATCTCATATGCACCGGGTAGCCTAGAAATTAGGTGAGTGCATGATATTAAAAATTGAAAGAAAAACTTAAAATGTTTTTGAAAGGAATTTCACAGATGATATAGTCCCGAGAATTTGGTCGAGATGGGCCATCGCATTTTCTTTACAGGACCATGATCAAGCTTCGAAAGCTCACCAACCTACTGAGGGCAGGCCTCCCATATTTTTATAATATTTTCGTAGTATATTTCAAGAACAAATAGGTTTTGTTTTGAAAATGATTATTTTCTCATACATGGCTTAGGCAAGTGTGAGGGAGTCGGTGAGGACTCGAGACATGGGGATGACACGTAAACATTCAAGTAGGATCACGAATTTGCTTGGATGTGTGTTTATTTTGGAACATTGCACTGCACTTAGGTGGAGAGTAGCCCACTTAGGGCGATTCCACTACTGAGCATTAGCTCACCCCTGCCGATATTATATTTACAGTAATGTGAGCTTAGCGAGAGATCACACGCTATGGGAGGCTGTTTTAGAAGAAAGCCGGATTGTGGCTTTGGTTTTGTGATGTATACATGTATTAGAGTTTTGGAATTTTAATATATGTTGTATAAAAGAGAATTGTTTAACTCTTTTGAAACTATAGGATATAGTTGAGGTAGATTGCTGAGTATTGTTTATGGGCCCAAGTGGCCGTTTTACTCATGTGATGATAATATATTGGATTGCTTTGGACAGGTTTATGCAGGTTTGTAATCGTAGAGTTCCCAGCATAAAGGAGACTCTCGCCCGACAGAAAATGTCGGGTCACCCGACATTCACGGGTATTCTCGCGGCTGACGGGTAGTCAACGGACTCGGTTTTGGAGCGCCATAGCTTGCATCGCAGCTAGGTATACGACTCACCTAAGGAGCTTCGGGCTCGGGGCATCCATAAGTGAGGGGCTCAAGGGGCCAGTGTCTTTAAGAGAGCCAAGAACATCACCACCAGGTGTGGTTCGATGTTAGGTTTAGGTATGAGATTACCTAGAGCTAACGAACAAAACTAGGACACCGGCACGTGTGTTTTGTAGTGATCATGTGGATTGATGAATGGTTGTATGTACGTGTTCGGGTGTGTATGACATGCTCGTGTGTGTGATGTGAATGTTTCAGGTGCTTAGGTAGATAGCACGAGGCATGTTGGAAAACAAACTTGGAGTTTACAATGTGTAAACCGGAACAAGAAAATAAATAAAATAAATTTAAGCAATTTATTTGGTTTGTTGGGAAATGAAAATATATATATATATATATATATATATATATATATATATAATATTGATGAAATAAATTTTTAATAAATTTATTGGTGTACGTGAAAATGAAAGAAAATAAATAAAAATATTTTTTTGGTATTTTCCGTTAGTCGAAAAGAAATGAAAAAAAAGGAAAAAAATATGCACCTCGAACGACTAACGCCTATCGAAAGCATAAGGCGCCGGTAAAGGTCGCTACCGGGCGCCGCCAGCGCAGACGGATGCCGCATCGAGTGCAGCGCCAAGGGCGCCAGCGCGGTGCGCTGCGCCAGCGGCACGCAAGCGCTACGGGGCGCCGACAAAGTGTGCGGCGCCGCGGCTGGGGCGCCGAGGTGGGCGGCTGCCGCGGCGGGCGTGGTCGCGGCAGCGCGAGCGGCCCCGGGCGGCATGGGCGCGCTGCAGCGTGCGTGGGCGCCGCGGGCGCAGGCGCGCGGCTGGGCGCGTGCCGCCGGGCCACCGGGCCAGCACCGGTGCACTCAGCCTCGCGGGCCCCGGCTGGACCCAAGACGGCCTCGAGTCTGGTTCGGGACATCGTCGCAAACCCCGCTCATGAATACTATTCACACAAGGTTTCTTTCAATTTTTTTTGCCAACAATAAAAAAATAAAAAAATAAATAAAATTTGATGTACTTTTCGAAAAATAAAAATTTTCAAAAATGAAATTTTCGAAAATAAAATTTTGTTGAAAACAATATTTTAAATGCATAATTGATTTTCTTGCATTATCTGTAAATGCAAGGACAATGCGTATACACTGATTTATGTATAGGAATAGTGTTCGAGGTCGTGGTTATGCCTAGAGATACCGTATTGAGATTTAACCCGCCATGTTAATCGTGTGATGGCTAGTAGAGGACGCCCATGGGGTACCGGGTCGTGCCCCACCCAAGATCAATCACCATCGACTTTGATCGCCAGCCTTACCGAGGTCGGTCGATTAGCTAAGCCACTATCGCATCGTGCATGTGCAATAGTGAATCGTATGTGTCGTTTAATATCCAGCGTTAGAAGCACATCATCCTCCAATTAGGCGTAGAGGAGAGTCAGATGACACAGCGCAGGGGCATCCGTGATAAGGGTGCCTGCATTAAGATGCGGAGATCTACCTTCTTCTAGTTCGGAGCAGTTGCAAGGCTTCCTGTCTCTAGTAGTTACAGAGCCCCGCCATTCAGGCTAGAGACAAAGTTAGGGTTACCAGTCAGATGGGCGTGCATGGTGTGCTACCATCGCGCCAGTCCCAGGACATATGAGAGGTGATCGCCCCTCGCAGGCGTGTGGGATCCCGAGGGCTCGGGGGACGCGCAGCCCCGGGCCGCAGCCAGTATCGTGGGAGGACACAGCTTGTTTCTCCAAACCCCAGTATGGGTCGGGGAGAGGGATCAGTCACCCAGTACTTCACGTGACGGGTCTACGATAGGCCAGACCGAGCGCTGCAGTCGTGGCCGAGCAATGTGGCTTCGGCAGTCGAGAGCCTGGCTCGCTGTATCGCACGACGTAGCTACCATTTCCGCCACCGCATGAGGCGATCGCCCTGGGAGTAAGCCCCCATGGTACGAGGCCGAGCTTACGTGAGCGCTGATATGTAGGGTATGTTTCTACTCTTGCACTTGTTGACTAGAGTAGCTGCTTAAATCACGCATCATATTCATTCATCGTCAAGATCTCAGGCGATGGATTCGGGCTAGAGGGTTAAGGCCTTTGGAGAAGTCATGTATAGATGTTCTTCCCTAGGATGTGGGTGAGAGTCAATCTCGATAGGTCGAGATTATGAGTGAGAGATCTCCGATTTTGCTCGCAGGACCCTTTGGGATCAAAATACAAGCATTATCGCATGTGCACGGTAACATCGCCGAGTAGCATGCTGGTGCACGGTATGTTCATTCACCACTGTGAGTGTGAGTCGAAGTTTTCTGCCCAAGGGACCACGTCCAATGAAGACCATAGTTCGACCAAAGAAATGAAGAGTAATTAAAGTGTGTTGGGAAAAGCAAGAAGGGGGTCGTTAATCCCGAGAAGCCTCGGGAGTTAGGGTTTACAATCTTTGAAGAGATATCCTCACTTCGTGTGGGTGTAAGAGTAACTGGGAGAGATCCCCGACTGTGATGGGTAAGAGACCCCGGAGACTCGACCTGTGAGCAAGAGACCCAAGATCCCGACTTCTCGTGGTGGGTGTAAGAGACCCTGTGATGCCCCAAATCCCCGGTCCGTTGACTAACCACAACCCATGGAATACAAGTGGATGCTCCGCGACGCCACTGTGGCACTCCAGTGTAGCCTTTTGTCGGAGAGCTCTACCCAAATACGCACTGTGATATACCGTCTCCAAAACAACCCAATATAATCCCAACATGAGTAAAACGACCTCTTGGGCCCATAATACAATACTCATCACAATATATCCAAACTATATCCAATAGTTTCAAGAGTTAATAACCATTTTATACACCATATATATTAAAATGAAAAGCATTCTAATACATGTATACAATGTGACACCAAAGCCACATCCCGGCTTTCTTCTAAAACAGCCTCAAGGACGAACCGTCTCCTCGCACGCTCCCTGTACCTGTAAAAAGGGGGATCCCACGACGGGGTGAGCTAATGCTCAGTAGGAGAATCGCCCTAAATGGGCTACTCACCACCTAAGTGCAGTGCAATGTTCCAAAGTAAACACACATTCAAGCAAATGCATGATCCTACTTGAATGTCTACATGACCAACTCAGATCCCGAGTCCTCACCGACTCTCTCACACTCGCCAAGCCTTGTATGAGCATTATTGTTTGTTAGTTTGTGGACAACCCTCCGAAGGAATATATATACTTCCACTGGGTCGCTCCGACGATTGATATTATTTGTTTGTGGATTCATTCCTCCGATGAATATCAATTGGGCCACTCCGACGACATATTTTAAATTTGACTAACCTCCAGCTAAATTAACGTTGCACAACCCTCCGAACCTTTTTCTGGGATTCCATCTCACGCACTCACTCCTATAATCCTAGGGTGTTCAAAGGCATATGGAATGCACAGATGCCGGCCCAATACGCTCTAATCACATGCAAATATATAAACATGAATATATCGCATAATTCAATCACACAATCATGTTATGTAATTTTACAACCTCATACATTCAAAAAATTAGCTCACTGGGCTATCGATCAAACACGAGCAATTTTAATTAAATCACTTCCTACCAAACACATATATTCACACACAAAAATATATTTTCACAAAAATATATTTTGAGAATATTGCTTCGAATATGTTCCTGGTTACTATTCCTAAAAATACAAATCAATCCGCTCAATTTAGTGAACCCGCACCACGGCCATCTCCCGCCTGGGCATATCAAGCAAACATTTAATGTAACAAATGATCACATAATGCACCCAATGTACCGCACTCCACACATGGTCGCCTCCAATCTTTTGTTCGTGGCCAGATCAATTCGTCCCTGCTCGGGACCGATCACGGCTCCTCACGGCCTCATTCGACCCGCCAAACATCGACAAAACACTTAAAATAGAATAAAACTCAAGTAGGAGAAACCCTACCTCAAGGAGTTTGAGGAAATTCCCAAACTGCACCCAAGTTAAGCCCTCTCCGTGAGCAATACCCTCCTTCTGTCCCGAAGACCGCAACTGGCCGATCGCTCTCGTATTTCTAGAGAGAAGCTAGGACTCTCACCCTAACACACCAACATTTTCAGCTACTGGTTCTTTTCTTTTGATTTTCAATGCTTTGGTCTTCTTGAGAAGAAGGGTCCCATTAGCTATTTTGTCATTTTGTGACTTAAATAAATTTCAAAAATGACCATTTCGTCATTCTTTTCCCAGTTTTGACATTCGACACTATCTCGGCCATCCATTTTCGTCATTTCTCTACTCATATCACTTATGGTACATGAGTACTTGTTATATGTGACTTTCGTCGCATCGAAATTCGTTTTACGGCACCCGAAACGCGATGCCTCGAAAAACGTGCCAACTCCATCTGTCTCGGAATATTACGAAATTTTACGTGCTAACTAGATTTTTCGAGACGATTCCAACAGTGAAATCCGTTTCATCATCCGAGGTTTAGAGAATAAATTTCGGCGATTTTTAACAAGAAATTCTACAATTTTGTAATCGTACCACGATATTGTGTCTTTTCTGTGAAATTGGAATTTCTGTCTTACATTCTCTCCTTGTATGAATTTCATTCCGAAATTCGTGACGATCACAATCAGTCACATGACAGCAACGCACTCTAACATGCATGTAAACAAATATTTAAATCTAAACGCACCAAACTACGTACCTTCATCCCTAAACAAGAAGGGATAGTGGCCCGCATCGTGTCCTCGCGCTCCCACGTTGACTCCTCCACTCCATACCGCGCTATAGCACTCATTCAGCCTCACGGCCCGCCGCAAAACCCGATCACATTTAACAACAATGCACACCGGTCCTTCCTCGGCGTCCCATCCGTGTCAACCTCAATTCGGGTCCCCCAATCCACCACATGAAATGGATCAGGAGTATATTTCGAGCATGGAGATGGAAACACCGTGGACACCCAACATGCCGCTGCAACGCTAACCCGCACGCAATCCGCGCCTATCCTCTCGAGCATCTCAAAAGCGCCCACAAACCTCGCGATAGCTTCCCGCTTGCTCGACTGATCACTCCTCTCTTAGGCATCACCTTCAAGAAAACGCGATCACTAACCTCGAACTCTAAGGTCGACGTCGCACATTAGCATAGTTTCTTCGCGGCCTCGAGCAAAGAAGCAGTCGCATCGTATTAAGCCTCACCTTCTCGAGGTGTCTCTAATCGTATCGCATCCGCTGATGGAGCTCTTCCCACCTCGGTCCAACATAACTGATCTACATGGCCTCCCATACACAATGCCTCATATAAGCCATCTCTCGTATATTCGCCTCGATAACTACTGGGCCAGAGGCGAATTCCACTAAGGGCAATTAATCCTCTACCCTTATGATCCAGGACGCATGCTCGCAGCATGTCCTCTTACACCTGTATATAATCCTCACAACATGTATCCCTACACAACCCTTGCTTGGTGTGTAAACGCTGACCTTCCCAAGGTCACAATCATTGACAATCTAATGGACTGTCAACCTAGTCCATGCCATGAATGATATCCATATACCGAGTCCTTGCCAGCTCAACAACACCCAATGCAATTTCCAAAGGGGTATCCAAACCTCGAGTCACCCCCGACTCCTACCACTCAACTCTAAGTCTGCGTGATAACCATGTCCGTGCGTTTTCATTTCGGGCAACATAATTCTTCGGCTCACACTTCAAGCCTATTACATTCTCGCCGTAAATTTGGGATATCTCCCCGCCCTATAAATCTCTAACTCCAAATCTCACCGGTGATTTACTTATCCTTTTTTCGCTTGCGTCTCAACACACTTTAATTATTCTTCATTTACTGAATCGAACTATGAGTCTTCATTGGACGTAGTCCTAAAGACAAACTCAACCCACACTCACCATGAGTGGTGAATGACCATACCGTGCACCCACACCCGACTCAACGCGATGTTACCGTGCACTCGAACGCAATAATTCCATATTGTGACACCCAATCCCGAGGCCCACCATGAGTAGAATCTTAGAGACCACTCACTCATAATCTCGACCTATCAGGTCAACTCTCACCCTACCCCCTAGGGAAGAACATCTATACTTGGCTTCTCTAAAGGCCTTAACCTCTAAGCCCAAATCCAATGTCGTGTCGAGTATGACAACCCGGCCAAGGTCTCAATTACTGACGACTCGATGGCTATCAACTCATCCATGTCTAGCCTGACATCAACAACCAATATGTCTACCACCCTAAGGTCCACGCTCCACCGCGCAACTCGATCCGGCCCCCGACTTCAATTCACACTCGCCCCTTTCGCCAATTCAGGCCGCGAGAGTGCTTGTATAGCACCTCGAAATCGAACCAGTCTCTCCGAATCCGCACTAGGGTGTGGAGGAATGAACCGTATACTTCCCGTCTTACGGCTTAACTCGGGGACCGCATTAGTCCCCAAAGTAGGATCCCCGTCTCCTCGGGGCAATCCCGTCACTCATGCTCAACCCGGCCCTACCCCGAAACTAGTGTGAAGTAGAAGTCTTCTGCCTCTTCCCCGAACTAGAAGAAGTTGATCCTCCCTCTTGCTACCAACACCCGTATCCCGAGTGTTCCAAGTATCCTTAATTTCTCTCTCTATGTGACAAAAGTCACATATAACACGTACTCATCTGCCATAAGTGGCATGAGTAGAGAAATGATGAAAATGGATGGCTGAGTTAGTGCCGAATATCAAAACTAGGGAAAGAAGGGACATAGAGGTCAATAATGAAAATGTTTTAAATGATAATAGGACAAAATACTCAATAGTGTCGTCTCCTACATATTGAAATGAGAAGCAAAAACGTGGGAAAAGAAAGGGGAGATGCAGTGAAGGTCCAGGTTGTGATTTTTTTAGAGAGAGACAATCCTCTAAGATTCCTGAGATCCAGAATTCGTCGGGATCGAGAAGAAACGCTTCACGCATCGAGGCCTGCGTGGCTCGATTTGAGGAGTTTCCAACAAACTCCGTGAGGTGTGGGGTTTTATCCTACTTGAAGTTACACTCGCTTAAAGTGTTTTGTAATGTTTCTCAGCTAGTTTGAGGCCTTGAACGACCGGTTGATCGGTCCCAAAACTCGGGACCTAATTGGTCGGAATTTTTGGAGAATTTTGGAGAGCTTCCATTTGGGACAACCAGGATCGTGTAGGGGCTGTTGGGTGTTTGCTTCATAATTTATGAAATAAATTGTGTGTTGCGTATGAGCCTAAATGGCCATGGATTTCGGGTTCACAAAGTGGAACCGATGTTG